>OU343225.1:191210343-191413606 GCA_910596185.1 Chrysanthemum makinoi
GATGTAAGAGATGAAGATGTAAAGAATTACCCATTATTGTACATAATTTGAACATTGGTTTAGCATAGTGGTACATAAATGACCATGTTTATCATATTGGTACATCTGAGAAAGCATGTTTATCATTTTTGACTTTTACCCTTCTATTTAACTGAAATTAAAAGGGGCGTTTGGTTTCTATTAAAGAATCACTATAGGTATAGCCGTATAGGTATGAATATGGGTTTACAAACTCATCAATAATGATAGAGTAAATTACAAAGATGGTCCATGTGGTTTGCGTTGACTTTCAATCTTGGTCCTTTGACTTTTTTTTGCACGTACAGTCCTTAACTCCGAAACCCTTAACACTCATGATCCTTTGACCAAACAACGTCAATTTTGACCGTTAAATACCTCTCATGACTTGTACATGAGGGTATTATTGTCCTTTTATTATTATTTTTTCTTTTTTTTTTCTCCACATGCTTCTTCCTTAATTAGCTTTTATCTACTCACCATCACTCTTAACAACCTCTATCCATCCACCACCACACTTAACAACCTTTGACGAAAATACCATCAACTTCCGGCAACATCACCACTATGGATAAATTGTAATCTAAAGAACAACTATTTCAACTTGTTAACCCACGTATTTCATTCACATCCACATGAGCTAAAGTCAAAAAAACAACGTGAGCTAAAGTAAAAAAAAAACCACAAAAAAATCTGTTAACCCACATATTTGATACTAGCTTCATGGCAAGCCCGAATGAGCGGGCTAGCATCATGATATTACTTGCCACATTGTAAATGTATGTGAAGCAATCATTAAATAATGGTAAAACAAAACAAAAGTAACTAAGTTTTTCATATAATATATCTAAACAAATAATGAAGTTGTTAGATAATACATGTGTATGGTGCTTATTCAAATTGGAGATAGTTTGTGAACCACGTTTGTTATCTTTTTTCGCAGAAAAAAAAACCCTTCAAACATGTCTTACTCCTAACTCTTGAAACAACTCGAGTCTCACTAATTTTTATACACATTTTTACCTATCTTCCAAGCTCGTCAAATTGATGCTTAAAAATGTGAAGTAAGTAGCTTAAATATCTAATAATTTTCTCGTACAAGTATATTTCAGTCTCATAATGTGTCGAGTGTAAAAAGCATATATTACATGCAACTATAAAATGCGACTAACCTATGGGCCTTTGAAAATCAAAGTGGCTAAATAAATTCTTAAAAAAAATAGTTCTTTTAACTTAGTTCTTAGTCTAATCGGAAACTAAACCAGACGGTAACCACAATGACTATATGCTTAACACACCTTCAGATCGAAGGAGGACTTATTGGAATGGGAATGATGACGCGGGGTGGAGGAATGGTCAACTCATCAGGCTCATGATCAGCTAAGAGTATAAAAAGTGTGGATAAGATGTAACTTAGCCAATCGAAAACAACGTGTGCGCAATCTCTATAATAATAGCATATCCTTCTATGTAATGACGTTTAGTCGACTTGAATAACGCCACGCCATAAACATTGTCCATCTCAAACCAATACAACAAAATCATTTAGGCACAATTGAAAGAATCACTATAATGAAGAAAACTAAGATTGTCATAGTTCTCTACTGCACAAATTTAAGAAAGACTAAAGCATTAAAACACTATTGATATCCCAAAAAAAACAAAAACAAAAAAATACTCATGAAAAAAAATCTTAGTTTACATACTCACACAATCATTACTTAACTAACTATTACAAACAGATGATACTACCAAGTCCATGACGAAAAAATTATAACCATAAATCTATTTGATTTTTAGGAGACTTTAATAAACTTACAGCCATGCCCAATTGATAATGACTGTGAGACCTTAACATAGCGAGACAACGGGGCAAATGAGTCGAGCATCACCGTGATCCAAACATTGCCTAATCTATGCATCCCATACGCAAGCTTACTGACCATCATTCCCTTCTATCTTTAAATGCAGTCCACATCATTAACAATTAGGAAATGTTTCAACATAATAAAATCTGTGCAAATAGTTTAAAGGCATTGCACATTTGATCAATAAGATAAAAAAAACTAAATCAAATAATAAAAAAAATTGATCAAATATGAAATTAATGGTGGCTAAGAATGTATAGTTTAGTTCTAGTTTTCCTTTCCAAAAGATCATTGGTAATAAAAATTTTCATTAATCAATGGAAATAAACATAATGTAGTTTTTTTTTAAAAGGATCGTCGTCTCAAATTTTTTTGTAAAATTGTATGTCAAATGATGCTCATTATACTTTTTGACTCTTTACTGTTTTTTTCGTACGTTGAAACTGCCAAAGGTTTGTAACAAATTTTTTACTCTAATAATTATAAACTTAGAAGTATATAAGCTCATAAAAATAAGCATTTGACAAGTTACGGGGAACATCAACCTTTTAGCACATTCTACTAACCAATTATCATTTAGTCCATGAAGACCATTAGGCTTGTCATTCTCGAGCGAGCCTTAAGTTGTCAGTCATGTTTTCCACAACATACGTGAAGCTGGTAATCGTCAATAGGCAAGAATGTCAGATCCCATTGCCTAACAACTTATCATATCATACTTTATTAACTTATTATATATTTGGAATTTCAATGACCTAGGCTCAATCTCTTATAATGATACAGTTACTCAGATTTGATGAGATTCTATAAGTTGTTTCTATAATTGCTAATGTGTACAAGTTTTCTACCTTAAAAGAAGTTGCGCATACTTGCTTAAATTATGCCCAGGGAAATGGAAGACTTTATAATCAGTTAAACGATACCGTAATGCAAAGAATTAGCAATACAACTTACATTAGTACTTGGGCAGATTAATGAAATAAATGATGCAAATTGGTGGAGTGCTTCTTTCATACTCCAGTTGTGCCATTAATGATGCTCGAAATTATGGGAAGCATGATGGCATTCCCATACTCCGGATGATGAAGGACGAAGATTGCTGGAAAGTTCCGATTGGTTAGAATATATGTTGCTACAAAGTCCAACTAAAAACTATTGCAGTTCCAGAAGCATGAAACACAATACCCAAGACATCTTCAATGAGTCGTTTTTCCCTCGATGGATAACGATGGCAAATGAACTGCAAAATAAATATATCAGCGAGCATTATGTCATCTTATAAAAGCATTATGTCTTCTTATAAAATAGGCATAATGCTATGAGATTAAAGCAAGAATTGAATAACTATCTACTAATCAGTGGCACAATTCATGACAAAGCACTTTGTCTCCCTTAAGAAGACTCGAGAATAATGATTTGGTTAGTACCAATCTCATACATTTTATATAAAGAGATTATATTAATCGGCATGTGAGTAGTTGTAAACTATAGTATTTTATAAAATAAAGTTATGATATTATACGAGGAAGGGTGCATAAGTAGAATAAGCATATACCTTAACTTTGATTATGGTTGAGCCACATATATTCCACATGAGCAACTCCAAAAAACAACTCATAGTCTAATTTGTACTTTCATGCAACATAGGGCTATGTTCTACAAACTCTCCCTATATTGTTACATCAAGAGGTTTTGGTCAAACCGTACAACCTGCGATGCACACCGTACAAGCCGATAATGCATCCAATGATTGGATACCCCCCTTGTGAGAGGGTGTGGATAACTCACCCCTGCAACATATCTTAAAAAGTAGATAGCAGCTTTATTTTATACAATTTTTAAAATCCACCAAATGTATCTAATGCTCCCAAAACCTATGATGCATGACATTCCTCAATATTCGCATGTCTAAATCAAATGCTTCAATCCTCATTTATGTCATGCGTAAGACTAAAAAATTACTTTTTACTTTAGAGTATTATCATAGGAATATAACATATCGAAAGGATCTGTTTCATAGTTATCAGAATTAGCCCTATTACTGCAAACAAAAACCTGCTAAACCATAAATGAGGTCAAATAAACATGCCTCGATGTCTTGCAATGAGACTCCGTCTAAGGCTTTTGAGACTCCATTCTGCTTGGCTAGTGGCTACTTCACATCTCTTAGTCGTACTTCAGTTGTCCATTTCAAAAGCTGAAAGAAAAAACATAAAAACGTAGTGTATAATTCCAAATTATAAAAGGTAATAACAATAAGCAGTTGCATGTTCTATACTCTGCAGCACTAAATGCACTTGTTGGGTAAAAATCGTTAATATACTCTGAAGCACTAAATGCACATGTTGGTATTTGATTTTACCTTAGAAGGATATGCTATGTCTCAAACATCTATAGAAACCTAAATGATGAAAAAAAAGTTAGGACAAATGTTATAAAAAAATCAAGAATTTACAAACTTGGTTGTGGATGCTTTTGGTGAGATTAGATTTCGAATACGCGGCCGTCTATTTAGGTTTATTGATATGTCATTCAAACAAACTTGGTTGTAGTTCAATTATATCATCAAAAAATACAACCGTGTATTGAATACATAATAATTGAAAGAAAAATTGAGGTTGAACAAACCTTAGTCGGGATTGATTTCAAAACTGAAATCAATAATCAAAATCTGTAAACGGATAGAAAAAGAATTATATAATTCATCAAAAGTAACCTAATTCGGATTAAATTCAAACAAAAACTGAATAGAAATTACCGATTTTTGATGAACTCAATAATCAAAATCTGTATTGCTTCATGAGTTTGTTATGGCGGGGTTACAACTGAAGTAGGGTCGCCAAATTTTGTGAGGCTTCCTTCATAAGTTTACGAGTTTGACTTTATAAATATGTTTCCTATTAACATGAATTTTGAAAAGTTAGTTCCTAAAAAAACTGAAGATTGACATTTCAAAATAAATTCCATATATATCTTGACGAAATTTGAGCAGGTTTTTTCGAATTTTTGATGAGTTGGCTTTATTTATGAATTATAGAATGCAATTTTGTAGCACAACTTGTGGCATGCTCCATTGGTTGAGGTGCTCATTTGTGGTTTACCAGTCCAGGGTTCGAACCCTTCAAGTGACAATTTTTTTCTTATTTAACAGAGGGTTGGTGCCATGTCATCATTTCCACATCATCATTGATATTCCATGTCATTCTTATTATGTCTAATCAGCATTAATGACGTGTCATGCTTAGTCCCATATATATGTATAGATAGATAGATTTCATTCACATTCACATCCATTAGTAACCCATAAGCTAAAGTAAAAGAAAAAAAAAAGTAGTTAAATTGTACAAATATATAAGAAAATTGTACTCTTTATATTTGCATTACTATCATACTACTCAAAACAGAGTGGCAGGATCTTGGTGACGGATAGGGCGGTCGGATCTTGGTGGTTGGAGTAAATAGTGAGGACGACGGTGGGTGGTGATGCTTGTGTTTCAATACCCTGGTGCTTGTATTACATTGCGACTAATGTCCCGGTTGTGTCCCACCCTCAATACTTGCCCGGGCCTCTTTATAAACGCTTCCATCGACGCTAACTGAGATCTAAGAAATAAAACAAAAAACAAACCATAGCGTCATTAACATTTTAGCTTTTTATGTATTTATTATTAATTTAAAACTATTAACACATTTCTAATAAAATGAAAAATTATTTTTGAAACTCGAACTTTGCAAAGTGCACTAATTGAACAAAATAAACCACCAACCGAAAATAAAGGCTATAATATGCTGAACCAAACAAAACATAAGATTTTTATAAAAAGTAGTATTTTTTTAAGAAACAAGACCAAAGAGGGTTAACCCGCAATCTCTAAATATGAAAAGAGACACCCATTATAAGTGAATTTTCTTTACCAACGGTCAAATGAGTTGAAACACTGAAACAACAGAACACTAATTGTTTAAACATCAAATCCAAACACCATTTAAGTCGCGGCAAACTTTTAAACTAAACCATGAAATGTCCCACATACAACTAAATAAACAAACTTAAATTAAGGCGCACCACTAATACACATATACAATATACCAAAGCTTAAAATGAAATCTCTTCCACAATGCCCAATTTGCTTAAAACCAAACTCTTATTCTTAATCCCAAACACGATCACCCATTCCTTCTCCAACGAAACCAAAACCTATTATCGACCACAAACAAAATGTGACCTTTGAATCAAACAGATTTGGAATATAAGAATTTTGAGAATGATCCAACAAAGGAACAGCACAAACAAAATGAAACAAATTAAGACTAGGAATAAAAAACACCGAATTAACTTAAAATAAATGTCTAATACTCTCCTTTCTCCTCTTCTCGAAAATAAGCACTTCCCACCAATAATAATCAAGTTAGGCAAAATGGAGGATGAGTGAAGTGGAGGAGGGGTAAAATAAATGTTTCGGGCTTGATTATGAGGAGGTGACAAGAAAAGCTGGTATGTAATTCAAATGTTATACCAAAAGCTCAGCTGGTGGACTAGCCAAATTTAAGTACCTAACCCGTGATATTATTAATGGTGTATGGGTCCAAGTCTTTGGGGTTCAAGGCAAAAAGGTGTAAAAGGTTATTAATAATGCAAAAGGGACCACATTCTGTTGGCCTATTATTTTATGACATTTTCCAATTTTCCGTGGGCCATTTTGACATTTTTCAACTATTGTAATTTTCATTCTTTGAAATTGTTTTAACAATTTTTGTGACCTTAAATCATTTTTCATTGATATACCAACCTGCTTTTGTCCTATTTTGATATTTTTGCATTTAAAACACATAAAACACTCGATTTGTGATATTTTATCATAGCTTTTGAGTGATTTGGTGAATTTTCGCGCTTTATATTGTGAGTAAAAACAGTATTTGTGGTGAATCTTACCCCGGTGCTTGTAAAATATGTCCGTTGTGCAATACCCCGGTGACCGAGGAATTAAAAATTTGAAGCGTGACCTTTGTCAAAATAGCACAAACAAGATAGTGAAAATAAAATAACCTCGTTGTCATAAATGTGGTAGCAACAACAATCCGCTATTTTCACCTCGCTGTCATACAAATGTGGTAGCCCGCTATTTTCATGTAATAATTCTTCTGCAAACATAGACGTAGGAATCAATTAAAGGGCCTTCAAAGAGTTTGCTCCTTTATCCTAACATTGAAGCCAAATAAAATCATTAGAATTAGTAAAAAAGAGCGCCGAATAATTCTTTTGACTTTTACCCTAAACAACTTGCTGGTGTAAACAACTTGACCTATTCTAAAATTTAACTAATACCAATTAACTTGTTTCAATTTAACATAGAAAAAGATGTTTTATCCATCTAGTTCACCACTTCAATGAAATTCATGTTCAAATAGCTTGGAAGCAACAACAACATTGAAGTCATGTACTACTTCTATACTAAATTCATTTTTTCTCTTAACCAATTTGCAAATCACACATATATCAGGTACGTGAGTCTATAAATGAATCCCATGTTTTATCAAGCATTTCTTCATAGTGTGTTACTTCACGCGTATTATTTAATTGACGGCATGCAACGTAGTCCCCTAATAACTTCTGCACGATAACGACCATATAAGCTTAAACAAACACCCCATATTTTGTTCAAGTATAAAGAGAGACAAAAGAAAGAATAAGATGAAATAATAGATACCTGACAAAGTGGCACATTTCCAAGCAACACTTTTCTGAAGTATGGGTTTTTGCGTGCCTTTGATCTTAATATTATTGAAGTGCGTCATTTACACCTTTGTGCATCGTTGATCTACCTCGCTTTTAAACATTCCAAGGTCGACCGAAATATCAACTCTCTACGTGTCAAGAACATTCGCTTCATCCCTCAATTCACTGAATCTCACCATGAAACATGCATAATGCATGCATCTTCGCTAGAAACGTAAAAATCCACTCTGTTGTTTATGTACTGATTGCATATATGAAAACGAAACGTATATTAAAGGAGAATCTCAATAAAGAAACTAAATTTTTTACGGAAAAAATACATTTTTACATTTAATTATATCAATAAGCTGACAAAGTAAAAACTTACTTGTCCAAAATTACTCATTCACTAAAATCTTAGCTTAAACTTACCTAAAATATAAAAGTCGAATGATTCCCACATTAACCCTATTCAAATATTAGTCAATTCTCAGTAACCCTATTAAAAATTAGTCATTCCTGTTGAATAACTTTTGATGATCTAGGCGTTTTTTTTTTTTTTTTTTTTTTTTTTTTTTTTTTTTTTTTTTTTAAAGTGTGACACTTTATAGAAAATAAAACTCATCGAAAGTTCGTGTGTTCTGACATTGTTTCCGATAAGCAAGCAAGCAACAACATTGAAGTCATGTAGTACTTATATACTAAATTCATTTTTTCTCTTAACCAATTTGCAAATCACACGTATATCAGGTACGTGAGTCTATAAATGAATCCCATGTTTTATCAAGCATTTCTTCATAGTGTGTTACTTTACGCGTATTATTTAATTGACGGCATGCAACGTAGTCCCCGATAACTTCGACGATAATCGACCATATAAGCTTAAACAAACACCCATATTTTGTTCAAGTATAAAGAGAGACAAAAAGAAAGAATAGATGAAATAATAGATACCTGACGAAGTGGCACATTTCCAAGCAACACTTTTCTTCTGAAGTATTGGTTTTGTGCGCCCTTGATACTGAATATTATTGGTCTGTATTTACACCTTTGTGCATCGTTGGATCTACCCTTCTTTTTAAACATTCCAAGGTCGACCGAAATATCAACTCTCTACGTGTTAGCAACATTCGCTTCATCCCTCAATTGAGCCTCAATCTCACCATGAAACATGCATAATGCATCTGCTCTCTTCTACTAGAAACGTAAAAAATCCACTCTGTTGTTTATGTACTGATTGCATATATGAAAACGGAACGTATATTAAAGGAGAATCTCAATAAAGAAACTAATTTTTTTACGGAAAAAAATACATTTTTACATTAAATTATATCAATAAGCTGACAAAGTAAAAACTTGCTTGTCCAAAATTACTCATTCACTCAAATCTTAGCTTAAACTGACCTAAAATATAAGAGTCGAATGATTCCCACATTAACCCTATTCAAATATTAGTCAATTCTCAGTAACCCTATTAAAAATTAGTCATTCATGTTGAATAACTTTTGATGATCCAGCGTTTTTAATGCGACACTTTATAGAAAAAATACGTAAAACTACTGAACACAATATTGTCCGCTTTGCCCACAGGCTCACGGCTTTGTTTTTGTGGCCTCATATAAAGACTTCAGCAGTCACCTAAGCCCTACTCTCACATCACAAATCCTAAGAACTCCACCCGCAGACCACAAAAGCGTTGTGTCATTGTAAGGCGAATGTTATCTTTATGAGCCCGGCATCTCTCCGTGCCCACCGATGTGGGATTTGCCTAGGGTGTTACAATCACCCCCTGTGGACTCATCGTCCTCGATGAGTTTGCCCCACCATCGAATCGATACCACTTGTAACACCTCACACTGTAACACAATATTGTCCGCTTGTGTCACGACTTTGTTTTGTGGCCTCATATAAAGACTTCAATAGTCACCCAAGACTAACCATAAGAACTCCACCCAGATGGACCCAACGTTGTGTCATTGTAAGGCGCTTAATGTTATCTTTATGCCCCAAGAGCCCACAGCCGATGTGGGATTTGCCTAGGGTGTTACAAAAACTCATCGAAAGTTCGTGTGTTCTGACCTTGTTTTCGATAAGCAGCAACGGAAGCACCACCATCGATCAACTAACTCATAACCTGTAAAACCCTTATGCAATTAATTAACCAAGAAAAACAATTTTTTTAAATGCAATAAGGTTACAATTAAACCCCATAGAACACCAAACCACATAAATTTTTTTATAGACCCACCTCCCTAATCACATATCTCATATATGACAACTCTACTACTAATGAAGTGTAACAATCCACTGATACCACAACTTTTGAACATTCAGAAAGGTGTAGAATTGTTAACTCACCTTCGCCTTTTATCATGTGTCCTTTGATGGTGTGTTCAAGTAGCCGTGTGCCAATGAATTTGATTCACCGATACCGGTTCCATTTATATGGGTATGTCCTCGCTTCTGATCCATCTCAGTTGAAACCCATGTTGCTGCAAAACGTACAGTTTCATAATTAATCCCCAATTCCAAAGACACCCAAATCCAGATATCCACAACCAATTATTCCAACAACACTTGTCGGCCAAAAAAAAATTAACAAACCTTTGACACCAAAAAACTAAACACCGTTAATATACAATAATCAAAATTGAACAATTAAAAAAAATTAACAATAATCAAAACCCTAAATATTCGAACTTTCACAATTCAAAACCCTAATTTGAAAATAAAAAACAATAAAACTAATTCTATAATAAGAAAAACCTGGCGTAATAGCTGTTGTTCGGTGTGCTTCATCAAACACATACTTTAACACTTCTGATGAAAATTTAACTTGTAACATGAGAGATACAGGAGAGATACGGTTCTTGTTTGATGAAAATTTTCTGGGTTGTGAGTGGATTGCGTGTGGGGAAGTTTTGAGAAGGATCTGTGGGTGTAAGGGTTTGGTAGGAGCTGCTAGAATTTTCTAGGAGATGAGGGGAAGTATGGTGGGAAGTGGGTAGGTTTTAGAAGATGAATGAAAGAGAGACGGTTGATTTTTTTTTTAGTATAGAAACCACCAATTGCTGCCCACCACGTACCCAATAACCATTAATGCAGCCACTGTAGCAAAAAATACACATTCCTGCCTTTTAGTATATATGATAATTAGTTTTATTGAGTTGTACTACAAGCTAGTTTTATTGTAATTTGAACTTTCTTTAGTTAAAGATGGAGTGCCATAATGAATGAAAAGCTTTTCGAACAATTAAAATAATGAAAGAGATGACAAAATGACAATTATACCCTCATGTGCAAGGGCTTTAACAGTCAAATTTAACATCAGCTTGGTCAAGGGACTGTTAGCGTGAAGAGTTTCGGAGTTGGTGACTGTAAGTGAAAAAAAAATCAAAAGACTAAGAGTAAAAGTCAACGCAAACCACAGAGACCATCCATGTAATTTACTCATAATGATAAGTTTAGAAATTGACTACTTTTGTAAGTTTTATACGAAAACAAAGGTCATAAATCAAATCGTTTTATTAAAAAGAGTTAATTGTATTTTTGGTCCTTGTGGTTTGACCAAATAGTAGGTTTGGTCTTTAAAACTTTAAAAGTGCAGTGATAGTCCTTATTTTAAAGTTTGGGTTGTAGTTTTGGTCATTTTTAGTGTGAAATGACCAAATTACCTTTGTTTTAGTCTGAAGAAGACAAATGATATTTTAGTCATTTAACTTTATCCAACGACCAAAAATGCAATTCAAATTTCAAAATAGACACTATCGATACACTTTCAAAGTTTTAGGGACCAAACCTGCAACTTGGTCAAACCACAAGGACCAAAAATGCAATTAACTCTATTAAAAATGAAAGTCATTCCCGAAAACCAAACACACCCTAAACTCTGAAAATTTGCAAAATTGAGTGAAAAAAAGTTGAGAAAGGACAAAACAAACCGTAAGCTCGATGCATCCTACGATCATTCAAAACTAAAATATTCCGTCTATCTCCAGCAATCAATCTGATGCACTTTCTTTCACGTACACTGCTCAAACTAACCGCCTAACGACAACAACAGGCAAGTTTTCATGTTACTCAATTTTAATCCATTTTATATCAAAATTTTTAATCAAGTCCTGTTAGATTCTATACAAATTATAAAACCCTATAATAAATTAGGCAAGATATATACTACTTTGAATTTGATTGTTTATGGTGTTTGGTTTTCACTTTATTAATCTTGAGTTTAAAAAATATCATTTTTCGTTTCTGAACTTTTGGCCGACTAATCCACGGGGTTACAGACTCAAACCGGGTAAAACCCTCCCTTTGGAAGGTTAGGAATTCTCACATTTTAGTGATGATAGTCGCAAGCTTTTTGCCGCTAGGGCACACCTGAGTGGTTAGGCTAAGCAAGTTTTATAGGTTTATAAGAGAAAAAACAACTTGTTTTATGCTACTCTTCTAGTTTTATTCTTGGGCTTGTAAATTTGGTGTTATGTTCATTAGTACCATTTAGAACATCGTATTTTGTCTTGTATATATGAGCATATGCTCTTGGTCATTTGCTATCTTCGTATAAAGGATAAAGCTGATACTGTATAACTATATGACAAAGTACTCGCCAATAGTCCAATACCTTTACATTCATCATTAATAGAGCTTCCGTCATCTCTTATTGATTAATTTACATACAAATATTTTATTAGTATGATAGAGCCAAGAATTGTCCTCCCAACAATTATGTTAGCGGACGTGTAACATCTAAAACCTTCATGAATTTTTTCTAAGCATCTATTATCGGTACTTAGCTGGCCTGAATGACTTTTTCACGTCTCTAGAACCATGTATTTACAGATTAGCGTACATGTCGAAATATGACATAAGACATTCATGATGACCTCTGTCCTTACTTGTTTGATCAATACTATAAAATCTTCTCGGCTTTTAACCTCAACTATGTAATTTCTAATTTATCATCCATATCCTATGCCAGGTGTGAACCAACTTTCTCATCTTCGCTAGTAATGACCCCTTTTTACGTGCGGATGTGTATTTGCTTTTACCCTTTTGGCGCATATGTCGATCATTGATAAGTTTAAATGATATTGTAGGTGTCTTGTATATAGTCAAGTGAACTAAAACGGATTGGTGAAAGTAATCAAAATTTTCAACGAAAATGAGTGGTTATGTACCACCCCGTTATATTCCCTTGGGACAGTCAGATCGAGAAGAGTCAGATCTAGAGAAGCATATACTTCCTACCACTGATGAGTCTCCCACAAAAAATGAACGTGTTAGTGATGTTCCAGTTGAGTGGTCTTCTGGAATTTGTGCTTGCTTTGATGATCTACAAAGCTGTATGCTTACTCCTACATTTTAGCCTTTTTTTTCATTAGTTAATGGAATGTGCATTTGAGTATGATATTTATTACAGGTGACAATTTTGACCTTATTACTTATGAATGGTTCGAGTTTAGTTATATTTAATGGGTCAAATAAAAAGATAGACTAAAAAGGGAATGGGTCAAATTAGTTAAACGGGTTGAAATTTGCCCAAAGTGTTTTTCAGTGGATACAGTGTTTTAAATTGCTTTATTTGAAGATTTAGATTGCATTTTTTAAAATTTTTTTGCAAGGCAGAGACTTAGATTGTTATTGCAATAGTATTTTGTAAAAGTTTTTGAAGCACTGTTTAAGAAGACCGAAAAGTGCTTTGGCTTGGAAAATAAATAGACCATGATCCAACCTGCCGTATTGCCACATTTAATAACTATTTTTGAGTTCCTAGATACTATAATTGTCTTCACACTATATTGGTATACAAACATTATAGACGTGCGTATAAATGGAATGATGCGTTTACAGACTAATTTTGGTTATAAGTAGTTGAATGATGTGTTGATACTTGATATTGGTGATAAAAAGATGTCTAATGAGCAATGTGCACCAATCTTTTACTGTATCACAAACATTTATCAGATTCATTATTCCTATTGTGTGTTTCCAAGATATGGATGTGTAAATATGCGTATTTTATAAGCTTATAAGAGATATGAATCACTTATGTTGGACGTGATTATGGATCTATATTTGGATCTTCACATATCAATTGACAGACTCTCAGTTGAGAAGAAAATAGGTGGTCTTGCGTTTTCCTTTCATTGGGTGTTTCTTAGATGTTCTTTTCATGGAAATTGAAGTTGTGTTGATTGGGGTCGTGAACGAATCCATAACGTCAGACACATTTTCAAATAATGACTGCCAATGTGTTAAAAAAAGGATTTATAAGTTACCTAATAAATCTTAAATCCTGCATCTTTTTGACCATGAGATTATATTGTCATTCATTTTAATGAGGTTGTGTCTTTTGTCTGGAATAATTCAGATTGATTAAATGATGATTTTCTGTCTTTCTGATTATCACAGTGACAGTCATTTTCTTATTCAAGGGAAAATGTCACTTAAGAGCAACCTACTTAGGCCACCATTATGGTAATACGTCAATATTATTTTCCACGTCTGCGTTTTGACTGGTCAAATCGGTTGCATGTTGACTAAGTTACCAAAATAGCACAGAACAAATTATAAGTTTATAACTATGAATTTAGGACAGAAAAAGTATAATCACCAAAACGGATCACTGACTGTTTAGTGGTATGTGCCTTTAAATCAAAACCAATTCCAAGTATAACCTCTAATCCTTTTCAGTCCTATCATTTAGTCATTCACTTTCATCAAAGAGGTCCATATGCATGCATCTTCTCTTATACCTTGTATCCCTACCCTCTTCTTTGTTTCACATATAATTCAACAATTTAGTTATAAATCTGTAATAGAGGGGGACATTTCTACTTATGAATGGTTCACTTGGTTGTGCTTATCTCATATAAGCGAAATAGGAAGTCGGGAATTCTAGCTAAACGGAAACCTGTTGAAACTTGTCCAAAGTCTCCTTCAAAGCTTACAACCTCCTAAATAATATGTTCAAAGATTTATGTTATTGCTGTAATTATATTACTGTATTTTGTAACCATAATTAGTAAAATGAGAAGGATAATAAGTGTTTACAGGTCATCTGAACTCGACCCGTAGTTAATATGATCTGTTCCAAGGCAAACACTTTTGACTTGTTTCCCGATCCACCCATCATGCAACTTCTAAGTTATAGCTGTGTTCCTACATCGCTTTGCCAATTAGGTTGCATGTGTTGCTCGTAAATTCTAACATAAAGCTTAATGTTTTATGTCTTTTTAGGCTTAGTTGGTACAGTATGCCCATGCTATCTTTTTGGAAAGAACGCTGAGATTCTAGGATCCAACACTTTCATGGGATCATGCACCACCCATTTTATCACATGCGGTCTTATCAACTCTTGTTGCTGCTTGTTAACGGGAGGTCTGCTTCTAGGCTTTCCTGGATGCTTTGCTGCATGCTATGCCTGTGGATACCGCAAAGCACTTCGCACAAAATATAATCTGCAGGTATGCCTTTTTTTTTTTTTTTTTTTTTTTTTTTTTTTTTTTTTTTTTTTCATTTCCCTTTTACCCTATAATCTACTATGTTTGCATTGTGTTACAAATCAACTTTTCGCCGCTAACTAAAATAGGCTTGACCGAGATTCCAAAGTCTCATGAACTAGTAATGGTTTACAAAAAAAAAGAACAATTTGTTGTGGTGCAGGAAGCTCCGTGTGGCGACTTTATAACGCACCTTTGCTGCCATATGTGTGCGGTATGCCAAGAATACCGGGAAATACGTGAAAGGTCTGTGGACATCAACCCTAATGCAAACATAGTAGAAGTTACAGCCCCTCCAGTTCAGTCAATGGATCTAACTGTGTACAAATAATCCCATGTAGCTGTTATTAATCTATATACTGTGTTCTTTTGTTCATTCGGATACAGAATTGTGTCATCAGTTATATAATTTACATGTTTGAGACCTTAAAATATAAACTTATTTTTCTTGAGCTTCCACCATCAACAATAACACGTTGCGAACTGTAAAAATCAAGGTTATAAATAGCATGAGGCGTGGCGTGGCGGCGAAGCCAAGCCTCAAGCCTTACGAGCCATAGCGAAGCTATGGCATTTTCTAAGGCGTGACTCAAGGCGGCATTTTTTTTATAGATTTATATATTTATATCATATTTCATACATTCGTATATATAATACATCAAGTTTACAAAAAGCGTTATACATAAGAAATAAACTCAAAAACTAAACAATCATTGCATTTTTTTGTCATTTCTTTAAATATAACGTGCTTCATCGGCGTAGTCGTCAAAACCTTCTTCACTCAATATATGAGTGGTAGAACCATAGAAATAAGTTAAAAACTTGAAATTGATTTATAAAGTTACCATGTCCAAGCCCAAGTCTCTTATATCAGTAATTCGGTAATTCTAGCCCAAATACTAGTAAATCCTTTAAAAGCTTCAAAATAAGGCGCCACGCCTCGTGCTAAGGCGCGCCTTTTTGCGCCTCATCATGCGCCACGCCTTAAGAAGACGCCTTGGTCTATTTCGTAACGCTGAAGCGACGCCTCGCCCCTTAGCGGTGCTAAGGCGCGCCTTTTAGAACCCTGGTAAAAATTAAGCATCACGTGTCAATTTTCAGTATAATCTCTGAACTATGGAGAAATCACATTCAACCCTTTATACTTTATTACACGATATTCGAGACTGTACATGTTGCTCGTCATGCTTATGAGTTTGTAAGTTGAGATTAGTATAGGGGCACACGGATAATATAGGTACATGATGACATAATTTGGATCTATTGAGAAGGCTTTAAACTTTAAATAGATAAGGAAATTGAGAATGCTATAAACCTATAGATTTTAAACTTTGATTCAGTTTTTTCAAGTGTAGAACTCATTTTAACGTTATTCTAGCTCAAAATGTGTAAGAAATTTCAATCAAAGTTGAAAATTTTACGATTTTGCAATATAAGTACAATGATGAATTATACATACAAATTTAGTGAATTATTACCATAACTCGATTTTTACAAATATTTGAATCACACTTGAGATTTATAGATTCGATTAACTATTAAGTGATCAATTTATAATCAAATCAAAGATTATGAATCAACATCTCAAACGAATCATTTTCAATTTTCTTTTCAACAACTTTTAGAGGAATGGAGAAAAACTCGTGATTTGTGTGGAACCAAAGCCCATGATGACAACCACTAACTATTGCATATCCATCACACATAAGTTGTTTGAGTTGTCCAACTAATCCATGTAACGCCTATCATTGGTGTGTCGCACATTCGAACTCTAGAAATTGAGATAAAAGTTATAATGCAACAATGAGAAGAAGCTCAGTTCTTTATGGAGTATATATTTTCATGAAGTGATGTCTTGTACTTAAATCCTCAACTGGAGATGCTATATTGTCGCTTGTATTATATTTGTCTCAAGAATGATTAAACTGTATGTGAGCATCATATATGTGTTGCTCGATCTTCTCCCATTAATCGTGAACCAAGCTACCTCTTATCACGTCCATTGCTTCGTTAGGTTTGAACACGGATACTATATTACTATATAGAAATTTAAGAAAATAAATCTTAATAAAATATAAATAATATTTAATTTAAGAAAATAAATCTTAACTGGAAATTCTTAAAAGGCATTCGACTCACTTGATTGGAAATTCTTAGACAATATAATGAACCAAATGGGTTTTAGCTCTAAATGGAGAATGTGAATAAATGGTTGTCTTAAATCGGCTTATGGTTTGGTTATTGTAAATGGAAGCCCAACCAAAGAATTCAAAATTCAAAAGGGTCTTCGCCAAGGTGACCCACCTTCGCCTTTCCTTTTCATAATCGCGGTTGAAGCACTTTACATTGCCCTCGAAGAAGCGAAGTCTAAGCACATCTTCGAAGGTGTCAAAGTTGGTTCAAACAAAGTTGATATCTCTCATCTCCAATTTCCGATCCTCTTGGCTCAACTTCATCTAGCATGCCATTAAGTCCATGGAATAAAATAATGAACTTGAACAAACATATGGTGTACGCGGATATTAATCTTCAATCCGTGTTTACCAGAAAAGTGGGTAATGGTTCTTTATTTTCTTTTTGGAACGATGCATGGTTGGGGGAACAACGTCTTAAAATTTTTTTCCCAAGACTGTATGCATTAGAACAGTTCAAAGAATGTAAAGTAGTGGATCGATGTAACATGTTATATGGGTCGAAATCTAGAAGTTGGGATTGGAGAAGAGATTTACGTGATGGACTTGAAAAAAATCAGCTAGATGGATTACTTTATCTTTTGCGTGACTTTGACCCAAGTGATGTAGAAGACTCATGGGTCTGCTCCCTAAATTCTAATAATGCCTACACTGTGTCGTCAATGAGGAAGATTATTGAAGGTAACCTACTGCCCTTCCAGGAGGATAAAATTCGTTGGAATAGATATCTCCCAATCAAGGTAAATATTCTATCTTGGCGTCTTCGTTTGAACCGGTTACCTACCCGTTGCAACCTAGACCATCGCGGGATTGATCTACACACCATTAGATGTCCCTTATGCAGTGAGGACCTTGAAACAAGCCAACACATCTTTGTTGATTGCCCGATAGATGTTGATCTTTGGAACCGCATGTCGCGTTGGTGGGGTATGGTGAACTGTCCCAAAACCCTTCTCGACCTATCTTCTTGGGCGGACTCGGCGAGTCTTAACAACCGTGTAAAGTTGTGTTTTGATGTGGTTTTGCAAACAACTTTTTGGGTTCTTTGGAGGTATAGGAATCGAGTTTGTTTTGATTTAAAACCACCAATGAAGGATACTCTCATGGATGAAATCATGGTTTATTCGCATTCTTGGATTTGTCATGGAAGTAGGAATCTTGTACCCAATTGGATAGATTGGACGGTTGATCCTATATCCTCTTGTATGAACTTATTGTAATTCCTTTCTAGCGCCTTGTTAGTTTTCTTATTTAATGTGCTGTTCAAAAAAAGAAAATAAATCTTAAACGGGTTGGCATATTGACCTGCTTAATTAATTTCAATCCGAATCTGACCTGTTTAATAAATGGGTTAGATAGGTCGACCCAAACCTGACCCAAAATCTAGACTCAACTTGAACCTGTAAATTTTCGGATTGAATTTCGTTTCGGGTCAAAAATTGTCACCCCTACTTTATACCATACATGTGAAATTAAAGCGGTAGAAAAATGATGCTTACTCTCTTATGTTTAAAAATAGCCTTTAGGATCTATGATCGTTAAATTTTGAAATATGAAATAAAAAATAAATCTTTATTAAATGTTGTTCCCAATAATATGATTATAACCTAAGAACTAAGTTAAATCACCCACTATGCAAACAGATGTGGTGTTTAAACCAATGTTACAAAAATCGTGAATCGGTAGTCAGGCGGTCGACCACCCTGCAGCGAGTAATCGGTCAAGGCGGGATTAATCGGTGATTAATCGGATTGACATTTCCTACAAGTTTGGGTATTTCTGGAGACCAAACTAAAGATCTTAACTGATTCCAAGCCTACTATGTTTCCGAACCTCAATAAAAAAGCTCCAATTGTGATTATGAGGCCCATTGTGCGTTATAACTGAAATAAATGATCCCATTGTGCGTCATAAGTGAAATTATTATTTTTTTAAAGTTGACCGATTCGGCTGATTTTTTCCTGATTCGGCCGATTTTTTACCCATTTTTTTTACCTAGCCGATTTTTTAACCGATTTTCAATATTCTACAAGGTGTATGGCCGATTACCGATTAATCGGCCGATTTTTGCAACACTGGTTTAAACTATTTTAATTGCAAAATACGTAAAATAAAGTTTTTCAATGTTTATTTTTTTATATGAATGAAATCAAAGAATTTGACAAGGATTGCTTGCAGAATAACAATCCTAGTTGAATTACAATTGAGATGATCTAAAATCTAACCTAAACACAAACCTAAATTATGGTTTAAGTAAGAACTTAGTCTTTGTTCAACAACCTAAGTTATATTCAAGGAGAATGTCATAAAATGTGTATCATATTAATTGTAAGAGATATATTTACTCATTTACAAACATTCTCATTTATAGCAGAGAATTATGGTTATAAAAGCTTTTTACTTTATACGTGTTGATCATTTAATGGGTGAGTGAGATTGCATTAAATCCTGATAATGGGAAAATTTCTTTTTTAGAATCATTTGAAGTTTTACACAAATACTTATGCCAATTACAACAACATGTTCATTGTTCGAACTTATAAATTAATGTTATATCACATGTGATATATCATACAAACTCCTGTATCGAAAATACCCTAAAAAAACAGACAAATTTTTTTTTTGTCGAAAATATATGAAAATACTTCTCTATTGAAAGATAATTAAACGTTTGTTGTAATCGTGTAATTTGTTTCGCCTAACAATTAACGATTTATAAAATATATAACTTTTTTAAAAAAAAAAAGTAAAAATGAGTATTAATAATGATGAGAGGGGTGTAAGTGAATGTTTTATTTTTGATAAAAATCTTTTATATAATAAAAAAAAACTTTTAAGGGGAATTTTTCATTTCAAAAAAATTAATTCTTACTTTATTAATACTTTATTAAGTAATAATCAAATTAATGTTTTACATAGGCTCTAAAATAACTTACCTCGTGTATCTTTACTTAATTTTATCATTATTTATTGGCATGTGGTACTCCATCTATTACATTATTGGTTTTGGATTTTATTTCTTAACTTCTTTATAGCCAACTTGATTTATTATTCCAAGACCTGCCCTAAGAAGAATTTACATATTAATTGCAAGTATAAATATTGGACAGGAACATGGTTTCATTACACACAAAAAGTAGCTAACAATGGCACAAATAGTTCATAAATACACTCTACTCATTCTCTTATCAGTCTTGATCATGCATTCTCTTTTCACAAGTGTTCACTCAACAAAATTTCACGAAAAGAAGCCGTGCAAGAGATTCACGCTATACTTCCACGACATCCTCTTCAATGGCACTAATCTTGCTAACGCCACATCAGCGACGGCTGTGAACCGTACCCAGCTAGGGAATTATAAACATGGGATGCTTGTTGTCTTTGATGATCCTATGACCAAACACAACAACCTCTTAACTCCTCCTGTTGCTCGGGCTCATGGTTTTTACTTTTATGACACGAAGGATGCATATAATGCCTGGTTTGCTTACACGTTGATTTTCAATTCCACTGAGCATAAAGGGACACTTAACATTATGGGTGCCGATTTGATGAATGAGGAAACGAGGGATCTTTCGGTTGTTGGTGGCACTGGTGATTTCTTTATGACACGAGGGATTGCTACATTCCGTACTGATGGTCAACCAAATGCTTTCTATTTTCGTGTTAAAATGGATATCAAGTTGTATGAATGTTACTAAATCCGATTTCTCATGCATGTAATATAAGTCATGCATGTAAAAGTGGAGACTAAGTATTTAATATTCCTTTTATGGTACTTTCAAAGTACTACAAAGTACTACTTTGTAGTGATTCCATGTACTGTATTATATATGTCCAACCGCTAAGCCGGTGTACGTTTGCTTTTATAATACAGTAAGAGCTTATGTGTAATTTGGTTTTGGTGTTACATTAGTGACTCATTTCAATATATTTAAATTATCTTGGTGTTTTCTTATTTCATCATTGTGTTGATCATAACAAGATAGTTTCTTACACACCATGTTGGCTAGATTGTTGTATCAATGATTAATCAGTCGTCAGAAATTTGACATATAACAATGGCTCCTTAACTTTGAAGAATGCTATTGAGTTTCAAGAATTGAAGCACATTACTTAGCTAGATATTTTTCTCTTTCAATTTCATCTCTAACCTTATTACTCGGGGTGACACGGCTATAATCTACAACAATCCTTAAAGGTATGTTTTGACATGGTTATCCAAACCACGTCATGGGTTATTTGGAGGTTTAGAAATCGGATTTTCTTTCAATGCAAAACCTCTAAAGAAGGACACTCTTATAGATGAGATTAAGATATTATCTCATTTATGGATTAAACATAAGAATAAGAAATTAAATCCTAACTAGATTGAATGGTTGGCGATCCAAAAAGTTAACGCTTGTAATATTGTTTTGTAAGCTCTTTTTTATAGTTTTTTTTGCTAGAGTTTGTATAAATATATTGCCGTTCAAAAAGAAATTTCATCTCTTTTTTTTGCACACTTTAACGTTTTTGTTATTAAGATTAATGATAAGGATTTAAAACGTACACTTTTAAGGGGTCATTTAAGCCCTTAATCGCTCACTTTTAGAAAATCGAATTTTCAGAATTTTCTGACGGCGTCCCAACTATAAGGTGACGCCGTCGCAGTTGAAAAATTATATATAGAAATCAAATTTTCAGAATTTTAAAGGGTAGACTTGTGGAGTAAAAACCTAAAACGATATTGGTTCGGTTTGGACAGTATCTTAGGGTTCTCATACCCTATTTTACATCAAGATAAGTAATTTACTTCATTGATTTCATTATGTCTTCGATTGAATGTGTGTATGCTTGCATGTTTAACATGTCCGGCAAATTTCTTGTGTGTTTGCTTAGATCTATGAAACATAGTTATTGATTATTGATTGGTTGTCTCTTATCTTAATTGTAATTGGCTTAGGATTGCACTAGGCTATCGCTGTGTTTTTAATGCTTGAGTAATCTTTGTGAACCTTAGTTTATAGTCACTTAGCGGAATCGTAGACTAAACATCCAAAGATAACCTTAGAGTTAGTTTATGAATCCTAGAGATTTCGTAGGCAATAACCTTAAGGTAGTCTCAAAGAGTTAGGGATAAAAGCATACCCTACGATCTTAGGAAACACAACGCTTTAAGAATAAGGACGTGACAATTCAACCACCAATAAAAGATAACTAGGGAGTAATAGTATCTAGGTAGACACATTTTTAATCATCATACGAGCACATATCAAATAGACATAAGACTACCCATTAGTTTAGATAATTAGATAAGTAGAGTAATCAGTAGAAGTACCAACCCCCAAATCAAAACCCCGAGATTTTACCCTTAGCTTTCTAAAAAAATATAAAAAGATAAAAAATAATCTTCCTCAACCTCAAACCTTAGCGTAGTACATCTCTCACTAGCATTCCTATTCCCCTAGAGAACGATATCAATACCCGAGGCTTACCCAATACTACACTACAACGATTAGGTTTACTGCCTAGGGTGTTGAAAAACTTGATCGACGAAAAGGAAGTTCCTTTGAGCCCGGACGCGTAATATGCCCATCAAGTTTTTGGCGCCGCTGCCTGGGAATAGAATAGCTAGTTAGATTTCTATCTCGTTTTGGTTCCCTTGCTTGATTCCTATCAAGTAAGATTTTTTTCTCATTTTTAGCTTCCTCGTAGTCTATCCCCCTTCTTTGTGCCTTTGTTCGTAACCCCATCACTTTTCATCATGGAAGGTGATAACCTGCCACCACTCATCGATCCACCAATCATTGACCCGCCAAGAGGTCGTACTCTAGACCAAGCCACCAAGGCTATAGGAACACCATTGAGCTCCCCGATCAAGCTCAATATACGGCCCTGCGATCCGACACCATCCGGTTGGTGCAAAACGGATGTGCATTCCATGGACTTCCTTTCAAAGATCCTAAACAACATCTCAAGGATTTCCTTAAAATCGTAGATTCCATCGACCTTGATGCTACCACACGGGAGACCACGCGCTTGCGTCTCTTCCAATTCTCTCTACTGGACCAAGCTAGTAATTGGCTTGAGCGACTTCCTGCCGGATCCATCTCAAGTTGGGATGATCTCACTACTCGTTTCCTTGCCTAATTTTTCCCATCGGGGAGAACTACTAAACATAGGAATGAAATCTTGATGTTCCAACAACGTCAAGGTGAATCTCTCTACGAGGCATGGACTAGATTCAAGGACTTTCTCCATAAAGTCCCTCATCACGGCATAGATCTTTGGCTTCAAGTCCAAATCTTTTACAATCATGTCAACTTCTCAACTAAGCAATTCATCGACCAAGCGGCCGGTGGCAAACTTAGTGATCTCACCGCGGAAGAATCGTGGGGTACAATAGAGGACCTTGCCCTCTATGAAAACGAATGTTGGAATGACCCCCGTGAGTTGCCCCAAACCGTTAAGGCAGTCTCATTGCCTCCCATTGACTCACAACCTTCCAATCGTAGGATGCTCGAACTTGAAGATCAAGTCAAATTCCTAATGAGCTCCTACGAGACTCCTAAGCCCTCACGCCAAGTGAACAAAATCACTCTACCTTTTGAATTATGTAGTGGTCCTCACGACACTCGTGATTGTACAAGACTCCCCGAACAAGCTTTTGCGGACTACGCCTCTACGCGTACCGATGGAGCGGGATAGAAGTGGTACACTTTTAAGCCCAAGCAAAACAACTTAGGAAATTCCTACAACCCCTCATGGAGAAATCACCCAAACCTTAAGTGGAGCCAAAACTCATCTAGTCCACCCAATAGGTCCAACCTTCCAAATACCGGGAATTCCACTAGTCTTGAGGCAATTGTGTCTAGATTCATGCCATCTTAAGAAACTCGATTGAATAAGATTGAGGCCGATTTCAAGCAATGACAAAGCGAGATGACAACCAAACTTGACACACTCTTAAAAGCCTTCAACGACCGGGAAATTGGAGCACTACCAAGTGACACTATAAAGTACCCAAAAGTGAATTCGATTTCATCGACTTCATGATCTTACTAACCTTGGGAGAGTGCATATGCATGCCCTTCACACCCGAAATTTCATCCGGTCAATGCCATCAACACGGGTTCCAAGCGATCCCTCATGAAGTACCAAGGACCCGAACCATTGGTCCAACCAACTCTTGAGAAACCCATCAACCAAGAACCCGAACCTAATCTAGAAGAGGAGTACAAGGAACTCCACCAAGAAAAACCGGTTCATGAAGTCTTGGCTCATGCGCCCTATTATAATGCATTAAAAGAAAAATATGAGCAAGAACTTAAGTTAGGAGAACGTGGGTCCGCAGTTGTGCAAAATAAGTTACCTAAGAAGATAGATGCTCCCGGGCTATTCATTCTTCCGTGTAGGCTTGGAACTTCCAAACCTTTCGATACTTTAGCAGACTTAGGATCAAGCATCAGTCTTCTTCCGTTGTCCCTCCATAGAAACCTTAACCTAGGTAAGATAGAACCAACGGAAACCATCTTAGGTCTAGCGGACGGTAGTATGGCATATCCGGTAGGGATAATAAAAGACATGGTAGTACACGTAGGTGAATTGACTCTTTTGGCGGATTTCCATGTGCTAGACATGAACAAACACCCGACATGCCCATTGTTAGTAGGAAGACAGGTCTTAGCTACCGCTAGTGCCATAATTGATTGTAAGATGCCTAAGATAGTAGTAGGAGAAGGGAATGCTAGGTTAGTTTATGATGTCAAGAAGCATATCTACTACAAAGAGGAAGAGATTCCCTACGAGATCATGTTAGATAGAAAACCATCTAGATATGGACCTTGTACTATTAAAGACTTTATAGGTCCTCAACTACCTTTCTATCTAGAGGAGGCCTTTGTAGGTGACTCAACTTTCCATGAGCAAGAATTGGCTAGGGATATAGAAGTGAACCCGTTCGAGGATGCCTTAGTGTTTAGGAAGATGACCGAGTTCCTAGGAACCTTGCCCGTTAATCTTAACATGAATAAGTGGAAAGTTGAGAGTGAGAAGCCTAAGCATAATTGGAATTGAGATAGACCACCTAATGATGGAAATGGAGAATGGCACATTAGGATGACAATCTATGACCCCGATGGAGAAAAGTTTGAAAAGGCATATCGGACCAAGCGTACCACTAGGAACTTAAAAGATAAGTTTGATCCCTATGACATTCTTGAGGATAAACTTACTTACATAGGTACGTAGGAGCACGACTTCGAGTCTAGCTACAAGACTCATAAATAAAGAAAAGCGCTTCGTGGGAGGCAACCCATGCTTAATTGTTTGCTTGTTTGTGTGTCATATATCTTTTCATTATTGTTTGCTCTCATGTTTGAATTTGTGAAAATGCTTTATTTTGTCTTTAACATCGTCTTAATTACATATAAAGGTATTTTACAAAAAGGATAAGTGTAGGGAGGATTACACACGTTTTTAAAAGAACGTGAACATGAGAACTACGATTATTGAAAATGATATATATGTGTGTTTGTTAGAGTCAAATGCTTGTATTGAGTCATAATGGATATTTTGCAGGAATATTTCCATATTTTAAAGGTGTAATTTTTCCAGAATTTTTACAGAAAAACGCAGCAGACCAATTTCTGTCAGGATAACCTGACGGCGTCAAGATCATAACCTGACGAACCTGACGACGTCAGGAGGAGCAGAAACAACTTATTACATTCTCTCGTTTTCTGTGCTAATTATAAATTTTTGGAAATTCTCAGGTCTTAATTTTTCATAAAATCTGCAAACATCCATTCCACAAGCATTATATCCTAGTTTAGTAGAGTCATATATAGTTTTACCGTCGATTTTATGTGAAGGTTTCGTCTATTTTCTTAAAGTGTGCAGGTTTTATTTATCAAGAAGAAGAAACATAGCATTGGATGGAGCTTATCACGCATACATTCTTTTTGGAAAGAATTTAACCACTACTTCACACGGATCCTACCGAGCTAATCAGGGGAGTACTAGTTTCTTTCTCTTTTAATTACCTTCCATTATCATAACTTTGATACTTTCGGGGAACATTGGGGACAATGTTCAGTTTAAGTATAGGGAGGGAGAATAAAATGGGAAATTTGAAACTATGCTTACCCTTGATCATTTGTCTTGTCCTATTTCATTTGTGTAATAAACCATGAGAAATATTTGTTAGGGCAATTTTAGCGCCAAATTTAAAATTTTTCATGACATGTACGGGTGGGTCTTTAGTCTTAATAAAGCGTCTCATGGATATGAGTTATATGACTAGCACAAAAACCCTTTACCACTCAAATTCCACCCAAAAATGTGAGGTTCGCCCCTAGATCTATAGGAATTAAAGCATTCCCCTTTAATGCTTCGAGAGTGTACCGATAGTATAATAGATTCTAGAACTTGTTTTGTGATGCATTCCGAGATCGCTAGCGAGACTACACTTGTGTAGTTAGGAATAACTAAATGATAAGAGGCATTAGGATAACCATTGTTTGATACCCGTATTATAATTACTTCTTCCACATCGGTTGAGTTATTCCCCCACACCCTTGCGATGTACTCATCTTTAGTACACGATACCCCTAGTTAACCCCTCAGAGCCTATCCTTTTTGCGGTTCTCGTGATATTTTGGTTTTCCGGAATATCAATGAAGAACATTGTTTACAATCCACCCCCAAATGTACACCCAAATCGCCTTAGCCTACCTTGTACGCACTCACTTTTAGTATTATTGTTATCATACTAAACCCTTAGTTCAATTATCTAGTTACTTGCATGGTTGCTAAGTCGAGTCATATCTTTTGTACACAGTTTTGGGATGATTGGGACTCATGGGTAAAGTAAAATTTTATGGAGTGACGGGAAAGAACGTTAAATTTAAATTCCCTTTATTTACGTAATAAGGTACTCCAAGTTTTTTGATCTTTTCAATTCGGGTCAATTTAGTGTTAGAGTATTAAAAACTCAAATATAGAGATGCTCCTATAAATCCCTTATATTTTGATGTTATCTTAGAGGATGGTAGAGTAAAAGTGTATGCCAAAAAAAAAAAAAGGGCTATTATCCTACATCTTTCTTTATATTTATGTATGTTTGTTTCAAAGTTATCTAACGTTTAGAGAGTCGAGTATTAGCTTAGAAACGCCATTCTTTTCATGCTTGTAACATAAGATTTTTGACTTGCCACCACTAAATCACTTATCCAACCAAACCCTTTGTTTCCCTTCCGTAAGCCTAACGTTACAACCCTTTAAAAGACCTCTTAGATAGTTGTTCCTAGGTGCTTATGCCAAAGCGGTGGAGGTTTGATCTAGTCTCAAGCCTATGGTAATCCATGTACTATGACCGGTTAATGAGTGTTTATCTTCCATTTCCATTTACTATATTTCATATACATCCGAGAGATGAGAGAATCCAAACACCACTTGTGAGGTGCTAGTATATAATTTTCATGCTTGTTATGACTATTGCGGTGCTTTTACTTGTTATGAATTATGTTAAACCAATGCTTTATGCCCCCTAGCTTATAAATTGATTGGCCAAAAGCACATTTGCTTGAGGACAAGCAAATACCAAGTGTACGGATATTTGATAAGGATTTAAAACGTACACTTTTAAGGGGTCATTAAAGCCCTTAATCGCCCACTTTTATATCCGTTATTGCTTAATTTCGTTCCTTTTCACTTTTTAGGTCTCTTGGAAGCAAAATGCTGGAATGATCATTTTTGGACGAAAAGGAGTGAATATATGAAGAAAATGGCTAAGTCAAGATAAAGACACTCAAGCTGCTGGAATTACACCTGACGGCGTCCCAAACAGAGGGCAACGCCGTCCCTCTCTATGTAATTAAATTTGTGATGACTCAGTAGCGATCTTGCTATTTTACACCTGACGGCGTTAGGCTTTGAAGAGTAAGGGCGTCACGGAGACTTTTCTTCTCAGACGGCCTAGATCCAGATTCAGACGACGTCAGTGCTGAAGACTGATGGTGTCACAACCACAACGTGACGCCGTCCCAATGATGACTTGGCCAAGACGAAACCCTAATGACGACGATCTGACGGCGTCCCAACTATAAGGTGACACCGTCGCAATTGTAAAATTATATATAGAAATAGAATTTTCAGAATTTTAGAGAGTAGACTTGTGGAGTAAAAACCTAAAACGATTTTGGTCCAGTTTGGATAGTATCTTAGGATTCTCATACCCTATTTTACATCAAGATAAGTAATTTACTTCATTGATTTCATTATGTCTTCGATTGAATGTGTGTATGGTTGCATGTTTAACATGTCCGGCTAAATTTCTTGTGTGTTTGCTTAGATCTATGAAACCTAGTTATTGATTATTGATTGGTTGTCTCTTATCTTAATTGTAATTGGCTTAGGATTGCACTAGGTTATCGTTGTGTTCTTAATGCTTAAGTAATCTTTGTGAACCTTAGTTTATAGTCACTTAACGGAATCGTAGACTAAACATCCAAAGATAACCTTAGAGTTAGTTTATGAACCCTAGAGATTTCGTAGGCAATAACCTTAAGGTAGTCTCAAAGAGTTAGGGATACAAGCATACCCTACGACCTTAGGAAATACAACGCGTTAATAATAAGGACGTGACAATTCAACCACCAATAAAAGATAACTAGGGAGTAATAGTATCTAGGTAGACACATTTTTAATCATCATACGAGCACACATCAAATAGACATAAGAATACCCATTAGTTTAGATAATTAGATAAGTAGAGTAATCGGTAGAAGTACCAACCCCCAAATCCAAAACTCGAGATTTTACCCTTAGCTTTCTAAAAAATATAAAAAGATAAAAAATAATCTTTCTCAACCTCAAACATTAGCGTAGTACATCTCTCACTAGCATTCCTATTCCCCTAGAGAACGATATCAATACCCGAGGCTTACCCAATACTACACTACAACGATTAAGTTCACTGCCTAGGGTGTTGAAAAACTTGGTCGACGAAAAGGAAGTTCCTTTGACCCCGAACGCGTAATATGCCCATCAGTTAACAATAAAGTTTAATTTGTCAACTAATTTTCTAAATGGGTGAAGTTGGTAGTTAATTGATAAAACCTTGTTAATCTTATACATGCAATTGATTTGTTATTGTTGCAATATATTTAAAGGGATTGTCTAACAAGTGTTTTGAGGGCATTAGTATGTAATAATTCATCTTGAACTTTACTTTTAAATGCATTTAAATACATATCTATTAAACTTATAAATACCACACCAAGACCAAACTCAACACTTTCACATCAGCGCCACCTCAGTTTTCTCTCTCCTAGATCAAACCAAGACCAAGTACTCATAATAAGGTGACCACACATGTGACTGAACATTTTTTTTTAAATTCAAAATTTATTAATCATTAAAAAATATTACATTGATAATTCAAATAAAATTAAAAACATTACATTAAATAATTCAAATAACACTAAAAACATTACAATAAAATTAGTGTGCATTTGTTCGATGCCAAATGCCTTCCACTAAATTGGCTTTAAGATTTAGATGAGTTTCCCGGCTGTGTATTTCTTTGATAACTTGTAACCTAGATTCTCTCGATCGTACGGGATCATCTTCTCGATGTTGTTCATCCGCATAAAAGTAGGGAGAGATTGCCTTCTTTTTGTCTTTTCGTATTATATTATATAATATGATGCAAGTGTACATCAAATGTGTAATTTTATGAAGACTTCGCGAGGAGGTTTTACTGTAGCCCACTTTTTCTTTAGTACGTCAAACGCTCGTTCCACATCTTTTTTTTGCTGCTTCATGCGCTTGCCAATATCTTATTCGATTTGTATCATTCGAGCCTGGCTGTGAACTAGACTTAACAAAAACAACACATTCCGGATATATCCCGTCAGTAAGATAACATTCCCATCTATAATTCATGTTGTTAGCCACAAACAGCACCTCTGGTGCTTTCCCGACTTTGAGATCGTTTAAAAGAGGGGATTGACGTATAACGTTGAGGTCATTGTTCGACCCTGCAACACCAAAGAACGCATGCCAAATCCATAAATCTTGTGAGGCAACCGCTTCTTGTAAAATGAATGGATCTGAACCGAAATCACCACTACAAAATTGACCATGTAATGGATTTGGGCATTGGCCCACGACCATTTCGTACAGTCAATGCTTCCTACCATCTCAGAAAATTCATGTTTATCATCGTGAAAATCATAGAGTTTTTTCGAAATCAGTTTGTGTAGGCCCTCGCAAATACACCTTGCCATATAAACTCCATAACCCCATTACAGAAAGTAACAAGACAATCATGCGAAGTTTTATAACCAATTTTAGATATCCGTCTAGAGCATCTGGAATGGTGCCATATGCTAATTGACGAATTGCAGAGGTACACTTCACCAACAAGGAAATACCATATCTTCCCGTACAGTCATATGCTTGTTGAAAATACGGGTAGTTATCAGTCAATTCGCGAACAATGCGTGTGAATAGTGGTCGACTCATTCGTAATCGCTTACGGAATAAATAGTCGTTGTACATTGGTTCTTCATCGAAGTAAGCTGTCACCAGATGATTTTGAGCACCGTGATGATTTTGAGCACCGTGAAGATCTCTATCAACAGTGTCTCGTGGGTATCTTAGGATTGTAGAAGCTGAAGCCTGAATAACCAAAGCGGCGTCTTTAACAAACTCGAATAATAAACTGTTAGGCTGGTCCCAATCGTAACCCTAACATCGGTTGGGCAACGAAAAAACACACCCTCGACCGATGTCAACATCGGTCGTGTGGGTTGTGGTGCTCGGTTGCCACATCGGGCATAGTGGCCAAATTGGGGACATCGAGCTAATTTACGATCGAATTGAATGCACACTATTTCCAACCAAATTTGCCCGTTTGGGCTAAATTCAAAATAGTTTTAAAATTTTGACCGTTTGGTCATTTAAACTAAAAAAAAAAAAAAACTTTTTTTTAAAACAATTTTACCACTCTATAAATACCAACTTCACCTCAAACACAATTCACCACTCACCATTTCTCATATATATTCTTTTGAATCTAATTCTCATCCAACTTCAAAATGTCAAAGAAAAATACCCCACAATAAAAAAACCGACGATCACGACTACCCCAAAATGCCCCGAATATGAATTTTTCACCGGAAAACAACTTCGAGTTAACCGGCATATCACCACAACACAACCGGCCTATTCGCTTTCGTCCACAAAGTTTTGATTATCAATCACAACTAGCCCAACCAAATCAAAACCAAAACCCGTTTTATGTTAACCGTCCTTTTGTCCCACCGCAACGTCCCTACCCCGATTACCGGCAAGAACCTAGTGGGTCGTCGTACCATCCAAACATGGACTTCATTTATCCTTCTCAACCGTATCAACCTTATTCCCCGATTCGAAGTACTAATCTTGACATGAATTTGGAAGATTATTTGCCGGAGTATAATACACAAAACTACCAAAGTCAAGATGCTTCAATGGGCCAAGGTTCGGGTCACGGTTCGCACCACGGTTCGTTACATGATTCCATTCCTGTTGAAGATTCTGATGATGAAAAAACTGCTTCCGCTGAAGAAATGTCCCCCATCAAACCAAAGCAGGCATCAAGACGTGCTTCAAAGGCCAAGGACAAAGGCAAGAAGCCCGAAACAAGCAAGGGGAAAGCCAAGAAGCACGTTGAAGCATGGACAAAGGCGGAAGAGGTCGCGCTTTGTAAAGCTTGGGTTTATGTGTCAGAAAACTCGGCGATAGGAAACGCCCTGAACCGCTTCAAGTTTTGGGAGTTAGTGATAGACTACTTTAAAAAAGAAACAGGCTCAAACCGAACCTATGACTCCATCACTACCAAATGGAAGAGTAGGATTCGTAATAGGGTTGGTAATTATTGTGCTATCATGGAGAATATCAAGAATAACCATGGAAGCGGTGAGAATGATATAGACGACACTTAAAAAGCTCTTAGAGAATACCGCATGACGTATGGTCATGATTTCACTTTGGAGGAGTGTTGGGAGGTTTTAAAGGGTCATGCTGCTTGGAAGAACATTGAGATGCCGACTTTCAAAACGAATAGTCGGAAGAAAACAAAGGGTTCTACCACTACCTTTGGTTCAACCCAAGCTCGTGATCCTTTCGATGTCCAAGATGTTGATGATTTTGATGAGGAAGGGACTAGAGAATCACGACCGGTTGGTCGTGACAAAGCAAGGAAGAAACCATCCTCCTCCTCTCATGATGATGATGTTCCATCAGAATCATTTGTACAATTGTTGGCAAAAAATTTCTTCAAGACCAAGAAGCCGTCAAAATGGGAAAAAGGTAAGAATAAGGAGGGTTTAGAAGATACTTGGTTACGGTTGAGGGAAAAAGAGCTCGAGATGAAAAAAAAGAAACTTGAGCTCATGAGGCTATCAAAACAGGAGTCCGACATAATCTTCTACAACACCCCAATCGACCCAAAATTGACCGGCCGACAACTAGAAGAATTGATGAGAGTCAAGGAAACAATCAAAGCACGCTACAACTTAGATTATTAGTTTAAGTATTGTAGTGTTTATTTTAATTTCGTATTGTAATGTTTTTTTTAATTTCGTATTGTAATGTTTTTTTTTTATTTTAATGAATTTAAATTTAATGTTTAAAATGTTTGAATTAAAAAAAAAAAAAAAAAAAAAGCTTGGGTCATTGACTGTGTCATCCGGGTCATGTCTGTCGCTGGAGAGAGAAAGCTGACTTGGCGCTGGTGACCTGCGTCATCTCAGGTCACGATTGGGACCAGCCTTAACTTCCTCTTCGTCATCTATATTATCAAAAAAGAATTGATCGGAATTCATTTGTTAGGTCTGAGAAGTTAAAATGTGTATGTAAAAAGGATTGGGTTGAAAGTGTATACAAATTAAGAAATGGTAAGGTTTTATAGAGAAAAAGTGGGGTTTAATATTTTTATTTTATTATCATTTTTTATATTAAACAACACCTCTTGACGTTTTAAAAATTCAAACGGTACACACATTTCTCCCATCTCATTCGGTCAAAGACCAAGCCAAATGAACAAAAAAAAGGGGTGGCATGGACGGACCCACATTGGTGCCGGGTGTGGCACGGGCTACAACCCATTTTTAGGTCACGAAGTGCAAGGTTTTTTCGAAAACTGTCATTTCTTCATCCGTGCAACACCTGAATTTTTTTTTGCTACTTTTGTTTTTTTATCTTGTCAACTTTAGTTAGTCGTGCACCTTTTATTTAGCCTAAAATATAATTATAAAGAAAATAAATTGCCCACTACTCCACTAACCCATTAAACCCAAATTAATTAATCTAATAATACACCATTTACTGTATAATTTACCAAACAAAAGTCTCGAGTCAACTGTTTCTCTCATTCTCCCCACCCATAAGTTTCAACTTCTAGAGTGGGCATCATCATTTCAATAGAGATCATAATTCAAGATCAAAAGGTAGCTGTTAAAAAATATTTTTATTATTATTTGTAAAGGTAGCATGTTAAGTGTTAAGAGTTTTTTTTCCACAGTTTGATGAATACTACTATACTAGATTACCAGTGTGTATCATAACCATCTAAACGATCTAAAGGGTTAATTGTATGATTATTTGCTTATTTTGAGATTGATATATTTAACACAGTTTTGGATATGCAAATACAAGAGTTTGGAGATCGATTTGGTGAGATAAGCACTGACTTGCTTATTAATATGTCAACTTGAGTCCATGTGATTCATTTACAATGTTTGATGCATCAAAGATAATTATATTAACTACGTTTTATCAAGATGATTTTACGGATGCGGATAGGTTTTCTCTTAGGCGGGAACTTTACCTCTACTATGAGACTGTGATTCATGATACAGACTTTATGAAGTTGAAAGGAATTTCCGAGCTTGCTACATTGATGGTGACACGAAAGAAGCATATTTCTTTTCATTTGATTTATAAGTTATTGAAGCTTTCTTTAGTCTTACCCGTGGCAACCGCAACTGTAGAAATATGTTTTTCGGCAATGAAATTGATAAAGACGAATCTCCGCAACAGAATGGGTGAAAATTATATGAATGATGCTTTAATTTGTAACATAGAAAAAGAATTATTTGCTAAGGTTACTAATGAAGACGTGATAAAGCGCTTTCAAGGCTCAAAACGTCGAAGAGGTCAATAATAAGAGACATCAGACATGGTACTTTATTTACTAGTTTGTCATATTTTACAATTTATATAACGTTGATTTTTTTGGTACTTATGAATTTTTTTTGTGCAACACCCATTTGAAAATCCTGAGCCCGTCCTTTGGGGTTGAGGTGTTTGGTCGGGGTAGTGGATCGCGGAGACCGAATGAGACCGAGCTTTTTGGCTAGACCAATCGAACCCTTTCGGTTCTATTACAATATAATTTCTTACACACCATTTCATCATTTCTTACACACCATTGGCTTGTTGTATCAATGTGGTGATCAGTGATGATCATAACAATATAATTTCTTACACACCATTGGCTTGTTGTATCAATGATTAATATCAGTCGTCAGAAATTTGACATATAACAATGGCTTCTTAACTTTGAAGAATGCTATTGAGTTTCAAGAATTGAAGCACATTACTTGGCTTGCGGCACGTTTATATATGGCGAGACATTCAAATTTAAGAGGCATTACTATATCAACTTAAGTATATTGTTTTCTTATATTGATATTACAATATCAGCTGAAGTATATAACTTTTTGATTATACGTGGATCTATCCTATAAACTTTCGCCAACACTAATAACCGGCAATACTAACTAGCTAGTTATATGAGTAATTGACGATATGATATCAAAGTATTTAATTAATCATACTTTGATAACGGCATGTTTTATTCAGAATTTGATAACGGCATTACAATATCTGTGATTGGTAGTGAATTTAGTTTAGACGTACGTACAAAAGTGTTATTGACACGTTTTGATTGATTGAAACAGTTGTAAATAGTGGAGTTTGACACCAAGAACACAGCCACCAAATGCTAGTGGAGTTACTTGTAATCTTTATAACCATACATTCGTAGTTTTTGGTTATTAGGTATAGTAGTTGGTGGTTAGGTGCCGTCTGAATCTTGTTTACCACTTAAACATGTAACCTAATATAGTAAAATCTTGTCAAAACAAAGTGTTAAGAAATAGTATCATTTCAAGATCTGCATGTGCAACGCATGTTGTTTTAGTAAACGGCATCCACCTAATGTCGTTAAAAGGAGGGACATTTTTTTTTGACAGTTGATACATTTTTTTATAATGCTGAATCAACCCACCCCCATGACATGGAGGGGGCCAACCCAGAGCGGTGGTGGATTGTCTGAACCGGATCCCGCCACAATCACTCTGGCTAGCTGCCAGGAAGAAACCATGACATACGTCACCACAGGCACCCCATATCATCCCCTAAAGGATGAGATTTTAAACCAGGCCTTACCCCATACCTATGTGGGATTCGAACCTGGGCCTGTGAGGGACAGATTGTTAACCACTGCATTTAAGCAAACAGAACTTTGATATGACCAAAAGGACTTAACGAAAAAAACCAGAAGGTTGTTGATTTCATCCTTAATTTCTAATCTTTGGCACTAAAGTTGTAGATAAAATATAGAGTTGATAACATAATTGAGTAACCAACTGTAATTAATTTATCCTAACATCAGTTAACAAGAAGTGCTAAATCTTAGTCAGATTTTCATCTGCTATAAACACAAATTTGTTTGTTTGTGGTTTACTCATGTAGATGTAAGTTACTTCTAAACTCTGATCTATTTTCTAAATAAAGGCTTATCATCGTAGTTGCATATTCTCTGGATCTAATACATGATGATTTTACTAAATTTATTTGTTAGGAAACAATTTGCTAAATAAATATGTGCCAACTTGGATTGCATTTTTTTTAACGGGTCAACTTAAAAAAATAATATGAAAAACGTTAAATGAGTCAAAAGTATCCCTAAAATGTGTATCCAAATGTTTACAGTGTCGCGAATCAATTAAACAGAAGTTCTTTTCTTAATTCTTTTAATCATAATTACTACAATATATATTCAAAAGGGGCAATTTCATATCTCCCCTCATTTTTATTGAAAATTTCATATATACCAAAATATGCATAAAAAACATTGTACATTATGCATTCAATACTTGCACTTTGGGTATATATGAAATTTATCTTTAAAGTAGGGTGATATATGAAATTAATCCTATTCAAAAATACAATAAACGTGGGAAAGACAATTGTGGGTCCGCGTGACCCAACCCATTTTGACCCGTTTCACTTGAGTGTGCTTTTCGCTGCGTCTTGTGGAATCAAGCACCAGCGTGATCCTCTCTTTTAGTTGTTTGGATGTGCTACTCGAGATGGCTAAATCTTATAAAAACCTTTCTTATTCATACTTGTAAAGTATATTTAAGCTCACAGTTTGGAGCTGTTAGAGTTGGATCAAATTTGGATAGCTGCACTCGCTATTGATTAGTTTTTCAGCAATCTCTCTTGAACAAGATGTGTTTGCAGAAAGGGTTTTAACATCATTGGACAATGATGAATTTTCACATCTGATGGCTTGGTGAAAGACGAGGTAAATGCTTTTCACAATCTCTCTTTGAGTTTCGTACATTTGTTGGTTTGTGGAGTTATAAACACGACAAAACGACTAAGAGTGTGTGAGTCGATGGGGGCACACACGATAAACACGAGTATACGTGTCGAACGTAAATATAACTTGAATATATTACACCCGATATGCATGATATTTGACCCGATCACGTTAGATGACACATGGGCTTTGTGGCTTAGTGAATTGGACGATTTGGTGGACAGCCTTGGGCCTTGTGATCCACTGATCGGGCAAAGACAGGAAAGAGTGCTTGGGCTTGGTTACTTGTTGACCAAGATTCAACCCATGCAAGGTTTGATTGGTTTGCTATAAAAGCAAACGTATTCTACTCATTATTCTGATCTTTTAACACACGACATATCATGCATCCCTATACCCTAACCGATTACTATTCCAGCTTCAATCCTAAGTCGACTACACCTTTAGTCATTTAAGGGTTTGTTGTTTGGTTTTGTTCCTAAACTTGCAAAGCTTCAAGCGTTTAGGTATTGGTTAAAGGTGGTCTTCTTGCTGATTCCTGGAGTTTGAATAAGCATCAAAAGAGGTCTAAGTTAGCTCCTGATCGTGTGCTACTTCTCGGACTAAAGAGGGTGGATATCGGATAGCATCATCCGATATCGGGTAAAGAAGTATTTTGGCTTCTTGGTTGTGTACTGTTCTCGAGCAGTAATACTATGGCAGGAAAGATACAAGCTAGTTTGAAGGTTTTCTTGTCAATATAATATTCATGTTAGTGTTAATTGGTTATTTACGTTCTCGACTAGCCATTAATCGAACGTATACGTTATCGGGTTTGTGTGTGATACTCATTGAGGCATCTAATTTAGGTGCTTAGTTTCGTTTTGGTTTCTTGTTCCGTTACTAGAGATCAATTGCCAAGCAAGGTTAGGTTTTCTTTTATCCCTTTTACTAATTAATTATTGTATTAATTAATTGTTTATTAACTACGTGTTTAACCTAATTGCGATTACTAGATCCTTATCCACTGCGTACTCGTAGAGGTTAATTGGTTAACTTGTTCTAAAATCCCAACAGTGGTATCAGAGCCAACTCGTTTTTGCGATTATGTGTTACACGTTTCTTAATTAATAAACGTGTTTAAAAAGGCTGCATGAAACCTAATTTAGTTATTTGTTTTATTTTATTTTGACAATTACATTCAATACTTGTCAAAATTGTAATAAATAATAACTAGTCACACACAAATTAAAATTATATTGATAATTAGAATTAATTTGTTAATTAGAATTTAATTTACATGTTAATTAGAATTACTTGCTAATTAGAATTAAATGTTAATTAGAATTAATTAATTGTTAATTAGAATTATAATGATAATTAGAATTACATATTGTTTATTAAATACATAAAATTGCGTCATTACTTGTTAATTGAGATTGCCATGCGTTTTTATGTGTTTTCCGGCCACAAGACCCACTCAATTGCTTTTGCGATGTATGAGGCGATCTAGGTATTGTATCCTAGTGATGGTCTTATGGTTCTCCGTTTGGGAAAGACTCGCAAGAGAACTCGGAACAATATGTGGTTATATATTGATGTTTATGTTTGTATGTTTGTGATTCCTATATGTGCATTATTACTTGCTTTGACACCTAATTGTATGTAATATGGAATAATACATATCGTAACCATAACATTAATATTGGTCTTTATTTACACGCCTAAATAACATGCTCAATTGTAACCTGCTATTTGATTCGTGGAAAATCGTTTATGTAAAATAAAGTGACCTAATATATGAAACACGTTTTGAAGAATTTAAAAACTAGACGCTATGGACACTTGGGATGTACGGCTCACCCACTAGAACAAACTCAAAAGGGTGTTCAAAGAGGTGCGCCAGATGCACGAAAGGATGTCTAGGTTATTGCTTGGCTTACACGGTCCTCTGCCTCCCTGTGCGTTTGATTGGAGCTACCGTGAACCATGATGATCACTACAGTGTCATTACCAAAAGTTTTAAAATTAGTGTTACAAAGTTGTTTTGCATGCTTCTTTCTACACGACTTTTATCACATTTATATGTGCATACCTATTTTTATGCCATCCAACTATGAACACGTGCATTTGGATTGACTTCTCTGGTCAGACCTAAGGGCCTTTCCAACCCATGGTAATTATTTCTCACTGGTCAGACCTATGGTCATTTTTACACGTTCATACTTGGTCCACTTATCTCGAGTTAGCTTGGTCAGACCTTGAACCCGAGGCATAAAATGAGAACTAAACATGCTCATGACATTATTACTTGTTTACTAATGCCTTGACCAGTCTCATAAATCTAAGATGTGGAAAACTAGAAGGGAGGGTTGAATAGTTTTACCAATTAAAACTTCATTTTAATCTATTTAGATCGACTTATGTCAATCTATTTGGATCTGTGTGTTGGATGTTGATAAACAAACATATAAAGGTAAGTAATGAAAAGATAAGAGTAAGAAGCAAAAAACCACAACGCAAGTATTTATAGTGGTTCGGCTACAAGGTCACCTTCCTTGCCCTACTCCACTCCCCGAGTCACCTACTCGAGAGTTCGTAATCACTACACCAATCTCCTTATGGCGGAGAAGCCTTCACAACGTCGCCTACTCTTTTCCCGGTACTAGGCTAACCACCGGGTTCTTTCACTCAAGGTGAACCACACCTACACAACGTCGCCTACCCTTTATAAGGTACTAGGCTAAGTACCTAGTTCTTTCACACCTTAGGTGAACTACACCTTCACAACGTCGCCTACCCTTTATTAGGTACTAGGCTAAGCACCTAGTTCCATTGCAATGGAGGAACTACTACCACACTACACCAACGACTAATCCCAAAGGAGATCTACTCCTTTACAACATCATCAAGGATATCAATATCCTTGGATCTAATACTAGTCTATCTTGTACATCGAAACACACCATATCGAATGTACATTTAAGGCACATTTCACTAATGCCTTTGACTAGATCTACAAGACACCTTTCACTAATGTCTTGTGTCTTCACTTCTAAGCACCTTTCACTAATGCTTCTTTGTCTTGACTTCTAAGCACCTATCACTAATGCTTCTTTGTCTTGACTTCCAAGCACCTACCACAAGTGCTTTATCCTATAGACGATAGATACCCTTCACTAATATCTTCGTCTTGACTCTTGAGACATCTTTCACTAATGTCTTCAACACTACACTTCTTTGAAGAAAGAAAGGAATCATAAACAAGAAGACTTCATAGCCTTGATGATGAGGAAGCATGGCAACTCATGGACTTGAGCTTGCTCGACTTCAAAGGTGGTGATCTTGCCTTTAAGAGGAACCTAAAAGATCACACAAAAACAAAACTACAAACATAGATCTCTTGGATCTAAGGTTAGTGAGATTTAACTCAGTGGGGAAAGTGTGTTAGAAAAGGATTGAAAAGGGGTGAGAAATAATGAAGAAATGGCTCACTATTTATAGAGGAAAAATCCTACTGTTCCCCGGATCCCACGGATCCCTACCACAAGGGATCCGGCTAGCACAAAGCTAGGGATCCGTGGTACGCTCCTCTTTGCCCATGGGTATTTTTGGTTATGGGTCATGGGTCATGGGTTATGGGTTGATCCATGGTTTTCTTTCTAGGTACAATGTATCTTAAGGATACAATGAAATTGATTAAGTGGTATATATAAAACCATGGGTTGTGGGTCAAAACCATTTGCTAGTATTTACCCATTTAGTATATACTTGTATTTACCCATTTTAGCATATACTTAGTTTTTACCCATTTTAGTATACTTAGTTTAAGTATATGTTTAACCCAATATGTAAACACTAGTTGTTGTACATATGTATCATAAAATCACTTATACTTGTTTTAGTGTTTTATGTGAAAGCGTAAGTGTGTTAGAAAACTATTAGTCCAAACCATTTAAGTATTTTATTTGTTTCGTTAAAATGATTTTACTTTTGTTATCGACAAAACATTAGAAGATCGTAAAATATAAATAAACGTTTTTACGGCTTATTTGTATTAACATAAGAGTTGCATTATGCAATTAACGCTCGTCGCTTACCACTTGTCCTATTTTTTACACACTGGTCAGACCTATGGTAATTAAGTGGGGTTGCAAGATGGATCTTAGTCATAATTAGTAATTAATTGGATAGTGAATTCTTTTAAGAATTTAATTATCGAAAGTACTAGAATTGAACTTTTTATGTTCTGATTAATTGTGTTATTGCAACATAATTCGTAAACAAAATTGTTTTTCTTTGAAAGACAAACTTAGGGTGTGTTTGTTTTTAAAAAAAAGTCTTACTAGGCCTCTTACTCTTACCAGTAAGAGGTGGGCAGACGTTTTTCTTGTTTGTTTTTTTCTTTTGAGTAAGACCCAGTTAGACATATAACATCTTACTCAGTAAGAGGTGGGAGACTTGTCTTACCGCCTCTTACTCGTTTTGTAAACTTTATATAATATATTTGATTGTTTATTAACTATGTTATATTTATGATTAAAAGTCTTGTTTCATATTTACATAAGTTATTTATTATCGCATTGCGTTAGTTTAATAAACAAATTGCAAAAACGAGCACTTACAATCATTCACACAATTATACAAAAACAAACAACATTATTTCGTTCAGATTTAGACCTTCTACCCACCTCTTACCAGTAAGATGTGGTAGTCAGATTCAGACCCAAAACATCTTAATGAAACAAACACACCCTTAGTCTCTTTTCCTAGTAAGAAGAGTGAGACTTATACCTATCTTTTCTCCTTGGTTGACAAACTAAGATAGGATTACAAATTGGTAAACTCATTAATGATCTTTCATTACCCTTTTGTGGTCTAGAGTTAATTGAAAGATAGAATATTTTGTTTAACTGGAAACATCTGGAAACATTGTGTTTAGAGCTACCAAAATAAATAACATCATGTACTTGTTACGATGTATGAGTTTAAATTGCAAAGAGTAAAGAAATTACTAGGATATTCGCTAGGTAATTTTCTTGGACTCTTGTTTATTCCTAAAGTGCTAAATACCCTTGGGGCTTTGTAGACGATAAAGGAGGAATTGCATGCTAAAGATTCAAGTTAATTGAATGAAAGAATGGCTTGTCCATTGTCTGCATAAGTAGAACTTCATATACTCTGTTCAATACCTAAGTACATGCTACTCATAGGCATTTGAAGAGAATAGGAAAGTATATAAACTGCTATATGCTTTCTACTGGAAATGTAACACTTACAATGTTGACAAATCCAGTTGGAGCAGTTGCATTTCATTACTGAAATATCATTCATGTAATGTTGTTAATTTCAGTGGGAGCTACGAGATTTATTTCCTGTTAGTCACCCATATCATTTCAATCTAGCCTTGAAATAATCCATTACTTTCCGAATATGAACAACCATTGTTTAAAGGAAAATTGTATTTTATTTTATCAGATAACTCGTTGCCTTCCTGCTATCACTTCCTGAAGTGTTATCTATAGAATAATAATCCACAATTCCTTATTAAAGGTTATGGTTCTAAAACTACTTATGATATCTATGACATTATCATATCGTTTGAACAATCAATCACGTGTTGTTTGTTTTCATAATATGATATTGTACCTTACACAAGTGGGAGAAATCTCAAAGTGTGTGCAAGGAACAACAATATTATTGGTATCTCTTGACTGCAAGGAAAAGGAAACTAATAATTCTACTAGGACTTAAACACATTAGGTGTTTAATGCCCTACTACATGTAAATAAGAATTCTACTAGGACTTAAACACATGAGATGTTTATTGCCCTACTACATTCTAATAATGATTCTACTAAGACTTGAACACGCTAGATGTTTGTTACCCTAATACATTCAAATGTCATGATATTGTGTATAGATACTTCAACATTAGACTACATGTTTTAGTTAACATAATTATGGTTATATGATAATGATCATAATTCTGAAGTATAAAATTAACTTGAAATTACTATAGAACTCAATAGTTTGCGTTCATGATTACTTTTGTTAGTATAATTATGCTTACATGTTAAGACATAATTATAAAGTCCTTGAATTAATCAATGACTTATAACATAAAGTATATATAGTAAAAGTGTTATGTCTTCTAGTTAACACATAAACATAAGGACTTTAAATTATTCAAAGACTTATAATGTACTATTGAAATGTTATGTTTTCTTGTTAACACATGAACATATAATCCTTGAACAGTTCTGTTTTCTTGTGAACACGTGAACATAAGGTTCTTGTATTATTCAATGAATATACATTATAGCATGCACTTGGTTCATAAATACTTTATATGTAATTTGGCTTAACCCAATTGGCAAGTATTTGTTCAAAAGAGAATTAAGTTATCTATAGAATTCTGATATAGTTTCACAATTATAATAACTCATAGGATACCACTTCATTATGGTATGTCTAATGTGTTGGATCAAACCTTATTCATATTGTTTGGTTCCTGATACCTTTAATTGCTCTACCTCCAAAACATATCTGTAACATATTGGATTTCACAAACACATCAAACCATGGTTCAAAGTAGGCGTACATTATAAGGTTTTTAGAGAGAGAAAGTTTAGAGGTTTAGGGAACATAGTGAGAGAAAGTAAAAGTATTATTATGAGCTCCAACCCTCTACCTTGGGAGGTAGAGGGTATTTATAGTATCTTACATAAACGCCACCTACGGGTTGTGGATCAGACATACAATGGGTAAAGATCCGTCCGTCCTCCACGGTATTACTTAACTAAATACTACCTAACATTAAATAACTACGACTACGAGCTTTCTAACAATTACATATGCTTGAGGTGACCGACACTTTAATAACTGGATTTACTAAATCCTAACAATCTCCCCCTAAGGGAGGTCACCTCAAATTACATTGAATACAAAACAGATATTACATTAAGATTGTTCTTGGATTCATGTTAATGTTTCTTGCTCTGTAGCCCGTAGTCTTTGATTCTTCATTTTTGCATTTTTGGATAATCCAAGTGAAGTTCTTTAACTGATCCACGTGATAATGAGTTTTGAGCCAGCTTTGAGATCATCAGCTACCATAAATCTCGGACTCTTCCTTCGTAGTGTTGACATTATGTGATGTTGTGACTTTTGGACCGACATGCTCACATTCTGGATCATGATATCTTCACATCAGAGTAGCGGAAGCTTTAGTTGATTCATGATATTAGCATCAGCGTAGCAGAAGCATGGAGTGAAAATATCAGAGTCGTTGATGCACTATCATGATATCTTTAGAGATGAATGTGTTGTGTGAGCATGCGACTATGGATTGACCTCTCCATTCGTCGGTACCAAGCGTTGGGTATACCACGCATACAACGATTAGCAATAAAACACACTAAAGTGTCCTTGATCACTTTAGTTGAATTGAGTACCGCCCACGGTTCCCGTTGATCGATTACAAGTATCTTGCTGTGATCGGTATAATTTGAAGAATCTCCTTGACGGGGTTTCCACGGTTGCGGCGTTCTCAAACCGGACGTCTCAAAGACAACGAGTGAGTGAACCGCGAATTTGAGATTCACTAATTGATGAAGAGAGATTTGAAAAACAATCGTGTGCCGCTTAATAAAGTGTTTTTGCAATACAACGAAGGTTTTAAGGAAAAATCAGTTATCAATCATAAACACCTTTTATTTTTGAAATATTAATACACGGTCGATGTGCTAAGAAAAATAATTTTAAGCACAACGACCGGTTTTTCAAAGGCATCCGTCAATCAATAACTTGAACCGGGATTGATTCATCATTTTGAATCGCCCCATTGTTTCTGTTCAGTTGTCACATGGTTGATCTATCAGATAGATCTCACATGCCACCTACCAAGAGCTTGTTTGATGTTGGCTCTAGAAGGGTTTCCATCTTCATTGTGAATATGTTTGCATATCACTCAGATGTTCTGGCAATACCACAAGGATAATGCGTAGGACTCTTAAGATATAATCTCTCTTTCCACAATGTGTGAAACAGAGAGTGTTCATTGACAATGTCCTAATAAGATTTATTGATGATCTCGTGGCTCTAGACTCAATAGTGCATATTTGGTTCCTATGCCGGAGACTAGGGAGAGGGTATCCTTCTTCAATATCAACAATCTCTAAGAGAAAGTCGATAGATTATGTCGGTTCCCAGTGAGAATGAAACAAGCCCTTTTAAGAGGAACTTGAGTAGCTTGAGAAGTTTAGTGCAGTGCATCACTGGGTCCATGACGTCTTGTCTTCAATACCAGAGTTACCTTAGTAACCACCAGTAGCATATGTATTGAACCCGGTTTCTGCCCTAAGGTTGAATTAATGGAGGGCTATTTCTTTTCACCCTTTTCACATTCATTTCTTTTTCATTCTTCAACCCCTTCAGTTCTTACCGAGACTTCATAACTAGAACCTTGTTGGGTTTATTTCAGTTCTAGCTCTATCTCAGTCCGCACTCTTCCCATATCTCACTTTTCTCCTTTTTTCATTATACTTAAGGACTTCTACACTATCTAGTGGATTGTCCCTGGGTAGATCCCTCCAGCTCTGGCGGCATCGTGGGAACGAATACTTAACCTAACCATCCTTATATCACCATACATAAAGTAAATTTGGTCGGTCTTTTTGGTATTGTTCATCTTCCATTGGAACCAATTGAAAACCATTTTGAAAATTAATCCAGATACTTGTCATATATTATCAAAGCATTTTGTACCTGAATTGTTTTTGATATTTTAGAAAAAGAGCTCCCCCTCAACATGTGCATCAAATATATTTGAAACTGTTTTAGCACATGGAGGCAAGAGGACTTGAAAATCTCAGATTTAAGAATGCAAGATTCAATTCTTTGACCAACAATTTCTAAAATTTATCAACATCACTTTCCCGAACAAAATTAGTATTTTTCATACTTTGTTAAAGATATTTTATGGGAAATGGTGTGGTTTTCAAAAAGTTGCTCCCCCTCAATATGTGCATCGAGATTTGAAAGTGTTTTACACATATTAGGGAAGAACACTGGAACAAATCAATCACGTTTCAATCCTTTTTGGTTTGATATAGATGCTCCCCTTAACATGTGCATGGAAATTTTGAAATCGTTTGGCACATGTAGGGAGGAGAGCTTGCAAAACACTTATAAAACCATTTATCAATTATCGGTTTAAATCAATTTAAATCACAAATTCTCCCCCGATCACAATTTTCAAATCATTTGAGATTTGTGATCTCTATAGATTTAAATTGTTTTTGAAAGCTTTTGAGGAGAATTGTGACTTGCTTGTGAAAACATTTAACTGATAAGGATCAAATTTGAGACTTTAAACTCCAACGATGAAACATGCTTGAATATCTTATGAAAACATGACATGAGCCTTGGTCTGAAAGAAGTGTATGACAAATAACCTTTAGATATAATTGAAATCATTCTCCCCCTCAATCAATGTCATAAGTTGTTGATTGAGAGATAGAGATTTTGACAAATGTCAAGTCCAGGTGATTTTCAAAAATTGAGACCGAGTTATTTTTCAAAGCTATTGATTTTCATTAGATAACAAATATTTTTCAGAAGAATTTATAGAAGGAAAAATATTTGTGGCTGAAACATTTGTCTTTTTGGTGAAAAACATTTGATTTTAGAATCAGAGCATGAGATTTGAAAAATAAAATAAAGCATGGCTCTGTTCTTTCTTCTAAAAACGGGTTATAGACTGAAATGACTATAAACCTTTTTACTTTCCCTCAAATTTATTTTATTTTATTATTTTATTATTTTTTATTTTTTAAAATTCGAACTTCATCTAAGGACCCGTGTCATTCTTTGAATAGCAAATCAAAGTCCGTAGATGTTATCGAACTAAAGAAAAACATGACAAAAATATTTTTGGAATTTTTCAAGATTTTCTAATTTTTATGTATTTTTAAAATTTTATATTTTTGTATTTTCTTTTTGTTGGTTTTATATTTTTGTATTTTGGTTTTTTTGATAAGATATGTACAAGAGATAGATAGAGATATACTCAGTTACTCCCCGTCTTCCTCACGAGGCGTTTGAGAGTTCTCTGAGACTCTTTAGTCCAAGTCGTTGGAAGAATAAACTCAAAAGCGTTTTCTAGGAAGAGCTTTGTGAAGATGTTTGCTAAGCGGTATTCAGGTCCTCACAAAGTAAAGTTCCACCACACCGTTTTCCACTTGTTCCCGAATGAAATGATGTCGAATGTCGATGTGCTTTGCTCTTGAAAGTTGAGCGTTATTGCGAGAGAGCAATGGCACTTTTTGTTATCACATCTGAGAGGATTTTATTGAATACAAAGCCATAGTCGATAATTGGGATCTCATCCATAGGATTTGAGCACAACAAGATGACATGGCTATGTATTCACCTCTGTAGAGGATATAGATGTACTCATTTGTTTCTTTGAAGACCAGCTCACATGCTTATCACCCAAAAAAGGCACCTCGGCGTGCTTGGCGTGTATCTTGACATCTGCATGATCGGCATTTGCATAGGTCATTAGTGACATACGGTGTCCTTGGGGTACCAAAGTCCCATATTAATGGTTCCTTGAAGATACCGAAAGACCCGTTTAACCACTTCAAGGTTCTTTTTGGTAGGCTTAGCACGGTATCTAGCACACATGCATACAGTGACGAGAATATCGGTCTCGGGCTGTGGCGTACATCGAGGGGATCCAATCATACTACGATATTTCGTTTGATCTACCATGATCCCTGAGTGGTCCTCATCCAGTTTAGTATGCGGCTCTATCATGGGAGTGTCAAGCGGTCACAAGAATCAAATCAAAATTTCTTTAAAATCTCATTTGCATATTTAGATTGATTGATAAAAATGCCTCCGGGACTTTGTGAAATTTGTAATCCCAAGAAAAATGAAATTTGTCCCATCATTGACATTTGAAATTTGGAGCCCATTTCCTTAGAAAAACGGCCACATTCATTGGGGTCAGTCGAGGCAAAAATAATATCATCAACATAGATTTGAACGTGAATTAAATGTTTGCCTGACTTTCAGGTGAACAATGTCGGATCAACTGCTCCTTTGCTGAATCCAGTAAATAGAAGAAACTTTGATAACGTATCATACCATGCCCTTAGAGCTTGCTTCAAACCTTAAAGAGTCTTCTTCAAGCAATAGACATGAGTAGGATGCTCTAGATTCACAAAACCTTCCGGTTGGCTGACGTATACGACTTCTTTAAGATCTCCGTTAAGAAAAGCCGTCTTTACATCCATCTGATAGACAACCATATTCTTACTTCTGCATTAGCCGGGAAGATTGATTGCCTCGATCGTGCAACGGATCAAATGATTCTTCAAAGTCAATACCCTCCTCTTGACGGTATCCTTTTGCAACCAATCTAGCCTTGTTCTTTAATACATCACCATGCTCATCAAGTTTTACTTTGAAGATCCACTTTAGAGCAATGATCATAGCACAGTCAGGAGTAGGTACTAATTCCCATACATCTAGTCGATCGAACTCATGAATTTATTCTTGCATGGCGTTGAACCAACTGTCTTCATTCATTGCAGTTTTAACGTCTTTTGGTTCGATCTTGGATATCTGAGTTGAAGAAGCACCATAAGGCATCGGTTGCAAGTTGTTTACAGTGGATCTGGGCGAGAGGGTTTCCAATGATGTTTTCCAATGGATGATCAAGTGTCCATTTTCTAAGGTGTTCATGTGGTTGATTTTGAGGAACTGAAGTAGCAGAGTTTGGATCTCCTGATGATGATGGTTCTGGTGTTGGTTCAGGAGCAAATATGTTCTCAAATGGAGCATCTTCGGGAGTAGCAAAGGGATTATCTCCATCATAGGTGCCAAAAACATTTCCATGAAGTATACTCGATGATTGAGGATCTGATGATGAGAATGAGTGATCTGCAGCAGGAGCTTCTTGACTCAATGATATAGAAACTGAAGGGTTATCTACGTTGACAAGGATAGGAGCAGCCTTTGTTGATGGATTTGACAGATCATTAGCAATTGGCTCATAGTGTTCATCAAATATTGGATCAAACAATTTCTTCAAATCATGTTCTGAAGGTGGTACATATGGAGTTGTTGGTGAGGGATTTTGTACAAGAGAAGAACTAATGGGACTACTTGATGAAGGTTGAGATGCGGGTCCAGAACTTGGTTGTCCTGGAGCCATTTGCCCAGACAGCTCATCGAACGTGATGTGAATAGTTTCCATGATATCCCGGGTTCTTTTGTTGTAGATTCGGTAACCTTTCCTGTTTGGTGCATAACCCACAAAAACTCCTATGTCTGCCTTAGCTTTTAATTTTCCTAAATATTGACCATCATTTGTTGGATAGCATAAAGCGCCGAACACACGAAGGAAAGAGATCGGGTTTTTCATTGTGGACGAGTTCATATGGAGTTTTACCATGAGTGGTGTGGATGAGAGAGCAATTTTGGGTGTAGCAAGCGGTGGCAATGGCACCCGGAGAAACATTGGAACCTTTGAATAAATTAGCATAGTTCTTGCGGCTTCTACAAGAGTCGATTTAGTCTTTCAACTACATCGATTACGTTGAGAAGTACGTGGAACACTTCTTTGATGACTGATTCCAATGCTTTCATAAAACTGACTTAGTTCTTTATTGACAAACTCGGTTCCATTGTCTGCATTGTATGATTCTAACAGTCTTGTTAAGTCGAACTGCGGTACCGTTTGATAAGTTTGATGATGACGTCTGGAGTTTCAACCTTTGTCCTCAGAAACTTAACCCAAGTAAATCGAGAGTAATCATCAACAACAACAAGCACATATTTCTTTCCATTGATTGTTTGTACTCTCATTGGACCACACAAATCCATATGAAGAGTATGAAGAAATTCCATAACTGAGTTTGCAGGTTTGGGTTTATGGGCATATTTCTTGCTTTTTCCTAATTGGCATGCAGAACAAAGGTGACCCTTTTCATATTTTAGTCTAGGCAAACCTCTCACGAGGTCCTTTCTTGACAGATAATTTATGGTGCCGAAATTCAAATGATTGAGACGACGGTGCCATAGCCACGACTTTGTTTTAAAAGCCTTTGATAACAAGCAAATTGGAGAAGATCTCATCATGTCTTCGATGGAGATGGTGTACAAATTGGTTCCACGTGTTCCTTTCAAAAGTTCAACACCATCTAAATCTCTAACGAAGCATGTATGTTTTCTGAAGGCGACCTCTAGATCAGAATCACAGAATTGACCGATAGAAAATAGATTATGACCAAGACCTTCAATATAATATACCCTGGAGATTACACTATCACCAACCGCATAATCTCCATAACCCATAATTGCTCCAAAATAGTCATTTCCGAATCTAACAGTCCCGATAAATTTACTCACGAAGTTCATGAGCCGCGAGCGATCACCAGTCATATGCTTGGAGCGGCTGAGTCCAAGTACCACGAAGCGATTTGAACGATCTGCAGTTGAACACGGACAAGAATGGATATCTGGATAATTGGGATCCCCATGCAAGAATGGGTTCCACTTGGTTAGTAACAGTGATTGGAGCACCCACATCAGAAGTAGATACAATGATATCATTAGGGATAGATGATGTGCTAGTGTGTGCGATAGACCTATTCAAAGTATGTTCACTTCTTAAAGGAATAGTTCTACCAGTGGGAATCCATTTCCTAATGGGCATTGGTCTAGATAATCTAGGGCACAACTCATTAAGATTAAATTTGCGTCCAGTTGGTATCCACTGATAACCTACATTACTGAGTTTTTTTCCTGTGGGTTTCCACTGTTTTCTACCCTTCTTCCACCATTGCATTTTAGCCTTCTTAACATGTCTGATGGCATTCACAATTTTAGCTGGGTTTTTATCACCATTAATCACATCATTCATACCACATACATGATTAGTAACAGAAACCAAGCAATCATCATTACATGTTTTGCCAAAAGTAGCAGAATTCGCATTAATTACAGCACGCTTAGAGCTAACACTAGAATCAACATGATTCGTTTTATTCAACATAGTTTCATTCTTCCTAAGGCGATCTTCTACTTTCTTCCACTGAACATTCCTAGCTTGCAAGGTCCTATCATTCTTTGTGTTGCCTTGAGGCTTTGACCTGCTTGCATTGGTGTCACTTTTTACTCCTGTAGAGGGAATGGGAACATTAGTTGTTATTGCTACTTTTTGCTTTTCAGGTTTAGAAGTGCTGGGATCTGAACTACTTGAAGGCACATTGAAGCTTACATGCTTAACTTTAGGGACTGAGTGAGGCATATCAAGATTGGCATTCTTAGAATCAGGCATAGAACAAGGCACAATTATTTTATCCTTCTTACCAACGGTTTTAGGGCATGTTGCTCTTAAGCATTCTAACAGCTCCTAAGATCGTTTGGCCTGAATGCAAGCAAACCTAATTTCACTATCAAGTGGCTTATTTATGAAATCCTCCTCTACAATCTCACGGAGACATTCTAGACTATCCTTAAGGTGAGCAAAATAGTTATGAAACACATGTTCGTTATTTCTAAGATGAGGAGGAATGTATTTAACAGTCACAGTATATTTAGAGTCTGCAGACGACTTTGATGCAACATTCTCATTAAAGACAAGTGTCATTTTCCCTTTTTCCTGTTTCCTCAGATTCTCAATTTCTTTTTGTAAAGAAGTTATTTTTTTGTTAATTTTGTCACGAGTGACTTTCATTGACTCATATAACTCTTTAAAGTGTAGTTTAACCTTTTCATTTTCTTCTAGAAAACTCTCATTTTCCTTTTGTAAAACATTAACGAGGTTTTGAAGATGAAAAGTTTGAAAAGATTGAGAATTTAAAGGTGAAGGCATTTGGGAGCCATTCACATTATTTCTTCCCCCCTTCAATTGTGAGATTTGGGCTCTCAATTTTCTGATTGTGTTACAATGAGCTTGAATTTGTTCATCACGTTTGTGTATTTCAAAAACTGCATCAAATTCAGGAGCACTGAGGACGTCTTGATATTTGAAGTTTTAACATTTTCTTTAAGATGTTGATATTTTAGTTGTAAATTAAAATGTTCAACTTCCAGTTTAGAATAATGTTTTACCAAATTATCATGATCATCCCGTTCAATTTTATCATGCAATTTCAAATTTGCTGTTTCATGCTCAATAGAGTTGAGAAGCAGTAATAGAATGCTTAGTAACAGTAATAGAATGCTTAGTAACAGTATAAAACACATCTTGAGCCACACAACTCAATACTAAGTTCTCATTTGAGATATGCAGATTTTTCCTTTCAATTTCATTATATTTGAGTTCCCGTTCATAGTCATTGACCTCAACAATCATTGCATCAAATTCCTTTTCCATTTCTTTAATATCCGAGTTTATTCCTTTTTGAAGACTTTCAAATTGACATTTTAATTGTTTAAAGAAAGGCATGACCTCAGTTAAATAACATTCTTTAGTTTGGTCAAAACCCCTTTCCCCTTCAGTTATCCCACTAGGTGTGATCCTTTTCTTACATGTCTTCTCAAAATCAACAAATAGTTGATAAACAACATATAGGCTGATTAAGGTCTTGCTCTTAGTGGGAATGGATCTAGGAACTAAATGCATGGGTGTATTCGGAGGATACACAGTTGCTGGAGGCATTTTCCTAAGGGGAGTGTTCATTTTAACAAGATGCATTAGCTTTTTGCATATCTATGTCCTTTTTCCAAAAAACTTGTTCTGGGGTTAATAGAGTTTGAGGCTTGAACATGTTCATGGAGATCCAATTTTCTTTTGTGTAATCATGGGGTTTAATCGTTATGTTTTTCATTTTACACTCAGGATCTTTTAGCTTCTCATCCATTTTATTCCTAGAGGCATCTTCTAATTTTCTATCCTCTTCAGTGCTTCCAATACATGATGGTGTTTGCCTAGGCCTGAGAATCTCTGTTGGGATATGAAAGTGCTGAAGAATGATAAAAGTACTGGAAAAAGTCAAAGAGTCAAAGTACTATTAAAGATAAAGTCAAAGTACTGCTGATTGAAGTCAAAGTACTGCAAGAACAAAGAACTGTTTTATTCGTTTATAGAAAGTCTTGTAATTCTAGAATATTCATTATCAGATTACTTGTCGTACAAGGATACAAATTGTAAATCGATTAGGGATATCCTTGAGCCTATAAAGGGACCCCTAGATTGGTATTAGAGGTACGAGTTTTAGAATTTACAAGTTCACAAGTTTAGAGAAGTTCGATATTATTAGAGTTGTTAAAGAATGCATAATAAGCGAGTTAGTGTTATTAATAAAATCGTATCAAGTTAAAGTTATTCTTCTTAGCTTTGTTAAGTAAATTCCTCATACTTAATAGAGTTTGCTCAGTGTTTCTTTGTTAATAACTTAGGATTTATCCGAGGTTATTAAATCTTAACAAGCTATTTAAGTTAGTTTGGTTAGAGTACATCGATCCAACAAGTGGTATCTGAGCTTGTGTGGAAACTCTGACTAGGAAGAAACCCTTCTACAACAAAACCTAAAGATGTCGATTGAAGCGCTTCCACCACCATCAATCACCTCACTCAGAATTCCAATTATCAAGAAGGGAGAATATGACCTATGGTGTATGAAGATGAGGCAATACATTGCCATTACAGACCATGCACTATGGAATGTAATTGTCAATGGTAATGAAGTTGTTCTAGAAACTATTGATGTTCTGGACAACCCAAAGCACCTAAACCAGGTCTTACCAGCAGACCACCTTAAGGAATCAAGAGAAGGCTCTTAACATTCTCCTATCCGTATACGATGGATATCTCTTGAAGTTTCATGATGCTAAAGATGCAAAGCGACTCTAGGTCGCTCTCAAGACCGATTTGGAGGAATGAAGCTTCTAAGAAGATGCACAAAAATCTGCTGAAACAACAGTTTGAAACTTTCACTGTTGGTGAAAAAGAGTGTCTTGATGCTGCATATGATAGATTTCAAAATCTCCTCAACATGTTGGAGTGATACAAGGCGAAGTATCATTGAAGATGCTAATCTGAAGTTTCTAAGGAGTTTGCCATCCACATGGCATGTGATTGCTACTATGATCAGAGGACAACCAAGTTTGGATGTCATGGACTTTGATGATCTCTACAATCATCTAAAGGTGTATGAGCATGAAATGAGTGGCCAAACCAGTTCCAAATCACACAGTATTGCTTTTCGTCATCGAAAAGAAGGCAGTACTTCCATCAAAAGTCGCTTCTCCTCAAAGTACTGTGGCTCAAAGTATTGCTGTTTACACACCTCCTCAACAAGTTCCACAGACTACTACCATGCACTCAGATGAAGTTGTATGCTCTTTCTTTGCACAGCAAGATTCTTTACCTGTAACCTATGAAGAAGATCTCTCATAGATTGAAGAAGATGCTTTAGAAGAAATAGATATCAGGTGGCAAGTTGCAATGATCACTGCAAGGATCAAGAAGTACATGAAGAAAACAGGAAAAAGCATTGACTTCAAACCAAAACAAGGTATTACTTTTGACAAATCCAAGATTGAATGCTTCAATTGTCAAAATACTGGACACTTTGCTAGGGAGTGCAGGTTTGCTAAGTATCAAGCAAGCAGGTTGTAATCGAAAAACCAAAGCCGGAGCTCAAAGAAATTCCAATTCTTGAAACAAAGGCTCGGTTGCTCAGAGAAGTTATCGGTTGACTGGAGTGAAGAGTTTGATGATGAACCAGTGACTTCTTTGTATGGTAGCGATGGAAGAAGCGGTTGAAGATTCAGTGGTAGAATTGGATTGGACCGCTTTTGATGAAGAACCCGAACATCTTTGCTTTGGAATCTGGAGATGGTTTTGGAGGATTTGATTGGAGCTTGGAGAGTGAAGATGATCCTATTCTACTTGCAATGGTGGCTACTTCACCAAGTTCACCTCCTATCTCTGAGGTATGCTTAAATTGTCATGATTTTTATCAAAAATTACTTGGCGGTTATGTGATTGAAAGAGATAATTGTGTTAGGGCTAGGTCGAGGTAGGTGGTTATCAAATAACCTTAGAATCTATGGAAGCTAAAATCTTAACACATGAAAATAATGAAGTAGCTTGGGTTGAAAAATATGCACAACAGGACTATCAGTTAAAACTAAGTGAATGGAAATTAAACGTAAAATTTAGAAATAGAGAAACTGACTAAGGAAAGAGATGATTTGTTAGCTAAGTTTGCTGCTTGGGGTGAATCTAGTCTGTCACATGTTACTTATGTTCAAAAACAGAGAAGAGCTTACATTAAAATTGGCTTAGGTTTTGGAATGGACTTTGATAACATAGAAGAGAATCAAACTGATGATGACCTAGAGGATATAACCACTAGTGATGATGAACTCATTAATTATGTAGACACATCTAGTAATGAGGATTCAATTAGTGAACCACCTCATGAGTATAAGAAAGACAATGGTTATCATGCAGTTCCCCATCCCACTGGAAGTCATCAACCCCTAGGCCCGATGTTTCTCGTTTTGGAGTAGATAGTCTAGAATTTAGGAAAAAGCTAGTTGGTCAGTCTAGGTCTGAAACTCCCAAAGAAACTGTTGAAAATAATGTTCAAAGTCAAGCAGTACCTTCAACTCAAAGTACTGCTCCACAAGCAGTACCTTCAGGAAAATATTTTCAAAATAGTACTGCTAAACCTTTTTGGGATAACTTTGGTCAAAACAAGTTTAATCATTCACATAGAAGGCAAAATAGTTTTGGTCATAGACATAGACGAAGTCACTTTGGGAGTATGGGTCAAAAACTGTGTTTTGTGTGTTTTAGTCCTACTCATTTAATCAAGGATTGTGAACATCACTCAGAATATCTTATAAAATTCCCAAAGAACAGTCGCACAACCACAAACCTAGAGACCAAACCAGTCGGAATAATTCAAAAAGGGTCAATCACAACAATTTCTCACGGATCATAGGTACCCTCACCGAGAAGACCTTTTTCTAGATCACGGTACCTTTACGACCCGTACTTTCTCAAAGTCTTGCTCCTCAAAACAAGGTGCTGCTCACTTCTTGGAATAGGTATCCTAGGAGATCTCATTACTATCAACCTAGCAGGTATTATAATTCACCTAGGGGATCTAGATCACAGGAACCAAGTGTTAAAACAGAATGGGTTAAGAGGGAAAGCTGGCTGAGGGACACACAGTACTTTCAACAAAAAGTGAATCGATGTTTTGTGATACAAGAAAAAGAGAATGAACTTGTAAAAGAAAATTGTGTTGAAAGTCCAGAAAGTTTTGAAAATACACATGCTAAAAATCAAAAGATAATTACGGATCATGTTTTGAAAGCGATTGGAAATTACATACTCAAAGAATTTGAGTTTGTAACTCCACAAGGGGAACACAAGTCAATAATGGCTTGGGTTCCTAAAAGTCACTAACTCTTTTATCTTTGTGCAGGGCAACCCGGAAGAGGAGCTTAAAGATCATCTGATTGTAGATAGTGGTTTCTCTGGAAGTATGACAGAAACAAAGAGATCTGTCGATTTTAGATGTATTAGTGGAGGAAGAGTTGCATTTGGGAATGATCCTAATGGAGGAAGGATTACTGGTAAAGGAACTATCAAAGCGAGTATTATAGATTTTGAGAATGTTAGATATGTGAAGGAGCTCAAGTTCAACTTATTATCAGTCTCTCAAATCCGTGATAAAAAGCATCTGTGTTATTCAGCGACACGAGAATGTCTCATCCTCTCTCTGAATTCAAGCCTGTTGATGATAACTTGGTAGTTCTTAGAGTACCAAGAACAAATGATGTGTATAGTTTAGACATGAAGAGTCTACATTCTTATGGAAGAGCCACATGTTTGGTGGCAAAAGCAACATTTGAAGAAGCACATCAGTGGCATAGAAGATTGGGCCATGTAAATTTAAAAAATATCAACAAACTGGTCAAAGGAAATTTAGTTAGAGGTTTACCTTCAAAGACTTACAAGAATGATCACTCCTGTTTGGCATGCAAGAAGGGTAAACAACACAAAGCTTCATGCAAGAAGCTTGAAGAGAATACTATTAGAGAACCTTTGGAGCTGTTACACATGGATTTGTTTGGACCTGTTTCTGTGGCAAGATTAAACAAGAAAAAGAATCTTGCTTAGTTGTAACAGATGATTGCAGTAGATTCAGTTGGGTATTTTTCTTGGGATTTAAAGATGATACTTTTGATGCTATTTAGACACTCATAATAGCACTTGAAAAGCAATTGAGACTCAGGTTAGAGGTATTAGTTGTGACAATGAAACTGAATTCAAGAACAAGCTTATGGATGAATTTTGTGCAAACAAAGGAATCAAAAGGGAGTTCAATATTGCAAGAACACCACAGCAGAATGGTGTTGCAAAGAGAAAGAATAGGACTTTGATTGAAGCAGCCAGAACCATGTTAGCAGATTCACAACTACCTATTCAATTCAGTTTGAAGTTGTAAGTCTTTGCTGCTATGTACTTAACAAGTATCGCTTACTAAGCCACAAATGAAGACACCTTATGAGTTCGATGGGAAGCCTTTTGGATGCCCTCTAACTATTTTAAACACAATTGATAATGGGGAAAGTTTGATGGCAAGTCAGAAGAAGGATATTTATTGGGTTATTGTACCAACAATAAGGGATTTAGAGTGTACAATAGAGTCACTAAGAAGGTTCAAGATTGTCTTCATGTTGAGTTTTTAGAAGATCAAGATAATGAGAAAGGTAAAGGTCCCGATTGGATGTTTGATCTTGAAGTTTTAACTCCTTCCATGAACTATGTACCTGTTAGAGAAGAAAATCAACCTGTGCATGATGGAAAAGACTTACAATATGTTGTTCATGGAGTTCATCTTAGACGTCTGATTACGATGAAGATCTGTTAGTCCAAAGCAAAATCGCGATGCTCCAAAGCAAAGTAACGATGCTCCAAAACAAAGTCTTGATGAACCTAAATCCTCATTGTCTGCTGAGGATCAATCTATTCAAGATGAACTTAATCAGTTGCTTCTTCAAGATGTATTAGCACATTCTTACAGCGATGAACAAAGAAGAGCTTATGAAGAGGCAAAGAAGAAGAACAAGTCTGCAGTACTCTCACGATACTTTGGGCGGTACTTTTCGAACAAAATCCTGTTGCACCTGTTACCAGTACTTTGGATGATTTATATGATTCTACCATGCCTGGATTAGAAGAAACTGATGATGAGTTTGAAGATGAAGGAATTTTCTCAGATTCCAATGAAGATGCTGATTTTACTAATTTAGATGATACTTATGGAGTTCCACAGTCTCCAAGTTTAAGAATTCATAAGAATCATCCTACTGATCAAATCATTGGTCCTTCTTCTTCTGGAGTAATGACTAGACACAGAGCTAAGAGTTTTTCTAAACCTCATAATGCTTTACTTAGCTTTGTGTATAAACAAAATAGGCTGAATCATAAGGACCATCAAACATGCCAGTTTACTTGTTTTATCTCCCAAGAGGAACCCAAGAATATTGCTCAAGCATTGACTAAAGAAAGTTGGGTTGAAGCTATGCAAGAAGAATTTCTTCAATTTAAACTTCAAGAAGTTTGGGTATTATGTGACATTCCAGATGGGAAGAGAGTTATTGGAACCAGATGGGTTTTCAGAGTAAAGAGAGATGAAAGAGGTAATGTCATCAAGAATAAGGCAAGGTTAGTTGCACAAGGCTCTGAGACAAGAAGAAGGAGTTGATTATGATGAAGTGTTTGCTCCAGTAGCAAGGATAGAAGCAATTAGAATCTTTCTTGCTTTTGCTTCTTATATGGGATTTCATGTTTATCAAATGGATGTCAAGAGTGCCTTTTTATATGGCAAGATTACAGAGGAAGTTTATGTCAAGCAACCTCCTGGTTTTGAAGATCCTAAACATCCTAACAAAGTCTACAAAGTTGTCAAAGCTCTTTATGGCTTACATCAAGCACCAAGAGCTTGGTATGAAAGGCTCTCTACCTTTTTATTGCAACATGGTTATAGGAGAAGAGCTATAGATAAGACTTTGTTTATCAAGAGAGATAAGAAAGATATCATGTTAGTTCAAATATATGTTGATAATATCATATTTGGGGCTACTAAACAGTCCATGGTCAAGGAGTTTGAGCAGCGGTGATGCGAATTTCAAATGAGTTCAATAGGTGAGTTAACATTCTTTTTGGGACTTCAAGTTAAGCAGTAAAAGGAAGGAATTTTCATAAGTCAAGACAAGTATGTTACTGACATACTTAAGAAGTTCAATTTTGATGACATGAAGCCTGTTACTACACCTATTGTCACACCCCCAAATTACCTGTTTTGCAGCGGAATGGAATTCCTGGGGATTGACTGTCATAGCATCACAATCACAATTATACTGAACGACCAAAAGTGTCGTTTTAGAAACACATCGTTTGATATTAATATAAAACATTTAGAGTTACAAGATACGTCCCAAAAGTTGATAAAGTTTGCGGAAAATAAGTTTATTACAAGTCCAAACGATGTTTTGAAAAGAAAACCATAATATACAATGATATGTGTCGACGCCGCGACACTATGAGGGTTCCTTAACGTGCCATGATGCGAATGTCTAGTTACCTGAAAATACATTGCTAAAACGGTCAACACAAAGGTTGGTGAGAAATCATAGATTTATGAAAAAATAATTTATACAACACACAAGTATAGACCATATATGACAAACATGCCACATAAAAATGTTACAATTTCTATAAGTCCATGACACCGAAACTAGACTGATTATGATGTTCGCCCCAACAGTGTTTGCCAAACAACTCAAATAATGATATTAAATGAAATGCATCCGTTTAACCAGTTGGAATCCACCAACCCGGATGGAGGCGTCACCTCGATAGATCTATCCACTCACCCTCGCTTCTATGAAATTAACGGTTCATGTTATAAAATGGGGACATTCAATTGGCATGAGGTAACTTAAGCAATGTAATGAATTTGATATACTTGGTATCGTAATAAAATGATGTGCAATGTATTCTCTCCCGTAGGTTTGAAAATAAGTATAAACGTATACAACGGGGCTATGAAAACTCACTTGATGAATTGATGCGATGACAAAAGTGTGTACACCGAAATGTAGTGTGAATCTCAAAACTCGACCTATTATGAATGATATGATACATAATAAGTTATGATGTAATGTTATGCATGCAATTTGGATGATATCTATACCACTTATGAATTTTTGAAAATAATACTTTTCGTCGAAAATATAATCTTTTAACGTCTTGACCATTTTTAAATTACTCCACATGTTTTTACGTTGAAATGATATCCGACGATAATCATTTAGTGATTTATTAAGAAATTATAACTTTTCGACGTAAAATAATGTTGTTGAAATATTCATGAAAGTGACAAAACGGCCTCTAAAAGCTAGTCGTAAAATGATGCACATCGAGTATTAGGAAACGTACTCAATGGTTTTGGTAAGTTTGTATCATTATCTCAAAGTTTTAGTAAATGAGTTTCCATCCTAGAGGTCTCGAACATAAACAAAAATATAGGTTAAGTATGGTACTTGTGTCCCAAAATATAGTTGAAGGATGGTTTTCGGCAAATTTTTAAGTAGCCATAATTAATTCATTACAACTCCGCTAATCAAACGGTCGGACATTTTGGAAAATATACTTGGCAAACTCACTTTTACTAGAAGACATTACTTTATAAAAAGCTCTACATCAATGTTAAAAACAACCTTCAACATGGTCACTTGTTTTGCCGTAAAACTTGCCTATTAGAAATTGACTAGTTTTTCTTATTTATTAAAGTTACGACAACTTTTGTAAACGGGTATAATTTAATCGTTACAAATCCGTTTTCTACGTTTTATATGTCCTTAGCTTTGTATCAAAGTATACTAGTATATTTTTGATAAGTCGGCATAATTTATAACGCCTAAGTTTCATTTTTGACTCGTACAAAATAAATATAACATGCTGAAATTTCCAGAAAATTATAGTTTTCGTCGCCAACTTGAAAAATTCATAACTTCTTCGTTATAGCTCCGTTTTAATCCGTTCAAGCGCCACGTTTTCGTTTTAAAGTGTATTTTCTAATTATCTAGGCCAAAAAATTTTACTTACTGTCGAATTTTCCAGATTTTAAAAATAAGGACAGACCCTTTTGCAAACTTGTCGAAATGAGTTTTTCTCGCGCCAAACCTATTCTATCCCATTCAAAACAACTCCGAAGCTATTCTAATCCTACCATACACCTTCTTAGGGTGTCATGGGTTCCTAGACATCACCAAGAGTGATTTATAACAAAGAGTAATTATAGGATGACTAATATATATATATAACTCTTAAAATCAATGTAAAAAGTGGTATAAACCTCATGAGACTTGCATGCTTTCTCAAGTAAAATGAAATGATCAAAACAATGAATATGAAATAAACACATGAATATGGATGCTTACTAGTAACTTGATGAGGTTTATGGACAATGGATTTTTCCTAATCACCCAAGGTTTATATTGCAAAACCTTAAACAAGAGTGATACTAGAGTATATAAAACTTGATTAGAAAATTTTTGGTGAACCTTTCTTCTTCCTTGTGTATGGCCGGTTATGAGCATGAGAGAAGAGAAAATTTTGGTCTTTTACACTTAGATATTGTAATTGTATGTGTATGTGTATGAGGTGGTATGTTTAAAATACATTATGTATAGATATTATGCATCATTTAGTGTGACTCATCCCCCTTGTGTCGACAAGGGGGTATTAGTCATGGCTTTGATATATATTTTTTTTTTAATTATGTATAAGAGTAAGTTAGTGTAAGTAAATTGAAGGCTTGTGGTGAATTAAATACATATTTGAATATTTAAGGTAGCGTTTGATAAAAATAAATTTTAATGGGTCAAGATAAAATGTATTAAGGTCATAAAAATTATAAAAATACATTTCTTGCAAAATTTGAGTGAAATAATAATTATCGTGTAGTATTTAAGAAAAACGTCGTAATTATATAAATATAACAATTTAGATACAAAATAAATTTAAAACACTGGGTAAACTCATAATATTATTTTTATAAACTTAATATGAGTATAAAAATATATTGGGATAATTTTTGAAAGTAATTGATCAATTGTTCAAAATAATTAATTACGCGATAACGTTTATTTAATATGAAATTATACGGTTAATGTAAAATGCAAAACCATGCATGAACTAATATGATGATAATGATGATAATGATATGTAGACTAAACTTAGTCTATATGGAATGTCCTTTATGATTATATATGAATTCATAGCTAAACCATTACGGTTACGTGAATTTGATGCTCGTAAACCTAATTTACGATAAATGATAAATGATGAAGCATGAGTAATGTTTTGAAATATGACCTGAAAATACGAATTGTCACACCTATTAAATCAATTAACTCATTGGGCAAGGATGAAGATGGACAACCAGTTGAAGTCAAGTAATACAGATCAATGATTGGTACGTCTTATGTATCTTCTTGCATCAAGGCGATATCATGTTTACAGGCATTTTGTTTATGTGCAAGATATCAAATCTCACCAAAGGTTTCTCACATGAATGCAGTGAAAAGAATTTTCTATTATTTGAAACAACAACCTAAGTTGGGGTTGTGGTATCCAAGGGATTCACCTTTTCATTTGGAAGCTTTTTCAGATAGTGATTATGCAGGTGACAACTATGACAGAAGATCAACCACAGGTGGATGCCAATATCTTGGAAGAAGATTAGTCTCCTGGCAATGTAAGAAGCAAACAATTGCAGCAACATCCTCTACTGAAGCAGAATATGTAGCTGCTGCAAGCTGTTGTGGACAAGTTTTGTGGATGCAGAATTAACTCTTGGACTATGGGTTCAATTTCAAGAATACTCCTATTAATATTGATAATGAGAGTACCATTTGTATTGTGAAGAATCCAGTTTATCATTCCAAGACCAAGCACATACATATTAGGCATCACTTCATCAGATATTGTTATGAGCATAGGCTCATTAATGTTGTCAAGGTGCATACAGATGATAATTTAGCTGATTTACTCACCAAAGGATTTGATGTTTCAAGATTTACTCACTTGGTGGTGAGTATTGGCATGATCAACTACTAAGCTACATTTAAAGGGAGGACTATTTAGTGTTAGTATAGTCCTATGCATTGCTTGAGGGGAGGATATTTATGTTATACTGAAGAATTTGGAAAAGTAATCTTTTTTTTTATGAAAGTCTTGCTTGGAAAGTCTGCTTGGGAAAGTCTTGCGCATACGTGGAAGTATCTTGTTTGTCTTATTGAAAGTACTGTTCCAACGGTAATATTGAGGGGTAATTATTACTAACGGTAACTTTTGGTATTTATGGCTGTGATTTTTTAAATCTCACCTATAAATAACTACTATCGATTTTCCTCTCATATTGATACTTTAGAATCTCTTCCATATTTCTCTCACTTTCACCTATATTATTCATCATCTCTTTTACTGTGATTATACAATCATCTATGGCGAACCGTCCTACAGTTTCAAAGCACAATATGGTGGCTAATTTAGACAAGATGCTGACTAATGTGGTTTTTCATGATATAATCGATTATCTTACTTTGGATCACCACTCGTTATGCTCTTTTAGTGGAGCGGATATAATGGAACCTGGATTCAAGAATTTTGGGCTATGCTGGGGAAAATATGGAGAATGATGAATTTTATATTAGAGCTCAGATTCTTTGGAAGAACTGTGAAGATTATGAAGCCTCTATTCGAGAAGACTTATTGTTTAATGATGAAGCAGGGGCTATTCGTTTTGATAAGCGAGGTTGATTTGGGATACCTTTGGACACATTGGTTATGAAGGGTCTTTAACAGAACAAACATTCAGGAAACAATTATTTTGTCCTCAATGGAAGTTTTTAGTGCATGTATTGCTTCATTGTATTAGTGCTAAAAGTACTTCATGGGAGCAATTTGGATCTAACATAGCATCTGCTATTGTGGGTTTGGCTACAGATCGTGTTTTTAATTTTTTAAGGCTCATTCTTGATGGTATGCTTTCCCACATCACTCATGGTTCAAAATGGCTGATGTATCCAAGGTTTGTTCAAGTATTCCTCAATAAACAACTTTCAGATATTCCTAAGCCAACAAATCTTTTACCTGTTGTGGTTCAACAAGCCAAAATTTTCACCTTTATGGCTAGGAAGAGTGATCTATTCACTGGAAGGGATACTCCCTTAACTACTTCTATGATGGAAGTTGTTCATGCTTTGTTAGAGCTGATGTGAAGAAGATGAAGCTAGTGAAGGTATCTTGCATCTGCAAGTATCGTGATCTCAAAGTGTCTGCATCTCCGGAAGGTATTGCATCTCAAGGTACTGCTTCCCAAGTATGAAGTTAAAGAAGATGTTGCGGTTTCACCTTCTCCATCTCCACAAAGATTTGTTCTCGATTCTCAACCAGAGGAACATTCACCAGTTCAAGGAGATGAATCACATACTATATCCCCTGAAGGTTTAACATTGGATAATTATGTTTTGACAAGGAAGTTGGTTAAGTTGAAAAAGACTGTTGAGGCTCAAGCTAAGTAGATTAAAAAATTGAAGCTCAAGTTTAGAAGGCTCAAGAATTTTGTTTGGCCATTGGTTCAACATCATCGTATATGGGTCAAATCAAAGAAGAAGGAGCAAAGGCAGTCTAAGAAAACCAAACGCCAAAAGGTTAACAAACAATCTTCTGTCCAATTGGGGAGGAATTTAGAAGAAAGAAATTTGAAAGAAGATGTTGTTAAGGAGAATGAACCTGAAGGTACTGAAGAACATGAAAAGACTGAAGAAAAGGTTATTCAAGAAACTGAGGAACAAGTTATTGATGTTCCAGTTCAAAGTACGATGATCAAGGTATGAAGATCAAAGTCTTGCTTTTCAACAACAAGGATCCTACAGGCAAGATTTGATTACTCCAAGGTTGTTAGACTTTGAAGAGGAAGCTGGTCCTTCAACAACTGTACATGAAGAAGTTGTTGGTCCTTCAACTGTTATACAAGAAGAGGAAGCTACACCCAAACCTATCCATACTGCAAGTGATGATGAAACCATTGCTGTAATTTTGCAAGGTTTATCACAACCAAGGGGTGTTAATATTCCAGGAGTGCAAGAAGAGGAACAATCAAGAGTTTCTCAACCTGCTATTGATCCTAAGGATAAAGGAAAAGGTGTTTTGGTAGAAGTAAAGAAGAAGAAACTAACTTTAGCACAGATAAGAACTGCCCAAGAAGCTTTGAATGAACAAGAAGCTAGAAAGATTCAAGAGGAATTAAATGCTAAAGATAGAGAAGCTAAGGAAGCTGAAGAAGCTCAGAATAGAGAAGCAGCTAAGAAGTTGCATGAGGAATTGAATGCTAAAGGCGATGAACCATTAGAGTCACCTATTCCTGTTAGATTCTTACCAAGAAGACCTAATAAAGCTAAAGACAGAAATGCAATGATGGCTTATCTTAAAAGTCAAGGGTATAAAGGATTGCAGAGGTTTAATTATTTTGAGATGAAACGATTGTATGATGCTGCTAGAGAAGTTTATAAGAAAAATGTTGAAAGCATCAAAGATTTTAGAGATGAAGCTACATGGAAAGAAGAAGAGAGAAAGAAAAGTTTAAAAGAAAAAGAAAAACTGAAGTTAAAGATGTTCAGTTCTCAAAGAAAGAAAAGTTGAGCTAAGATCTGAGACTAGAGATGAACTAAGAAATTATCTAAGGATAGTGGACTTTGAGTATTCTAAGGAAGATGCTGATATGAAGATGAAAAAATCTCAAATTATTGCTTTTGAAGTTGTAGAATCCAAAGATGGATGTTATCTGATGTTTCATAGAGAAGATGAAAGCTTCAGAGTGTTCACAGAGCTATGGGATTTATTGCACATCATAGATAGAGTAGATTTATTCTATTTATATCATGTGGTGTGAAGTTACTTTGAACATAATCCATTAGAAGGAATTGGTTTAGTTCTGCTTGGAGATCTCACAAGGTATGGGAAGCTGAAGAGCAAAGCACTGATGACATTTGGAAAAATCAAGAGAATTGGGAAATTGTTTCTTTGCGGAGATTCTTTGAAGAATCTGGAGTTCATGTTCTAGAGCTGGAAAATGGTACAATGATTCACATGTTTGCAAATAGAAAATATCCTCTTACAGTAGATCTTATGAGGAGGATGCTAGAGCATGAAATGGAAGTTGAAGAAGACAATGAAATTGCTTGTATGGTCATCAATTTGTTTATCAACTGGACTACTATTGCTGATGATGAAGAATAACTGGTATGAATCTTAATTGAATAAATTATTTTTGATAAATTGGTACTTTATTCAAAGTATCCTGCCTGATCAAACAAGTACTTTCATCAAAGTCTTCTTGCAGTTTTTAACCAGTTAAGTGATTTTTAAAAGAAACCTTTTTGTTAAATAACAAATATTTTGGAACAAAGGTTGAATAAAATAAATGGTTTTTGAGATGATAATATCAATAGGTTATCAATCCACCATGGTTACAAAAGGATTGGCTAACCCATGAGCAAACGGCTCTGGTAAAGATATGACAAACCGCTTTTTAGTTAACAACTTGCTAATAAGTTGTATGGTAATCAACTCACCATATCCGTTAATGTGAAGAGTTGGCTAGCCCACAAGAAAATGGCTTGTGGTAAAGGCGGTGGAAAAACCATTATATGGTAATTAGTTCACCATGATGAAAGAACTAACTAGTCCAGAAGGGTACAAATTTTGGTAAAGACAAGTCAAATCATTGATAGTGATGATTTGCTAAAAATCATATGGTTATCAATGTACCATGGTCTTACACACCAAAACATTTGGCTACTCCAGAGTTAATGGCTTTGGTAATGAGAACTTAAATCCATTAAATTTTCAATGATTCACCTCTCACAGGAGTTAACACACCTCGAAGTGATGAGAATAGTATGCAACTTAAACTGAATTAATGTACAAATTGTCATATGTTGATGTGTTGCTGAAAAGATGGAGTTTGCTGGATGATGTTGTAAAAGAATAATTCTAAAGATACTTTGACAAGCACAAAAATTACAGAGATACAATCCAAAGACTAAGACATAATCTTTCCTTAAAGATGGAGTCAGTAAAGATAAATTCACAAAGGAACTTGAACTCAAGCTAGTAGAATTCAAGTTAGGGGAGGATTGTTGGGATATGAAAGTCTTGTAAGAATGATAAAAAAGTACTGGAAAAGTCAAAGAGTCAAAGTCTTTATGTAAAGATAAAGTCAAAGCTGCTGATTGAAGTCAAATCTGCAAGAACAAAGAATTGTTTTATTCGTTTATAGAAAGTCTTGTAATTCTAGAATATTCATTATTAGATTACTTGTCGTACAAGGATACAAATTGTAAATCGATTAGGGATATCCTTGAGCCTATAAAAGGACCCCTAGATTGGTATTAGAGGTACGAGTTTCAGAGTTTACAAGTTCACAAGTTTAGAGAAGTTCGATATTATTAGAGTTGTTAAAGAATCTGCATAATAAGCAGAGTTAGTGTTATTAATAAAATCGTATCAAGTTAAAGTTATTCTTCTTAGCTTTGTTAAGTAAATTCTGCATACTTAATAGAGTTTGCTCAGTGTTTCTTTGTTAATAACTTAGGATTTATCCGAGGTTATTAAATCTTAACAAGCTATTTAAGTTAGTTTGGTTAGAGTACATCGATCCAACAATCTTATCACCATCATAGATTACCATTTGCGCAGCTCTAGCAACCTTTCCATACTTAGGATTGGGTACTTCTACAAGGGGAATGTTGTGTTTATCGCTTAAGACTCTATGCTTAGTGATCATGTGAGCAGTCTGAATGGTATTCCCTTGTATGTACAACTTATTTTCAAGCTTTTTTTTCAAAGTTTTAAGATTAGAAAAGTCATTTAAAAGTTTCGATTCCTTAGCATTAAATTCTTGTTTAAGCAATTTAACATTATCTTGAAGCTCTTGCTTTTGCTTAACAGTTTTAGAAAGCTTTTCTTGTAAGGAGTTTAACTCTTGTTTTAACACTTCTTCTCTAAAATTACTTTTTCTAATAATTGTACGCATTTGGTCATCCATGTCCTGCTTACGGGTGGTTAACTCAAACTTAGCACGTTGTTCATAAATGGCAACTTGTTCCTTATAAGCATTAAGTTCAGAAACTATGGAATCATCAGGAGCACGTTCAATGTATTCATCGAAAGCATAATCATCATTGACTGCAGATGATACATTACTAGGTACAGTTTCACTTTCATCTTGCTTCACATATGGATCATATGGGACAACATCGCTATTGCCCATATTTTCACTATCTGATTCAGAGATTACAGTTGGTTGTACTTTGTATTGTATCTTTTGCGCATCAATCTCATCATATAATTTTAATACCTCAGAGATGATTGATGCCTTGGAGGAACTGGCCTGTTGTGGTGAGGAAACCTTTGGAGAGACCATTGGAGAAATGCTAGCCATGAAGATGGTTTGGGCAGTTGGTTCATCATCAACATCTGAGTCATATCCATCACAATCGGCTACTTGAAATGCATTTGGATGATTCTGTCCCATGCCCTCTTGCTGCCGTTCATCCACATCAGCATCATAAGTTTTGGCATTTCCCTCAGCAAGAAACAGCAACTCTTCCTCATCCAAAACCGGACCATTGTCCTGAGCTTGTACCAACAAAGATCTTGTCCTTGAAATACTCTGCATTTTGAGGGCATTTTGGAGATGTGCAGTTTCTTGCAATGTGTCCATCACCACCACAGTTGTAGCACTTAATTGGCTTTGCTTGTCCTTGATTTGCATTCCTTCTACGATTCTGATTAGCCACATACCCTCCACCCACTCCACCTCTTCCCTGTTCATACTGTCCTCCTTGAACTGGTTGCACCATAACCTTTCCATCTCTGACAATAGCATGATTGTGTAGATTGGATGCAGTTCTGATTTCATTGTTAGTGTGAAGACTGTTAGTATATGGAGTGAGAGTCAAGTTTTGTTAAACCATAAGAGCCAGTTGATTGATGAAGTGTTCCATGACTGCATCAGCATCAAGTTGCTTGAACCTCGGATCGAGAATGAGTTTGTGATTACCATTTCCAGTAGGTATGACTTGAGAAGCTTTGGTGGTAATTCCTACATTGGTGTAAAAGGCTATTGAATCATCTGACGAACTAGCTTCTCCCTGTTTAGATTTGAACTGTTCAAGAATCATTCGTTCAAACATAGCATGTCTCTCATTTTGAAGCAGGAATGCATACAATTGTTCATAGTTAGTGTTCCTCAAACCCTTAGTTAACTTTACTGAAGTGACAAATTTGTGCCATTCGGGATTCATGTTGTTCACAAACTTTGAATTGAGCTAAATATTAGGCGTAGTCATTTTGATATTCCTCATGTCATTCACCAGCTTGTGGAACCTCACGTAGTATTCAGTGACACTTTCCCCTGGGTTCATCTTGAAATGCTCAAAGTCATCATAAAGCTGGGATTCTCTGTCTTCTTTAGTTAACTCAGAACTAGAGAGAAGCATCTTGACATTGTCCCAAACTGCTTTAGCTTCTGTGTTGTGATTGATCAGTTTGTAAATATCCTTAGGTAAACCCTGAAGTATGATGTTAGAAGCCCTGATGTCTGCATCGTATCTCTTCTTCTCCTTATCAGACACTTCATCATACATTTTATGTCTGTCCAGTCCTAATATCACCGAGCCATCAGCAGCAGTCTCAAGTATGCCTCTGGTTGTCTCAACTTGATACGGTCCTTCATCAATTCACTTGAGAATGTTGACTCCATTTTCCTTTCCCAAGCAGTACAACCTAATTCGTTGAGCCCATGAGTCATAGTCAGTTCTGTCAAGCATAGGTGGACGAGTATCTGATCCAGCTGCTTGAACGTCCTCAGCAACAGAAGAGATGATTGTAGGTACGTTGGTAGACATGATTACAGATTTCACGGGATTTTAAAACTCTTGGATTAAACCAGGAAATAGATTCTTTCATGGGATTTTACTAAATCAAGAGAAAACCGTAGAATGTAATCAAGAAGAAAAGCACTAAGTCACAAGAGACAAATCGCTCAACAAGACAAATCGCACAGACCAAAAATCGCTCAAAAGTGTCAAGTCGCATCAACTAACAAATCGCTTCAACAGTCAAATCGCTTCAATAAGCAAGTCGCTTAACCATACAAGTCACTTAAACCAAGACAAGTCGCTTAACCAAGACAAATCGCTTAAACTTACAACTAGCTTCAATAAGCAAGTCGCTGAAGAAATGACAAATCGCTTAAACAACACAAATCGCTTAAAGTCACAACTCGCTTAAATAAGCAAATCGCGTACTCCGAATAAATCACACAAGTACAACCACTGCCCGGATAAATCGCTTAAATAAGTGATTTGAAACTGACACAAATCGCTTCCAAAACAGGGACAAATCGCACGTTTGAATACTTAACCGAGACACAAGTCGCTAACTTTAAACTCAACAAAACGCCTCTTTTAAATCCAAAAACAATCCAACCACAATTATTCAAGCCTTCCAAATCAAAACCTAAGCACTTATGATGATTCTAAACACAAAAGTACACTCAAAATCCAAACTTAAACACTAAAAATGGTCCAAATGATGCAAATACCACTAAACTTTTTCAAACCCAAAAACCATAAAGAACCACTAGAAATCCAAGAATATGTAAGAGAGATGATCAAACCATGGCTCTTGATACCATTTGTAACATATTGGATTTCACAAACACATCAAACCATGGTTCAAAGTAGGCGTATACTATAAGGTTTTTAGAGAGAGAAAGTTTAGAGGTTTAGGGAACTTAGTGAGAGAAAGTAAAAGTATTATTATGAGCTCCAACCCTCTACCTTGGGAGGTAGAGGGTATTTATAGTATTTTACATAAACACCACCTAAGGGCTGTGGATCAGGCATACAGTAGGTAAAGACCCGCCCGTCCTCCACGGTATTACTTAACTAAATACTACCTAACATTAAAACACTACGACTACGAGCTTTCTAACGATTACATATGCTTGAGGTGTGTTGGAATCGCTACTAACTCGTAAATGGAACGACATTGACGGGATTACAATTTCTATCCTTGTTAGCTAAAACACATGGGCTTGTTATGTCATATAGCCATTGTTGTAAGTGTTTAGCTATAAATACCCTCCTAGACTTTCCTAGGAGGGTGAGACTCTTAGTGTATTTTCACTTTCATCTTCAATAAAACACACACTAGTTTTTCCCTTCTCTCTTGTTTCTCTCTCTAACTTGAAGATGGCTTTCTTCCATCTTCCAAGACCTCCCGATTCACCAAATCACCCAAATATACGATCCTAACATTGGTATCAAAAGCAATGTCAGTTTGTAATCTTTGGATGATTTTTGGTGATATTATCCTGTCAAAATCTTGTTTAAATATCTGATTTTAACAAAGTTTTTACCTTTCTCTAATGTTTTTTATGTTTATCAGATTTTTAACAAGTTTATTGTATCATCTTTTGGTCAAAAACAGTTTTATGGTTACATAATCTTTAAAATGTGTTTCTTGTTCCAATACTCGTGACAATATTTGTGATAAGTCTTATGGTCAAACTGTTCAAATCAATGGTCAAAATGGGTCACAAGTGCTATTTTTTTCTGTCTTTATGGGTTTCAAGAACTGGTCTGAATCTGGTCGGAAAAAGCACGCCGGAAAAGTCTACAAAGGGTCAAAACCATATTTTTACGCATAAGACCATCTTCAGATCCGTTTACGAGTAACTGTGAAGTTACTCGTAAGAATGTATGTTTACGCATAAGACTAAGCGTAAGCTTTAAGCTTACGAGTAAGCTTACTCGTAAAGAACCTCTTTACGCCAAAGATAAGACTACGCATATGGCTTACGCGTATGGGTTACGCATAAGGGTTGATTTACGCCTAAGAACCTCCTTACGCATAAGCTTTGGACTTTACGATTAAGATAACCTTACGCATAAACTGTTACGCATAAGATTATCCTTACGCGTAAAAGTCCGGACAAAAGTTGAGATGAAGTGATTTTGACCTCGACCAAAAACAAAACCAATATACCAAACTATATCACATTGGTTAAGATATAAGATGAGATTAGTTAAAAGGCTGCGTTTTTTTCTGTGATGAGAGGAGACAAAGGGGGCGCTGGTTGTGTAATGTGATATTGTAGGGTTAGTGTGTTTTTAGGGATATGAGATGACCAAATATTTAGGGCAATGTATTTTATATATCCGATTGGTTGAATGGCTTGGGTGTTGGGCCTATGTATCCTTCAAACGTACATGTTTTTTTAGGCTTCTCTAATTTGGATAAGATGGTATAGTTTTTTGGACTATGGGCTTAAAGTCAGCGAGGGGAGTACTTGGACTATGGAATGTATAACAAACATATTAAGGACTATCAAAAGGTTATGAACCAAAAATTTAAATTTGGTTACAACTTTTTTCTTTTGATAAGATTTAATATAATACTTGGTTAAATGGTATTATTTTGGTATTTTGGTTAATGACTAATTTTCACGGGGATACATTTTTGACAAGATAGGGAAAACCATTATCAAAGTTCTTTTAACCGATAATGAAGGCTAGTTTTGAGCGCTTAACCGCAAGATGTGATTACGGAGTTAATTCTTTATTATTTATTTAAGGTTGAAGTGGGATATCACGGGTGCGTGTACTTAGTATCTTGAAGATATCGGGGTTGGTTGGATGCATGATTCTTCGAGATCCTTGTTCGAGCTTTAACCGTTACGAATGACAAAGACTTGAGTTGTCTAGTTGTACCTGATGTAAGGAGTTACGTTGTTGTACTCACAGCGTATAACTATCACTTTTAAGGAGTTACGTTGTTGTGCTCAAGTGTCACACTAAGGTGTGGATAATTTGAGAAACTTTAAGTTTACCTTTTTTCGATGGTGTTAAGAAAAAGGGTTCTTCGTCTGACAATAGTGCAAGTTTAAGTCACAAGTTCGGGTTATTTTACTTCAGTCTCAAGTTCGTCATATTAGGTTTTCTCCATTAGTAGTCACAACAAAGAGCCGTCAAAATGATAATGGGGTCGGTAAAGAGTTAGCTGAGAAGAGTATACACGAGTAGAGAAGTTTTATCAGCAGTTGATTCTCACGAGATATTTATGGTACTTCACACTTGTTCGATTAATTGGACATACATGGTTTCATTGTCTCCAATTCATCATCAACATACGTGGTGTATGATTCTGATTCATTGAAAACATCGGGGGGAAGCGAGTATAGGTGGTGTTTTCTTCCTTTGATGTTTTTGGATTTTTTTCGAAAACCCTCTCCTTTCATGAATTTCTTCAATCAGGGGGAAGAAATGAGACGATCAGTGGTTAAAATTTCTCAATTCGGTGTTATCGTCTCACTTTCACAGAGTTACCGTGTGTGAAGTTATCTAAATATGATGTTATGATGCCCTACACACGGTTATTTTATCGAGTAACTTCATATTCACAAGTGATTATTATTCCGATACACCGCAACATTCAGGGGAAGTCGTTTCATTTCGTCTTTCGCGGATTGTTTGGTGTGAAGCATCTACATATGTGAGAAGATCTTGTTGATTTCTTGCATGTTACCCCCGAACGAATTTTCCGCAATATGTCAGATTTACCTTGTGTGGTTTACTGCTCATCTACAAATTTATCTGCGTACTGAAAACTTCAAAAGTTAGAGGAAATGTTCACTACATCAAAGTTTCGAATCTGCTAAAGACGGTTGTCAGTTTGGGGGGAAGCTGATTCAGAAACTTCGCCAAAAAGAAGTGTACAGAGCAGCTGCTAAAGACATGCAGCATGAATTGGGGGGAAGTTAATCCATTTTATGCATATTACATCATTTGCCTACAAGTGAAGAAAACGGTTCTCAAGTCAAGGTACAAGAAGAAGACAAAGAGCGTGAACTTTCATCATCCTCAGCACTTGAAGAGCTTATGAAGACCTTTCTTTATTTGTTTTCTATATTTGTAGTAAATGTTGTAAGTAATCCCTTATGTCGTCCCATTGGGGGAAGATTGTTGGAATCACTCCTAACTCGTAAATGGAACGACATTGACGGGATTACAATTTCTATCCTTGTTAGGTAAAACACATGGGCTTGTTAAGTCATATAGCCATTGTTGTAAGTGTTTAGCTATAAATACCCTCCTAGACTTTCCTAGGAGGGTGAGACTCTTAGTGTATTTTCACTTTCATCTTCAATAAAACACACACTAGTTTTTCCCTTCTCTCTTGTTTCTCTCTCTAACTTGAAGATGGCTTTCTTCAATCTTTCAAGACCTCCCGATTCACCAAATCACCGAAATATACGATCCTAACAAGGTGACCGACACTTTAATAACTAGATTTACTAAATCCTAACAATATCAAGGTTATAAATTGCGTGTGTCATGGATACACTCAATATAGTTCAAACCTAGAAGGTATTCAAGATGACACATAACTGAAAACCCTAATTCATTAGGGATTTTAGGTTTCCACTCAAACCAGTTGAATCATAAACCCTTTTGGATTTTTGATTTTTCTACACTTCCTAGCTTGAAGATTGTAGTTTTGATGTTCTTCCTAGCTTGACGAAACACAAAACTGGTGTTAGAATTTTTGGTTAAAGAGTGATACTAAATTAGAGTTTTTCTACAAACCCTAATTTGAGTTGTTGGAAGGAATTCCATTATGTCTTGATTTAAGTTCTGAATTTGTTAAAATCTTATGAAGCATTTTATTAACAAATCTTAAGATGAGAACTTAAAATGTATTTTGTGGTTTCCCAATAAAGAACAATTTATTGTTGCTTAAATACTTAGTATTTAGAGAATTGTCTCTACTTACAAAAGTAAGTGGGAGTATATACATATCTCAGTTTTTGATAACAAAATACTTAACCTTCTAAAATTCACTTATACTAAGGTTAAACATGAAAATGTTGACCGAAGTATAATGATTACTCTCATTCATAAATCCGAAAGGATGCCTAATCACTTGAGTGATATTTTATATCAATGCTGAGGGATATAAGTTAGAAGATTATTGTAAATCAGCTAACTAATGAAATATATTATCACATATTGAATCTGATAAATGTTATAGAACTATGAATGATAAGATGCAGTCCTTAAAAGGCAAATCGAGTTTTGAGCTTGATTGTTATTTCGTCTAACAGTTAACCTATGAGGTTGGAATGAGTTTCTTTTGAAGAATGACTCACAAGGACAAAATTGTATACATATTAATGTTTGGCATTTAATAAGAAATTTTTAATCATACTTAAGCAATTGACTGTGATTAAATTTTCTTATATAATATATGCATTAATTATGTAAAGATATTTAATTGTCATACATGTGATTTGTATGTTGAATATGAAAATTAGATTTTATAACTCTTTCTTTATGATTACCTTTTGTGAGGACGGTGTGTAATCAAAAGGGTTATGAATCTATATTATCTTTATGTAGTATACAAAATTTGAGCAATCCATGTTTTAGATTGAATCATGCGTCTAAGAGCTGAGATCTTGAATTTAATTACAATATGATTCTGATTAAATTAAGACAACTCTTGAGTACATCTGACATTGAGTGGGAGCATTGTGTTTTTCTTTAAAATTTACATGTTGAAGATATCATTCTATTTAAGCTAGATATTGATCCTTTAGCTTGGAATGAAACTTCACTTGGAATTTAGGGAATAAAACAAACAACCTTGGAATAAATGTTTATCTGGAATAAACTAATGCGGAAAATTAAGTCTAACACAAATGCAATATATCATTCAAGCAAGTCTTAAATGGTATATTTTCACTAGGAATAATTTATAACATGGATGAAAACCTTATGTTGTTTTAACTAAGGATTTATCATGTATATATTATATTGTGTATAAGACTAGTTGTTGCTTTTGTACAAGAACAAAATGAGCTGACAACAACAATATCTAATTGAGAGTGTTTAGATTATTGTTTTATAAATGTTTACGAATTATAAAGCATAGTGTTGTATAAGTACAAATGATGCTAGAGGATTATTAATACTAGTTGTAGTAGAATTTCATCTTTTATGATAAATCTGCTAACTAGTTATGCTCAACATAGAGCATTGTTGCATTACACATTAAGGAATGAGAATACTTTACACTTTTAGAAAGTGTAAAGATGACTGTCAGTATGTCGTTGATTTCTAATACCTCATGCAAGGTAAGACGACATCTCCATACTATATCTCTTTAAATAGTATGAGCATATGAGATAAGACACTCATCTTATATTTCAAATCACTCACTATATGTGAAATTTTGAAACAAGTATTCGGAAAGTTTACTCAGATGACTATTTAGTTTTTCTTTAAAAGAAAGGTTGAGAATGTTGGAAACATTAGGGTTCAACTTACTAAATTAGTTTTATGCATATTTGTTTTAGTATTTGGATAATTGGGATTGAAAGACAATTTTTACTTTATGATAAATAAAGATACTTGATATTTGTTATTCATTCATATAATAATTGTTATCCTATATTTGCATGTTTAATCCTTGAATAATTTTATTATTCTAAATATGTCCATTGTCGGTTAACAATATGGGAATATTGTTATGTAAGGCAAATGTGAGTGTTGGTTTTAATTCTAACGAGAATTCGGATTGTTCCCGCCAAACTCATATGTATTAACTAGAGATGCATATTGGATTCCCAACTTTCAAACATTTACTTTTGGATCCTTGTCATAAGTAAAATATTGAAAATGGTTTGTTATCTTCGACCTTAGACTTGAGATGCAAGTAAGTTCTGTTATGTGTGGATATCATTTTTGTAAGTATCTGTAGCAAAAACGCTATCCGAACAAGGTAGTTATAAAAGCTATATTTCGGAGTGATGTGAAGCAGCATCCACAACACTTGTAGTCAATAAAGGGTTTTTTACTCCACTTGATATGTGCAGAAAGATACCATGGCGCCTCTCCAGATTTAATCAGATAATTGTTTGGCCAAACCCAAAGGGTAATGCAAGATGATTCTTGATTACATTTGGTATATCTGAATTAAAATCTATAACGAGATTCTAAATGGTTAAACTATATGGAATGATTTGAGATCCATTATCCATGGTTTAACGGTATCTATAACAAAGGATGATTAGAGCAAGACATTGAATGACCATGCTACTGAGAAACTTTTACGAAACTATTTTCTCAGACACTTTTAGTTAAAAAGCGAGTGAGAGCGTTTGCCAGGCGTTTCCATCGTTAGTTTTGTGTGCCATTCGACACACCAACTCCCAAGTGGGAGCTGTTGGTTTGTGGGAGTTATAAACACAAAAAAACGACTAAGAGTGTGTGAGCCGATGGGGGCACACACGATAAACACGAGTATACGTGTCGAACGTAAATATAACTTGAATATATTACACCCGATATGCATGATATTTGACCCGATCACATTAGACGACACATGGGCTTTGTGGCTTAGTGAATGGGACGATTTGGTGGACAGCCTTGGGCCTTGTGATCCACTGATCGGGCAAAGACAGGAAAGAGTGCTTGGGCTTGGTTACTTGTTGACCAAGATTCAACCCATGCAAGGTTTGATTGGTTTGCCATAAAAGCAAACATATTATACACATTATTCTGATCTTTTAACACACGACATATCATGCATCCCTATACCCTAACCGATTACTATTCCAGCTTCAATCCTAAGTCGACTACACCTTTAATCGTTTAAGGGTTTGTTGTTTGGTTTTGTTCCTAAACTTGCAAAGCTTCAAGCGTTTAGGTATTGGTTAAAGGTGGTATTCTTGCTGATTCCTGGAGTTTGAATAAGCATCAAAAGAGGTATAAGTTAGCTCCTGATCGTGCGCTACTTCTCGGACTAAAGAGGGTGGATATCAGATAGCATCATCCGATATCGGGTAAAGAAGTATTTTGGCTTCTTGGTTGTGTACTGTTCTCGAGCAGTAATACTATGGCAGGAAAGATACAAGCTAGTTTGGAGGTTTTCTCAATGTTGCAAAAATTGTGAATCGGTAGTCGGGCGGTCGACCACCCTGCAACGAGTAATCGGTCAAGTCGGGATTAATCGGTGATTAATCGGATTGGCATTTCCTGCAATTTTTTGGTATTTCGAGAGACCAAACTAAAAATCTTAACCGATTCCAAGCCCGCTATGTTTCCAAACCTCAATAAAAGGCTCCATTTCTGATTATGATGCCCATTGTGCGTTATAAGTGAAATATACGATCCCCAAATTAAGTATAATGCCTAAATTACTATTATTTTTAAAATGGCCGATTTGCCTGATTCGACCGATTTTTTACCGATTCGGCCGATTTTTTGACTGCTTAGTGTCGATTTTTATCCTAGGCCGATTTTTCGACCGATTTTCAAAACTCGACAAGGTACTTGGCTGATTAACGATTAATCGGCGATTAATTGGCCGAGTTGACCGATTTTTGCAACATTGGGTTTTCTTGTCAATATAATATTCATGTTGGTTAAAGTGTTAATTGGTTATTTACGTTCTCGACTAGCCATTAATCGAACGTATACTTTATCGGGTTTGTGTGTGATACTCATTGAGGCATGTAATTTAGGTGCTTAGTTTCGTTTTGGTTTCTTGTTCCGTTACTAGAGATCAATTGCCAAGCAAGGTTAGGTTTTCTTTTATCCCTTTTATTAATTAATTATTGTATTAATTAATTGTTTATTAATTAATTATTGTATTAATTAATTGTTTATTAATTACGTGTTTAATCTAATTGCGATTACTAGATCCTTATCTGGTGCGTACTCGTAGAGGTTAATTGGTTAACTTGTTCTAAAATCCCAACAACATTGTCATTATTTTTTTCCTGAAAGACAACATTTTATTAAGGAACCAAACCAAAAACAAGAAACAAAAAAATGGCAACCAGTCTTCTTAACAACACAATTAAAAAGAATGGGCACCGAGCAAAAGAAAACAAGGAAATTAAGGGTGCGTTTAGTTGGAGAAAAAATTCTCTTGTTTTCTATCTCTAGTTTTGTAAAAATTTGGATGGGAAATTTATCTCCACAAAACACTTGAAAATATAGAAAATGCGTTTAGTTGATATTTGTATTTTCTATTTTGAAGAAGGAGAGGAAGGGTTGGGGGTTACAAAGGAAAACAAAGAAAACAACTAAAATTTGTTTTCTAATTTTCCTTGTTAGATTAGGAATAGTGGATTTTGTGTTTTGCAAAACATTTTGTTGGAAAATGATAATTTGAACGCAATCTCTATATTATTTGTTTTCCACAAAACATTTTGTGAAAAACAATGGTGTTTTCCCCTAACTAAACGCACCATAAGTATTCGACAACCTGTTACTTTGTTAACCACTTATTTTTCCTTTATATGGTCTTTTATCAAATTTCTGTCTTTGTGGTCCAATACAAACCTAATACCACATCAGTGACATATAAGCATTCGAGTTATGCTACTCGATTTATGACCTTTTCGCTTACATCCTCCATTTTGTACACTTAAATGCAAAGCATGGTAGCAAGAAAGCGTACACAAACTTTGAGGATGAAATCTATGTAAATGACACTCAACTTAGGGTTTATTTCCAATCAAGGTACTCTACTTTTTTCTTGCACATAAACACGCTCAACTTGTTTTTTTAGCCGATTTAGGTTTTTTCTAACTTTCGTTAATCACTTCGTTAGTAAGCTACATGTTTCGTCATTGAGTTTGTATAATCATTTCGTGCACCGTCCGTCACCATCAAAAAAATTCAAAATAGAAAAATTTCAAAAAAAAAGTTTTTGAAAAAAAAAAGTTCGGACAAAAAAGTCTCCAAAAAGTATTCAAAAAAAATCGAAAAGAAATAAAATATCAAAAATTTAAAAATATTTATTAAAAAATCGGAAAGAAAAAATAAATTCAAAAATTTTCAGAAAAGTTTCCAAAAAAATTAAAAATTCAAATTTTTTTTGAAATTTTTTTTGGAAACTTTTTACAATTTTTTTCTAAATTTATTTTTTATTTTTTGGAAACTTTTTGCAAAACTTTTTACGAAATCTTTTTTCTAATTTTTTTTGAAACTTTTTCTGATTAGTGGGCGGTTGCATGAAATGATTATACAAACTAAAGGACCAAACACGTAATTTAGTAACGAAGTGGGTTAACGAAAGTTAGAAAAAAAACCAAAATTAGCTAAAAAAAAAGTTGAGCGCCTTTATGTGCAAGAAAAAAAAGTATAGCACCTTGATTGAAAATAAACCCTAAGTTGAATGCTTTTTTGTGCCATTTGGCATTTCATAAATGATGAAGGTGGCCTTGGTTAGAGGTGCAAAAAAACCGGTTTTTACCGGTTTTCGATTTTTGGAAAACCGGTTTTTACCGGTTTTCGATTTTTGGAAAACCGGTTTTCAAAAAACCGGTTTTCCAAAATCGCTTTCGATTTTCTGTTTTTCGGAATCGGTTTTTCGGTTTTAAATGTTCGAATCGTTTTTTCGGTTTCAAATGTTCGAATCGGTTTTTACCGTTCGGTTTTTGGTTTTAAATGTTGGATCCGTTTTTTATCGGTATTTTACCTACGGCTCGTTTTTCGAATTTAAAACATTTAATACATTTCAAATACAATCATAACTTTTATTTAAACAATACAATTATACAACTAAAACTATAAAATACTAATACATTTCAAATACAATCATAACTTTTATTTAAACAATACAATTATAGAACTAAAAATAAATAAATACTAATACATTTCGAGCTTCCGCATGGCCATCACCCAAAAACATATTAGTATACTCAAGTATATCGAGCTTCGGCATTGCCATCACCCGTGTATACTCAAGAAATTAAATCATCCAAAAATTCTTCTACATCTAACTCTTCAACATCAAATGGTTCAAATTCACCTTCATCTAATTCGGTAGCCGGAGGTGATATCCCCATGTCATCTTCTTCCTGTGCTATAGTTTCTTCAACTTCTTCAATCGAACCTTCCAACGATGTTTGATGTTGTACCCTATCTACTCCGTCCATATAATCTTTCACACATACACATACTTCCCGGATTCGGGCTAAGTTTTGTCCTTTTTTCCGATATAATTCGACCACTATGAGAAAAGGCCGATTCGGAAGCTACCGTCGAAGCTTGGACCGCTAATAAGTCACGAGCCATAGCGGCTAAAATTGGAAATTGGATTTCCCTTTCTTTCCACTAAGCCAAAATGTCAAAGTTTGCAAACTCATCGGGACTTAAAGTTGTTAAAAAGTTTGTAGCCATATATTGTCCCAACTCGCTTGTCGGGGCCGATGATCGTTGACTCTTTGTAGCGTCTTCACGTAAAGTATTATAAAGGTTTATGTTAATGCCCTTGTCATTCGAGACGAACCGGCCCGCATTGGGTCGATAATTGGGTTTGGTTGTTGACCATATTTTGTTGCATAAATTTCAAACAAATTTTTAAAATAATCATTAAATTTAAAAACTTGAGATTCTATATAGTTGGGATCTTCACCGTCCAACCCAAAAGATAATTCTAAATTTTCCATTATTCTTCTTATTAAAAGTTCTACGCCTCCAACATTTAAACATGGATTAAGTGCGGCGGAACAAGTATAAACCAAAGGTAAACTAGCAAAATATTTTATAAATCTCTTTTTATAACTTTAACCATTTTTCTAAACATTTGAGTAGGTGAGTCTTTTAATTCGTCTAATTTTTCCGTCATAGCATAAATTTGATTTAAAACTAATGGGCTAGTTGGGTAATAAACACCCGATACTATAGTTGTTGCCTCTTTAAAAACTTGTCAAAAAATAGTTAAAGCATGTAGTCGTTGCCAATCTTGGTCATCTATCGAAGTAGCACGGTTTTTTTCAACAAGTAATTCATTAAAAGCATCTAAAGTAGTACGTTGTCGTAATATATTTTCAAACATAATGCAAGTAGAATTCCACCTAGTAGGTGTATCAAATTTCGGTCCTAGGAATGGTTCACCACATTGTTTACGAAAACGTTTATAGTTCATTTGTCGATTTCATTACTCGGCGATATATATTTGTTAACATACCCCTAAATGTCAAACGTAATCTCTCACATATTTTTAATGCTGCTTGAACGGATAAATTTATAACATGAGCAACACAACGGGAATGAAAAAAGCACCATCTAAAATGGGTTTTATACGTAATTTTAACAATTCCATAGCTCTAGTATTATTAGATGCATTATCTAGTGAAATCGTAAAAACTTTATCATCTAAATTATATTCAATTAAAGTGTCATGTAAAATTTTTCTTAAATTAGATCCCGTATGAGGATAACCAAATAGTTTAAAAGCAATTGTCCGTTTCATTAATAACCAAGATTCGGGATTAAACCAATGAGCCGTAACGGCGAGATAAGAATTTGCCGAACCATGTGGTGCGGTCCAAACATCCGTAGTTATAGAAACACCATATTTATAATCACGAAAACCATCAATAATATCTTTTTTAGCCGTTTCCCATAATTTAAAAGCATCACTTCTAAGTTTAGTATGACTTACTTGTTTATACCTTGAGTGTAGCCTCTTTTGATGATGGCCATAAGCTTGGCGTTGTCGAAGAGGTTGAATGGATAAGTATGTTGAATGACCCACCCCGAAAAATCTCTTTGAAGCGCATCATTATCATATACACAAATTTGACCATCCTCACCAATAGTACCGTCGGCATTTTGAGGTACCGCGGAACATTTGGCTATATGACCCTTTAGTGTAGTGTTAGCCCCGAAAGCATAAAAGCTCAAACATTTTTGCAACGCTTTCCATCCCATCCTTCATAATACACAAATCCATATGATTAAAAACCTCGGGATTTCGTGAAGTTGGTTTAACAAGAAGAACATCATCTTGTGTGTAATGTTTTCGTGATCGGGAAGACCCAACGGAGGGAGGATTAGTGGAAGCTTGTTGTGATTGTGTGTTTTCCATTATAAAGAAATTAGAGATAATAGAGAGATTAAAGGGAGATTTGATGTGTTTTAAGCCTCAACCCAAAACACATATTTATACTACAAGTTCTAGCTTCAAAATACTCAAAAAATCAAAAAAAAACAAGAAAAACGGTAAAAACATGTCCAACGTCTACTGTGCACACGACACATTTTCAAGAAAATAGCGGAAAACCGGTTAAAACCGGTTTTGAATTCCAACGGTCGATTTTGACCGGTTTTCAAAACCGTTTTAACCGGTATTCAAATCCAACGCTTTGACTTTTTTGACCGGTTTTAAAACCGTTTAACCGCTTTAAACCGGTTTTAGCGGTTTCACCCAAAAAAAAAATCGGTTTTAACCGGTTTTTTCAAAAAACCGGTTTTACCCAATTTTAGAACTGGTAAAAAAACTGGTCGGATATAAAAACTGAAAACCGGTACAACAGATTCGGTTTTAGAAAACCGATTTCGGTTTAGTAAAAACCGGTTTTTTAGAAAACCGGTTCCGGTTTTGTAGGTCAGTTTTTTTGAAAACCGGTTTAATGTTGCACCTCTAGCCTTGGTAAATCCTTCTTCTACAAACCTCAATTTTATTTTTGGACGGTTTATGTCACTGGGAAATTCCTAAAAACGTAAAGATGGTTATACCTCGAAATAGTGTCACGCTTGCTTTGATCTTATAACACCAGTACTCTAAATTTAAATCAAAGTTAACAGAATTAACCTATCTTCTATACACGTTGGAAAATTTAGTGTATTTATGAGATTAATTCACACCTGATAATAGGTCAGGAGGTATGGAGTGTATACCCATAAGGTCCCGAAACACCCTGACTTTATAGTGGTAAGGTTCAGAATGTTAGTACTGTTGGGCAGAAAATAATACTGCTAGTACTAATGTTAGTATTGTTAGGCAGAGTTAATACTGCTAGTACTAATGTTAGTGCTGTTAGGCAGAGTTAATACTGCTAGTACTAATGTTAGTGCTGTTAGGCAGAGTTACTACTGCTAGTGCTGCTGAAATTAACTTGTAACAGCCTTTGACCTATTCAAGTGGCAATTATAACCGCTTAATGACCATGTTTAATTGCTCATGTAACCACTATTAGCTTTACTGGAGATAATTATGAGGCAATTAATGGGCCGATTAATCCTCATAATTCCATTTGACTAGCTATGAGTTTTTTTTTTTTTTTCATAAATAGGAAATCATATCATGCATGAAGAAGATACATAAAACATAAACACTTGGATGTAAAATGGTTATTGATTTGTGCCTAAATCATCAATATACATTTGGTCTTATCCTAAGTACATATTCGTGATACCTAGGCATTAGGGTCGAATAGTTTACTTTGAAAAGTGATTACACGATTCCAAGTGATATTCGGTAACCATTCATTGGTAATTGGTTAGGCTATTGATTATCTTCACCCTGCTCTAGGCATCTTAACCACCAACAATCAAAGTACACTATTTTGTGATAATCAATAGCTGCTGCTATGAAGCATATGGCTGCTAACTTCTCCAAACTGGATAAGTTTAAAGGGGTGGATTTTAGAAGATGGCAAAAGAAGATGCATTTCCTGTTGTCAAGCATAAGTGTGGTGTATGTTCTGAGCACACCAATTCCAGATAATGGGGATGATGCTATTGTGGAACAGATTGGGAAGAGGAGCAAATGGGAGAATATGATTACATTTGCAGAGGTTTAATCCTCAATGGTATGTCTAATTCTCTCTTTGATATTTATCAAAATGTTGAATCTTCCAAAGAACTATGGGATTCCTTAGATGCCAAATATATGGTTGAGGATGCATCAAGTAAGTTTCTTGTAAGTAATTTCACAAATTACAAAATGACTGATTCAAGACGAGTTATGGAACACTACAATGAACTTCTTGGTATACTTAAAAGGTTTACACAACAAAAAATGAACATGAATGAGGCTATTTCAGTCTCTTGTATCATTGACAAACTCCCTCCTTCTTGGAAAGATTTTAAGCATACCTTGAAACATAAGAAGGAAGAGTTAACTCTTGTTGAGTTGGGCAGTCATTTGCGCATTGAGGAATCACTCAGGGCGCAAGATAATGACAAGCCAAAGAGCAACAATGTTGCTGGTGCATATGTTGTCAATATGGTAGAGCATAACAACTCCACCAGGTACAATGAAAACAAGGGCAAATGTAAACATTAGGATAACACAAGGGCATACCCTAAAAAGAAGGCAACATCTACTTGTTAGAAATGTGGCAAATTTGGTCACATTAAAAGGGATTGCAAAGGTGTTAAGATTGATGGTAAAACCAATGGATAAGGCACTAGTGGATCATATGTTACATAGTTCCTCTGAAAGGTCATAATATGTTTAATAAATCTCTTCAGGTTTATTATGTTACATATGTATCTGAATCTAACTATGTGCATGATGATGATGTTGCGTGGTGGGTTGACTATGGAGTAACTATTCATGTGTGTAAAGATAGAAGCTGGTTCAAGATTTATGAGTCACTGAATGATTGTTCTATTCTTCACATGGGAAATGATTCAACAGCCCTGGTGCATGGACGTGGTTGTGTTGATCTTAGGTTTAGTTTTGGAAAGATTGTAACTTTGTTTAATGTTATTCATGTTCCTGATATAAGGAAAAACTTAGTTTCAAGAAGTGTTTTGAATAATCATGGTTTTAAACAAGTTATTGAATATGATAAATTTGTTTTTTTTATAAAAGTGGTGTATTTATTAGTTTTGGATATTTGTGTAATCAAATATTCAGGTTGAACATTGTTAATGATTGTGATAATTCAGCCTTTATGACCACCTCTAACTTGATTGACTCTACTCTCTGGCATGCTAGAATCGGCCATGTACACAATAAAAGGATGCAAGATATGTCTAAAGATAGGTTAATCCCAACATTTGACATGGACAATGAAAATTGTAAAACTTGTATGTTGACCAAGATAACTAAGAAACCTTTTCAGGGTGTTAATCGTGAAACTAAGCTCTTGGAGCTGATACGCAGTGACCTGTGTGATTTTCATGCCACTCCCTCTTTGGGGAATAAGAAGTACTTTGTGACATTTATTGATGATGCTTCTAGGTTCTGTTATGTCTATATGTTACATACTATGGATGAAGCATTAGATAAATTCAAAGTGTTTAAAATTGAAGTTGAATTGCAACTTGGGTCCCTGATCAAAAGATTAAGGACTGATAGGGGAGGTGAGTACATGGATACTCTGTATTTTTAGTCTGTTGGTATTATCCATGAAATGACTGCTCCCTATACTCCTCAACAAAATGGTATTTCTGAAAGAAAAAACAGGGTAATGAATGAGATGGTTAATTCCATGTTTTCCTATTCAGGATGAAGTCAAGGGTTTTGGGCTGAAGCTATGTTAATAGCTTGTTATTTATTAAATAGGGTTCCCAATAAAAGGAACAAGATTACCCCTTATGAACTCTGGACTAAAAAGAAACCCAACCTGAAATTTCTCAGGGTCTGGTGTTGTAGGGCTGTTGTACGACTCCCTGATCCAAAAGTAAAAACTTTAGGTGAAGGAGGCATTGAATGCATTGTTGGATATGCTGAGCATTCCAAGGCTTTTAGATTCTATGTTATAGAACCTAATGAAAGTATTTCAATTAACTCTATAATTGAATCAAGGGATGCAATCTTTGATGAGAATAGATTCTCATAAGTCCCTAGACCAAGTCAGAGGATTCCTAATGGAACTTATGACATTGGTGTATCAGAGGTCCTGATGAGGTTGTGATTCAACAACATGAACCTGAGCTTAGAAAAAGCAAAAGGGTCAGGACTCCAAAGTCATTTGGACCCGAGTTTTAATTATATTTAATTGAAGGAACAAGGGATAAGGTCTCTGACTAATACGCCTATTGCTTCATTGTTGAGGATGATCCCAAGACATTTGAAGAAGCAATAAAGTCCCAGGATGTTTCTTTCTGGAAAGAAGCAATCAATGATGAGATGGATTCCATCATAGGCAACAACAATTAGGTGTTGGTTGATCTACCACCTGGTTGCAAACCTCTGGGTTGCAAAGTGATTTTCAAAATGAAAATGAAGGTAGATGAAACTATTGAAAATTTCAAGGCTAGACTAGTCATTCAGGGCTTTAAACAAAAGTCAGGGATAGACTATTTTGATACTTATTCCTTTGTGGCTCGTATCACTACCATAAGAATTTTGATTGCTTTGGCATCAATTCACAATCTGATTATTCATCAGATGGATGTGAAAATAGATTTCTTGAATGGTGAATTAGAAGAGGAGGTTTATATGAACCAACCTCAGGGCTTCATCATGCCTGGCAATGAAAACAAGGTGTGTGTTAGGTCACAAGGTTTACCACACAAGCTTATAAGAAAGAGATAAGGTGATTGAACAAGTAAAACCCACACACACACGATATACTATAGACGGTTAGGCGTAGAGTATGTAGTGAAAGGAATAACTTGAACAACCAACCCTCAAGTGAGGGTTTACATAAGGTATTTAGAGGAGGGAAGCTAGGGCAACACTCCTAGTTCCATTCCTTTCACCTATGGGCTTGGGCCTGAGCTCATGGGCCTTCTACATAAGCTTAAGGCTAATAACAAACATAAATGCCATAATAAGCTAACTATTACATATGAGTAACTAACACTTGAATAAGGTTTAGGAGTGATTCCAACAATCTCCCTCAAGTGTTATTACATATGAGTAACAAACACTCAAGTGTTGGTGATGAAAACGGTGAAGGCGTTGATATAATAGTAGCTTTGACGCGCTTTCCCGACATTCTTCTTTCTTGTGAGAAGAATTGCCTTGATTTGAACAATCTCCCCAATGTAGAGAGATAGTTTACTTTGAACAGTTATGCTTTGACGCCATCTTTAACTTTGTTCTTTGATCATTGTTCTTTGTGATGAAAATGATAGTATGTTGTTGTTCCAGATCATGTTCGCTTCAGTTCCGCTTCGCCAAGCCCAAAGGTTCCACGCCATTCTTCAACATGCTCACACGCTTTTGACGTTGGAATTCAGATCGATGGAGTTCTTTAAGTCTTTAACTTTGTAGATTCTTTGTATTGACGAAGAATCATTCTGACTATTGTGTTGCTTTTGGATAGAACTTCCATTAGTGATGATGTTGGCGTGAGCATGAGAATAATATGCACGATCATTCCGCCCGTGAGCTTCCATAAGAAGAAAACATTTAAACGGTTAGTAATAAGCGGATTCCGCACTTACAAGTTTGAACTTCGAGAGTGTTAACAAAGATAGTGTGAAAACACAACTCTAATTTTACAAAGGCCGCTCCTCAATCGAGTCCCACAAGTGAGATAACACGATGTAAAATCGGTACACCTACGATTCAGATGAGTCAGCCGAGGTACACCAAGCATCACCTCACGATCAGACCGCTTGAGACCACTGCCGCTAATCCACCGGAGTTGCCGAAGCGACCGCCGTGGTCGTTGATGTTGACCGGCAGAGTTTCCATTCAATCACCGAGGATCACAAATGTGAACCTCTCATAAATGTTCTCGACAGATTGCTAAGATCCGTGAAGGACTCGATAATGTACCACTGAAATTCTTATTGTTGAATATCAAGTGATGATATGTCAAGTGTACCTAAGAGATCTTTTGATGAATCTCGTGGCTCTAGACTCAATAGTGTGCTTTTGGTTTTCCCCGAGGAGACTAGGGAGAGGGTCTCCTTCTTCAATACCAGGAATCTCTAAGAGAAAGCCGATAGTTTACTTAGGGTTCCCTGTGAGAATGAAACAAGCTTCTGCTGAGAGAAACTTGAGTGGATAAGAAGGTTTAGTGCATGCGTCACTGGGTCCATGACGACTTATAATCTTCAATACCGCCACTAAGTGACAACCAAGAGCATATGAATTGAACCCGTGTTCCGCCTCTAAGTTGAATAACTGAGGGCTATTTCTTTTCACCCTTTCTTTGCATTTCTTTTTAATTCTTCAACTCCTTCTTTCTCCGATTCTCATTTTCTCCTTTTACAATCATACCTAAGGACTTCTAAATACTAACTATTTGTGGTGTCCTTGGGTAGATCCTCCGCTCAAGCGGATCATAGGACGGTTATTCCTAACCTTAGTCACCTTATAACTCCATGACTAACCTATGTTGCCATAAAACCATTGTTGTGAAAAATCTCTCAAAGTGTTTGTGAATGAAAACATTTTAGTACCATTGTTGAGATAAGATTTTGCATAAATACTCCCCCTTCCACATGTGCTTAAGAGTTTTAACGGTTAAAATGCACAGTGAGGAAAGAGCGCAGACATTTTGAATTGATTTACTCAAGATAGACATTCCCCCGCGAGACACGGTTACGCGGCATAGTTAAAGAGTTGCATTGTCAGCTTTTAGGTGACAACTAGCTCTAATAACTACCTTGAAGGTGTAGACAATCCTCGAAAGGTTGTCAAACCCGCCAGAGTTCATGTCTACCAAGAGTTTTCTAATGGTACATTCTACTCGACAAGTCCTTTAGACACGCTTACATCACTAGCTTAACTAGCTTGAAATTATTACCCGGCCCGACAAGTCTTTTCGAAGTTACTAACAGCTAAGATCTCACAATTCATGGGTTAAGTCTATAGCACAAAGATTCATTTGCATTTACACAACATATTTCTTATCACGTATTTTCTCCCCCTCAAAATGGCATATGTGATGTTATTTTTGAAAAGTTGAGAATAAATATGACCATTTCGAGTGTTATGGGAAGAATGACCACTGTGAACAATTTTTGAACAAAGTTTTAATTCAAGTACTCCCCTCAACGAAAGTGATATAAACGGTTGAGGTTTTGAAAATCATAAGGGAAAGTACTTGTTCTTTTGAGCAAAACCTTGAAAATGAAAGGTTTGATAGGTTTTACTCAAAAGTAAGAAGCTTTCGCTCCTTTACTAAGGATTGTGGCAATCGAGGCGCACTACGTGGTCCTTTATTTACAAGTACGGTTGTACATCGTAATGTGTGCACAAGCCATAAACATAATCAATCAAACATCCAAAATTATATGAAGGAAGCAATTCAAGGGGTACCAGGATGTGCAGTGATGTTCCTGTGAGTGTGTATGCTGAAAGCCTTATGTTAATCCCGGTCGACCACCCATAACTCTCCAATCGCCTCAATCGATCCCTTCAAACAACCGCTCATCAATCATTGTGATGATCCGCCTCACATCCCTCCTTTCCCGAGAATTCCAGCTTAGGAGACCCAATTTTCTCAAGCGATATCCTTCAACCTCGTATGCCATTCCATCCCTAACCATTTCAAAGTATGATCCCTAACTTGTGGAGTTCGCTACACGCCATTAAGCAGTTTCTTTGAAGTTCACTACGGTAAACGACGCCGAAAGGTTTGCCGATGAGTGTATATTGAGATAGCTGGTTGATATTGGGAAGATCAAGCTTTGGAGGTGTGAAGTTGACACGCCGCTCGATAAGATTCAACAGCCACCGAGATCTTCTACACGCTCCTTGATGACAATGCGCCTTATGAAGATGAGAAGTGACTTGATAAATTGCTGTAACTTCAGCTTGAGAATTGTCTCATGCACTCGCACTTTGGCAAGGTACATGTCTTCATGTCATTGAGAGACAAATTCTCAAAGTCACCAGAGAAAGCATAGTCCCGCTCATCTTGTCGCTTGACTACCATCTTCTTTAGGAATGTGTAGTCCCACTTAGACTAAAGGTCAACGTGTATGATGGCAACGATATCCTTAGAACTATACACAACATGTTGAGACTTCAACCCCATGCCTTTCAGTAGATTCTTCGGCGCTCGCCGCTGATGAATCCCATACAATGCATCTCGGTCGATGCTTCCACCGGTTGGAGAACAAGTGATTGGCACGTTCCTCAATGGCTATGCGCTTGAGTAGACAAATTGGAATGGAAGTGTCAACGATGTAGCGATTTTCTTGAATCATCGCCACCGTAGAAGAAAATCCAAGTCTTTGTTGAAGAAATATCCAAAGGAATCCTTGGTTCAAATTGGCCAATTGTTGGTAGAGGTTTGGTCCAATCGGTGTAGTATGGAGGGTTGTCCCTTTGTGTGAAGTCAATGTTTGCTTCCCGGTTGAGCCAATCCATGTTGTTAGACATAGCTCGAGCAATGTTTTCAAGGTGATATTCGACCAGGGCACTTTCGAGTCGTCTTTAGAAGTTGAAACGCTTCATTCTTGATTCGCTTCAACTCAGATTTCGCCATTTTCTTCACATGGAACTTTTCTTGCAGAATTTTAGCATGCTCCAATGTAGAACCGCCTACCAAATCCTGACCTTCTTCAGGGTAGGGAGTGTTGTTAACAAGAGTAGCAAACATTCAAATTCCTCTGCTTTATCGCTTCATCTAGCCATGATACGACGCCACCGAGGCGCCTTCTTCTTCTTTTCAAGGCCTAGATGATGATTCCGGTTTCAACTTGTTTGGGAGAGGTGGGTTGTTGTAGGGCTCAAGGACCTTCTTCATCGCCACCACCCGTATACTCAAAGTGATCATCGGTTTTCTCGAGTCGTGGGTGGTAACTCGGAATCGCCCCGAGGTTTTTCAAGAGAAGAACGAGGAGGAGATTTTTGTTGAGCATGAGGCCGTTGGGGAGGAGGTTGCATCAAAGAAGATTCACCGCATCGCTTCCGACGCTTAGGTGCGTAGTCTTTATCCTTATCCTTGTCTTCATCGCCTCTAGGACGCTTAGACTTTTCAACTTCAATCTACAAGCTTCTTGAAGTTGGTAGTCCAAAGAATGCTTGAAACAATTTTCCTTCATCGTAAGTAAATGTCCGATCGTAACGACATTTGTGTTACAAGCTTGGCCACCAATTCATTATTAGAGAAAACTACCGGATCGGTTGGATTGATTGTGACGGTTAAGGGTGTTGATCGAATAGTTTGCTTGGCGATCCGCATAAGATTTGGATAAAGTTGTTTGGTGAACAACTCCTTTGTGACTTTAGGAACGCATCTAAGGTACTTTTTCGTATCCTTCGATCATTTCGCTCAGCCTCTTGACGGTGATTTTTCATGAATTCTCGAACAAACTTCCTTTCTCCTCTTGCATCTTTTCATTCTCGCCATACGATATGTCGATGTGATCAAAGAAAGAAATTCAACTTCTTGTTGAGCACGCCTTTCTTTCTCGACTTGTTTGACAAATTTTCACAATTTTTATGAGTTGAGAAATCCAAGATCGAGGTGGCTTCTTCAATCGACCGATGATGATTTTGTTGATCTTTTGATGGTGGTGGTGAAGAGTGAGAAGACGAATCTGATGATGAAGAGATATGAGGAGACTCTGGATCCTTCTGAGGTTCGAGGTTTCTTCCTTTGATCGCGGCAGACTATCTAGAAGAAACGTATCATAATCAACATCTTTATCTTTTTCGACTTCTCGCTTCCGGTTCCTCAAACTCATATTCGATAGTATCCTCCACAAGCTTTTGTTGTTGCACAAGAGTGGTGGCACCAACTCCTTTATCGGGTTGATTAACCGTGCATCGAGATGGTTCGTGAGTGGGCAAGACCACTTGATCCTCCTGACCACCCATTTGGTCTTTAGCAAATTCTTCAAATTTTGTGTTGGTGTCTAAGGAATTTGATCTTCTTCTTGTATACATTTTCCGTGCTCTTCATCACTTCTCCGAAGCTTTCATCATAAGGTACAAGTACGTGAGTCTTCCTTTTTCTTTATCACCTTGAGGACTTGAGGTTTTGGTACTCAAGGATTGTCATCCTTGCGCTTCGAGTAGGTAATCTCTTCATCTGCGGTCAGCATCTTCGAGCTTTCGCCCACAAGCTTCTTTGCGTTCGTGTGGGAATAGGTTCATTTTCCTTTACTGAACAATCCTTTTACGAGGAGGATTCCTTTGGGAAGCTTCCTATAAATATCTCAGTACTTGTGACACTTCCAAAGATCCTCTTTCGTCCTCCCGGTAGGTGTACCGTAAGATTTTTCATCAAGATGACCAACTTTGCCTTCTTTACGCTAACCGATACCTTTTGTATGTTTCAAGCTTTTGATTTCGGTAGTCGAAGGTGATCGTGTAATACCGCACTCTTTCTTTGTTGACGATTCTTTGATTCTCGACATATAGTATGGGTTCACCAATATGTCGTGATTATCCGGTCATTGAGCCTCATGGGATATCGATGAAGTCCAAGTGCTCGATCAACAGCTTGGTGTATCCATAGGGAATCTTGGAGCCAAGCTTCTTGTGAAATAGCATCATGTCCTCCCATATCGGTGCTTCGATTTCAATGTCCTTCTTGTTGATCAATCCACCGTAAAATTTGCGCCCATGAGCTTGGGATGCTCATAGCCACCGCCACGCACTGTGAGACCGATTTGGTGATGATCATGTAGAGTGTTCTCCATGGTTGAGGAATATTCTTCAGCTCCACGTGAGAGTGCTTAGTAATGATTCCTCAAGCTTCATCATAACCAATATCTATCAAGAATTTCGTGATCTGCTCTTCAAGAGGGGTAGCAAAGAAGTCGGTTGAGCGATGTCGAATGATGAGAACAGCCCGTAAATCAGCCGGAGTGATAGTGACTTGTTTGTGATTAAGTGTCACATTCATCGACTTTGACCAGCTGATCCTCTGCATAGAATCCCGTAATTGTTGAATGTAGACCTCGAACCGTGGCAGTGTGAGAGCATGTTCGGTAGGGATGATTCCCGAGAATATCCAATGCAATGAGACAAGAAGATTCCGAGCATGTGAGGGTGTCAAAGTCAACCCTAAGGTTGTTCTTTCCAATCTTTCTGATAACCCTCGGAAAGATATCAAGAATTGTAAGAACTTCGATGCATCCACATTCATTTGTTCACCATGTCGCGGATCTCAAATAACATTAGCCAAAAGAACCAACATATCGAAAGACATAGTGTTAGTCAACGGAAGGTCTTATTGTCTGGTTATTGAATGTACAAAGGTCAATGATTGTTACGAGTCCTAAGTCACTTGTTTGTTCAATAGTCCAATGACGTCGGGAAATGTTTTCGTGAGTTAGTTAACTTTAAGTTTTAAAGTTTATGTTATCACTTATTGTTCACAACATATCAAACGCTTAAGTTTATTAGTGACATTATTGGATTCGTGACGTTATGATAAGTTTATTAACAAGTTTGTACACGTAATAATTCATAATGAAGGTCAATCAAGGCATAGGCGTAGAATTGGCAAAGTTAAGCTGTAAAAAGAATGACATACGCCGTAGATGAAAGCTTATGCGTAGGATCTTAACTTACGCCAAGAAATGTTACGCGTGAGGAAAAGGGGACCTTATGCGTAGAGCTTACGCCAGAGGCGATTTATACCTTACGCCGCAAGGCTTACTCGTAAGAGTAGACCTTATGCGTAGAGGTCATCGCTACGCATATCCTTCACGTGATACGCCAGTAGTCCCATTGTAGAACCTTACGCTAATAGTTATGCGTAGGATTATTCTTACGCGATAACTTGACTACGCCAGTAGGGTAATCCTTATGCGTAGAGATTCAAATGACCTTGATTCTCAATATTGCGTAGCAAAGCCCTAAATAAATTCATCAAATCATCAATATTAACACAAAATTCATTTTAACAACAAATCATGGCATGAACATTCGTTAAACAGTTACGAGTAGAAAGTCATACGCGTAGGTCAAAACCCTAAGGGTTAAGAATTACGCGTAAGTTTTCTAACCATAGGATTTGCACCAAACTTATTCTAGTAGTTCTAAGATGTTGTGTGAGTTTATAAACCAAGTATTAACATCTAGTTCGTGAAGAATCAAAAATACCCAAACTTTAGAACTTTAAACCCTAATTCCTAATTTTAATCAATTAGTGTTTCGGGTGGTTATAAGGCATGGATATCATCAATTCAACATCACATAAGCATAACACAACAATCTTTTTGACCAAAACACTTCACATTTGAAAATACCCAATTCGACTCATAAACCCTAATTCTCAAAAATCATCAATTGTTTCGGGTGGGTTTTGATGGTTAAAATGTTATCATTTATGTATTAGGAACGCTTTGACACTATCCATTTAACCACAAACACACACACAATGATTGTGTGTTCATACGCTATGTGAGAACACATAATCACGCTGAATAAAAAGTTTTAGCCGTAGGATTTACTAGAAATTCAAAACCTTAGCTTGTATTATTGTTAAGATCATGAAAACACTTACAAAATGATGATCTAAAGCACGGATTTCTTGAATGAATTCTAGGCGTAGGATGTTTAAGTTAAGAGTAATAAATGTGAAGTAAAGGTTAGGTGGGAGGTGTTTTTATTAAAATAACTTTAACATTTTGACAATTTTGGTCCCTCCACCTTTTCCTTTTTCAAACAAAGCCATTTAACTTCCATTTTGGTTACCAAACAAAGATTTTAAGGAAAGAAACTTTGACGCATCCCCTCAACTTAATAAATAATGAAAGGTTATAATTTTAGTCCGAGGAGTGTCATTGAACCGTAAAATTTACCACCATTGATAAAAGAAACAACCGATATGATAACATGCAAGTACACGATGTTTTGAAACAAGTATATTATTTTTCTCCCTCAACACTTGATCAAAAATACTGAATTTTGAAAGATTAGAGTGTTGACGGAAGAAATGTACTTGCCATGTTGAAAGAAAATTAGATTAGAAGAGTATTTTTGTTGTTTTATCGTGTTTTATATTTTGTATTTTGTTTTTGAAAAATTATTTACAAAAGAGATTTTGGTGTTTGACAGGTTTTTAAGACTGTTTTAGGAGGTCATCCAATACCTCTTGAGTCAAACACCTCATACCAATCCGGTGGACCAACTCATTAAACCTAGTGGTAGGCAAGGCTTTGGTGAGAAGATCTGCCAATTGGTATTCTCACTCCACAAAATATAATTCAACAAGCACTGCTCCACGGATCCTTGATGAAATGATATCAAGATCGATGTGCTTTGATTTCGAAAGTGCCGAACCGAAGTTGCACGAGATCGCAATGGCACTGATTGTCGCAAAGACATCGATTCTCACAAATACGTAACCATAGTCTTTGAGTTGTGTTCTCATCCAAATGACTTGAGCACAACATGGCTACATATTCTCGCTTCGTTGATGACATGTACAATCCTCGCTTCTTCGATTGCCATGACACCAGCTTATCACCAAGAAATTGTAAAGCTCCTGAAGTACTTTTCCGTGAGTCTAAGCATCCCGCGGGTCGTCCCTCAAAAGCGATTAGTTCAAAACCGTAATCCTTCTGATACCGTGATCCCCAAGTTAATGGTTCCCTTGATGTATCGGAGGATTCTTTTAACCTCTGAGAGGTGGGTTTCAGCTTGGTCGCGATCGATAACGGAGCAAAGATATACGGCAAAGACAATATCGTCCGCTAGTCGTTAGATACATGAGAGACCCAATAATACTACGGTATTTTGTAGGGTCCACCAATTTCCCATGTAAATCAGCGTCTAGCTTCTTGGTATGAGCCATTGGTGTGGCATAGGTGTCACTGGTTTTCATTCCAAATTTGTTTAACAATTCAAGGGCATATTTGGACTGACTCAAGAAAATACCACGGGTGATTGATGAACTTGCAGTCCGAGAAAGAACGTGAGTTCACCCATCATGGACATTTCAAAATTTTTCTTCATTAGTTTTGCAAAAGCTATTGAAAACTTTTTATGTGTAGACCCAAAATGATGTCATCCACGTAAATTTGAACAATTAAGATATGTGCCCCGTGATATTGTATAAAAAGAGTTGGGTCAACCGAACCTTTGGTGAAATTATTAGCAATGAGGAAGGATGATAGCTTATCGCACCATGCCCGAGGAGCTTGTTTGAGACCATACGAGCTTTGTTCGCTTTGTAGACGGATTCGAAACTCGTGATCAACGAATCCATCCGTTGGCGACATAAACCGCTTTTAAGTTGTCCATTGAGAAACGCAGTTTTGACATCCATCTGATAGACCGCCATATTCATATGAGCCGCGAACGAGAGAAATATCCGAACAAAATTTCAAGACGAGCAACCGAGCAAAAGATTCTTCAAAGTCAATACCCTCTTCCTGACGATAACCCTTAGCCACCGTGACGTGACTTATTTTCGATAACATTTCCTTCAAAGATCCAATTTGTTTTTCCAAATCCATTTGAGACCAATGACGAGACCCTCTGGTCTTTCAACCGCCTCCATACTTCAAGACGCTTGAATTGGTTGAGTTCTTCTTGCATGGATTCAATCCAGTTGTCTTTTGTCATTGCGCCTTTGATGTTCTTAGGTTCAGATTGGCGTACGCTGAGTGCATAAATGCAATGTTCACCATCCGAGTGAAGACGCTGTCTTGTAACGACCGGTTGATTCGGTTGCCAATAATATTTTCCGAGGATGGTCTTTCGTCCATCTATGTGTGGAGGGTTGATGTTGGTATACATTGTGCTGATTCTGAGGATTCAAATGGTTTGTTGAAGATTCCGCACATCCGTGCAGCAGCCTCATTAGCAAACGGGTTAAAGAACGATTTGGATCAAAATCGCAGTGGGGGTACTTCATTCGTAACATCATCACCATTCATCATTGTTGGAAGCGTGTTCAACTCGCTGTGTGGAGTCAATCGGTGGTGCTTCTTCAACAAGAGTTGTTGTAGGTGTGTATCGTATAAGAGTATTATCGTTGAGCAAATGAAACAAATGGATACACCCGAGCACGCTCATCAATATCGCCACCAACAAAGGAGCAAATAACCTTCCATTTGTTGACGAGTAAGTCGGGGCTTTGTTCACCGATGATGGGGTTTGGGGAAGTTTAAGCGGTTGTGTCCGGTTCCAAGCCGTATACCGTAAGCCATTTCCGTAAGTTCATCAAAATGAGCATGAATCGCTTCCATCACCGCTTTGTACGACGATTCCGATTCGAAACCTTTGAATTATCACAAGATCCCATAAAGACTCCAATGTCGCCTTTGGCTTTGAGCTTTCCAAAGTCATCACGATCATTATAGCAAAGAGATCCAAATACATGAAAGTGTTTGAGATTCGGTTTCTCATGGACAAGCTCAAAAGGTGTTTTGTTGTATGCTTTGTAATCATAGAACGGTTTTGAGTATAGCATGCAGAGATAGCCTTCCATAAGTAACTGAAGTTTAGCATTGATTAACATTGTTCTTGCAGCCTTCCACTAACGCTCGGTTTCGCTCTTCGACAACCCGCTTTGTTCCGTGTACGCGCAATAGATGTCCGATGTCAATTCCCACTTTCTCATAGAATTCACAAGAGTTTGATTAACAAATTCAGCCTCTATCCTGCTCGATTAGTCTAACGTGTTTCAGAGTGAACTTGTATTTTCGGAGAAAGGTGATGATCATGTGGAGCTTGATCTTTGCTTCAAGAAAGTAGACCCAAGTCCAAATGGAATAGTCATCAACAATTACTAAGATGTAGCGCTTGCCATTGATCGCTTGCACGCCAAGATCGGGCCACACAAATCCATGTGAAGAAGATGAAGCACATGCCGAGAGTCGGTTCCACCTTTGAAGGAAAATGAGCACAAGTGCTTTTGCCTTGTTCACAAGCTGAGCAAAGGTGATCTTTAGAATACCGAAACCGCGGGAGTCCTTCAACTAGTTTGTGTCGAGCAAGGTTGGTGATGGTTTGAAAGTTTAGATGTGAGAGACGACGTGCCATAGCCATGATTTTGTTGATGTTGCCTTAGAAAGTAAAAAGATGGGAGATGAAGCAACCATGTCTTGCATAGAGATAGTGTAGAGACTAGAATTACGCCGATCCGCATATAAGGTCATTTCCTTGTAGATCACTTAATGAAACAAGTTTTCTCCCTGAAAGCAACCTCCAAATCTCCATCACAAAACCGACCTATCAAAACAGATTATGACCGAGGCCTTCCACATAGTAAACCCCGCTAATTTCGATGTTCCCATTGACATAGTCTCCAGAGTCCATGATAGCTAAGTGATCATTCCCTAACCCGACAATGCCAATGAACTTTGCAATAAAGTTTGATAACAGCTTAAGATTGCCTGTCATGTGTCGGGAACATCCGCTATCAACAATCCGAGAATGATCAGACACCGTGATTACAATAATGCATCTAATAACGATGGAATAGAAGTAGATGTGGAACCCAAATGTTAGAGGGTTCCAGTGAAAGGTGTATAGTAGATATACACACATCAATAGCTTTAGGTATCCACTTAAATCCTAGTGTGTTATATATCCATTTCCGCCATCTCCAACTAGTATTTGCTTTAGTCTTAGTGAATGCACTAGGTGGTACTATATTCCTAGGAGGTGAAACCGAGCTACAGTGGATAACAATGCGCTTTTAGAATCTAAAGAGGGCGGTCTACCAAGCAATGCACTTAGAAAGATTAGTGGGCCTAGAGGTATTCCCGTTCTTAGGATTCCTTAAACGAGAGATGATAGCTTTAGCAACACATTTATCATGACACTTAGAATTCATACTTTTACTTAATACAAATAACACAAGGTGCATCAGACTCAATATCAAAAGTACTTAACGGTTTAGCATTCGTTACATCACTATTTCTATTACATTTGCCCGACGCAATATCTATAGTGGAGGCAACGTGAGTCTTATTCATAGTCCTAGGGTGTTCTTCTACTTTAGCATTCCCGATTGATCTTTTCTTAGGTCGCAACTTCCTATTCTTCGATGTAGTGCTCCTAGGTTGTGAAGTGCGGACATTTGGAAAAGATGCAACTATTCCTCGCTTTCAAGAGAAGGAGGCACGCTAGCAACTTGTGATTTGGCAGTAGGGATTCTAGGTGCATGAGTACTAAGTGTTACTCGGGCTAATCTCTTAATGATGGTTGGCGGAAGTTGTTCATACTTTCCTAACATTTCTCTTAACTTGAGGATAGTGTGAATCGATCTTGATTTTCGTGACCTAACATTTCCAAAGAAAATGCATAACTTCTTTAGTGTGTGCAAGATAATGATCAAGTTCATTTGATGCTTCATCACGAGTCTTTTGAGTAAATCAAATATGACACCATATTCCTTTTAACTTTTACAAGTTCTTGTTCATATTTTGAGATTTGACACTTAAAAGACACGCTTTGATCATCTAATTGCTCAATTTTAGGATCAAGATTTTGCACGAATCGCGATTTTGTGTTGAAAAGCAAGTTGTTGATCGTGAATATCTTTTGACACCAATTAAGACGACGTATTGCATTTGAAAGTTCGTTTGACAATCGTTTGTTTTCAACTTTAAGGACTCGACCAAGCACATTATCTGTTCTCAACATTTACCACGTAATCAACAAAGATAGCAGAGATATGATCAAATGCATATGACAAAGAATTCAATAACACAACATTATGGACATCACACGATGACATCTTCCAAGAGTCGATCAACATCTTTTCTCAACAGCTTTTACGCTTAGTGTTAGAAATAGATGTTTCGCTTCTAAAACCGACCTTCATTAATCCAAGTTCCTTATGAAAGTCCCTTTCCCAAGACAATGCACAACTTTTCAAAATTTTAACATTTGGTAAAAGATTTTTCTTAAAAATGTCTCTTTGTTCTCGCTAGAGGCTTATTGAAAGTGTTGAACTTTGATTTCGAATGATATTCTATCTCATGTTGTAAAGTTTTGAGGTCAGCCATGAAAATGTCAAAATATCAAGAATTTTTGATTTTCGTGTTTTGAGTTTACTTCACCGATGGAAGGTAAAGGACCATAAGTTTGTGCATAATCTGGTTGGGGATTAACATTAGAAGACTCGTGTGTTTTTATGATTACCCTTGGTGTGTTAGAAGAACTGCTGGTGTGACTAAAGTGACCGCTTTTGAATAGTTAAAAGGTTTGTTGTAAACAACTTTTTCTAATTTTGATCGACTCTCGCCTTCTCGTGATCTAATTCCTCTTGACGATGATATTCAACAACACTCATAAATGTAATTATCAACTTTATATTCGCGACCGAAACTTCAGATTTGGTTTGAATGCTTTGGTTGAAAGCTTAGGTTTGTAATCGCAAGATTCGTCCATATCCATTTGGATTGGGTTTTAAAGTAAACTTTTCAATGGTTGTGACCGACTCGCCATGTTTGTAAACAACAGCTTTAAACTCTTTAAGTTTGTTTTGCAAGCCGATGATTTCTTCAAGATGATCATCTATTCGCTTCGTTGAATGCTTTTTGTATGCAGAGAACTGTTTTTGACAAGTTAACAACTCAAATTTTAGCTTTTTGATTTTCCAAGGTGAGAGCGCTTAATTTGCTTTTTATGTTCATGTTTCGCTTGTTCTATTTCGCATAACAAAGCATTCTTCGGCTGCTAGATCACGATCCTGCCTTTCTAAATATTTTTCGCTTTGATAAGATTTGGCAAAGGTCGCTTCAAAACCGCTTTCACGCTTTTTCTTGAGTTTTGAAAAGTTGAGTTGCTTTTGTAAACATTCAAAATCCTTGGTTAACAAAGGCATTTTTGCATTTCAAGTCCCGATTACATGGCATGACATTTTTCCACTATGGTTGTTGGTCTTGTATTAAACGAGCAAAATCTGATGAGGCAAAAGTTCACGCGTGTTCAACGCGGAGTCTCAACATGATCATTACCGAGATCCTCAAGTATAACCACGGAGTCAATTTGATTATCAAGGGAAACCGTTGGTCATCTTGATCGTCAAATATAACTACGGGTCTAGTTGAAAATCGCCGGAATGAGATGTGGATGGCGATTTTGAACATTCCGAGCCTTGCCGGATTCGATGTTGGCGAGATATGAGATCGAGATAAATATGGTTTGTTCGGTACCTGAGACAAGCCATCGTCATACACCGGGCCCGTGTCACTCATGTGTAACTCATGCATATTAGCCATCAACATAACAAACCGCATTGGCCCGCAAGTCCTCCATATCATCATCCGAAGTCAAGATTTGCCATAAAGCTCGTTTTGTCTCGTGAGAGTTCCACCACTTCATCCTTAAGAGCCAAAAGAAGAGCCTCTTTGAAATAAGCACTGCCTCTAGTCCTTGGCTTTGGGCATGCATTAGCTAGGTGTCCCTTCTCATTGCGCTTGTAGCATCAAGACCATTCAACCCATTCTCGAGCATTTCCCTGCTCCACCACTTGAGCTCGATTGTTATTCCTACCCACAACATTAAACCCTTGACCACCGCCCATCTGACGACCATAACCACGATTCTCAACTTCAACTCGTCCATTGTTCACAACAGCTTGATTCCTTGTATTAGATGAGGAACTAATACGGTTGTTGGATTTGTTGGTATAACGGCTAAAGGCATTAGCAATCAAAGCAAATCCTTGTTGCGCTTTCAACGGATCGATTCCTCATTAGCTTTGAGCATTGTTGTTGTTGTATGGAACCAATTGAGTTTGAGATGGAGGTTGTGAAGGATCATGTGGTGTGATTGTAGCAGTTGGTTGAGTTGTTGGTTGAGGAGAATAACCTGCTTTTGAGCATATAAGGCAAGTTGTTGATTTTCCTGATGTGTCGGTGGAGCAATTTGAGCACGGAGAATCCTTTCCCTATCAACTTCCTTTTCATGAGGCTTCAAGTAATCGTACCACAATCCATATGTAGATTGATGCATGTTTTCGCTGACGGAGAAAAATGACATACTTCTCCCATTCAGGACCAAGACTACTCAGGAACTTAGTATTCACCGCAATTTTGGCATGATGATGTTGTGTTTATCCAAATCATTGATGATGTCTGAAAATCGGTGATGATAAGACTCTAGTGTCTCTCCGTGTTCAATCATGAAGTGTTCATAAGCCAAGTAAATTTTGGATTCCAAATCTTCCCGATTGAGTACGTGATCCTTCCATAAGAAGATCTAATATGATCCCACATTTTCTTTGCAGCCTTTTGAGCATCAACACTACGAAGAATTGGGTTTGGTAATCCTAAGAGGATATATTCCATTGCAAGCTCATCCGCTTCATAGTGTAGAAGTTCTTGAGGATTCAAGTCCTCAAAGAGCAATGTTCGCTTTGTTCATCTCTTGGTGGAATGGCATTTGGATCTCCGTACAATGACAAGAGGCATCTCAAATGGACCTTCCAAGATAACCTTCTTTAAGAACTTTCCATGTGGCTTCTTTAGATCACAAAACCTAAAGAACCTTATCACCCATTGATCATAATTTTCAGGAGTGAGCATTGGAGGTCTATCAAGTGATCCAAATTCTCATGAATTGATTGTTGGCCGCTTAAAGCTTCAAACATCTTTGCAAACCAAGTGGGTTCCTTCATAATGGTCCTTGATGGATGTTGATTGAAGTCATTTGTGTACGGTTGAACTTGAAGACTTGGTGGTGGTTGAACCATTTGAGGTTGTGGATTTTGCAAGCAAGTTGTGGAGTATGTTGTTGATTAAATTGTTGTTGATAAATTGCTTGTTGTTGATTCCATTGTTGATGTTGTGGAGTTAGTTGTTGTTGACGCTGAGGATGAGGATAAGTGTAAGGGAAATAGTTAGAGTATGGTGGTTGTGACATGTTGATAAACTTGTGTTGGTAAAATGGATCTTTGTAGTCGAATGAACCTTTGTTGATGAAGTATCCTTAGGCGTAGAAATCACAATAGCCAAGTAACACTTATGCGTAAGAACACCAAAGTTACGCAGAACAATAAGAGTTACGCTGAGAATTTAGCTTACGCTAAGTAGTAGGAAAAAGACGCTAAAGTTATGCGTAGACACAAAGTTAGGCGTAGAAAGTTAGGCTTAGGATTATCTTTATGCGTAAGACTAGGCTTAGGCGTAAGAAAAATCTTATGCGTAGGATTTCTACCCGTAAGCTTTTGCTTATGCGTAATTTTAGGTTTTATCTCAAAGTGATCTTTTACACTTCACAAAGGCAAAAGATATCCAAAGTCGACTTATTTTCAGACTTATCCAAGTAAGAAAACACGGAATAAACCACTTAAAATGAAGATCAAACCAAGGAGATAACTTACGCCAGTAGTTTTAGGGTTTTACTACGCCGTGAGATTACTCGTAAATTGATATTGCTCAAAGATGTTTCTAAACCAGTTTTTGTGTGATGAAATAGCTTCAATAACACCAAATAACACAAAGTGTGAAACTTGATGAACCAAACCTCTAAAACAGCTTACGCGTAGAACTATACCCATAACAAAAACTAGCTTAAAACAAGATCCACATAAAGTTGAAACTTTTGCCAAAAACAAGTATTTTAACACCTTAAAACGCTGAAAGTACAAGAATCTTGGATTAAAAAGTGTAAAAGACAAGTTTTAAGCTTAACCAAAGTATCACCCACTTTACGCCGTAAGACCAAGAACAAAAAACTTCAAAACAAAACGTTTCACCCAACTATTTGGCATTGATACCACCAAGTTAGGTCACAAGGTTTACCACACAAGCTTATAAGAAAGAGATAGAGGCTTATTGAACAAGTAAAACACACACACACACTATATAATAGACGGTTAGGCGAGAGTATGTAGTGAAAGAGAATAACTTGAACAACCAACCTTCAAAGTGAGGGTTTACATAAGGTATTTATAGGAGGAAGCTAGGGCAACACTCCTAGTTCCCTTCCCTTTCACCTATGGCTTGGGCCTAAGCTCATGGGCCTTCTACATAAGCTTAAGGCTAATAACAAACATAAAGGCCATAATAAGCTAACTATTACATATGAGTAAGTAACACTTGAATAAGGTTTAGGAGTGATTCCAACAGTGTGTAAACTGATTAAGTCTATGTATGGACTAAAGCATGCACCTAAACAATGGCATCAAAAGTTTGATGAAGTGGTTTTTTCAAATGGTTATCTTCAACTGCTTCTAATAAATGTGCACTATAGCTTAATTTGATGAACTGTAAAGAGTCATCATTTGTTTATATAAGCATACATAATCGATTGTTAATACAAATAAACCAGAAAACATTTATTTATAGTTTACGATCTTCTAATGTTTTGTCGATAACAAACGTAAAATCATTTTAACGAAACAAATAAAATATGTAAATGGTTTGAACTAATAGTTTCTAACATATTCACATAAAACACTAAAACAAGTATAAGTGATTTTATGATTTAATATTACATATGTACAACAACTAGTGTTTACATATTTAGGTAAAATATACACATAACTAGTATGTAGTATATTAGGTAATATAAATGGGTAGAAACTTAAGTATCACAACCCAAAGTCCATGACCCATGGAGCTTGACCTATAACCCATTGCATGACATCATGCTTATATCGTATATGGATAATATCCATAACCCATGGTATCAATTCCATACCCATGACTAGGTGCATTGCACTCAAGAGACATATCAGACGAAGCTAAATACCCATGGATCAACCCATGACCCATGACCCATAACCGAAAATACCCATGGGTAGAGGCCCCATCTGATCCCTAGCTTTTACGCTAGACCTGACTGCAGTGGGATCCGTGGGATCCTGGGAACAAGAGATTTTTCTTCTATAAATGGTGAGCCATTTCTTCATTGTTTCTCACCCTTCCAACATACTTTCCTGAGTTAAAAACCTCTAACCCTCGTGATCCAAGAGATCTATGTTTGTAGTTTTGTTTTTGTGTGATCTCTAGGTTCCCTCTAAAGGCTAGATCACCACCTTTGAAGTCAAGCAAGCTCAAGTCCATGAGTTGTGATAAGCTTCCTCATCATCAAGACTATCAAGTCCTCTTTGTTGATGATTCTTCTTCATAGTGTAGTGTCGAGACATTGTTGAAAGATGTCTCAAGGTCAAGATCTAAGACATTAGTCAAAGTGTCGATCGTCCATACTATAGGCATTAGTGAAAGGGTGCTAGAAGTCAGTCACAAGACATTGGTAAAGAGTGACTTGAAGATCTAACTAAAGGCATTAGAAAGGTGCCTGATGTACATTTGATATGGTGTGTTTCACAACAAGATAGATTACATTAGATCCAAAGATATTGATATCCTTGATGATGTTGTAAAAAGGAGTTGGTCTCCTTTGGGATTAGTCTTGCGTAGTGTCAGTAGTAGTTCCTCCATGTTAACGAACTCCCGATTCAAATTTAAAATTGCATAAAGGGTAGGCGACGCTAAAGGTGTGGTTCACCTTTGGAGTGAAAGAACCCGGTTAACCTAGTAATCGAAAAAAGGGTAGGCAACGCTAGAAGGTTTCTCCACCATAAGGAGTTGCGTCACAGAGATTACTTAACCTCGAAGAAAGTGACTCAAAAAAGAAGGAAGGTGTCCTTGTAGCCGAACCACTATAAATACTTGTGGTTTTGTGGTTTTACTCTTATCTTTTCATTACATATACTTTATATGTTTGTTTATCAACATCCAACACACATCTAAATAGATTGACATAAGTCGATTTAAATAGTTTAAAAGAAAGTTTTAATTGACAAAACTATTCAACCCCCTTCTAGTTTTCCACAATTGGCATCGAGCTTCGTTACCAAGTTTCTTGAAGTATATTGTACTTTAAAAAGTTGATACGATCCATGGTTAATTGACAACTACAAAGAAGGTTTTTCATAAAAACAAACACCATGTCTCTTAAAACTCTTTTGTTTGGATGTTGATTAGATGACAACATTTTTCTTATTATCTATTTTTTTATGCACTAATCTCCTTTGTCATGTTGATTAGTCAAAGATCATACCTACCAAGCCAGGAATCGCCATAACAAGAATACCTTCCCTAAGAAGGTATCTAAAACACAAATGAGCCTAATTGTCTATTGACATTTGTTGTGTCATTTGTAAAGACATTCCTAAGTGCGTTAGAGGTATGATCTTCTACTTATCTCTAAAATGACATTAGCTTGATAATTAAGTATGCCTACTTAGGTATTTATATGAATATTTATGCACATGCATGTATACATAAAGCTTCATTAGAAGTCTTCTCACATAATGCATATTTTTTCAGTTTCCTAAAGTCATGATATAAACTTGTGTTTTATTTCTTTTAATCCAAAAATCATATATTTCTAATAATAAAACAAAACACAAATTTTAAAAATTCCTCCTTCCCCATAAATAAACCGCTCATCTCAAATCAAAACCAAGAAGATTCGTCATCAACATGGTTTACATCGCCCTCATGCTCATCGTTTTAACACTCATCACACTTGTGTTCCCTATGATGAAGTTCACATACGGAGACATATACTTTGTGTTGTTAATCTACATTGGGGTTATATACCCAATCCTTTGTATCATTCTTAGCATTGAAATGAAATATTACTAATGGTCTAATTTATTGTTAGGAATTAGAAATTCCATAGTGAAGTATTGGTCACCCCAAATATTATCTAGCATAAGTTAGCTCGTAGACATATCGTTAGTTACGTTATTTGTTAGTTTATTAGTTAGTTATTAGCGTAGTATAGTTTAGTGCAACAACCGGGAGAAGGACTGGTCTTTACCCATGTAGCCTGGATCAAACCGACCGAGGGCTTTTATTGTTCAAATCTATAAATACCCCTTCCATCCTTGGAAGGGTGTTGTTTGAATCTAACCTTTTCACCTTTTGTTAAACAACTCTCTTTCAAGAAATAATCTCTCTACTCTCTTCATCTCTCTAATGGCTTTCTTGTATTATCATTGTCCTAGACCACCCGAATCATCTAAACAACATAAAATACACGATCCTACAAATGGTAACAGAGCCTAGGTTATGTTGTTGTGTTGATTCTAATGGTTTGTTATGCGGTTGATTTCGAATTGTTTTTGGAAACTTGTCTTGATGATGGCTATGCACGTTTGATATTTGATATTGTGATTTGAATCTGGTTTTTTAAGTGATGTTAAAACTATGTTTGGAAATGATTCTTGGTCTTAAAAAACTGTTTCTTTGAAGATCAAATCTGTTTTTATGCAGTTTTTTAGTCACTTTTGATTCAAGTTGCTGATTGTTAAACTGCTACTCATGTTTTTAATGATTCTGGTTAGTTGATGCGGTTTGAGTCTTATACGAGTGCAACTTAAAGTGCAGATTCTTGAATGCGAGTTGCACTGATTCAAGTATGCGAGTTGGTAATGTAATATGCGAGTTGTCATTCAATTATGTCCAGGTTCAATGTTCCCAAAGCGAGTTGACTTTGGTCAAATGCAGACTTGTCTGTTTCAAAATCTCTGCTATGCGAGTTGAGTACATTAAATTGTGCGAGTTGTCTTTTAACCATTGCGTTTTGACGCAGTGGTTCAGATGCAGTTTGTGTCAAGTCTATGATGCGGGTTATCAAATGTCCAGACTCAATACTCATTGTTAACTATACGAGTTGTTAAATTTGCTCTTGAAAGCGAGTTATGTTCATAAGGAATGCGACTTGCGAAAATGAAAGTATGCGAGTTAACATATGTTGACAGAAATATTGGAAAGAAGATGAAGCGACTTGCTGCATTTGACCTCATTAACCAAAACACCACATGACTCTATCGTTTAACTACAAAATACCAGACTCATGACCTCAGTTTAATACATCATCAGTCCATGAAACATATTTCGAGCAATAGCAAGAATTGAAAAACATATGTAACATCAGATGCAACCAAACATCCACCTCAGATTTATCCTAACTCATGGTATCATATCCAAGACTCAAAATAAAAACAAAGACACATCAAAGATCTCAGTTGAAAGTTTCGTGGTACTCAAATGTAACATCAAGACCAAAGGCCTTATGCACGAAATAGATTCACATCAATGATCTATGAAGTAATGACATCTTTTGAAGACCATGCTTCTTGTTTAATATTCGAATGAAAAAGATAAAGAATATAACAATTTTGTTATTCTTGTATCTTCAATTCGTTCAAAAAGAATCACCGAAAAACGAAAATCAAAAACATATGATACCTACCTGGAACTTCTGTTTGGTCTCGAGGCCGGTCAAAACCTTAGCCATCCCTGTGGCAAGGTCTAACGAATCGTAATCACACCATCCCTGTGGCATACTACGGTGGTACCATCTCATGACATCTGCCATCCCTGTGGCAAGATTAATATGAAATAAAAAATGAAGGAATTAATCGATTGTGGTGAGACATGGTTTAATGTTCGATTTGTATTAAAAGGGTTTCGATGAAATGGTGACTGAGATGTGATATGAGAATAATTAGGGCTTGGCTTTTTTCGGATTTGGACATGAGTGAAGGGATTTTAGATTGTGGTGAGTAGAAAATTAGGAGAGGAGGGAGGCGGATTGTTTGTAAAAGTGATTAGGGTTTGGTTGTATGAGAAGTTTTAGGGCATGAGTGTGATTATGTGATGTTATATACCCGGTGCTAATAGGATTTGTGATACTTAGTGATGGGCCTTGTGGACTTACCCGGTTATAACTTGCATTCGTGGGTCTACTCTTTGTCAAGAGATTCTACTTGGACGGATGTATTCACAATATTGATTAGATTTTAGGTTGTGTGGTAACAGTATTTGCATACTAAGCTCTACATGGATCCTATTAATTCTTTGAGCTAAAAGTAAATTTCAGCTATCTGATTTCTATGCATAAGCTTTGGATACTAATTTTATATTAGTCGGTCAATGATCGGTAATTTGGTCATTAAATCTTACGAAGGATACAAATTTTCCGCTTGAATTGCATTGTCACGTTCAATTTGACTACGGAGTTTTTGACGGGTATTATTGATATGGTATTAATGTGACGGTTCAAACGGTGTTAATTGGACTTGGGACCGGGTCAAATTCTCTGCGATTTTTTTTTGTCAAATATATCGGAATGCATGAGATGATCATTGCAAGAATTTACATTGACCAAATCGGATTGAATAGTATTTGGACTGGGCTTGAAATTATATGTGATGATATTGGATGATGGACTGATCGTAGATGATGAGCTTTGATGAAGTGATTTGTGAGACTTGATTATGAGATGTGCTGATAAGATTAATTCTTTGGTATATAAATTTTCACAAAGAATATTTTTGGCAAGGCTTGAATTGTTATTGGAACTAGGTTGACTACGGGGTTGTTTGGACGGTATTTCCTATGTGGATTTGAAGTGAGTTTTTTCGGGCGTGTTTACTTATTTCGTCTTCTTTTTTTCTACCCATCCGCGAAGATGACTTGTTTGGGCGTTTAAAGAGTGTGATAAAGACTTGGCTATACGGTTTTGTCCTGATTTTGTAAAATCCCACGAAAAAATCTATTTCTCTGTTTAAATCATAGACTTGTAAAATCCCGTGACAATAGAAACATCCTGGTAATAGTAAAGTGCATTTCCGGATCTATCTTACGGTTTATTCTTAGTTTTGTAAAATCCCGCGAAAGAAACTATTTCTCGGTTTAAACCATAGAATTGTAAAATCCGATAATGATGGAACCATCCTGGAGAAAGGAAAGTGTACTTCGATCTTATCGATCTGGTGCTACGGCTCGCCTCAAAGAAGGGATAAAAGGTGTACTTCATGAATTGGGTGTTTGTTTGGATTGTCTTCATGGCAGTTTGGTTATTACATGGTTTTATGGGTTATGTGCTTTTACCATGGTCGGGATGAAACCATTATCATAGTTCACTTAAAACATCAAAGGAGGCTAGATTTGAGCTTTGAACCATAAGATGTGACAACGGGTTTATTCACTATTATTTATTTGAGGTTGAAGTGAAATATCACTTCTGCAAGTGTACTTAGTATCAAGGGTATTGGGGATGGTTGGATGAAGATTCTTCAAGATCCTTGTTCAAGCTTATTGTCAAAAACGAAGACTTGGAAATCTAGTTATTGTTGGGTGACTTTTTCCTTTTCTTTTACCACTTGGGGGAATTGGGCTCTTACCACCACAAAATAACTATCACTTTAAGGAGTCACGTTGTAGTGCTCAGTGTCACATTCAATTGTGGTTTTTCAAGAGGTGATATATGTCTTATACTTGATGGTTGGTTGGATGAAGAGTATAGAGTACTTAGAGATTCAATGGAGGATGAAGTCTCGGCACCGCTCTTTGTTACATATGTGCAAGTTTAAGTCACGAGTTCTGGTTAGTTTACTTCGGGTCAAATTCATCATATTGGTTTCTCCATCAAAGGTCACAACAAAGAGCCTCAATGAAAATGGGTGATTACAAGTTTTGGCAAGGGATGATGAAAAGAGAGAGATAAGGACGTTTGAACACAAATTCAAGGCTCGTACTCTAAAGAAAAGAAAGTGCTGAATTGCCAAGCACTTTATCTTCAAGAAGAGAAATCTTCTTATGACGTTTGAACACAACAGTTCAAGCCTCGTACTCTAAAGAAAAAGAAAAGTGTACGTCTCCTCAAGGCGCTTTATCTTCTAAAAGAAGAGAAATATTCTAATGGCGTATGAACACAACAGTTCCTGCCTCGTACTCTAAAGAAAAGAAAAGTGTACATTTCAGTGCGCTTTATCTTCAAAAGAAGAGAAATCTTCTTATGACGTTTGAACACAACAGTTCAAGCCACGTACTCTAAAGAAAAGAAAAGTGTACGCTTCAGTGCGCTTTATCTTCCAAAGAAGAGAAATCTTCTCATCTATGACCATTCTCATCAACATGCTTCATGCTTTTTCCAAGCGCTTTTAGTTATCAAGTGAACCGGACTACCTATGATTGTTCTCTTATTCCACTTGCTTGATTATAATGGCGATGGTGACATAATATGCAATTTTTGCGGGGGAGAAGTGTGAAGAGACTACATTCTAAAGATATTCACTTGTTTAATCAAGAATGGCATCTCCGTAAGCAATTATTGAGGGGGAGAAGAAGTGTGATAATTCTGCATGGTTGATTGACATCTAAGAATATATGGTCATATGGCTCCTAACTCATGTAAGAACCGAGCTTCTTCTTATCGGGTCATCTTTACATGGAGTTTCTTCTAAAAGCCGTTGGTTGACATCTTCTCACGGACTAATGAGTTTATATACAAAGTGTTTCTGGTTAATGCTTCACGTACACATCAACATGATGATTCCGAACAATCTCTTTGTTCTTGTTTGATGTGATTGGTAGTTTGGTGTTACCATTTAGGGTGTTCGTTGCGGGCTGATTGCTGATTTCCTTGATGGACATCTTTCTGTTCTTGTTTTATTTGGGAGGATTTGTGTTAAGGGGATTTGCAAGAGGTAAGTTAATTGGGATGCTTTCTTGGTGAAATGAAGATGTTAACTATCTATTCCCCAATTGGACAATCTTGAAGAAGGTCGAGTCTACAGTCGGTTCTACATTTTTCTGCTATATGTTAGAAGACTAAAGGCGAGTTGCATTTAACGATCTAAAGACTTCTTCTTAATCTGGGCATTTATCAAACAGATTTTCGGTTTTGGGGAGAGCACTAATTTGGGGAGAGTGAATTGTCAAAATTCAATCCCTAATTAGATTTGCTCACGTTATTCTTCAGCAAGTTGATTCTCACAGATACATCTGAGCTTATGATGTTCTTCTAAATAGATTTCGAATATATGGGCTTACAATGTGTTGTTGATTCTCAAGTATCAAAACCAGCAAGGGGAAGGAGACGATCTAAACGCATGAGTAAACATTGATGAACTTAATACTTCTAATTGATTGAAGATATCTCGGGAAGACTAATGTCATTAGCAGAGAAATTCTCAAGGTTTGACTCATGGCGTTTAGTGTTCTTATTCCAACTATATGGGGGAAGAGATGGAAGAGTTAGTTTCTGGTGATAAAAGAGGTACACAAGTGTGTGATGATTTCATGCTATCGCAATCATCGAGAGAGAATTGTGTACATTGGGGGCTCAAGCTGTTTCACTTGAGTGCTTAATCGATGATTCGAGATATAATCACTTATTCCGAGTTGACATCCAGAGATAGTCATCGCGCACATAATCGATTCGCCTGCTTCTTCAATATTATCGGTTATTCTCTCTTTGGGCATTCGGGTACTTCGGGTTCTTGAGCTTCATGCACTTTCTTTAGGGGAAAGAAAAGTATACATCGGGTTATTCTTTGGCTATTGGACATAATCTGCTACTTTGATGGTATAAGTTTCTCAGTCTTCGGGTATATGTGTATTCGGGTTCGTGAGCTCTAGTCTAAGAGACTGGCTGCATCAATTTATCTGCTTGGGAGAATTGTTCTCTTAAGACCTTTTGGAATGGATTGCTTCAGACTTCAGTGGAAAAGGAATTTGAGAAGATTATTTAAATGTAGGATGATACGTTGCTGGTGTTCTATTGGATGATATAACCTCAAACGAAGAATCACGGTGATTATTCTTAAAAGGAGCATCAGGATCGATGATAATGGTGTGCTTCCTTGTGCACCTGGCTAAAGCAACATAAGGATTTTCGGTTTGGGGGGAAGCTGCCAAAGTCTCTCTTTCTCAAAGGCTCGGGTTCTATCTTCTATTCTGGAGCCTCGGAAGCTTTGGTGGTGGAATTTTAAGAGATGACGAATTCTATCTTCTACGACGTGTTGTTCGATATCCTTATCTCGGTACTCGTATCATCATCTTCTTAAACTATATCATCTACTCTATCTGTAAATATTTATCAGAAAAACAAAATACAAAAATATAAAACCAACAAAAAGAAAATAGAAAAATATAAAACCAACAAAAACCTATAAAAATTAGAAAATTTGAAAAAGACCAAAAATATTGTTTTTCTAAGACATGTCTTCTGGTATCGATAACATCTACGGTCTTAGAAATGTCATTCAATAATGGCACGTGACCATAGATGAAGTTCGAGCAGGAGGTGTAAATATTTCTTTTCAAAACATGTCAATAATCTAATGGCTTGCAGTTACTTCTGACTGTAACCCGTGCTTAAACTATGGTTTGCTATTATTTCCGATTGCAACCCGCTCTTCAAGGAAGGAAAGTGCTGCGCTAAACCAATTTTCTAAAATTTCGTGCACTTATCCTAAAACAAATTAAGGAAAGTATGTCGAAGGACTGCTGTTCCTACTCAAATATTTTTCCTTCTAAAATTCTTCAGAAAAATATTTATTTAAACTTAATGGTGGTAAATGAGTTGCTTGTAAATCAATCGGGATTGAGTTTTTGTAAAATTGAAAACTCAATCAATGACTTCAGCGCTTTTATACTTTTCAGAAAAATAAGTCATTGATTGAGGGGGAGAATGTTTTCAAATCTATATCATCTAACGAGCTCATCTAATTATCCTATATACTTAAATGTAAAACATGTTAACCTACGTTGAAGGACTAGGTGCCTAGGATATGATTGTTAGGATTAGATGATTAGAGTTTGATAAACACATAATTCTCATGCTTTACATGATTTGATTGATATGTTGAATTGACTTTTATTAGTCGATTGCTGTTTTGGTGTTGTCAACCACCATATATCTGTTTGTATGTCGACTAACGTATTCAGATAAGATGGTTATAAGAATGTTCCCGATCCGGATCCCACAATAGAAGATGATTGGATGCCGAAAGGAAAGGGTAACTATATCTTGGGCTGACAAATGAAGAAACGGAGCTTAATTTGACCTCTATGAAGAGTTGGCATGAAAAAATGCGACGTAAGAGGTCTCACTGCATCAGCAGATGGTTTTCTTCATCATCAAATGAAGAAGCGAATTAATTGGACCTCTATGGAGAGTTGGCATGACAAATGCAGCGTCGGAGGTCTCATTTGCATCGGCGAGCGGTTTTCTTCAACAACCTTCAGCAACAACAACAAAAGCAGCTCAACCACCTAACGTATCTTTGTGCAGGATAATAGTGATGATACCATTTTCTTAAAACAATTTTGAAAATTTTGTTTTGAAAATGAAAAAATACTGTTTTGAAAATAAATTGGACTTAATCTTGGAAATCACTGGACTTCATTTTATCAAAACTTAAGTCACTCAATCATCGACTACGGTCATCGATTGAGGGGGAGAGTGATTTAAAATAAAATATTTTCAAACGATATTTCTTCATAAAAAGTCCGGTTTGTACAAATAAGTGGTGATCTAAAGATTTAATGTTATGTCATGGATGATTTTCTTTGAAACCCAAAGATCTTTCAAAATGAATTTTTTTCTATTCTTGTTTGATTGTGAAATTATTTTATTTTACTTAAAGATCTCTTAAAAACTATCATACCTGACACTAACAATCTTTAATGTCTATAATTGGTCCTCATCAGTCAATTTCAAAAATTAAATCTTGCCAAGTCTTTCCCCTAAAATTTTTAAATGATTTAAATAAATTGGGATCACAAATCTTAAAAGGTTTGAAAATTTTGATCGGGGGAGAGATCGTGATTTAAATCTCAGATCGGGTTTAAAAAGGGTGATTGTTTCTAAAACACTCCTTACTTCATGTGCCAAACGATTTTGAAATTCATAATGCACATGATTGTGAAGGAGCGTTTAACCATAAACCAGAAGAGCTTTTAAATCAGGCACATTTTCTTCCATGTTTTCTAAACCTTATTAAATCACTTGGGATCCAAAATCTCAAAGGGTTTGATATTTTTTATCGGGGGAGAATTTGTGATTTAATAATGAAATTTGATATAAGATGATCGTTTTGATTCAAGTGTGCATCATTGCTCACCCATATGTGCTAAACTCTTTTGAATCTCGAAGCACATATTGAGGGGGAGCATTTCAAAAGAAAATAAACTTTCAAGGTACAAAAATTTATGTTTCAATATAAAGTACCTTGATTGATTTTCTAAATGGTTTCTTAATAGCTATTGTGATCGTGGATGTACTTTTAAATAACTCTTTCCTCTATGTGATAAAATGAATTCAAATATCCTATGCACATATTGAGGGGGAGAATTTACCAAAGAAAATCAAATGGCTTTTTCCATGGAAATTGTGATCAAGAATTTATTTCAAAAGAACTCTTGCCTCCATGTGCGAAACAATTTCAAAATCATATGTACATGTTGAGGGGGAGCATTTCTAAAAGATAAAAAACAATTAAGGTACAAAATGCTTTGATATTATATCACAAGTACCTTGATTGATTTTCCAAATGATTTTTCAATTGGTTTAGAGAAGGAAAGAACAATACCAAAAGACCGACCAATTTACTTTATGCATGGTGTTATAAGGATGGTTAGGTTAGGTATTCGTTCCCACGATCCCGCCCGAGCCGGAGGGATCTACCCAGGGACAATCCACTAGATAGTGTAGAGTCCTTAGGTATGATGAAAAAAAGGAGAAAATGAGAATATGGGAAGAGTGCTGACTGAGATGGAGCTAGAACTGGAATAAACCCAACAAGGTTTTAGTAATGAAGTCTCGGTAAGCACTGAAGGGGTTGAAGAATGAAAAAGAAATGAATGAAAAAAATGTGAAAATAAATAGCCCTCCAATAATTCAATCTTATGGTAGAAATCGGGTTCAATACATATGCTACTGGTTGTTACTAAGGCAACACTGGTATTGAAGACAAGACATCATGGACCCAGTGACGCACTGCACTAAACTTCCCAAGCCACTCAAGTTCCTCTTAAAAGGGATTGTTTCATTCTCACGGGGAACCTACATAATCTATCGACTTTCTCTTAGAGATCGTTGATATTGAAGAAGGAGACCCTCTCCCTAGTCTCCGGCATATGAACCAAAAGTGCACAATTGAGTCTAGAGCCAAGAGATCATCCACAATATCTCATTAGGACACAAAATTAATGAAGACTTGTTGTTTCACACAATGTGGAAAGTAAGAATATATTAAGAGTCCTACGCATTATCCTTGTGGTATTGCCAGAACATCCGAGTGATATGTAAAATATTCACGATGAAGATGGAAATCCTTCTAGAGCCAACATCAAACAAGCTCTTGGTGGGTGACATGTGAGATCTTTTCTAAAGATCAAGCTTGTGACAACTGGATAGAAACAATGGGGCGATTCATTCTTGAATCAACCTTGGTCCAGGAATGGAATTGACGAATACTTTTGGAAAAACCATTCAATGTGAAAATCTTCTTTTCTCTAGCACATCGAATGTGTATTCATGTTTTCAAACACCAAAAGTATCTCTGATTGAAAAAAAAAACTTTTGAAAAAATCGTTCGATGTGCGAATCTCTTCTTTTCTCTAGCACATCGAATGTGTAATTTTTTCAAATACAAAAAGTATTTATGATTGAAAATTGATCTTTCTCATAAAACCTTCATCGTATTGCAAAACTGTTTCTTCTAAGCAATACGCGATTGTTTTCAAATCAATTTTTCATCAATCAGTGAATCTCAATTCGCTAGTTCACTCACTCCGTGTTGTCTTCTTTGAGACGTTCGGTTTGAAGCGGCTAGGCGTGCGAAACCTTGTCAAGGAGATTCTTGAGAATTCTACGATCATGAGGCGACTTTATCGATCAGCGGGGAACCGTGGGGCGTGTACCTCAATTCAACGAAAGTGATCAAAGACACTTTCGTATGTTTTATTGCTATGTTTGTTTGCGGGTACATTTGGGCGATTGCGTGATCGAATTGAGAAGTCAATCCAAAGCCGCATGCTCACGGCATCCACACTTAATTGAAGAACATCATGACAAGTGCCTATCTACTAAAACTGCTCAGATATTTTATACTATGCTTCGCTGCGGCTGCGAAAATATCTAGAACCAATAAAGCTTCCGCTACTCGATGAAAAGATGTCATGATCCGAAAGTGTGAGCATGTCGGTCGAAAGCACAACATCACATGAAGGCAACACAACAAAGGGTGATCAGAGATTTACGTGGTGATGATCTCAATGAAAGCTCAAAGATCATCAAAGATGTGGATCAGTTAAAGGCCTCCACTTAAAGTACAAAGTTATCGGACTTTAAAGAATCACTACTAAAGCACAAAGATGCAGATGTTGAAGAATTAATGTCTACGACCTCAAGACTGAAGATTAAATAGAATGTTAGGATTCGAAATGTAAAACATGGGGTGACCTCCCTTAGGGGGAGATTGTTAGGAATTAGAAATTCCATAGTGAAGCATCGGTCACCCCAAATATTATCTAGCATAAGTTAGCTCGTAGACATATCGTTAGTTACGTTATTTGCTAGTTTATTAGTTAGTTATTCGCGTAGTTTAGTTTAGTGCAACACCGTGGAGGAAGGACGGGTCTTTACCCACTGTATGCTTGATTGATACACAGCCCGACAGGAGGGCGTATTGTTTGTAACTATAAATACCCCTTCCATCCTTGGAAGGGGTGTTGCTTCTTGAATCTAACCTTTCACTTTTTGTTAAACAACTCTCTTTTAAGAAATAACCTCTCTACTCTCTTCATCTCTCTAATGGCTTTCTTGTATCATCCTCGTCCTAGACCACCCGAATCATCTAAACAACATAAAATACACGATCCTACATTTATCTAGGTTATTATCATAATGTGTTTATCATTTCCTTTTATTTTAATTCATTCTTTCGTGATACATTAGAAGTCATGTATGCATGCTAAAAGAAAATGTAGGATAAAACACATATCTTGGTATAAAACTATAAGATCTAAAAACCTATGTTTTTATCAAAGAAATCTGTTTCTGTTTCTCCAGATCCACGGATCCCTAAAGAAAGACTAGTCGGATCTCTTTTGAAAGGGAACCGTGGAAACCGTACTACTAGAGAACAGTTTTTCATGCAAATTAAAAACCACTTTCTTTCTAAAAGTAATATTCCACTAGAATGTCAAAACCATAAGTAAGCTAAGTGTCATTGTTGTTAAAAACCATTGTTAATAAAAATCTAGTAAAAACGTTAGATAATCATTGGTTGACCACAAATATCACTTTCTATTAACTCATCATTTCTATAGGTTCAACTATGACGCATGAATATGAGTTTGATTTTTCACTCACTAGCGTCTACACTCCGAAAATCTCCCTTGAGCCTAACACACCTGACAATCATGTCCGTGGGTTCAATAATCTCGAAAACCGTCACTTCCACGAAGGACGTATTGTAGACACCTCTCTACAATTCGAAGAAGGTATCAATACCTCCTTCAGAGCCATAGGACTAGAATGTCTTCTTGAAATCAACGAGAAGATATGTCCAAGGTTCATAATGGAATTCTTCCGTCAAGTTGAACTCGTTCGTAACGAGGATCGCTCTCTATCTCTTTGGTTTTATATCAAAAACCAAAAGTTTACTTTAACCCTTGGGCATTTTTCTCACATCCTCCGAATCCCAAATCATGGACAATGTGCCTTCACCGAAGATTGGTCTCTTGATTCTCTCTTCAACTTTCATGAAGAAAATAGCCCATATTGTTCACAAATACCCTCCCCATAAGATTTAAATCTCATAATATGCAAACCTCGACCATATTACTCTGATCCAAACATTATCTTCACACGGGAAATTCGAGAAGAGTACAAACCTCTTGCACTCATTCTACGTGAAAATGTTTGGAGTCTTAGGGGAAATCGAGAAATCATTCCCGCTTGTTGTGCTCACATAATGTATTGTTTGCTAACACAACAACTAAAAAATCTTGCCTACTTCTTTGCAAGGCGAATTGTAAATCTTCAAGGCTCCAAGAATAAACTCATCCCTTATGGAATGTTCTTGACGTGCCTCTATCATAACGTCATGCGTTTTCATCCTCAATTTCAAAGTCCGTTGTACGTACTTGTGAACAAGATGATGGAACCGCTAAATATATCTCTCATGAAGACATTCTTCATTCTTGATTCCACCAACACTCATCAACCACTTGATGATCCTTCTAGCGAAAACGCTCAAGGAACTTAGTAGTATTTCAAATAGGATCAATCCTTTTGTACTCGTGCTTTATCAATGTAATCCAATTTCCTTCATGAAATAAAACATCTTACATTTGATATCTTAGTGTTAGAACCCCTTTTAACTAACCTTGGAATATAATGCATTGTCAAGATCATTGCATACCTTTAGTAAAGGTTTTGCTTAGCAGATAGACGGATCCCAAAGGTTGTGCTAGACGGATCCCAACACTTAGGGAACCGTGGGATCCGGCAAACAGAAAATGCAATTACAAACATTGTATTTCAAACATGTCCTTAGAACACCTCACACTAAGCTAGACATAGTGTCTTAAAGCAAATTAAGTCCTTATCAAGTAATGAAGATCCTTCCTACTCACACATAGATCACACTCAAAGAGGTTTGTAGATCTATCATTTCACTTGAATCCATTACTCTTCCGCTCTCAAATTTTCATATGATCCCTCATATCTAACTTTGGAAATCTTTTATAGCAAAATTGATCATAATCATCCTTACGTCAAAATTGATCAAAATTGATCAAATTCTAGTTTTTCCATCTTAGGCCTTTAGGATATTCTCCAAAGCTTTACTCTAAATCACTATCTGATCTCTAGGGTCATTTAGCTTCACTTGACACTCTCAAAATCTTTAGTGTCATCCTTGTTCATTCATTGGTACTCATAAAAGTTCCAATTTCTTCCATAAAAGGCAATCATTAGCTACATCACTCATTACCTTCAAGTACTTAAGCACCCCTTCATTTAAGACACTTAGGAGGACTGAAACACTCAAGATGATATAGATCTTAGACCTTAGAAACATCACTTCTACTCTTTCATAGCTGCTGAGAGCCGGATCCCTAGGATTAGCCTAGACGGATCCCTCTGAGGAGGGAACCGTGGGATCCGGGTGACAGATTATGTCAACTCTAGCTAAAACAATCATTTCAAGCTCATCTTCCTAACTTAAACACTCCATCTCATCTTAAATGAGTTCCTAGATCAGTACAAACTCTGAAGTTGACTCTTGTGCATGTTAATCATCACATTCCAATGAATTTTAGTGGCTTAAGGCTTGAATGCACTTGCCAAACCTCTTGCTTTATAAACCACATTGTTAGGACTTCTAAAGTCATCACCTTCATCCTCATTTTCAGCACTTAAGAAACCTTTACAAAACCTCTTGCTCTCATCATGAGGAAAACTCCAAGTAGCAACTTATCCACCAAAGAACCACCCAAGAAAATTGCTCGTGTTGTACATGAAATTTCTTCAACCGAATCATCTCCGGTCAAGCCAACAAATGCAAGAATTTCTTCTCAACCAATCAAACCAATTCCTAAAAGAATAGTACCCACAAAACTCCATATGCCAAACACCACCATACCTCCTAGACCAAACAATATCATCTCAACTAAACCATCACCATTGGTTCCTAGAGCTATCTCGTTTGCCTCTCCACTATCATCACCACACCTCTATAATTTATAGGATTTACCTCCTAGGCCGTCTCATCCTCCTCCACCGGCAACATTCTCCTCATTAGGAGGAATAATGGTACAAAATCAAGGTGTTGAGTCAACATTAGCCCTGGCTTCCTTTTCGCCGTTTCCATCATATAATCCAATTTGGATTATGAGAAATCATCAAAGTCAACCACCCGACCATATGGAACTTGACACTTCTCTACCACCACCATCATTCTTGGTCGAGCCATCTTCAAATGTGCCTCCACCAATCCCTCCGTCATTTGAAGCTCCACAAGCTGCTTCACTTGATCCTTCGCATCAAGCAATTTCATTTCTTCCACCACCACTACCTAGCCATAACAAAGATTGTTATCATTGTCAACATGTTGAAAGTTTGATACATGAAGTACGAGAAGACCAACGTTTCATGTTCTATCACCTCCTCGAACGTTTTGACGAGATTAAACCTAAACAAACTTGAGCTAGAGGATTTTTAGTGGTGTCCTAGTTTCAAGCGTTACTTAGTTAAGTCTATTAATTCCAAGTCATGTATCGATCATTTTCTTAGTTTTTAGAGTCATGTACATCATATCTCTAGTTTTATTAAATGAAAATACATGCTACTTGCTATATTTCTGAGTATATGATTATGTTGTATAATACATATCTCACTTTGATATTAACATAATATGTTATATCACCACTACTGAAATTGATCATCAGCCAGACGGGTCCCTCATATTTGCCTATACGGATCCCTACAAGGAGGGAACCGTGGGATCCGTGATACAGAAAACTATTTTTCTACTAACTTGGATCATTTTTGCAGGAAATTGTGCATTATACTTGTTTTCTAACCTTTGTTTTGTAGTTATTCAATTTACACATGAAGGCTTTGACACCCTAAAGCTAGGGGGAGCTTTGTGTCAAAGTAATACATTGCAAATTACTTGCAATATTAGGATTACATTTCATGACATCCCTTTGCAAAATTGCAATCAACAAGGGGGAGCACATAAGTCACATAAACGAAATCTTTTGCAAACTTAGTTGCAAATGAACTAGCTTAATATTATTCTCTTGACGCCCTTACATAGGGATGGACTCGTCAAGGGGGAGTAAAAGACGAGATCCTTTCCCGTTACTTGCTCTCTATTTTTTTCTTTCACATGTTTTTCTTAAAACAATGTGTTAGTTTCCTTTCGAAGCTCTTTTTGTTTCGACAAAAAGGGAGAGAAGAAAGTAAAAACTACAAATTCAAACTTTTACGAATTTTAGCTTTTCCTTAAAATAATTTTATGTTTTGTCATCAACAAAAAGGGGGAGATTGTTAATATAAATAAACCGTAAAAACATTTATTTATAGTTTACGATCTTCTAATGTTTTGTCGATAAAAAACGTAAAATCATTTTAACGAAACAAATAAAATACGTAAATGGTTTGAACTAATAGTTTCTAACATATTCACATAAAACACTAAAACAAGTATACGTGATTTTATGATTTAATATTACATATGTACAATAACTAGTGTTTACATATTTGGGTAAAATATACATATAACTAGTATGTAGTATATTGGGTAATATAAATGGGTAGAAACTTAAGTATCACAACCCAAAGTCCATGACCCATGGATCTTGACCCATAACCCATTGCATGACATCATGCTTATATCATATATGGATAATATCCATAACCCATGGTATTGACCTATACCCATGTGACTAGGTGCATTGCACTCAAAAGATACATTGTATCTAGCTAAAGACCCATGGATCAATCCATGACCCATGACCCATAACCAAAATACCCATGGGTAAAGAGGAGCGTCCCACGGATCCTTAGCTTTACGCTAGACGGATCCCTTGTGGGAGGGATCCGTGGGATCCGAGGAACAGTAGATTTTTTCTTCTATAAATAGTGAGCCATTTCTTCATTGTTTCTCAGCCCTTTCCAACATACTTTCCCCTTGAGTTAAAAACTCTCTAACCTCAGATCCAAGAGATCTATGTTTGTAGTTTTGTTTTTGTGTGATCTTCTAAGTTCCTCTTAAAGGCGAGATCATCACCTTTGAAGTCAAGCAAGCTCAAGTCCATGAGTTGCCATGCTTCCTCATCATCAAGACTACTTAAGTCCTCTTGTTGATGATTCTTTTCTTTCTTCTAAGAAGTGTAGTGTTGGAGACATTAGTGAAAGATGTCTCACGTGTCAAGACGAAGACATTAGTGAAAGGTGTCGATCGTCCATACTATAGGCATTAGTGAAGGGTGCCTAGAAGTCAAGTCACAAGACATTGGTGAAGAGTGACTTGAAGATCTAACTAAAGGCATTAGTGAAAGGTGCCTTAGATGTACATTCAATATGGTGTGTTTCGATGTACAAGATAGATTAGCATTAGATCCAAGGAAATTGATATCCTTGACGATGTTGTAAAAAGGAGTTGATCTCCTTTGGGATTAGTCGTTGGTGTAGTGTTGGGTAGTAGTTCCTCCATGTTAATGGAACTCGGTATCTAGCCTAGTACCGGATAAAGGGTAGGCGACGTTGTGTTAGGTGTGGTTCAGCTTGGAGTGAAAGAACCCGGTGGTTATCCTAGTACCGGAAAAAGGGTAGGCAACGTTGTGAAGGTTTCTCCACCATAAGGAGTTGGTGTCGTTTAGTGATTACGAACTCTCGAGTAGGTGAATCGGGGAGTGGAGTAGGGCAAGGAAGGTGTCCTTGTAGCCGAGCCACTATAAATACTCGCGTTGTGGTTTTGGGCTTCTTACTCTTATCTTTTCATTACATACTTTTATATGTTCGTTTATCAACATCCAACACACATCTAAATAGATTGACATAAGTCGATCTAAATAGTTTAAAAGAAAGTTTTAATTGGCAAAACTATTCAACCCCCCATTCTAGTTTTCCACGTGATCTTTGGCACTAACCAAAATCAGGTTAAATTAATGAAGGAATTTTTGTCATAAAGGTTCTCCATGATGGACATGGGGGAGGCTGATGTTATCCTTGGTATAAGGATTAAACATGAAAGTAAAATAATTTCTATTTCTCAGTCTCATTATATTGAGAAGGTTTTAAGGAAATTCAATTACTTTAATTGTACTCCAGTGAGTATACCCATGGATACTTGTGAGAAGTTGATGCCTAATAATGGCAAGGCTATATCTCAACTTAAGTATTCTTGGGTAATTGGCTGCCTGGTGTATGCCATGACTTGTACAAGACCTGATATTGCATTTGCAGTGGGTAAACTGAGCAGGTATACTAGCAATGCTAGTGCTTATCACTTGCAAGCAGTTCAGAGGGTACCGAAGTATCTGAAGAGAACCATGGATTATAGTCTCTCATATACTGGTTATCCTTTAGTGTTATAAGGATACATTAATGCAAGTTGGATCAGTAACACTGAAGACAATTCGTCTACCAGTGGCTGGGTATTCCTATTTGGTGGAGGTGCAATTTCTTGGGCATCTAAGAAACAAACTTGCATCACCAGTTCAACAATGGAATCCGAATTTGTGGCTTAGTAACTGCTGGTAAAGAAGATGAATGGTTGAAAAACTTGATTCTTGAGATTCCATTGTGGACTAAACCTATAACACCTATCTCTATCAGTTGTGATATTACAGCTACATTGACAAAGGCTTATATCCAGATGTACAATGGGAAGTATAGACACTTAGGTGTCAGACATAGCATGATTCGTGAGCTTATCATGAATGGGATGATATCTATAGAGTTTGTTAGATCTCAAAAAAATTTAGCCGATCACTTGACTAAGGGTTTGGTTAGAGACTTGGTTATAAAGTCTGCTAAAGGGTTGGGTTTAAGTCCAACTTAGTCACTGAATGCTAAGACACCCAACTCCCTCCTGAGGAAACTTAGGAGCTGAGTTTAATGCGGAAAACTGAATATTCATTGGTTTGGAGCACATGTTTTATTTTACATCCCAAGGTTGTGCTCAGAACCTGCTAAAAAGGAGAATGAAGTCTTTACTTCTAAATGGTTAATTTCTTTGAAAAAGTGCTTGGAAAGAGCATGAATAAAGAGGAACCACCTATGTAAATGTTGAAGTTTTGCCACTTTAGGGAGCTTTGGACTTTTGGCTTTTACAACTTTTATGAATTGGATATGGACACATGGCTTGTATAGTGTCAAGAGTGTTTGAAAACTTGTGTGTATTTTATCTTCAGGTATTGAAATGATTTAAAGGGTTCAATTCTTAGAACACCCTGATTCTCGAATATTTAAACGTGTAATGTACTATGGTGGAAATTCAATCCTCGGGATATTTTCGTTTATGCACATGTTTTGTTTAATGTTTAATTTTCATGCTAAGGAAGTGAACTAAATTTGGGGAGGATTGTCGGAAAATTTAGTGCACTTGTGGGATTAGTTCACACCTGGTAATGGGTCAGGATGTACAGAGTGTACACCCTTAAGGTCCCTGAACACCCTGAATCTATAGTGGTAAGGTTCAGAATGTTAGTATTGTTAGGCAGAAGTTAATACTGCTAGTACAAATGTTAGTACTATTAAGCAAAGATTAATACTGCTAGTACTAATGTTAGTACTATTAGGCAGAGTTAATACTGCTAGTACTAATGTTAGTGTTGTTAGGTAGAGTTACTACTGCTAGTGCTGCTAGAATTAACTTGTAACAGGCTTTGACCTATTCAAGTGACATTTATAACTGCTAATTGACCACGTTTAATTGGTCATGTAACCACTATTAGCTTTAATAGGGATAATTATGAGGCAATTAATGAGCCAATTAATCCTTATAATTCCATTTGACTAGCTATGAGTTTTTTTTCCTATAAATAGGAAATCATATCATGCATGAAGAAGATATAGATAACATAAACAATTGGATGCAAAAAGGGTTATTGATTTTTGCCTAAATCATTAACATACATTTGGTCTTATCCCAAATAGATATTCGTGATACCCAGGCATTAGGGTCGAATAGTTTACTTTGTAAAGTGATTACACGATTCCAATTGATATCCGGTAACCATTCATTGGTAATTAGTTAGGCTATTGATTATCTTCACCCTGCTCTGGGCATCTTAACCACTAACATATACTTTGTTCATTGGTATTCACAATTATTTGTACAGATATGCAATATTCACCATAAACATAATCGTTTTCATAATTGAAGGTAGGTTAAGGTAAGATGTAGTATTAAGTATACATTTCGTACAAATTTGTACGTACCAGTTGTTGGATCGTAAACTTGAATTAGTCCAATAAAGATTGGACTATCCATAAAAGCCCGAGCCCATGATGAAGAAGCTTCTAGAACAACAAAGAATGATCCTAAAAAATATCCATAGATGTGTCTAGAATATTGTAGCAAAGTGTGATAAAAATATCTATTAAGAATTATCTAGAATTAGGTGTAGACAAGTATGATGATGTGTTAAGAATAATCTAGATGATTTAAGAATGTCCATAGAATATTTTGAGTTAGAACATTCCACGGACTAGTATAAATATGAGATGGTGTAAGAATTGTAAGTATGAAGAAAAGCTTAAGCAATAAAGTAACATTGTAAAATTCTCTAATTGTTCCTCTCTTCATTAGCCTAAAAAGCTCTCGTGTTTCCAACAAATTGGTATCAGAGCTAGAAGATCAAGATGTCGAGCATGATGAACATGTTTCAATTTCCTCGTCTTACTAAAGATAACTACGGTAGTTGGTTCATTCGAATGAAGGCATTACTCAGTTCACATGATGTGTGGGAGCTAGTCGAGATATGTGTTGTGAAAGCTGATGATGAAAGTTCATTGAGTGCTACTCAAAGGGTGGAGTTGCAAAAGGCAAGAAAGAAAGGCAAGAAAGAAAGATCAAAGTGCTCTTACACTCATATATCAATGTCTTGATGATGCGATGTTCGAGAAAGTTGTAAATGTAACCACTTATAAGGAAGCGTGGGAGATCTTTCAAAATGCTTTCAAAGGAATTGAAAAGGTGAAAAATATACATCTTCAAACTCTTAGAGGAGAGTTTGAAAAACTCCAAATGGAGGAATCTGAAACCATTTCGGATTATTTCACTCGTGTCTTGACCATTTCAAATGAAATGAAGAGAAATGGTGAAAGCTTGATTGACACAAGGGTGATAGAAAAGATTTTTCGCTCTTTTGCCACAAGCTTTGATTACATTGTTGTGGTCATAGAGGAGTCAAAAGACATAGACTCTATGACTATTAATCAACTCATGGGATCTTTACAAGCCCATGAAGAGAAGTTAAAGAAAAGAAGGGGGAAAGAACCCTTGGAGCAAGCTTTACACTCAAAGGTCTCTTTCAAAGAAAGAGAAAAAAGCTTTCTGCATGTAAAAGAGCAAGGAAGAGGACACAATATTTTTCAAGGTCTTTCCAAGTTTGAGGACGAGGAAGAGGAAGAGAAGATGTCAACAAAGAAAATGAAAACCAATGGTCTTCATATCGAAGAGATCGTGGGAGAGGCTTTCAATCTCAAAGAGGAGGTAAGCCCCATATACAATGTTGCAATTGTCGCAAATATGGTCATTATGCCAATGAGTGTAGTAGCTCAAGACAAGTGGAAGAAAAAGCTAATATTGTGGAGGTAGAAGATAAAGATGAGCTTACTTTGCTAATGGAAAGACATGGCAAATAAGAAGAGAGGATAGAGCCATGGCATATAGATACCGGTGCGAGCAACCATATGACGGGTGAAGAAGACTTGTTCGTGGATATGGAGAATAGTAAAGGTAACATCACCTTTGGAGATGAATCAAAGGCACCTGTGAAAGGAAAAGGCAAGATAATTATCCGAGCTAAAGATGGAAGTCACCAATATATTTCCGACGTGTACAATGTGCCCAACCTTAAAAGTATCATTTTAAGTGTGGGAAAACTTTTAGAGAAAAACTACGATATTCATTTCAAGGATCGTAGTGCTACAATAAGAAATTCTGAAGGAAAGCTCATAGCAAAAGTGCCTATGACTAAAAACCGAATGTTCCTATTAAACATTAAACATGATGAAGCTAAGTGCTTAAAGAGTTGTTTGAAGGATCATTTGTAGCTTTAGCACATGAGGTACGGGCACTTAATATTTGGTGACTTAAAGTTATTATCCTCAAAGGGAATGGTGAAAGGGTTAGATCAAATTGATCATCCCAATCAAGTGTATGAAGGATGCCTTCTTGGGAAGCATGCTAGGATTTCGTTCCCTAAAAAAGCGACATCAAGAGCTAAGGAGCCTCTACAACTAATTCATACGGATTTGTGCGGTCCCATTAGTCCACCCTCTCATGGTAAGAATCTTTACTTTATGCTTTTTATTTATGACTTTTTAAGAAAGAATTCGGTTTATTTTCTAAAATAAAAATCTCAAGCTTGTGAAGCTTTTAAGACATTTAAAACTATGGTTGAAAAGGAGAAATGATTAAAAATTAAATCCATGAGATCTGATAGAGGTGGGGAACTTTTATCAAAAGACTTTAAAAACGTTTGTGAGAATAATGGGATCCGAAGATTTCTAACGGCTCCTTACTCCCCATAGCAAAATGGAGTAGTCGAAAGAAAGAATTGAACCATTCTCAAGATGGTCCAAAGCATGTTGAAAATTAAGAAAATGCCAAAGGAGTTTTGGTCCAAAGCGGTTGATTTTGCAGTATATCTATTGAACTGTTGTCCATTAAATATTTTAGAAAACAAGACTCCACAAAAAGCATGGAATGGGTTGAAGCCTATCGTCTCTCACCTAAAAGTATTCGGAAGCATAGCGTATGTCCACTTTCCAAGCCAAAGACGATCCAAGCTTGATGATAGAAGTGAGAATCATCTGTTCATTGGGTACGACAAGCAGTAGAAAGGTTATAAGCTCTACAACCCAATCACAGGTAAGGTTTTAGTAAGTAGAGACGTGGAGTTCTATGAAGAAGAAGCATGGGATTGGAGCATTAAGGAAAATGAAAGGTATAACTTTCTTCCTATAACTGACGAAGAAGGGACGGGTGAATCGAGTGAAGAAGTCCAAAAACCTCAAAGTACAAATCCAACCCAAGACTCATCTTCAAGTTCAAGTGATGGAGAACCAAAGACAAGAAGTTTGCAAGAGCTCTACGAGGTAACTGACGAGATACCCCTTCTTTTTTTATATGATGATTGTGAACCTTTAGTTTTTGAAGAGGCTATGAAAAGCAAGAAATGGAGACAAGCCATGGACGAGAAGATAAAGTCAATAGAAAAGAATGATATGTGGGAAAACCCTTCCGAAAGGCCAAAATGCTATTGGAGTCAAATGGGTATACAAGGCCAAGAAAAACGCAAAGGAAAAGTGGAGAAGTATAAGGCAAGACTTGTGGCAAAAAGTTACAAGAAGAAGCATGGGATTGACTATGAAGAGGTATTTGCTCATGTTGCTCGTTTAGAAAATATTAAAATGATTATTGCTATTACTGCTCAATATAGGTGGAAATCCACCAAATGGATGTGAAGTCTGCATTCCTAAATGGACTTCTCGAAGAAGAAGTTTATGTGGAGCAACCGTAGGGATATGTTGCCAAAGGGCAAGAAGGTAAAGTGATTAGGTTGAAGAAGGCCTTATTTGGTCTAAAGCAGGCACCACTTGCTTGGAATACTAGAATTGACAAGTATTTCCAAGAACATGGTTTTACAAAATGCCTAAGTGAATATGCACTTTATGTAAAATTTGGAAATGGAAGTATATTTCTCATCTGCTTGTATGTGGATGATTTAATCTTTACAGGAAATTCTTTAAGTATGATTGATGAACTCAAGAAGTCAATGACGAAAGAGTTCGAGATGACAGATGATGACATCAAATAAGTACATATTTATAGCATCATTTATCCTATGTATATTGCTTTTTCTATATTGTTTTATATGAGAATTGATACTTAATCAATTACTTTTGTGAATCTCAGTTGAAAATAATCATTTGGTGAAATTTAGCTATTTTGGACGTAAAATGGAGCAAAACGCATCATATTGTTAAAGTCTACTAAACTGGAGGAAGATACGCCGTATCATTCTAGACAGATACGCCACACATCAACACTTAGACGAATGTGAAGACCATTGCCTGAATTTGAAGAATACGCCATATGGAATTCTTCCATGCGGCGTATATGAAACCTTGGTCAACACAGAGATCTGACTTATCTGCTTAAGATACGCCGCATAAACTCTTTGACATGCGCCGTATCAACTTGAAGATTTCACCACGTAATTACAAGATTAGAAGAAACATATGCCGTATGAAGACTGCAGATCCGTCGTATCTTAAGGCGGTGTACGAATATTCTTGAATAAAATAATCTTGGACTCCATGCAAATTTACCTAGATACGGCGTATCGAGCAAACTGATATGCCATATCGATTCCGTTTCCAGAAAGTATAAATACTGGATTGACGGCCTCGTTCGACATACACATATAATATATACCGGAGACCCGAGAATACAGAGAAAGAGGGCGACGACCAGACCACATTAGACACAACCAGAAGAAGAATTCAAAGGTATAAGTAGGTTATGATGGTACTTTAACTCATAGTAGATTTATTCATTTGTATTAGTACTCTTTAATCCATCAGTACTACGTGCCTTGTCACCATCATATGACTCGCATTTAATCTGCTTTCCCATCGATTAAAGTATATTTGATGTTTATTTGGTTTATTAGTACATGTACTTTGATTACATATTGAGTTTATCGTGGCTTGTTTGCGCTACCATATGACTCCCACAATTACTTCGTTAGCTTTGTTTGCATAGTTGGTGTAAGCCCTAACGGGATAAATAATTTAAACTTAGTAATCGTTAAATGTTTACGCGCCTGTATTAAGAAACCAACGAGAGAGAATAGATTTTAGTACTCATCCTATATAACTAGCAATTAAATGAAGTGACAATCTACTTATCTATCGGCCATGCATCTTATTTTCCATCTATCTGTGTATGTTTGTGTCTATCGTCTTGTTACCTTTTATTTTATTTAATCTAATCATCGTGCCAGTCTCTCAGGCTGAAAACTCCCATTGCGTTAGATTAGGTTTATATAGACTAACCTTAGGATTAAATTACTGATAGATATTTAAGTGTTAACGTTCCACTCTTAGTGATCGACACTCTACTTACCAACTAAACTACACTGATCGGGTATACTGCTCGTTAGTGTTTGTTATAGAATAAGTCAGCTAAATATAAATGTAAAACTTGATAATAATAATTTTCCTATACACAAAGAAACACATCAAGTTTTTGGCACCGTTGTCGGGCAGTGAATTGTTTAATACTTACATATTTGTTAGTGTTTTGATTTTTTTAACCTTAGTTTTTTTTTTTTTCCTTTTTTACTAACTTTATTGTATTTTTGTATTGCTTTTTTTTTTGTTTTTCTGCATTTTTCTTTTTATTTTTTCTTGTTTTTATTTGATTTCTGAATTTTTGTTTTGCATTTACTTTGATTGTTTTCACTCTTCCGTTGGCAAAGAAATTTTTATCTCAGAATAATGGGCGAATTTGATATTACAATGGAAGAATATATTCTGATTCTTAATAGAAAAGCTTGAAGGAACAATCATGTTCACAACTGGGAAACTAGCTATTATTTACGATGATGTATTAAGTTTAAAACCGGATTGTCAACCTAACTCCTCGCTTATTGATAATACATATGATACATCATCTTCATCTCAAATTGAATATTGCATGGTCATGTCTGAAAAGAAATCTTTTAAGAAAAGTTTTGCTAAAAAGGAGAATTTTAACATTTTAAATATTTATACAGACCTGTTTTCTTATGAAACGCATACCCTTGATAACTCATAAATCTACAAATATAATTATGATAAAAAAATTCATACTATGTTCCTTGTAATACATTACATGTTAAATTAAGTCATGGTCCTGACCTCTTTAAGCCTAAAACGATGACTATTTCAAATTCTGGAATATTTTCATACTTATATTCTATAAGAGCTCCTAATAGGATTATGATTATATAGCGCACTAAAATGGTTATACCTATTGATACATATAAGAATTTATATATACCATATGGTATACCATTTGACCCCAAGTTAGCGCATAAGGAAAGATGTTGCTGACACTAAGGTACGTCTCTCTTTTAATTATTATATTAAAAAAAACCACGATACGGCGCATTTGATTAATTTGTTGCGTCGTATCTCTACCTAATTAACCCCTTTGACCAGTTAATCTTTATTTATTTAATACGGCGCATACTAAGTTTCGTGATACGGCATATCAATTTTACCCTATATATACAACCGAGATACGCCAGATTGGATTTTACCACTCAAAATTACACATAGTCACACACACTCAAATTCCCCCTCGATACAATTTTCACAAACACGTTTGTAATCCTTTCCTTGATTAAATCTTGTGCTAATCTGCAAAGGTAATAACCCTAATTCTAACTTTTTATTTATTTTTATTTTCGCAAAATTAGGGTTGTGGGATTCTATTGATTGGGGAATAAATTGATTTAGGGTTTGCATTTAATTAAGGGGTGGATTGATTTCCCCTATGGATAATTGGATTATGATTGAGTAATTAGCCCTAGTTAAGCTCGATCGAAATTAGGGTTTAGGTTCAAATTTTGGGGAAAACGGGAAAGAGTGTGTTAAAATCTTTTTTTTGGGGGGGGGGGGGTAAAAACTTTGCTATAAATTTGAAATGTTGTTGGTATTCCTTAATATTTTTATTGCGCCATGTTTACGGATTCTTGGGGTATGTGATAAAACTCGATCTTTTATACTGATGCAAAATTAGATACGGCGTATTAAATACTTTTTAAAAATAATTTCATCACACCCTTGGTACTGCGCAACGCTATATTGGGTACGACGTGTCTCTAGTACGCCATACCATCTTTTTTTCGATACGAAACTTTAAAATTATAATTTCATATGCTCCGTATCTGCTCTATTATCATGATACATTACATATACGGCGTATTAAGCTTATTCCATGCACCGTATCGATCTTTTATACAGACTGCTTAATGATTTTCAAAACTTCTGCAAATGGAGCTCCCGATTGTTACAGCTAGACACTCGTGGCTCAGGTTCGAGTTGATGTATCTTACTCCAGAGACTAAGGGAGAGTATTTGAGGAGGCTAAGAGATCTTTATTATAGGCAGATCTTTATGGTTCCGACTCTTGATTTTGATAGTTTGGGACAGATTGATAGGGGCAATGTAGTGACTGGTATGAGGGATAGGCTTGAGTTGATACACAGAGGAGCAGATGGAGAGATTTTGTTCAGATCCCATGTTTGGAGGAATTTGTTCAGTGCTCAGGGGCCGTTAATTAGAGAGCTTATGTTGGAGTTTTTTAGTATAGTTCATTACATAGAGACGAAAGTTGATATTGGGATCGTGGACACTTTGGTATTTAGTTTGGGAGGTGTTGCACGTCGTATGTCTATGTGGGAGTTTATTCTGGCTTTGGGATTGCATACCAAGGAGGAGTTAGGATCTGATAGTTTTGCAGTATACTTGACCGCGAGTTTACGAGAGGTTCCTGATATAGTTGAGCTTGGTGAGTACTAGGAGAGGATCTCATATGGTGGGGACTCTACTACTTAATCCCTATCATATACACTTACCAGGGAGCCGATGAGGCGGCTGTGTCAAAGGCTCATCGCCTTGACCATTGTTGGGAGGGGTCAGTCACCTGAGAAGGTGACCACTATCGACCTCTTCTTTCTGGGAGCATGGATGAGGGGGCCATGTTGAACGTCCCCCACTTTTTAGCCCATTATCTACACAGACTTGCTTCCGGTAGGCAGCCGAGGAGCCAGATGACCGGAGGGTACTTTATCTCTAGGTTAGCGGTGTTCTGCGAAGTGATAACCGATGTTATCCCGAAAGGTCTGGATGTTGAGTTGGTGGATTTACCTAGGATTGATCCAGATTATTTGGAGAGGAGGCTTAGGGTTTGTGAGATGGTTATGGGTGGATACTATTGGGCACCTTTGGGTCCGCCTCGACCAGTTGTTGTTGATTCGGAGTAGGTGGATGAGCGTGAGGCCCCAGCTGCTGCTCATGAGGAGGCACCACAGGCACCACCACCACCTCCAGCTGCTCCACGTACTACTGCACAGAGACTCGATAGAGTCGAGGACGAGCTTAGGTTATTGAGAGGTAGTATTGATGGGCAGAGGGATGTTATTCAGGGTATAACCGCTGAGCAGGCCAGGTTGGGTTCATGGTTGGTCGATAGGATGACGGAGATATGGAGGAGCGTGGGATGAGATACGATAGGTATGATAGCCCCATCATCACCGATACGCATATTGGGTATGAGCGACGTAGAGTCCGTCCGAGGACCGATGGCGCCAGTACCTCAGCACCACCCACAGATGACCAGCCTGCCACCTAGTTATCATTACTCTGATTTTTGGACATGTTATTTAACACTCATATTCCTATGGTTATGTACTAGATATTATTATTGTTTTGCTATCTATTTTACTGCTTCAGTTTATATTTTGAGATAGGTTATTTGTCTTAAAAGTCTGGCATTAAGTTCAGCATGTGTTTGAAGAAAGTACGTGTGATGAGTCGGAATGAATTAACATGTTCGATGAACAGACTCTTCAGTCTGTTTGGTAATACGATACGGCGTATCCAATAAAATGGATACGGCGTATCTTAGCTTTTTATGTTTCTATTCAGTATTTTTATCCCAGGCACGATACGGCGTATCTTAGTTAATAAGGTACGGCGTATCGACTGACCTGATGAATTACAATTTATTTTTATTTTTATTTTTTTTAGCTAACCATGAATTAACCATATAAGCACTAGCTATTTGCATTTATACAAGTTAAGTGGTATTTATATGAAGGAAACTGAGGTGTACAAACTACCCTGTATTTTCTGTGTGCACCATTCATGGAGGCTTAAACGTTCTTCAAACACAAAAAATAAAAATTCTCTCATATATGCATCATGGAGGATCATACCGAGCAAATCTCAGGGGAGTTTCCCGATCTAATTCTTCTTATTTCCTATTTTTAATTTTATTTTACACAACGAGGACATTGTTTATCTTAATTGGGGGATGGAGAATTAGAACACGTTACTTGTCCTTATTTTTCAAAAATATGCTTAATATGATCTTAATATATGCTAAATTTCAAAATTTTCTAGCATGTTTTTGTGAAATAAAAGTTGCATGATTGCACACATAACCCTTAATTCCATATTGTGAGGATTTAGCCTTATCCGTTTCCCAATATTTTACCCAAATTCCACAAAAATATGAGTGTGCCGGTGACTTGTAAACTTTAGAACTTGGCTTGAAAATAATTCGAGACTACCATAATGAGTATTATTAATTTAATTGGAGTAACTTGTCTATACAGGTAAATTTATAGATTACACCCAAAAAGCCTTTATATGTCATGTTTTATTAACTAACTAAAATGGTTAGTTAACCCCCATATAAACCCTTTTGTTACTCTCTTTTTTAGAGTAAGATACCCATACAAAAACCCTTAGAGCCATTCCTTTCGTTTCTTACACCCAAATATATGTTTCGTTACACCTATACACCTTAGCCTACCCTGTAGATTAAGTCAGTGATTAGTTACTTTTTGTAAAGTGTGTATTTCCTGTGTTTTCATGTATGTTTCTTATCATGGTTAGGTCGGGAATTGCACATCGCAATGGGTGTGTCTCTTGTCTAAGTATTGGTCAGGAATTGCACAATGCAATGAGAATGTGAAAGTAGTAGTTTTATATTTTCGTGTGTTTGCTACTATCACTATTATTTTCATATCTGAAGTATTGAAAAGTATGGAAAAATTATCCAGATGTATTATGATGGTGATATGGTGAAATTTTACACCGTTAGTTTTATTTGATGTTTAAAAAAACGGAGAGGAAAAAAGTGAGGAAAGTGAGATAATTGATTTGTAAAAGCTTAACTGAAGTTATATTATGCGATGATTGATTATTCGTTGGTATGTATTATAAACCAACGATGTAGAGTTATGTATTAGTGGAGATATCACCGCTATTTGTTGTACTATATTTATGGATTGCAAGGGAGTTGGTTGTTTTGGGAACGCCAACTAAGGTTTTTTCTTTGATTGAGTCATTATTGAGTCTAATTCATGTCTACCTATTAAAGCATGAGTTTTCGTGTTAAAGCGTGAGTTAGTCTATGATTTGTGTCTTTTTCAAGGGAAGTTCGGGAAGTGATTAACCACATTGTTTCATTTGTATGGACTTAATCTATTTGTTTTGTGATTTTATTTAACAACAATTATATGTTTCCCTTATCCTTACCCTTTAGCAATGTCAATTACATGAATAAGGTAGTGACCATCCGAGTTTTTGAGGAATTAAATGACGCGCTAGTGATCTGGTGTGTGTTTTGGTGACCATAAGTTATGCAAATAATGCGCTAGCGATCCAAGATACACACTAGTGACCATCTGTTGTTTGAGGAATCAAGGCTTCGGACTAGCGATCTATTGAGTTCATCTAGGAGATGTTTGAACAAAAGCTATTTACAACCTTATCACATTCAACCTGATTTACCGCTTTAGACTTGTTACTCATTAGCTTTAGTGGGGGAGATGTGTATCCTTGCCAAGATTTTGTATAATACTCGTTACGACTGAGCAATTGAGCAAATTACTTAAATGTTACCACATAGATTAGTTGAGTGATTTGAGTGATTTCATTTTCCTATTTCGTGAGGCGTTCGGTTGTGCAATTGAGATTAAACGAATGAATGCTTAAATTATAAAAACATCCTTAAGAATTGTTTAGGATACATTTTCATAAGTATAAATCTAGAGTTTACTTGAGGACAAGTAAAGTTCAAGTGGGGGGATATTTGATGACATCAAATAAGTACATATATATGGCATTATTTATTCTATGTATATTGCTTGTTTTATATTATTTTATATGAGAATTGATACTTAATCTCTTACTTTTGTAAATTTCAGTTGAAAACAAGAATTTGGTGAAAGTTAACTATTTTGGACGTAAAATAAAGCAAAACGGATCATATTGTTAAAGTCTACTAAATTGGAGGAAGATACGCCGTATCATTCTAGATATATACGCCGCACATCAACAATTAGATGAATGTGAAGACCATTTCCTAAGTTTGAAGAATACGCCGTACAGAATTCTTCCATGCGCCATATATGAAACCTTGGTCAACACAGAGATCTGACTTATCTGCTCAAGATACGCCGCATAAACTCTTTAACATGGGCCGTTTCAACCTGAAGATTTCACCGCGTAATTCCAAGATTAGAAGGCACATATGTCGTATGAAGACTGAAGATCCTGCGTATCTTAAGGTGGTGTACGAAGAATCCAGAATGAAATAATCTTGGACCCCACACGAAGTTACCTAGATACGGCGTATCGAGCAAACTGATACGCCGTATCGATTCCGTTTCCAGAAAGTATAAATAGTGGATCGACAGCCTCATTCGACATACATATATAATAGAGTAAACTGCAAAATACATCCCTGTGGTTTACAGTTTTTGACACTTTACATCCCTGTCACAAACTATTGGCTAGTTACATCCTTCGTTAGCCAAACGTTAGCCATTATACATCACTGGTCACTAACTCAATTAGTTTTTGTCGTTAACGTGCTAACGGAGGGCTATTTTGGTCTTTTTACGCATACGAGGGATGTATTTTGCAAATTATTTTTATACTTTACTTTTTTTTTTTTTTTTTTTTTAATTCTTATTATTATTATTATTATTATTATTATTATTATTATTTATTTTTATTTTTTTTCATTAGAAACAAAACCATAGAATTACAAGAAATTAGTGGGGAGCCTCGAAACAATCTGGGCTAACAATAGCAAAACTAATCCTATCGAAGATATGAGCAGCGCAGCTACCTCAATGTCTTGAGTTATAGAGAACTTCCGGATCCGCTTAAGTAAGGTCACCGCGTCCGCCTCAAGTTCTCCTAAGGAGGAAAATGAGAAAGGGGTGAACCCATATCCAACGTTTGTACATTTGGTTCCGTATTTGATACGCTACGTTTTCTTGGCGTCAATCACTACACGACACGGCACAAAATCCATCATACCAGCTTGTGAGGGGGCGACCTGTCAAATCGACACATACGTCCGCCTCCATCCCAAGAATAGAGCAAGATATCTGGCGGCGTAAGACTTGCTCCTTTCTCCACCCAATCCGATGTCAACCTCTTACTGAGCGAGACCCCGGTCGAGAACAGATATCACTCAAAGTGTCACGCACTATGTTGTGCCGATGTTTAATACCAATAGTGCGCGGTCAAACATGATACATGGCGTGGTCCCGTAAATATCCTGTGAAAACCGGAGCAAATTTGAACACGTATCCTGAAAAGAGGGAACGCCTAGCCGATAACATAGTACGCATCTGTAAGTTCGGCATTCATGATGTCTGTCGGCCCAGGCTATCGGGACTACTCGAACGATCCAAGTATGGTCTTCCATTTGCGATCTCCATAGGGCCATCTGTCTAGCGGATAAGCGAAGGTGGATTCACCTCTTTGGTGACACGTGCGAAATATAAATCTGCCAATTTCTTCATGAGTTTGGGGGCGCATTTCACAAGAGCTACCCAAAAGGTCGGTCTCCATTTCTCGTTAAAACATGCGAGGCATCATCAAAGGAAGAACTAGTAGCACCAATACCCATGAAGAAGTTCAGTTTGTAGGTTGGCCGATTGGAGTCTAGAAGCAAGGAAGGCATAGTTCAAAACATCGCCGCCAGTAACGCCAAGCCCCCAAATTCAAAGTGGAAGAGTGGCGTCTCCATTGCCAATTTCCAAACCCGGGCCCAGAGGTGACAATTCGGCTCCAAGAGAGGCGAAGTGCTTCATCGAATGAAATGCGAGCACGTTCAAAGACACGGGGAACATGTGCGCATAGAGAAATACGACTTGGAAATGCCGGCACATGCACGAGAAAGCAACTCACATTGGGGATCATTAAGCTTAGCAACAGGCAGTCCATAAGTTCAATGGTTTTAGAAACTCGTTTCAAAACAAGCTTACTACTAAACCCAAGATCTACACCAAGCAGCCCACCCAACAATTTTACACCTTGCGGGGCCTGGCAATATTAGAAGGGAAAACACAGCCGAAGTGCAGCTTCTAGGATCTTCCCTTGGCCAAAAACCTGGGTTTTATCGGCGTTGAGGTGCAAACCATAACGAGGTCCATCTATCATAATGAGCTCCAAGGCCTTCCCAACAAACAGAGTATCTCCAATGATCGTACCATCATCTAGGTACCAAGCTTGAAAGGTGAGAGAAAAGGAGTCTTTGATCTTATGAAGCTAAAGGATGTAGCACCAACGCAAAAGGAGAGGTCCAAGAGGATCACCTTGTTGCACTTGGTGTGACCATAACGTGTGTTCCCATAGTATAATCTGGCTGGGCTAGAGTAGCAAAATTCAACCCAACGTGATATGGCAGGACAATGGAGGCGAACCTCTTGTAACATAACCTCACGGTCCACCAGATTGAAGGCGTTTTTGAAATCCACCAACAACATCGATTCAACAAGCCGATTCAAGGCATGGATAATGGCTTCCCCTCCTCCAGAAACCCCAACTCCGAACTGCAGATCATTCAAGTATCCATCTAAAGAGTGTCCAATCATAGAAGCTCCCACCTTGGAGACAAGCGCCTCCGCAGTCCCCACCGCAATGGGACGGATAACCCCCACCGGCTTGATGACTCGGTGTGAGAGGAGCACGGCAATATATTGTAAGGCCTTAGGACACTTACCATCAAGAAAAATATTTACCACCTGGGTGATGGAATTGATTAACTCATCGATATAGCCACAGCGGCCGCTAAAGCAATCCAAAAGGTGTTGGGCACGTAAACCATCTCGGCCACAAGATGTACCACGGGGGAAGCTCTTAATCATATCAAGAACAACAGCAGGAGATGCAATAAGGTTATTATTATTATTATTATTCCGAAATGTTTGTAAAAAAAAAATCCGAAAATTTTGTAAAAAAATTCCGAAAATTTTGTAAAAAAATTCGAAAAATTTTATAAAAATTCCAAAAATTTTATAAAAAATTTATAAAAATTTTATAAAAAATTTATTAATAATTCTAAAATTTTATAAAATATTCGATAAAATTTTTATAAAAAAAGTCCGAATTTTTTATAAAAATTTTCTTTTCCGTTTTGAATACATTTAGACGAAATTTTTATAAAATTTTATAAAAGTATTCAAAAAAAATATATATATATTTGTCGAAATTTTTTTATAAAATTTTTTATAAAATTTTTATAAATTTTTATATTCCAAAAATTTTATAAAAATTCTGAAAATTTTATAAAAAAATTTATAAAAATTTTATAAAAATTCGAGAAATTTTTCAAAAAATTTCGACAAAATATATATATATATAGTTTTGAATATTTTAGCTAAAATTTTATAAAAATTCCAATCTAAAAGTATTAAAAACAGAAAAAGAAAATTTTTATAAAAATTGGAATTTTTTTTTATAAAAAATTAGAATTTTTTTTTATAAAAATTTTTATGGGGAATATTTTATAAAATTTTTTAATTATTAATAATTTTTATAAAATTTTCTGAATTTTTATAAATTTTTTATAAAATTTTTGGAAGTTTTTATATAATTTTCGAATTTTTTACAAAATTTTCGAATTTTTACAAAATTTTAGGATTTTTTTTACAAACATTTCGGAATAATAATAATAATAATAATAATAATAATAATAATAATAATTAAAAAAAAAAAAAAAAAGTAAAGTATTAAAATAATTTGCAAAATACATCCCTCGTATTAGTAAAAGACCAAAATAGCCCCTCCCCTTAGCGATTAACGGCGAAAACTAACGGAGTTAGTGACGAGGATGTATAATGGCTAACGTTTGGCTAACGAATGATGTAACTAGCCAATAGTTTGTGACAGGGATGTAAGGTGTCAAAAACTGTAAACCACAGGGATGTATTTTGCAGTTTACTCTATATAATATATACCGGAGACCAGAGAATACATAGAAAGAGGGTCACGACAAGACCACACTAGACACAACCAGAAGAAGAATATAAAGGCATAAGTATGTTCTGCTAGTACTTTAATTCATAAGTAGATTCATTTATTTGTATTAGTACTCTTTAATCCATCAGGACTGCGTGCCTTGTCACCTCTATATGAATCGCATTTAATCTGCTTTCCCGTCGATTAAAGTATATTTGATTTTTATTTGTTTATTAGTGCATGTGCTTTGATTACATATTGAGTTTATCGTGGGTTGTTTGCGCTGCCATACGCCTCCCACAATTACTTCATTAGCTTTGTTTGCATAGTTGATGTAAGCCCTAACGGGATAAATAATTTAAACTTAGTAATCATTAAGTGTTTACACACCTGTATTAAGCAACCAACGAGAGATAATAGATTTTAGTACTCATCATATATTACTAGCACTTAAACGAAGTGACAATCTACTTATCTATCGGCCAGGCCTCTTATTTCCCATGTGTCTTCTATTTGTGTACGTGTGTGTCTATCGCCTTGTTTCCTTTTATTTTATTTAATCTAATCATCGTGCCAGTCTCTCATGTTGAAAACCCCCTTGCATTAGATTAGGTTTATATAGACTAACCTTAGGATTAAAATACTGGTAGATATTTAAGTGTTAACGTTCAACTCTTAGTGATCGACACTCTACTTACCAACTAAACTACATTGATCGGGTATACTGCTCGTTAGTTTTTATAAAAGAAGTTCGGCATGGAGAAATGTAATCCAGTTGGCACCCCATAGAACATAAGGCAACACCTTCTAAGCATGACGGCGGAGAAGCACTAGACTCAACTCTAATCAAGAGTCTCGTTGGAAGTTTGCGCTATTTGACATGTACAAGACCCGACATACTCTTTGAGGTTGGATTAATTAGTCGCTTCATGGAAGAGCCTATGACAAAACATCTGGAGATTGTGAAGAGGATCCTCCGTTATATCAAAGTTATCGTAGACTATGGTATGTTTTATTCAACAAGTGAAGACTTCAAGCTGGTGGGATATACCGACAGTGATTGGGCTGGAAACAAAGATGATGGAAGAAGTACAACAGGATTCCTATTCTTCCTGGGTAACAATGCTTTTACATGGTCTTCAAAGAAACAACCTATTGTTACCTTGTCCAGTTGTGAAGCGGAGCACGTAGCTGCAACATCATATGTATGTCACGCAATTTGGTTCAGAAGTATGCTAAAGAAGCTACACATGGAGCAAGAAGATGCGACTGAGATCTACGTGGATAACAAGTCTGCCATTGACTTAGCTAAAATCCAGTCTACCATGATCGAAGTAAGCATATCAACACTCGTTATCACTTTATTCGAGAGTGCATTGCAAAGAAGGATGTTCAAGTGATACATACGAGGTCCGAAAACCAAGTTGCAGATATCCTCACCAAGCCGCTCAACGAGAAAGATTTCTCAAGACAACGAATGATGCTTGGAGTCGGTAAATCAAGTTTAAAGGGGGTGTTGAATCGTAAACTTGATTTAGTCCAATAAAGATTGGACTATCCTTAAAAGCCAGAGCCCATGATGAAGAAGCTTCTAGAACAACGAAGAATGATCCTAAAAAATATCCATAGATGTGTCTAGAGTATTGTAGCAAAGTGTGATAGAAATATCTAGTAAGAATTATCTAGAATTAGGTGTAGATAAGTATGATGATGTGTTAAGAATAATCTAGATGGTGTAAGAATGTCCATGGAATATCCCGAGTCTAGAACATTCCATGGACTAGGATCTCGTGTTTCCAACACCAATATTTGGTACAAGTTGAAAACTTGACTTTTGACTTAATTGTTCATAAAAATATTAGGAACAATACCTGTAGTTACACTTTTATTATAAAAATTTGTATTGTAGCCGCTGGTTAAAAAAAATCATTATTGAACAAATTATGTAGTTTTAATATTTTGTTCTTCGTCTTCTACTTTTTTGGCAGTGCAAAAAGAGGAGAAGATAATTCCACCTCATAATAAAATTTTCTGGATGCAGGCAGGTTAGCAAGGTGCGCGAAGCGCATGTGAAACAGGCATGAAGAAAAGGAAGGAAATTTGGAGGGGAAGCGAAAGAGCTAACCCTTGTTCAGTTCCTGAAAGAGCTAAGAGGGCTTCAATCCTTATTTGTTATCCACATCTTCGTCCAGGCTAACGGGCCCTTACTTATTCAAGGGGGATTGGAGCCTCAAGAAGTACAGTTGAGAGGAAGATCTTTGTCCCCTCTTCATTCTCTAGAGGGTTCTAAACATTTCCGCCCAATAAGTTCTTTTTGCTGTTGATAACTCAATTTCATCTTTTCCATGATTCAAATATGTAAATTATATATTTATAAGTCATATTTAGTTATTCTCAATTTATCGCATCGTTCCACTTGTCATCGCTTTGTGATGATTTGTACTCTCTATTCTAGATAAACAACATGTAACTTAGAAAGTTAGATGTCGCACCTTGCTCGCCAAAACAATGAAGATATCATTTGTTTTGTCACACACATCCAATGATTTTTGAAGATCAAATCGGTTATCGTGAATCCAAGGTTTAAATTCAACAACATAAGTAGTAACATTGGGCGATGGCACGAAATGATTAGCATGGATGCATCGGCTTAACACAAAATAATGGCGGTCTATGTATTTTCATTATTTCAATCTAGGGGTGTCTAAAAAAACCGAGGAACCAAAAGAACTGAGGAACCGTACCGGTACTTGAAAGGCCGTATACTTGCATGTACACAATATCCTTGTAAATTTTATAATTACTTCAATATCCTTCCAAACTTCTTAAATACACATATTTATCCAAAACCACATTTTATTATCATTAGATATTATAAGCTTTTAATAAATATTATTTAATATATCATATTACCTATTTACCCTTGTCTTCTCATTAAACAAACATAAATATCAAAAGATTTATAGCAGATGAGATTACAATTAAATAAAACCCAATCTCTAAAACTTGTAAAAATCGCTTTTTCATGAGCGTGATGGCCATGAATCAATTTCTAAGCAATATGAAAGCTCAGAGCAAGAAAGTGAAACATAGATGACATTAGGCAGGGCCGTCCCATGGATTTTGAGGGCCCTGTGCGATAATTTCGAAGTAGGCCCTTGATTTAAAAATTTAAGTGTACATACAAATGACTTAATATAGATGTCCTAGTTCGATGTTCAAGTTTATGTATTAGATCATTTAACTTTGATTCTTTTTAGTAAAAAGTATATCATATTACTAAGTAATATAACTTTCGAATATAATGACTAAAAATCAATTGATAATGAGATAAGCTAAAGGCTTTGAAGTATTTTTTTTTTAAACATGGTTAAATGTAAGCATTTTTCTTATATAAAAGATGATAGTCACAAGGTAAAAATATTTGTCCTCTAAAAAATAAATTTGTTTTTTTTAAGAAATTATCATATGTTAGTTTGATCTTTCCAACCAAAGGAATTTGAAGTTTAACTATGCAATTATTTAACCTTTGTTGAGCAAAAAAACTAAAGTTAAAAGGGTTAAAATAAAACTTTCAATAACTATAAGGGTGTAAAGAAAATAACCAACAAATTTTGGGGGCCCATAAGAAGACAACAAGAAAAAATTCAATTGGGTCTTCTTCTACACCTTATCCCAAAAGCTGTTCAACACCATTAAAACATGAAGCTTCGTTTTTTTTTTTTTTTATTGTGACTCTGACTGTAATTTATATATTAAACACTAAAGAGGCTTTAATCATCTCTAACTTTGATAATATTAATTTGAACATTTTAGAAATTGGAGGCCCCTAAAAAACGAAGGCCCTGTGCGGTCGCTCACCCCGCGCATGCTTAAATCCGGCCTTGACATTAGGCTACTATCTTCGTCATGTGTTTTGATTAAATGCAAGTGGTAGATACGATTGTGAAATAATTAATTGGAAGCAAACTGTAATTGATAAAATGGAGTTTTGATAAATCATACTCTGTAATTCATATACGAGTGGAATAATCATTTGTTGGACTCTTCAATTCTTTAACTTGGAGATAAGGGTAAGGAAGTAATTTAACATGTCAAACAATATTTATGTAAGAGTTTTCAATATAAGATTCAAAAAGATATGATAAAAATGAGATTTTGGATAAATATGTGTATTATAGAGTTTTGAAAGGATATTGAAGTAATTATAAAATTCACAAGGATATTGGTGTAATTTCAAAGTTTTGCAAAGATATAGATGTAAATCTCTCTTTATAATATGTAATTTTATAAGGTTTGTTTGAGATATTGTGCACACGCAAGTATACGACCTTTCAAGAAAATAGAAAAAACCCTACCTAAAACTAAAAACCCATAAACCTTAACCTTTAATCCATTGATTTCATTCAAAGATTCAAAACATCATTCATCAATATGAAAGTAAGTTTTTTCTAAACTGAAATATCGAGTATGCGCATAGCCGCATATCAAACAATTCAATGTTGTTCGGTAAAAACTAACAAGAAGTTGTAATTAATAATTGGTATTTGTTGTTCATTAAACTTAATGATAAAATTCGAGAAACAATTAACGATTATGGCGCCACTGCATGATATATTGTCACCATGTAAGTTATTGTAAGCTAGTCACCATGAATGATATATAATATTCTCAACGAGTTTGCAATTATTTTCGTGGATAATGAGTTTGTTATTACCGAATATACGTTTTTTTTTTTTTAAGTCAAGTTGTGGAATACTATTAACTGTCAACTTTTTTCGAAGTTCTACGAACCGAGTACTGTAGAATTACCGAAAATTCCCGTACCGGAACCAAACCAAAAAACTTGGAACGGTTCTTGGTTCCACTTTTTCCTTATTTTCAGTTCTCGGTTCTTTCGGTTCGGGACGGTTCTAGTACCATGGACACCCCTATTTCAATCTAATACAATTTGAATTATCAGTTTTATACTCCCTCCGTCCTTAAATAGGTGTCAACTTTTGACTTTTGAAGTATTTCTTTTTTAATTTTGACGTTAAATATTTTTATTTGTGTTATATAATACTTGATAAAAATTATACCAATGAAAATATATTTAAAACTCAATTCATTCATATATTTTGCATCAAGTATTATATAATACACAATAAAATAGTTAAAGTCAAAGTTGAAAAATATTGACTTCAAAAAGTCAAAGTGGTCATTTATTTATGGATAGAGGGAGTATGTCATTAAAATACCTACTTTATAAAAATATACCCCACTAAATACCCTACATACACTCACAAACCAAATAAAAAATTATAAAAATCAACAAAGTGGCCGGTTCACCTTAAGGCTAAACACAATGGGTCGGTTGACCCAAAAGGTTGTGTAAGGTTGAGGCTAGGTTGCCCCATTGTGGGGGTTGGGTTGTGATCGGTTGGGTTGAGCAAAATTGACAACCTAGTTCGTCAATTCAACCGACTTTCTCTACCAATTTTGTGTACCCTTTGAAGATTAAAAAAAAAAAAAAAAAAAAAAAACTTTTTTTTTTTAATTTTAAATTTACCACTTTTACAACATTATAAATACGAACCTCAAACACATTTCTAATTTCTAAATACACAATTCAAACAACTTCTCATAAACACTTTCAAACAAATTTTGTTAATTAAGTCTTACGATGAAATTTTTTGGTGATGTTTTCAGTTTTTAATAAGTACTGTAATGTTTACGTTTTATTAGTTTAAGTTTTTAATTATTGTTGTAATGTTTAAATATTTTTATTAATGAAGTTTAATTTTGTTTTTAAAAATATTTAAATTAAAAAAAAAAATAAATAAATAAATCAGGTCACCACTGTGGCAACTAAGTCGTCGTCGGAGAAAGAAAACTGATGTGACACAGGTGACCCAGTTCACCACTGTGTTCAGCCTAACTATTCTCGGGAACTAAACCTCGCGCGTGAGAATTGTTCGTGGACAAAAGAGTTACTCGTGAGTTTGGTAGTAAGGTGAAGGGATCACCTCCCTTGCCTTCTAGTGTGTTATACATCGATTTGATCACTTTTATAAAATAAATTTATTACGTAATATTTATAACTTCATAAAATATATATTTGTGGCTTGATATTCAAAAACAAAGTAATGGCGCCCCTGGATCTAATCAGTTGATTTGAGCGGTTGTCTGAAGTTCGTCCATCCCTGGATCTAATCAATATATAATACAGAGGATTAATCTAGAATCTAGAAGCTATCTAAATGGGCAAGCCCATAAAAATATTATAAATGGGCTAATATCACAACTAACAAAAATTCATTATTGCTAAAAAAATGAAACTAAAATGTTGCGAATCAACTTAACCAACGCGTCCCGTTTCGCCCATTACCAAAATGACCCATTTCCTGCGGGAGGGGGCATTTTCATCCGGGACCAGACACACACCTCTTGCATCGTTAGTCATAAAATCATTTAAGTAGTTCGCCGTTAACTCTTAATTACATAGTAGTCGTCCAGTATTGTTCCTGATCTCCTATTTAAGAAGTTCTCAAAATCCATATATTCTTTAGGCTTGAACTCCGGAATTACATGTCCTGCACCCTACAAGTATGCAAATCTCATTTAAACAGGGAGTTTTGCAATATATTTTTGTGTCATGCATGTTGAATTTGCATAAATACAGAATCAAGGTGATAATACTTGTGTAGATGTATACCGTCCAGGATTTTTCATCTCAATATGAATAAAAAATACACCTAATATAGATCATGGATATGATATCGCCTCTTTTTTTTTTGGAACAACAATTTTTATTAAACCAACTAGCAAGGAGCTAGAATTAAACTACAACAAGATATGGGTTTTTAAGCCAATCATTCCACTTGAACTAGGCTTTACGTCTAAACTTACACCAATTAAAAGAAATAGAAACAATATTATCAAAAATCGCCGCCTGACTTGGAGTCTCCTTCTCGAATAAGAGTTTGTTGCGGAAATCCCATATTGACCACCACAAGCCATAAAAGATGCCTTCAAATACATATTTGAGCTTGGTCTGCATTCGAAGCGACACCATCCATGTACACCATTCCTCGTAAGTATTAACATTAGCATAATCCATGTTCCACCAGGAAGAAAGTTTCCGAGCAATCAACCTAACCCATCTACATTGGAAAAATAGATGACTAGTAGTCTCCACCCCACCATTACAAATAGGACAAGCAATAGAATCAATCTCTATGCCACAGCGAGAAATATTATATCTCGTAGGCAAAGCATCAATTTTGATTTTCCAAGCAATAATATTCACCTTGATTGGCACGGATTTAACCCACCTGGTTGACGAAGTAACACCATGGAACCGTTTTCCATCTATAATATTTCGGATAGAAGCCACCGAGAACTCCCCTGAATTTTACAACGACCAAACATATCTATCAACACTAGGAGTAAGAGTAACCGTACTAATCAACTCATACAAGTCACCAAGCTGCGCTTCTTCAACACAACTTCTCACTTTCCGACGAAAAGAATTTTCTAAACTGGACTCGCTCAACTTCACGCTAACTGTGGAATTTCTCATCAGCTCTAACGCATACAAACGCGGAAATATGTCTTTAAGAACCCCACCTTCACACCATTTATCTTCCCAAAATAGCGTATTATCACCATTCCCTAATTTAAGCCGAATATATTCGAAGAAGTTAACCCCCTGGTTCTGCATTTGTTTCACTTCCTGAACAATATTTGTCCAACAAGACCGAATTCCAGCCTTCGACTCCTGCCCCAATCTACCATCAGAACCATGGATTACCTTTATAACTCTTGTCCATAGAGATGTTTTATGAGCATAGAACCGCCATACCCATTTAAACATTAAACCTCTATTAAGCGCATATAAGCTGGAAACTCCTAAACCCCCCTTTTCTTTCGCGGTTAGCACCTTACTCCACTTCACCCACGATGCTTTTTTGCTTCTAGTATCATGCCCATTAAAGAAATGACTTCAAATAGATTCAAGTTTTTGAAGCACACACAAAGGGACCTTAAATATAGACATATGGAAAATAGGCATCGACCCTAATACCGATTTAATAAGAGTGAATCTACCTCCAATAGATAGCGTTTTCATCTTCCATCTTGAAAGACGAGACGTCACCTTATCGACTACCTTTTTCCAAGCATGCACCCTTGACATATTCGCTCCAACTTTCGTACCTAAATAAGAGAAAGGAGTGTTGAGAATTAAGCACCCAAGTTTAGATGCCGCATTTTTGATCTTCCCATCTTCAACATGAATTCCCAGGATTTTGCTCTTACACATATTTATTCGAAGACCCGAAGCACGGTGAAAACATTCCAACACATGAACAAGGGTGTCAATATTCGTTTCACTCCATTGACCAAGAAACATCGCGTCATCCGCATAGAACAAGTGGGAAAGATTTACCATGGAATTAAGGCTAATTCCAATAAACAATCCCGAATCCACTACACGCTGAAACGATAAATGTAGGCTCTCCATTATAAGAATAAATAAGAACGGAGATAACGGATCACCTTGCTTAAGACCTTTAAAGAACTGAAATTCCTCCGTAGGACTTCCGTTAATAAGAATGGAGCCTCTAGACGATTTGAGACAACTTTGAATCCACACATGCCATTTATTGCCAAAACCGAATTTATATAAAACATCATCCAAAAAATCTCATCGAACCGAGTCATAAGCTTTTTAAAAGTCGACTTTGAAAATAAGAACTTGTTTTTTCTTCATTCGACACCATTGCATTACCTCATTTAGAATAAACGGCCCATCTAAAATTTGTCTCTCCTCGATGAAAGCCGATTGAACCTCAATAACAATATCTCCTAGCACATCCACGAGCCGATTAGTCAAGTTTTAGCTAAAATTTTATACAAGCTCCCAATCAAACTATTTGGACGAAAATCCTTAACCATGTTAGCATCAGGAATTTTCGGGATCAAAGCAATAAAAATCGAGTTACATCCATTTGGAATATCACCATGCGTGAAAAAAATGTTTAACAGCCTCAAACACGTCACATTCAATAGTCGACCAAAAGTGGCGATAGAAACCAAAAGTGAAACCATCCGGGCCGGGAGATTTATCCATACCACAATCCCAAACCGCCTTTTTAACCTCCTCTTTAGACACCATACGCTCCAAATCTTCTCGTTGATCAATTGATAAAACATTCAGAAAACTCATGTCGATATGTGTACGTTGATTCGAAGGTTTCTCGAATCTATTTTTGAGGTGATGAAAAAAATTCTTGTTTCACAGTGTCCGGATTATCAGTCCACGTTCCATTTTTCATAACACCCCGAATATTCAATTGACTACGCTTCTTATTTAGCATACCATGAAAGAACTTCACATTCTCATCTCCCTCAACGCACCATTTGATTTTGGCCTTTTGGGCGACTTTCGAAGCTTGATCATTAACCACATATTGTAACTTATTAAGAACCTCCAATCTTTTATTAACTATCTCGACCGAACCATTACCTTTATCAATCTCCTCATCCATAAACCTCAAATCCTCCTTGAGTTTAACAGCAGCTCCCTTTTTAGTATTCATGTATATAGTATACCATTTTCCAATATTCAATTTTAGAAACTTCAATTTATATAAAAACTTACAAATAGCATTATTATCATCTTCGGGATCTTCATTCCAAGAATCAATAACGAATTTGTCAAAACCATCCTCTTCCAACCAATAATGGTAAAACCGAAACGGTATCGGACCATAATCATATAAACTTTCGTGAAGTAAAATTGGACGATGATCCAAGAGGTATCGATCCAACGTGATAGCATTGATATTAGGACATGTATTCAACAGATTTTCGAAAACAAGGAACCTGTCCAATTTACTCATTTTAGTGGCGGATTTATGACACCAAGTATACGCACTTCCACCTAGATGAACCTCTTCTAATCCCACATTAGTAATGAAATAATTGAACACATCCGCACCATGAACATTAAAAATCAAACCAAATCTATCCGATCTATATCTAACCTCATTAAAGTCACCCATCATTGCAACCTCACCATCCCATTGATTAGTCACGTGAGTCAAATAATCCCGTAACATCCGCTTATCCTTAGCATCATGTGGCGCATAAACCATCACAATTAAAAGATCAGCCCCTGACCTTAACCACTCACCTCGAATAATGACAAAATAATCCGATACAGTAGAACTTTTCTTCCGGAAAGAATTTGGATCCCAAATACATAAGATCCCTCCCGAGTTACCGATAGAGTCACTATGAACATAATCAAAATTTAAATTACCCCAACATAATCTCACACTAAGCAAATCAATATTCTCCATCTTTGTTTCTTGCAACCCCAAAAAATTCACTTTATTCTTTATACACAACTCTTTTACCCAATCTTTTTTTGCCTTTTGGGCAAGGCCTTGAACATTCATTGACATAAATTCATCGATGTACCCCGGACGCTCCTTGAGATTCAATGATCTCTATAATGTTATTCACACATCCTTCCATATTATACCCCATAGCTTGCCCCACCTTCACAATTTCCTCCATAACATTTAACATAGATCCCCCCATACGCGGTATCTCAGATTCCTTAAAATGTCCAGAACGAAGAGATTCTGAGAATTTGTTAGATATACCATCATCCTGATTCATATTCAAGTGATCCTCATGCAAAGTTTCATCATTAACATTCTGATTTTGATCATTATTTGTACCAACCTCATTCGGTTCCACCTCAAGAGTGAATCCGGGAGGGTATTTAAAACTTTGGTCATCACTATTTATCTTTTGTGGCACGTCTTTTTTTATTTCTATAAGTTATATTAAATCTTGCAATATTAGCATGTAGTTTGAAACGATCTACCCATATCGTACATAAGTTGTTAACCAATCGCTCCACATTAAACACATTAATAAAAAGAACAAAACCAAATTGCTTACCAACTTTCGATCTCTTCAATGGGATAAAAGAATTAACAACGTGACCATACTATTTACATGAATGGAACAGATCTTTAGCGGTATACGAATCCCGAAAAATTCGTGACGTAGATCGACGTAGAGATCCTGGCTACGTCATCTTCCTTCGATCTATAACTCCCCATAAGCAGATCAAGAAAAAAAAATGAAGAAAACGAAACCCCAAAAGGAAAGGACTTAGAATGGAATTGAAAAATAGGGCAAAAAAAAACAAATCGATTAAAAAATAATTAGTGAATTGAATTGATATATGAAAAGGATTTTTGGATTGAAGGGAGATCTGTCTATTGAAGTGATTTATGGGAAAAAATCTATTTAGGAATTGGAGATGACGAGATCCAGGAAGAGGATGATCGCCATGGGAAAATACTAACAGTACTATCCTAATTAGATATAGAAGTTTTCATTGTTTGGATATGATATCGCCTCTAACTTTAACAGTAGCAAATGTCAATGAGAATTCCTTTTGCGCATATGTCGTTACGTATCTGCAAGACAAGTTATAATTTCATATTTATTTATGGAGTACATAACAATTTATAAATTATAGCTTACTTGATCGAAGCCAATACTCACCCTCCAACTTTGATGTAGACTTATGTGGAAACCTAGAAGGGGGGTTGAATAGTTTACCGTTTAAAATCTTTGTTTAGAAACTTTATTTTAAGATCAATTGATATTGATCTAGGATATGTTAGTGAAGAATAAATAATATGCAAGCAATATATAATAAGTAAACAAGGAAATAAATAATCAAACCACGACAAAGATGTTTATAGTGGTTCGGTCTACAAGGACTCTTTTTCCTTGCCCTACTCCACTCCCCGAGTCTCCAACCCGAGAATTATCTTCACTAATCAACAATACTAGATTACACATCAACAAAACAAACAAGCTTTCCAACTATTTGTTGAAGCTTGATTATGCCTTTATCTTCTTTGCTATAAAAGATGATCACTAGAATGAAATGAAACCGAGTTAGATGTAATAGAATGAGATAATGTATGTGTTTTAGGCTAAGAAGGGACGAGAAAACAACTTGAGTTGGCTTGCTATTTATAGGCCAAATGAACAGCAGAGCCACGGACCAGACGAAACCAAAAAAAAAAATGTTCCGCCCTTGTTAATTTTTGGTTCCGCCGGTCTGACAGTAAAGATTACAAAAATCTTTCCAAGGTCACCCAAATCAAACCAAGATCATGTAAGATATGTTGAGTACAAATCTAAACAAAATATTCTATGAAATCTTCTAAATATTTCCAATGTGATGCAAGCCATGATGTAATATGTTGTTTTCAATTTTTAGATTTGATATGTTAAAAGTAAGGGAAAATTTGTCAAATAGACCGCGCGCCCTGGTGCATATCACTTTCTAGACCACTTTTCTAAATAATTTGAAACTAGACCGAGGGCAATCGCTGTTATTGGGCAACTCAATCACATTGCGACAAGTGTCCGTATGTGTAAGGTATTGTTTTTTGGGCAACTAAAAAGCGGCGGGCAACCGTATTTTTTAGAAAAGGTTTTTTTTTGTCATTTTACATGATACTTCTTTTTACATAAATAAAACATTTTTCATAAGACTGCTACTTCTCATTAAACTGCTACTGCTTCTTCTTCTCAATACAGATTCAAACACACACACACTACTCCATCAATCCCCCAACCCTAGAAAATTCTAAACACCCATTATCCAAAAAAACACACACCCACACACACGACTCTACCGAATGTTATTTTTCATAAAAACTAAAAACTAACAGATTTCCATTGTTTAGTTTAGTTGGAGGATTCGGAACTCGTTTAATCATCCCACCCAAATCTGAACCCCAATCCCAAATATTAGACGTGGGATCAACATGGCAGTCGATTCCGTTGTCACACACTTGAAGAGCAAATCTAGGATGATTAGTACATCTGAAGAAATAACACAGGTTTGTCTGGTGTACAACTGAATAATCCATCATTAGTATAATGGGTCTGGTATGTGATTTATGGTCTATTTCATCTAATAAATAGGTTTCTACTTATAATACTCTGCTGTAATCATGTGTTATGACTACGATGAACGGATTCATTCAGCAGGCGTCCTTGCTACCAACCACCAGTATTGGTAACCATTTTAATCTCATTTGTGTTAATTTATAAATGTGTGTTTTTTTGTGTTAGCATCTCATGAACCGGCCGTCGCTGCTGTTTGCCGTCACGTCTCCGCTGCTGCCATCTGCCACCAATCGGCCAGCACCCACCAAACAGGTAAACGTGTTTTGTTGATGTGAAATTAGTGTTTTTTTTTTATTTATTTGTATATTTAACAGAAGTTGAAGATGAGAGCTAAAACTATGGCTTATTATTATTCTTATTGTTGTTATAGTTTATAAGAAGAAACGTGTTAGGATTTGTAAGTTTGTTATCCATGTTTCTATTTGTATTAGCTTCTAGGATTTATAAGTTCATTTACCTATTTGTGCTTACTTATTTGAAACTTGTTAGGAATTAGAAAATTCCATAGTGAAGAGTCGGTCACCCCAAATATTATCTAGCATAAGTTAGCTCGTAGACTTGTTGTTATTTACGTTATTAAGTAGTTTATTTATTAGTTTGTAGCGTAGTATAGCTTAGTGCAACACCGTGGAGGAAGGACGGGTCTTTACCCACTGTATACCTGATCCACAGGCCGTTAGGAGGTCGTGTATTCTTGTAACTATAAATACCCCTTCCATCCATGGAAGGGGTGTGGCTTGGCAATCTAACCTTTCATTTTTATAGAAGCAACTCTCTACCAAGAACACCATCTCTCTACTTTCTCTCTCTACAATGTTTAACATGTATTTTGATCATCCAAGACCACCCGAATCATCAACACAATAATTATAGGATCCTAACAATTGGTATCAGAGCCAGGTTATTGTGTTGTTTATGGTGATTCTTGTGGTTTGTCACACGGTTTTTATGCATGTTTTGATGAATTCGTTTATAAGGTTCTTAAGCTTGATGATATAGTCATTTTATCGTGGTCAAAACAGTTTTATAACATGTTAATCACTTGTCTTTTGATAAAAGTTTTTTTTGCTCATCTAGCGACTTGAGGTGGTATAACAGTTTTAGAACAGTTTTGATAACTGTTTTATAACAGTTTTGATATGTGGTATAAAACAGTTTTTTGACATGTTCATCACGTGCTTGTTGACTTGTGTGGTCGGAATATGTTTTTTCTGTTTTGTTATGTGGGTAAACAGTCGTTTATACATGTATGGTATCCTGTTTATTTGGTCAAATTGTAATATCTGGTCTTTACATTGGTCATTACATGGGTGTTTGTTTGTCCAAAACTGATATTACATGGGTCAAACTGGTATGTTTTTAAAGGTCAAACTGGGTCAAATCTATCATTTGCAACAGTCTTTGTCACGTTTTTTCTGGGTTTCCTTGAATATGGTCGGAAAACTCGCCGGAATATCATTTTAGCGACTTGGTCTCATATTTGTCCAGATTCACTGGTTCTCTGTGGCGACTTGGTTATCTCGTTGACTTTCTTGAAAGTCAATAGCGAGTTATTTTTTATGCTAAGTAGCGACTTGGTACGGAAAATGACCTAGCGACTTGCAGTAGCAATTTGTTTTGAAAAGGTTTAGCGACATGACACATGACTCGTGTGATAACTAGCGACTTATATTGATAAGTTAGCGACTTGAAAGATGAAGAAGTTAGCGAATTGACTCATGACCCTAGCGACTTGTGTTTTGAAAGAATTGCGACTTGTTTTGACATAACGCTAGCGACTAGACTAATCCGCTTTGACTGTTGAGTCTAGCGACTTATGTGATGAGATGAAAAAGAGTTTAACCACTGACCAACACCAATGACCAAGACCACATTACAAATGTCAAACGACAACATGACTTCAGGTCTCTACAAACCATCATCAGTCCAAACTTTTCTATGTTTCGAGAATCCTGATGACATTAATCTCGACAAAAAATAAACTTCAAAACCATAACAAACTTCAAATTTCTATTCTCACCTATAACCCATCCCATCAAGACTCGGACTCAAATGAAAACTAAATCCATCTCATCGCTAAAGCTTTCAAACAGACTCGACACATAATTAACATCTAATTGATCTCAGTCTCGTGTTAATGACTTTAAGCCAACATCCTTTAGAACCAACACGATCTCGTCATTGATCTAAGACATGAAAGTCTCATCTTACACTATCCGATACAGAAAATGAAAAGATTATAACAATTATGTTACATCTTTTTCATTGGTTCGTTCTAAATAAATCACAATCGGAAACAAAAACATGAAGGGTCAAATTTATACCTACCTGTCACCACAATTAGGTCATGTTGCAGCCCCTCAACCCTCGTCCATACGCTCATGGCCATCCCTGTGGCATACTTGGACTTGTCTTAATCGTACATGGATTGGAGGCATATGGTTTATTCAACTAAGATCTGATAATTAAAGGTGATTGGCGGATACATACTGAGTTATGTTAGGGTTTGTATAATGATGTGATAGGGGCGTAAATTTTTTTGAGATGAGATTAGGGTTTGTGTTGCTGAAAAGTTCTAATGGGGGCGTATGTTTGTGAAGGGATTAGGGTTTGTTAAAATTATTTTGTGACTGCACTTTATAGTAAGGTGAGAAAGTTTAGGGTATGAGTGAGATAAGAAGCCTTATATACCCCGTATGATTAGGGCAGCTGTTGTATTGGGGTCGAGATACTGATTGTGGAATATGGGGCCTCGTTAGGATGTCATGGATCTGGATAATGCATGGGCTGAATATGATGTTTATTCTAATGGGCCTCTATTGTCCTTTAAGCTGACCTCATATCAAGTTGTTTGATATTATTTTGATGAAGTTCAAGTATTCTTGATGGTCCAAAATAAATATACTACATGTATCATTACTTGTAGTAATGGTTACTTTTTGATAGTCTGAACGGATATGACTGTGGTCACCCAATTCGGAATAGGCTTGGCAAGATTTGAGTAAATGTGTTAGGACTAATTGCATATTGTGATTATGTGAGATTGGAATATTAACTGATATTGATTTTGTGGGCTTAAGGGGTTTATTGGATTTGTTTGGGCCTTGCATTACTTCATGGTATTGGACGTAAGTGAATTGGACCGAGTGATATGTAGTTGGAACCGTGGGTGATATGTGGTTGAATTATACATGGTTCATCTTACTTTGCTCATTGACATTTAGTGTATAAGGTTTGAAAGATTTGTATGTGCTAATTGGACTAATGGACCTGAGACCCTATGTTGATATGCTAAACATCGCGGGAGTTGAAATAATTGGATACCTAAGACGGTTATATGAGAAGGTAGCTATACTATTGGCACAATCCGTAATTTACTTTCTCATATAATGTGGATACATATGTGTTTATTTGTTTCTGGAATGAGTTATATGACAATGATTAAAACCAAATATGAGCTTTGATATTCTGAGAATTGGACAAAATGAGATATGTTGAAGAGTTTTGATGATGATGTGATTGGGTATGATAATGAGAGATGTTGTGGTATATTGATTGATACTTTGATGTATACATTTTCACGAAGAGTATTGTGTCACGGCTTGAAGTGTTTATTGAAAATGTTGACTACGGGGGTGTTAGGACGGTATCTCTTATCTGGATTTGAAGTGAGGTTTTCCGGGCGTGTTCACTTATTTTGTCTTCTTTCTTTCTACCATTCCGCGAAGATGACTTGTTTGGGCTTATATAGAGTGTGATAAAGACTTGGCTATTTAGTTACGGTTGTGATTCTTTCTCACTTAACCCACAACATAACTATTACTAAGGTGTCTCACGCAGTTGAGGATATGTCAAGAGGTTTTGTACATTGGGTACACCGTTTCTTCTTCACAAGGATCAGTACAAGTTTAAGTAACAAATCTGGGGAAGTTCACTTCATGATCAAGTTTGACATATCGGGTTTACTTCACCAAGTGGTCACAGCAACAGCCGACAGAATCCGTGAATGATGTGTTTATCGAAGTGTTTATTGGATGGTTGATGTTATTGTTGATATGAGATAATGAACCGTTGATGAACCACTGCATGTTCCTCTAAAACAGATATTCACTGAAACCAAAGTTGTCATTACACATTCAAGCTTACATTGTGTACGGTTTTGTCTTGATTTTGTAAAATCCCGCGAAAGAACTTATTTCTCGGTTTAAATCATAGACTTGTAAAATCCCGTAACAATGGAAACATCCTAATAATAGTAAGGTGCATTTCCGGACCTATCTTACGGATTATTCTTGGTTTTGTAAAATCCCGCGAAAGAAACTATTTCTCGGTTTAAACCATAGAGTTGTAAAATCCCATAATGATGGAACTATCTTGGAGAAAGGAAAGTGTATTTCGAGATCTCTTTTGATGCTGGTGCTACGGTATCTGTTTCGAAGAAGGGATAAAAGAGTGTACTTCATGAATTGGGTTTGTGTTTGGGTTGTCTTCATGGCAGTATGGTTATTACATGGTTTTACGGGGATATGCTCACTAAACCACGGTCGGGATGAAAACCATTATCATAGTTCACTTAAAACGTAAAAGAAGGCTAGAGTTGAGCTTTTAACCAAAAAGATGTGACAACGGGGTTAATTCAATATTACTTATTTGAGGTTGAAGTGAAATATCATAAGCGAGTGTACTTAGTATCTGAAGGTATCGGGGATGGTTGGATGAAGATTCTTCATGATCCTTGTTCGAGCTTATTATCATAAACAAAGACTTGGAGATCTAGTTATTGTTGGGTGTCTTTTACATTTTCTTTTACCACTTGGGGGAATTGGGCTCATACCACCACAAAATAACTATCACTTTAAGGAGTTACGTTGTAGTGCTCAGTGTCACATTCAATTGTGGATTTTCAAGAGGTAATGTACGTCTTATACTTGATGGTTGGTTGGATGAAGTGTATAGAGTACATAGAGAGTACTTAGAGATGCTAATGGAAATCGGCACCGCTCTTTGTTACATATGTGCAAGTTTAAGTCACGAGTTCGGGGTAGTTTACTTCAGGGTCAAATTCATCATATTGGGTTTTCTCCATCAGTTGTCACTACAAAGAGCCTACTGAATGATAATGGGTTGATTACATGTTTTACCAAGAGAGTTGAAAAGAGAGAGATTATGACGTATGAACACAACAATTCATGCCTCGTTCTCTAAAGAAAAGAAAAGTGTACGTCTTAGTGCGCTTTATATTCAAAAGAAGAGAAATCTTCTTATGACGTATGAACACAACAGTTCATGCCTCGTTCTCTAAAGAAAAGAAAAGTGTACGTCTCAGTGCGCTTTATCTTCGAAAGAAGAGAAATCTTCTTATGACGTATGAACACATCAGTTCATGCCTCGTTCTCTAAAGAAAAGAAAAGTGTACGTCTCAGTGCGCTTTATCTTCGAAAGAAGAGAAATCTTCTTATGACGTATGAACACATCAGTTCATGCCTCGTTCTCTAAAGAAAAGAAATGTGTACGCTTCAGTGCACATTATCTTTAGAAGAAGAGAAATCTTCTTATTATGACCATTCTCATCAACATGCTTCATACTTTTACCATGCGCTTCAGTCATAAAGTGAACCGGGCTACCATTGATTGTTTTCATATTCCACTTGCTCAATATAATGAAGATGGCGATATCATGTGCTGATTTTGCCAGAGAGAAGTGTGAATAGAACATTCGGATGATTTTCACTTGTTTAAACAAGAATGGCAACTTCGTATGTAATTCTTGAGGGGGAGAAGAAGTGTGAATTTTTTGCATTGTTGATTGAAATTTGAGAATACAAATGGTCATACGGCTCTAAACTTATGTAAGAACCGAGCTTCTTCTTATCGGGTCATCTTCACATCGAGTTTTTATCTTCTAAGAGCCGTTGGTTGACATCTTCACTCGGACTGATGAGTTTATCGACAAAGTGCTTCCGGTTAATGCTTCACGTATACATCAACATGATGATTCCGAACAATCTCTTTGTTCTTGTTTGATATGATTGGTGGTTTGGTGTTACCATCTTGTGTGTTCGTTGCGGCCTGATTGCTGATTTCCTTGATGAACATCTTTCTGTTCTTGATTGATTGGGAGGGATTTTAGTTAAGGGGATTTGCAAGATGTAAGTTAATTGGGATGCTTTTTGGTGTGAGTTGAAGATGTTAACTATCTATTCCCCAACTGCACAATCTTGAAGAAGGTCGAGTCTACAGTCTGTTCTACATTTTTTGCTACATGTTAGAAGACTAAAGACGAGTTGCATTTAACGATCTAAAGACTTCTTCTTAATCTGGGCATTTATCAAACAGATTGTCGGTGTAGGGGAGAGCACTAATTGGGAGAGTGTTATAAGTCAGATTCAATCTCCAATTAGACTTGCTCATATTCTTTATCAGTGACTCCTCGAGACATTGATATTGACTATTGTAATCTTGAAGTTGCACTATTGAATAATAATCCGCTCTTTGGTATTCCTTTGCCAAATCTTCACGGATTATTGTTCGTGAAAAATGATCCGCTCTTTGGTATTCCTTTACCAAATCTTCACGGATTATTGTGCACTTTGTAAATCAAGCACATGAACATTAAGGAAAATGACTACCTCATCCGCTTGAAGACATTATTGGTGAATCTTCCAGATCAGTCTCTATATGTATATCTTTAGGAAGATGGAATTGATGTTGAGGAATCATTTGTTCCGGTTCATTAAGTGGGTCAATGTACATCCGGTTGTACATTTATTCACGTGTTGGACATTTGACACCAGTTGATTACTTCGGAGTTAATCATTTATCACTTATTTGAGATTGAAGTTGACTTTCACAAAGGCGTGTTCTTATTTGATAACTTGCTCGGGCTTAAAAATTTGAGTTGAAGACTTGGTTTATCTAGTTACCAGCAGTCAAGGTGGATGGTTGAAGACCTGATTAACTATCACTATTAGGAGTTACTTTGTTTTACTCAGTGTCACACGCATATGACGGTGTGGATAATCGCAAGAGGTGTTAATGTCTCATACTTTGCTTGAGTAGTGAGTACTTAGAGATTTGCTTGAAGCATAAATTCTATACACCGTTCTTCCATCATTAGGTGCAAGTTTAAGATACAAATGTGGGGAAGATAACTTCAGTTTCAAGTATGGTATATCGGGTTTTCTTCTTCAGTGGTCACTTCAAATTGTCTACATAAGGGTTGATAAAAATAGTCAGAGAGAGTCTTCAGCAAGTTGATTCTCACAAGAGTTCAAGTGTTCTTCTCAACAAATTTCTAGTATACGGGCTTATAATGATTTTCTGATTCTGAAGTAATAAAACCATAAAGGGGCAAGGAGACACACATCTAAACACAAAGCGAGTAAACTTGATGAACTTAATTCTTCTAAGTGATTGAAGATATCCCGGGAAGACAAATGTTATTACCGCAGAGAAGCTCAAGGTTTGATTCATGGCGAGTAAACTTTATGAACTTAATTCTTCTAAGTGATTGAAGATATCCCGGGAAAACAAATGTCATGACCGCAGAGAAACTCAAGGTTTTACTCATCAAGGCGTTTAGTGTTCTAATTCCAACTATGTGGGGGAAGAGATGTTAGAGAAAGTTTTTGAAGATAAAAGAGGTACACAAGTACGACATATTCAGGGGAGATAAATGTGTAACATGAGGGAGGTGTTGTCAGTTATTCTCTCGTTGGGAATGTGTGTACTTCGGATTCTTGAGCTTCATACACGTTCATCAAGGAAGAAAAATGTGAACATGGGAAGCTGTTTTCATTCCCCTCATGATGTGTATTTGGGAGAGTTCTTGAGCATTATACAAAGAAGCTGACTGCATTATTTCAACTACTTGGGGGAATTGTTCTCTTGACACCTTTTGAAATGGATCGCTTCATACTTCAGTGGGAATGGAAATTTGAGAAGATTATTTATGTGTGGGATGATACGGTGTTGTTCTTCTTGTTGATGATATAACCTCGAACTAAGAATCACGGTGATTATTCTTGAAAGGAGCAGCTGGATTTATGATAATGGTGTGCTTCTCTGTGCACCTGGCTAAGGAAATCTTGAAATAGAGCTTGAATCGCTTTCAGCTAAAGGATTTTCGGTTTGGGGGGAAGCTGCCAAAGTCTCACTTTCAGATGGTTCAATTTCTTTCTTCGATTCAAGAGCCCTGGAAGCTTTGGTGGTGAATGTTTAAGAGTTGATGACTTCTATCTTCTACGACGTGCTGCTCGATATCCTTATCTCGGTACTCGTATCATCATCTTCTTTAACTATATCATCTATTATATCCTTGTAAATATTTTTCAAAAAGCAAAATACAAAATTATAAAACCAACAAAAAGAAAATAGAAAATTATAAAACCTTCAAAAACCCATAAAAATCAGAAAAATTTGAAAAATACAAAAAATTTGTTTTCTCAAGACATGTCTTCTGGTATCGATAACATCTACGGTCTTAGAAATGTCATTCAATAATGGCACGGGACTTTAGATGAAGTTCAAGCAGGAGGTGTAAATATTTCTTTCTAAACATGTCTCAAAAAAATGGCTTACAGTTATTTCAGACTGTGACCCGCGCTTTAACCATGGTTTGCTATTATTTCTGATAGCAACCCGCTCTTTTAAAGAAAGGAAAGTGCTGCACTTGAACTTTTTCCAAAATATTTCGTGCACTTATCCTAAAACTAAACAAGGAAAGCATGTCGTCTAAAAGACTGATGTTCCTACACAAATGTTTTTCCGTCTTAAATTCTTCAGAAAAATATTTGTTGTTCTCTTAAATGGTGGAAAATGAGCTGCTTTAAAAACAATCAGATTCCGAGTTTTTATAAAATTTGGAAACTCAATCAATGACTTCAGCACTTTTAAAATCTTTTATAAAATGAGTTATTGGTTGAGGGGGAGAATGTTTTCAAATCTATATCATCTAACGGGCTCTCTTAATTATCCTACGTGCTTAATTAAAAATGATATTTGCATGTGTCGAAGGACTAGGAATTTAGGATATGATTGTTAGGTTTAGATGATTAGTGTTTGATTAACACATAAACCCCATGCCTTATATGATCTGATTGTTATGTTGAATTGAATTTTATTAGCCGATTGCTGTTATGGGTGATGTCGACCACCATATATCTGTATGTGTGTTCACTAAGGTATGTAGGTATATTGGGTATAAGAATGTTCCCGATCAGGATCCCACATAATATGATGTTTGGATGCCGAAAGGAAAGGGTAACGATATCTTGGGTTGACAAATGAAGAAACGGAGCTTAATTGGACTTCTATGGACTATGGAGAGTTGGCATAAATGCAACGTAAGAGGTCTCACTACATCAGCAGATGGTTTTCTTCTAAGTGATTGAAGAAACCGAGCTTAATTTGACCTCAGTTGGCATTCAAAATGCAACGTAAGACGAAGTCTCACTGCATTAGCAGATGGTTCTTCTTCCAAACCCTACAGCAACAACAGAAGCTTCTCAACCACCTAACATATCTTTGTGCAGGATAATCGTGATGATACCATTTTTCTAAAACTTTGAAAAATATTGTTTTTGAAAATGGAAAAATATTGTTTTGAAAATATATTGGACTAAATTTTGAAAATCACCGGACTTCATTTTATCAAAATTTAAGTCACTCAATTATCGACTTCGGTCATCGATTGAGGGGGAGAGTGATTTAATTTAAAATATTTTCAAACAATATATATTCAAAAGAGTCCATTTGTACGAAATTATGTGGTGATCTAAAGATTTAATGTTATGTCATGGTATGATTTTTCTTTTGAATCAAGGTCTTTCAAAATGAAATTTTTTCTGTTCTTGTTTGATTGTGAAATTGTTTTGTTTTACTCAAAAGATCTCTTAAAAACAATCATACCTGACACTAACAATCTTTAATGTCTAAATTTGTTCCTTATTAATCATTTTTCAAAATTAAATTTTGCCACGTCATTCCTTAAAACTTTTCTAAATAATTTAAATCAGATGGGATCACAAATCTCAAATGGTTTGATATTTTTTATCAAGGGAGAGATCGTGATTTAAATCTCAAATATGTTTTTATGGAATTGGTTTTAGTCCTTCAAAGGCACTCCTACCTCCATGTGCCAAACGATTTCAAATACACAATGCACATGTTGAGGAGGAGGATTTATCCAAAAACCAGATGAGTATTTAAACAAGGCCACATTTTCTCCCATGTTTTCTAAACCTAATTAAATCACTTGGGATCCAAAATCTCAAAGGGTTTGATATTTTTGATCGGAGGAGAATTTGTGATTTAATAATTAAATTTGATAAAAGGTGGTCGATTTGATGAAATTGTGCAGGCTGCTCTCTCATATGTGCTAAACGCTTTCGAATCTAGAAGCACATATTGAGGGGGAGCATAACTATCGAGGTACAAAACTTTTTTTAAAGAGATTTATAAAGTACCTTGATTGAGTTTTCAAATGGTTTCTTAATGGCTTTTGTGATCGTGGATGTACTTCAAAAGAACTCTTGCCTCTATGTGATAAAATGATTTTAAATATCCTATGCACATATTGAGGGGGAGAATTTTACCATGAAAATCAAATGGCTTTTTCGTATGAAAATTGTGATCAAAGAAAATATTTCAAAGTCCTCTTGCCTCCTTGTGCTGAACAATTTCTAAATCATATGCACATGTTGAGGGGGAGGTTTTCTAAATGATCAAAACTATTAAGGTACAAAATGCTTTGATCTCGTATCACAAGTACCTTGATTGTTTTTCCAAATGATTTTTCAATTGGTTTTAAGGAAGAATGAACTGTACCAAAAGACCGACCAATTTACTTTATGCATGGTGTTATAAGGATGGTTATGTTAGGTATTAGTTCCCACGATCCGCCAGAACCGAAGGGATCTACCCAGGGACAATCCACTAGATAGTGTAGAAGTCCTTAGGTATGATGAAAAAAGGATAAAAATGAGAATATGGGAAGAGTGCGGACTGAGACAGAGCTAGTACTGGAATAAACCCAACAAGGTTCTAGTAATGAAGTCTCGGTAAGCACTGAAGGGGTTGAAGAATGAAAAAGAATTGAATGTGAAAAGGGTGAAAAGAAATAGCCCTCCAATAATTCAACCTTAGGGTAGAAACCGGGTTCAATACATATGCTACTGGTGTTTACTAAGGTAACACTGGTATTGAAGACAAGATATCATGGACCCAGTGATGCACTGCACTACAACTTCCCAAACTACTCAAGTTCCTCTTAAAAGGACTTGTTTCATTCTCACGGGGAACCTACATAATCTATCAACTTTCTCTTAGAGATTGTTGATATTGAAGAAGGAGACCCTCTCCCTAGTCTCCGGCATAGGAACCATATGTGCACTATTGAGTCTAGAGCCAAGAGATCATCCACAATATCTCATTAGGACACAAAGTTAATGAAGACTTGCTGTTTCACACTATGTGGAAAGTAAGAATATAATTAAGAGTCCTACAAATTATCCTTGTGGTATTGCCAGAACATCTGAGTGATATGCATACATATTCACAATGAAGATGGAAAGCCTTCTGGAGCCAACATCAAACAAGCTCCTGGTAGGTAGCATGTGAGATCTATTCTATAGATCAACCATGTGACAACTGGATAGAAACGATGGGGCGATTCACTCGTGAATCAACCTTGGTCCAGGAAATGGATTGACGGATGCTTTTGGAAAAACCGTTCGATGTGCAAATCTTTTCTTTTCTCTAGCACATCGAATGTGTATTCATTTTCAAACTTAAAAAGTATCTCTGATTGAAAAAATACTTTTGGAAAAACCGTTCGATGTGCAAATCTTCTTTTCTTTAGCACGTCGAATGTGTACTCTTTTAAATACAAAAAGTATTTTGATTGAAAATTGATCTTTCTCATAAAACCTTCGTCGTATTGCAAAACTCTTTCTTCTAAGCAATACGCGATTGTTTTCAAATCATTTTTCATCAATCAGTGAATCTCAATTCGCTGGTTCACTCACTCCGTGTTGTCTTCTTTGAGATGTTCCGGTTTGAGAACGGCTAGAATAGCTGCGAAACCCTGTCAAGGAGATTCTTAGGAATCCTACCTGATCACAGCAGTACTTGTACTGATCAACGGGGAACCGTGGGCCGTGTACCTCAATTCAACGAAAGTAATCAAAGACACTTTCGTGTGTTTTATTGCTAATTGTTGTTTGCAGGTACTTTTGGACGGTTGCAGTGATCGAATTGAGGAGTCATTCCAAAGCCGCATGCTCACAGCATCCACACTTAATTTGAAGAAATCATGACTGGTGCATATCTACATAACCTGGTTCTGATATATTTATACTATGCTTCGCTTCGCTGCGCAAATATCATGAACCAGTAAAGCTTTCGCTACTCTGATGGAAAGATGTCATGATTCAAAAGTGTGAGCATGTCGGTCCGAAAGTCACAACTTCACATGATGGCAACACAACAAAAGGGTGATCCAGAGAGATTTGTTGTGGCTGATGATCTCAATGAAAGCTCGAAGATCATCAAAGATGTGGATCAGTTAAAGGCCTCCACTAAAAGTACAAAATGTGCGAACTATGAAGAGTCACCGCTAAGCACAAAGATTGCGGAATTGAAGAATTGAAGTCTACGAGCTCAAGAACAAAGTCAAGAATAGAATGCTAGGATTCGAAATGTAAAACATGGGGTGACCTCCCTTAGGGGGAGACTGTTAGGAATTAGAAAATTCCATAGTGAAGAGTCGGTCACCCCAAATATTATCTAGCATAAGTTAGCTCGTAGACTTGTCGTTATTTACGTTATTAAGTAGTTTATTTATTAGTTTGTAGCATAGTATAGCTTAGTGCAACACCGTGGAGGAAGGACGGGTCTTTACCCACTGTATACCTGATCCACAGGCCGTTAGGAGGTCGTGTATTCTTGTAACTATAAATACCCCTTCCATCCATGGAAGGGGTGTGGCTTGGCAATCTAAACTTTCATTTTTATAGAAGCAACTCTCTACCAAGAACACCATCTCTCTACTTTCTCTCTCTACAATGTTTAACATGTATTTTGATCGTCCAAGACCACCCGAATCATCAACACAATAATTATAGGATCCTAACAAAACTGCTACTATTTATAAGTTCATTTACCTATTTGTGCTTACTTATTTGTAAGTTGTTATAGCTTTTCCACACGTAATCCAGTGGTGCATTGAGCTATCATATCCAGTGATAAAGTAATACATTCTGAATTCAGTCATCTACATATGAGAATGGGTTGAAACTAATATTAATTGTTCTTATTCTTATTGTAGTCAGCGGGCTGTTGAACCCATCATGTGGAAATGTAAGTGGGTTCATTGTACCAATATTTGCACCAACGGAAAATGAAGTGCACGTTGTCAAGTATTCTTTTTTGGTCTCCATTCTCTCCAACCTTCTTTCGGTTCTTGGCACTTCTCTTTGTGGTGGCGTTGCCCACGTTTCATTCTAACAAAATGAATAAGGCGATTGCGTAGGTAAAACTTATTTCAATCATATAATATCACTGAACAATATACAATTTGCAAAGAGTATGAGGTTTTTTTGTTGTATGATTAGAATTTGAGATGCATTTACATTTGTTGAAACATAAATTAAAAGATGTCGGCATGGTATTATTGATGTCGGGGCTGCTATGCCATCTGTTGCGACTCAAGTGCAGATATGCAGCTGCAACTAATGTGAGTACAACTGATGACACACTAAGCAAAGATTACCGCAACACCGATTATTCAGGTGAGTTATTTTTGTATGAAGTATATGCAATTAAATAGGCCAAATGTGAAATTGAAAATAGGGGTGAAAAGACAATGTATGCTTACAATTTTTCTCCTTCATATGCTTTTTTACTTGCTATACTAAAAATTGATCAAGTGCAAGTTTTTAATCAACATGGTTGCATTATTCCTTAATATAAAATATTTCTTTTCATCGATTTCTGTAGGAAAGAGTGAAATACGTAGAAGATTGTTTATATATACCAGCTAATTGCATAAATGAGGAGACACAGAGGATAATCATATGGTGATTTACAGCCATAGGTGGTCATATAGAGACATGTTACGATCAGGCTATTGTCAGACCAGGTGAAGAATAATAAGGTGTATTTACCCTTTGGATTAGCTCGCTACTGAAACGAGCAGTATTATTAACTGAATTTATATATGTCGGGTAATTGCATAAAAGAGGAGAACACGCATGTAGTGATACGTCAGAAGTTCGAAACTACCCCGACAATGTGTCTGATGGATTTGAAAACTAGAATAAATTAGGAACAAATTTAGTTGAGGTAGCTTTGTATTGATATTTGTATATATGAATTACAGTGTCAACATAAGTGTTATCTACTGCATACATGAAAAATTAGGAGTTGCTGGGTTAATCAACTATGGGTAACCCAGGTATCAAGTTAAATTTATATAAGAAAATTTAGGAGTTCTTAACTTTTATGTTTTGGTTGGTCGCCTTTATGTATGTTGATGACCAAAATAATAGGGATTTTCGTTCTACATGAGCTTTTCCTAACCCATGTAAAAATATTATTACTTACCTTAGTAGCAACTGTCATTATCTTTTTTCCTGATTACAAACGCGGGTCACTTCAGGTTCTACAGGTGCGCCGAAGGTGTTGGAGTCTATTGCAGGCGTGATTCATAATGCCTCAGCTGCTTATTCACTTGGTAGTACAACCATCATTATTGCAACTGTCATTTTGTGTTATATTTCTAGACTTTCGTTTAATTATAACTTTTATCGTACTTATAAATTTTTGTGAATCTGAACTGTGGTAGGCAGAGGTTGCACGAACGAAGCCATTAGGAGACCTTGACGAGGGCGATCTCGAATCAGCTTACGAGAAGAAGGTAGAGGACAAGGTCAACCTACAAGTCAACCAACTTGAAGAAATGACACAAGCGCGGAGAATATTGGGATCCTGATCCCGATACTGGAGTGTCCACACGAGCAGGCTAACGTATTATGAAGCAAGCAATGACGGTTGTCACTGAGGTAATATTGTGTCTGTGACCAACTGCGATGTCATTGGCACACCCTTTTTTCGTTTCAACATGTCTTATTCTTCCAGTAGTGAAGCTTATCCCACATGAAAGTTATTAGCGCACGGAAGCCCGCGAACCTGATACCAAATCAGTAAGCTTAAATAAGTAAACGTGTCTCGCATGTTTATACTTTTATAAGTTTAGATCATGCTATTTAATATGTTTTTACAAATAACGAAAGATGGTCGTGTCCAAATACATTTCTATACGCTTTTATTCTATTATTGTTGTAGGCTCACATGGTTCACAAGGATGTAGTTCACGACCAGATGAAGGACCATCAGATGTGCCACCAACTGCAAGACAGCGTTAGTGACCCCCCTTCCTATTTTTATGAACTCAACATATGTACTTAAAATTGTTTCATTTAGTTATCAACATTGTTTGTCAAAGAAGTAACGACAGGCCCTTTAGGCCTTGATTGTTACCATAGTGTACATCTGAACTTCTTATCTACACATTTACAAATTGATTTTCCAGTGCTCTCAATGTAACCTGCATTGTAATATGTTTGTCCGATGTCAAATGAATGTTTATAATGTCTGTTATCTTACTGTTGGCATAGGCATATCGGCGTCGCAAACGGACATTCCAACAACCACCGATGTGCAACCCACATAGGCTAGCCAGTCACCGGCTATCCTGCAACCTAGTTCCCCAAGCAGCTCACGACAGCTGATCGTGCAGGTTGTTGCAACGGTGGTTGATTATTTATCATACCATTTCATGGTCTCCTGTTTCTTACTCATTGTAAAATATGTTGTTGTAAGCCATTTACAAAATTTTGAATGTAGGTATGTCGGGAACGCATCATGCGCCTCCAGCAACAGCAGCTATAGGCAAACAAGAGGGCCACAATTACGACCACGTTGAGGAAGTACTGCACGAACACCAAGGGCAGTGACTGCACGTGCAGGTTGGTGATACGTGACAAACCCCTTTTGATGCCGCTGTTGATATTACTGGTATAATGAAGTGCCAAAAACTGCTCGAGATCTTTCCCCAGTTTGACTGCCCAACTGTTGTTGGTTTACAGAATTACGTCACAAAATTTGATAGAATACAGGTTTTTTCAGGTAAGAAACAATTTAAATCGCAGGTCTTATAACTAAATATTTGTTCTTATACCTTCTAATCTTTTATACAAGCTATGCTCTAGATTCTTTGGATACATTCGACTAGGAGACCTGTAGAATAACCATGTGGAAGAATACTTTAGGATAAAAATATTTCAGTTTGTTTCATTTTGCTACGTTGAAGCATTTATATTTTCTAATTTTTAGTAACATTCGATATTTCACTCGGGTAGAAAGTTAGCGTCATTCAAAATTGTAAGGTAGTTTATTATTATATTTTCTTATTTTTGTTTTGAAAGATGATTTTGAGTTATGGAGGTCAATTTTGTATGTGCGCTAAATTTTCGTTTCTTCGCAGATCAATGTCAGGATGATCGGGCTACAAACGTGGATCATATCTATGTGTGGGTTATGTTAGGTTCCACTGAATGGTTGAGCGTAATCTTATAAATATGGAGTCGAAGGCGGTGGCATATGTCGGTGTGGAATGCCTGATTTATAGGCGAGATTTTTACGCAGCCACAAGGCTTCAGCTTGATGAAATTTCAATCGAGGTTACTAAGAAGGTGTAGAAAAATTTACAAGTGTATTTATGATATCTAGACGCCTCTATTTGGTTATGTGTTAACTCAAGCCACTGAGCTAGTTTCGGACAAAGGAAGTCACTGACAATTGATATAAAACTTCAAGTTTGAAGTATCAGGTTCTACACCCGCACACCATTGAAATGTTTTGTATCTTTCATTTGTAGCTTATTTCCAACATTTGAAATGGTATGATATTTTGCGAGTTTTAGACCCTTTTGTTTATGTTAAAGGTACGCTGCACACCGTGCCCAACTAAAACGCCGAGTTGCACAAGTGATGAGAGGTACAATTCAGGTGCAGGAGGAAGTCGAGGAAAGGCAGCAGGTTGAAGTTACAAAATCTCATAACCAATGACAAGTTTGATATGTTCTTTATGTCAAAAAGATGGCTTCTACTAACATCACCATTTCAAACTGCCACTTCGTCAAGCACGGTAAGGTACGTTGTAACTGGTCAAAACGGTTCCCCTCTGAAATAATCTGTTACTATTACTTAAGAAAATGGTTTGGATCAAAACACTTTTGATTAATACCTATTGTCTTTGCCTACTTAATGGTATACTCCCTCCGTCCCAAAATAATTGTCCTCGTTTGACTTTTTAAAGTCTTAATTTCTCAAATTTGATTCTTAAGATTTTTGTATGTGTTATATAATATTTGATGAAAATTGCACCAATGAAAATACATTATATAGCCATTCCATTCATATGTTTTTCATCAATTATTATATAACACAAACAAAAATATTTAAGATCAAAGTAGAGAAATTAAGACTTTAAAAATTCAAATGAGGACAATTAATTTGGGACGGGGGTAGTATTTGATGCTTTACTTGTACTATTTTGCCGAATGTAACTGAAGTATAGAGCATTTTTGCTGAATGTGTTACCAGTACACTATTACTAGTTAGTAACTATAACTCTGTAAGTCTGCAACAGATGTGTAAATTGATATTGCAACTTAGTCATTTTAACATCACTATTAGTCTATTGCTATTAGCCATTATAACACCACTATTAGACATTTTAACACCACTGTTACTCTATTATCCTATTACTTTTGATGGGATAAATTGAAGGTGCAACTTTTTTTTCCTCTCTCTGTAGCAAGTTAGCAACTGCAAAAAATGAGTTGCTGCAACTTTGTTTTTTTTCAAACTTGTTTTATAATTGTAATCTTCAAGTAAAATTATATCCAGTACTTCATAATTGACTTAGACTCGAACCCGAATTGACCCGAACTTGACAGACCTGACTTGACTAACACCCCTAGTTTTTGTATATATGGGTAGTGATTAGGTTTTAATATCTTATGTTTTTATGTTTGTGGATTGTATATTTGTAGGTGGTATGTGAGGATGATGCGTGAAGATGATCTACGATGTCTCATTTTTTAGTTCGACTATCGTTTTTATTGTTCAATTTCCTTGTAATAAAAATTGGATGATGTTAACCTTAATTCGACTATTTTTATTGTTCATTTTTTAGTTCGACTATTTTGGATGATGTTAACCTTAATTGGTTAAAACTTTTGTTATTTATATGAAAAATGTTAATGCTTTTACATGTTACGGCTTTGACACATTAAGCGACGGTGTATTTTGTTTTATATAGTGTTCAATTAGAATTGTTCTTAGGTCCAACAATAGTTTATAAAAGTGTAATGAAAACAAGATTTTATAAAAAGAGAAAGCGTCTTATAATGTATGTATATCAGGACACTAAATTTGGTCCCAAGAGGCACATGTGTATTAGGACATCTTTCTTGCATTCAAATAATCGTTAATGCAACACACAATTTCGTCCTAAGAAAACACTTTTTCTCTTGGGCAACTTCTTATTTTTGGGCATTCAAATTATATCCAGTGCATTCAAATAATAGCTATTAAAATATATATCATTTGTCAAAATTTGTTAATATTAGTCAAGAACGCTTCTGTTTTGGCGATTTTTTTTCTCTTGGGCAACTTCTTCTTTTTGGGCAACTTCTGTTTGGGCAACTTTTTCTGTTTTGGCAACTTCTTATTAGGGCAACTATTTTTGGGCCACTTCATTCTTTTATCACGACACCTGTGCTCGTGGAGGAATAACTTTCGGTACTGATGAAAGCTCCAACTTGAGATGGGATGGAGGCAGTGGTTTACTTGCTTATTTGGTAGTCGTTGTTTACCATGTGAACAAACCCAAATCTTACTGCGGGTAACCTCTGTGTCATTCCTCTTCCAAAGTGGTTGTAAGCAAGTCTCACCTTTATAATTTTATCCTCTGGGGTCTCATCACTTGCACCAAAAAGCAAAGCCTGTAAATATGCATGCGTCAGGTTGGGCTATCTTTGACTATAAGTGGTTCAGTGGGTCAAATCAAATCCTTTAGCCAGAACACAAAAGGGTCAGATGAGCTAACAATGTCGAAAGCTTCCAAAGTGTATTTTCAATGCCCCTTATTAATATATTTATTGTAACGAGACACTAAATATGTTAATTGTCCTTAAAAATACTACACTCGCAACATCAAACAAATGAACGTGAGTCATGGTACAAGTTAGATATCATTCAAACAGGCAAGTATTAGAAAGATAGTACATACAATTGCATTTGCAGCCTCCACATTTTTTGCAATTCCATCAGTAGAGAAGTAAGCACGAAACAATTCCTTTCATGTTGGTTCACGTCCACCTATAGATTCCTGTAAAAAAAAATAAAGAATAAATAATAAATAAATAATCAGTACATATTAAGATTCAAGATTATCACTTGTACAGTTAAATATGATTACCTTAACTTCTTCACGCACTATAGCATAGCTTTTTTTACCCGTGACTTGAACCATCTTCTTTTTTCCCCTGTTTGCCTTATTTTTTTCACTCACTCTCTGCAGTAAAGAAACAATCTGAATATCAGGTATTGTGAAGATCAGCCCGGTTTGAAATATAAGTAGAAAGGAGACAATTAACTTTTAATCATTTTTTCATAAAGAAGTCCAAAAAGCACTCTCATTCAAAGCTGAGATAATCATTAAAGGTGTGTTTGGGGTAGTGCTACTATGAGAATATGGCTTATACATTGATGATTTGTATGGCCTACTAGGATTTGCATATATCTGGTCTAGTGTAGGTTTTCCTAGAGATGAGTAGTCATCAAAAGTTAGTTTTCTGATCTTATTGTTAGACTGAAGTTGATGATTCTGAAAGTCTGCTATTAAAGAAATGTTCTACGGATCAACAACTAAACTGATGGTCTGCTATTATACACAAAAACTGAATTCACAGCATGCTTATTATTACTGCATTAGGAAATTGCAAAACTGAATTCACATCATGCTTATTATTACTGCATTAGAAAATTGCAAAACTGAATTCACAACATGCTTTTGGTCTGCTGTACATTATACAAAAAACTGAATTCACAGCATGCTCTAACAAATTATATTACTATACATTACAATATACATGGCAGTAAGATTAAAAAACAATAAAGCAAGGTAATCAAAAGAAGTACTAGTAGGTACATTTGCTCTAACAAAACCTGGATTCCAGGAAACCTTAAAAACTATGTAGTAATTAAGAACGGTTTAAACATAAAAGGAATATCTTTTATAGGAGAAACCTTAACATAAAATGGTGGTCAAGCTAACAAAAGTCGACTTAAGGCAAACAGAAAAGTGGGAGCAGAAACAGACGCGGATACGAATTCTTCAACTGAAACCAGCAATGGCTCAGAAGCAAATCAAGATTACGCTAACGAATATGTTACGTATTTATCAATTTATGATTAAATGCAGTTTCTATGATAACTTAAGATTAATGCTCACCTGGCTTTTATCACCCCACTCACCAAAGAAGGTTATAGAAAACGCCTGCCCAATTAGCTATCTGTTAGGAAAATGTATCATTTCGAAAAAGGTGTAAGTTTTGGATTTATACCTTTAGAAAGATGGGTGAAAAGAACTGAGTCATAAACGGCCTCTTCTTTTTCTTCAAGTCATCATCAGTACTTGACTTAGTATTTTGACCATTAGCTTTTGTGTCGGCATCCTACACACATGATCACGGAAAAACTGTAATATTAATCTAAAGGAAAAAATAACGCTAGCTGGTGGAGGAAAACTAGAGATACTCACCAATTCAGCTTCAACTTCAGCCAATTTCAAAAGGACTCACTGATAGACGATAGCATAAAGTATAAACCAAATCAGACTCCGTTTAGTTGATTATATAAATAAAAAGTGAAAAAGAGTTTCCCGTCCCCATTATATGCATCCCATAGAGACCATAGTCCAAAACCAAAGAACAAGACAGTGGCTATATGCTTAGTCAATGTTCGGGACATCTGCATGAATACAATCATACAGGATTCATGTACATTTACAAAATAATTAAGTGGCATAAGAGTATGGTAATTCAAAAGCATATGTCTCTTAAGAAACATACGAGGTTTGGAGCAGCAATTCCAACGGCAGCAGACAAAATGGTCATAACCTGAAAGTCAAAGCATTGACTATATAAGACTTAAAACACATTGAGCTGATATGTATGATTACATTGAGAAAGCAGAAGTTGCAAGAAAAGAGAACGACTTACGATAAGAGATGAAAGGCAGCCTGGCAAGACGTATCTCCTAGGATGACGCATTGCCAAGATCTAAAAACAGAATTGAGTGAACAAATAGAGTTGGTTTATACTAACAAGCTTTTAATCCTTAAATATTAGAAAATTTACAATTCCATTTGGATATCAGATTCTAAACAAAACTCATGTTTAAACATCAGATACGATATGGATTTTGAGCTTCTCAAAAGAGAGAATTATTAACCATCTTGAACTCAATAACATAAGCTACAGATAAGTATCACTTTTTTGACAAATTACATGTCACCTTCCCAATTGAAAAAGAAAGACTATATTTATTTAGTATCGGATACAAACTGTTAAGTTTTTTCTGAGGACAGGGATTGTTATTTCAGGAATTCTTAAAATGGCCTATATTGACTACAAAGGTCAAATAACTGTATCTATCAGAATATCTCAACTATACAAAGGCGGTAGTTTGAATTGCTTAATACTTTCTGGAACTGCTTATCTTACTGAAAAATAATCAGTAATAAGCAATTTGTATAAGCAAATCCAAAACTGCCTAACTTTCAATTCGCCGATACACTTTCAATTCATTAACCAATCCCAAACACCCCAAAGTTAAACAAATTTCTATTCCTATATAATTGGAAAAACCGAAAAACAGGAAAAAACAAAAGTACATGTGAAAACAGATTTCAGTTATACTTATATTTGTGGAATCATTGCTTTCACTGTTTGCATCCATGGTTACATATTACTATCACATATTCAAATTATTTATTTATTGATTTATCAACAAAAATAAACTCACAGCCATCAATAAGAAAAGGTTGGTGCTCGTCATGCCGCCACTCACCATCAATAAGAAATTTATACCGCAAGATGAGAATAATAGGTAAAAGGAATTAGCAGTGGTTACCAAGTACTAGCAGTGGTAATCACTACCACTAGCAGTTGTTTAGTTACGCTAGCAGTGGAAACGTAAAGCTAGCAGTGGTATAAACGTAAACGTAGCAGTGGTAATCAACTCATGAGCAGTGGTAACCGTTGAGCGAGCAGTGGCAAATATATTTTAGGACTCCTACAATCTAGAGAGAGTGAGAGAAATCAAGATATTATTCACACTCTCTATCAACACCAAGACATTAGCTAGGCATCTAAATGGGAGCATACTACATATGGCAAACTTTGGTTCAATGTGCTGAATTTGCTGATATTGGTGAAAATGAACATGAATTGTCGTATTCAGTACTACAAGTGAGATGAAACTTACCAGCCACTTATCACGAGCATATAAAACTGTATCTAACATGTTCTCATACAACAAAAAGTATCCCATCCACTCTGAAATAATAATATCGACTTTAGGAACCGGAAGCTCAAGTTCTTCAACCTTTCCTTCCAAAACGGTTATAACTGCAAAATCAGAATGAGAAGATATCAGTTACCAACAACCCTTTGTATTAAACAACGTGAAAGCTTGCATTCATAAAAGCTATTACCGTCTGAAAAGCCATTTGCTTTAACAATCTCTTTTGCCATGTCACCCATCTGTGAGCACTCGACCTGCAAACACGTAAGTTAAGTGTCACATAAACTTTACAGGACAATCACAATCTGAAATTTTAAACTGCATAAACCAAATTGAAGTACAACAAATAAGAAAAATGGGTATGCAAATACACAATCTTTCAAGTGTAACAACAAATAGTCTATTAAACGATCACGCAATACAGTATTAGTTTGATAAAAAAAACGAAAGAAAGAACTGTATACTTACAGCATAAACATGGTTTGCACCAACTTTTGCACAAAAGAGAGACAGAATCCCAATACCAGCACCAACATCAAGAACTATCTTGTCCTTGAACAAAAATGTGTTCTTATATATAACATTTTGGTAAGTCTTGGTTCTCACGACATCCTTTAGCATTTCCTGCAAATGGAAGAAGCGTTAAGCCTTATAGAATTTGGAGATAATACGGATAGAGCAATAGGCAAAAAAAAATCAACCAGTCTTGTAAACTTTTTGAAAATGCTCTCATTAGCACATATAATTCAAAAGGCATGAACATCAAAGAAAATATTTATGTTGTTGAGCGTTATCAATAACAAATCTAAGAGATAGAAGGTGAATTTAATTTTTATTATCTGCATCCGCATAACATCAATACTTATGAATAGACAGGAAAGATAAAGCATGTGCAGAGCAGTTGTCATGCTGCTTTGAACAAGACGCTATCGACTTACTTCGTGAATACCTGCAACAACAACATTGAAGTAAACAATGTGTCAATAAATCGTCTTAAATACAAAGATATGAAACATGGCAGAAATTATCTACTTCTTTCAACAAGTGTAAGGTACAAAAGTACAAAACTTAAGATGAATGGATCTAACAGAATGATAAAGATACATATCGGGTCCGCTTAGCACCAAGTTAAAACAAACAAGACACAGGTTCATAGACGACAATTCTCAAGCGTATGAGCTACAAATTTCACGCTATAGCAGTAGTAGAGCCCTGGGCCTGTAACACTATAACATCCAACACTCTTCTAGTATCATCGTTCCATTTCTTTAATTGTGGCAGATGATAACCAAGATTCATTTATTAAGTCTTCAATGTAGTTGATAATTAGGTTTATTTCGTAAACTACTCCAATGATAAACATATATCAACTAATTGAGCAAATACAACAAGATAGCACTAACATCGCAAGATGAGCACCAACATGACCGGTGTTTTAGAAACCTTTGAAGACCTACAACAAGGTCAGAAACAATGTCAACGCTGTTTGGTAACAAGGACATGAATCAGAATAGCAGTATTAAAAATACCTTTTGAGCCACAGCCAAGGCAGCCTCATCCCGACTAATGCATCTAAGAATGACCCCAGGAACCTCAGCAATAAGGGACTATAAACAAGCCAACTTAAATAAGAGCTCACATAAAGAGACAAATGAATATCTCTCAAATAATATGAAGAAACAATACCTGAATTTCAGCTTCCATAGCCTCTTTGGCTATCAAAGATTCCAGCTAAAAGGAACAAGAGAAAAAAATGTCTAGTGAGCTCCACAAGAGTATTTTAAAAAAAAAACATGAATGAAAGCCACGGAAGAAAGGAAAAAAAATATATACATGAATCAAGATTTTATGTGTAAAAAAGCTTAGAGGCCTGAAGTTTCATAAAAGCAAAAAAAATAAAATCAAACAAGAAAGAATTGAAGTAGGGACAATATGCACCTCCTCTGATATAACCCGGTACTTTTCCAATGCATCACCAGTAGTTAATGAAGGTTCTGCAGTGGTACTTGCAATGCGGTCTGAAGCCGCAGGAGATGGCAATGGCTGCCCATCTTACTGTGCTTTCCGAAGGCCTTGTTCTTGCAAAAAGTCTTCTTAGTCTTGGGAAAGTTCACCTGTAAAGAAAGAAATAACTAAATTAAACGAGCTAAACATATACTGTCACACCCCCAAATTACCTGTTTTGCAGCGGAATAGAATTCCTGGGGATTGACTGTCATAACATCACAATCACATTTATATTGAACGACCTAAAGTGTCGTTTTAAAAACACATCGTTTGATATTTATATAAAACATTCAGAGTTACCAGATAGGTCACAAAAGTTGATAAAGTTTGCGGAAATATAAGTTTATTACAAGTCCAAACGATGTTTTGAAAAGAAAACCATAATATACAATGAGACAAGTCGACGCCGCGACTCTATGAGGGTTCCTTAATCGTGCCATGATGCGAATGTCTTAATTACCTGAAAATACATTTCTAAAAGTGTCAACACAATGGTTGAGTGAGTTCATAGAGTTTAAGTAAATGTTTAATACGACTACCACAAGTATAAATTATGTATGACAAATATGTCACAAAAATGTTACAATTGCTATAAGTCCTTGACACCGAAACTAGACTGATGTTCGCCCCAACAGAGTGTTTTGCCAAACAAATCAATTAATGATAATGAAATGAAATGCATCCGTCCGGTTGGAATCCGCCAACCCGGATGGAGGAGTCACCCTCGATAGATCTATCCACTCACCCTCGCTTCTATGAAATTAACGGCTCATGTAATATAATGGGGACATTCAATTGGCATGAGGTAACTTAAGAAATGTAATGAATTTGATATACTTGGTATCGTAATAAAAAAAAATGATGTACAATGTATTCTCCCCCGTGGGTTTGAAATAAAGTAAAAACTTGAATAAATCGGGGCTATGAAAACTCACTTGATGAATTGATGCGATGACAAAAGTGAGTACACCGAAATGTAGCGTGAATCTCAAAACTTGACCTATTATGAATGTTATGATACGTAATAAGTTATGATGTAATGTTATGCATGCAATTCGGATGATATCTATACCACTTATGAATTTTTGAAAATAATACTTTTCGTCGAAAAACAATCTTTTAACGTCTTGACCATTTTTAAATTACTCCACTTGTAATTATGTTGAAATGATATCCGAAGATAATCATTTAGTGATTTATTAAGAAATTATAACTTTTCGTCGTAAAATAATGTTGTTGAAATATTCATGAAAGTGACAAAACGGCCTCTAAAAGCTAGTCGTAAAATGGTGCACATCGAGTATTAGGAAACGTACTCAATGGTTTTGGGAAGCTTGTATCATTATCTCAAAGTTTTAGTACATGGGTTTCCATCCTAGAGGTCTCGAACATAAAGAAAAATATAGGTTAAGTATGGTACTTGTGTCCCAAAATATAGTTTAAGGATGGTTTTCGGCAAATGTTTGAGTAGCCATAATTAATTCATTACAACTCCGCTAGTCAAACGGTCGGACATTTTGGAAAATATACTTGGCAAACTCACTTTTACTAGAAGACATCACTTTGTAAAAAAGTTCTACATCAATGTTAAAAACAACCTTCAACATGGTCACTTGTTTTGCCGTAAAACTTGCCTATTAGAAATTGACTAGTTTTTCTTATATATTAAAGTTACGACAACTTTTGTAAACGGGTATAATTTAATCGTTACAAATCCGTTTTCTACGTTTTATAGGTGCTTAGCTTTGTATCAAAGTATACTAATATATTTTTGATAAGTCGACATAATTTATAACGCCTAAGTTTCATTTTTGACTCATACAAAATAAATATAACATGCTGAAATTTCCAGAAAATTATAGTTTTCGTCGCCAACTTGAAAAATTCATAACTTCTTCGTTATAGCTCCGTTTTAATCCGTTCAAGCGGCCACGTTTTCGTTTTAAAGTGTATTTTCTAATTATCTAGGCCAAAAATTTTTACTTACTGTCGAATTTTCCAGATTTTAAAAATAAGGACAGACCCTTTTGCAAACTTGTCGAAATGAGTTTTTCTCGCGCCAAACCTATTCTAACCCATTCAAAACAACTCCGAAGCTATTCTAATCCTACCATACACCTTCTTAGGGTGTCATGGGTTCCTAGACATCACCAAGTGTGATTTATAACAAGGAGTAATTATAACAAGGTATAAACCTCATGAGACTTGCATGCTTTCTCAAGTAAAATGAAATGACCAAAACAATGAATATGAAATAAACACATGAATATGGATGCTTACTAGTAACTTGATGAGGTTTATGGACAATGGATTTTTCCTAATCACCTTAGGTTTTTATTGCAAAACCTTAACAACAAGTGATACTAGAGTGTAAAAAAACCTTGTCTTGAGAATTTTGATGAAATCCTCCTTGGTCTATGTGGTTGCCGGTTTTGGAGAGGAAGAGAGGAAGCAAAATATGTTTTCACCTTTTATTATGTTTGAGTATGTGTTTGTGATTAAGTAAAAATGCATTTACTAAAGAAGATATTTGCAAATCATGTGTGACTCACCCCTTGTGTCGACAAGGGGTGCTAGTCATAGCTTTTATATAATTTTTTTTTTAATTATGTATAAGAGTAAGTTAGTGTAAGTAAATTGAAGACTTGTGGTAAGTTGTGTACACATTTGAGTATTTAGGGTAGCATTAGATAAAAATAACTTTTAACGGGTCAAGATAAAATATATTAAGGTCATAAAAATTATAAAAATACATTTCTTGCAAAATTTGAGTGAAATAATAATTATCGTGTAGTATTTAAGAAAAGCGTCGTAATTATATAAATTTAACAATTTAGATACAAAATAAATTTAAAACACTAGGTAAACTAATAATATTATTTTTATAAACTTAATATGAGTATAAAAATATATTGGGATAATTTTTGAAATTAATGGATCAATTGTTCAAAATAATTAATTACGCGATAATGTTTATTTAATATGAAATTATACGGTTAATGTGAAATGCAAAACCATGAATGAACTAATATGATGATAATGATGCTAATGATATGTAGACTAAACTTAGTCCATATGGAATGTCCTTTATGATTATATATGAATTCACAGCTAAACCATTACGGTTACGTGAATTTGATACTCGTAAATCTAGTTTACGATAAATGATAAATGATGAAACATGAGTAATGTTTTGAAATATGACCTGAAAATACGAATTGTCACATATACTATTACAATAAAACTTAAATAAGCACACCCTTAAGAAACTAATTTGCCTAATTCCCACATGTGAAATCACAGATTCACTAATCACGTCACAATATCAAATCAGTACAAGGTATTGAACCATTCGACTTCAAGTACTCTATGTTCGAAACTTTCAAATGCTCAACCCAGATGAGGAGCACATGTTTTAACTAGATTCCGCCCCTCAGTTAACACTTCAATTTCACACAAACTTAACTCGACTAGATATTAAATGAATTTTAGAGTTCACTAGTTCAGGTAAGTATGTTTCGATATCTAATGTATGGTTAATTGCCAGTGAAATTCATTCATTACAATCGCTCTTTCGATAGCTTATAAATATTTAAGTGCCAATAACATTAGTTCATTATAATCTTTCTTCTTATACTGGTTAATAACTCAATATCATAAAATTCCGACTAATAGTTAAACCTCCTACACAACTATATGTTCAAGTAAAATATGCAACTAGAAATCCATCATAATTATAAAAAAAATGTACATTTTACTTATAATAGTCAAATGTATCATACATGAATTCTGGATATACAAAACCAAAAACTTCAACGTAAATTATCATAATGAAAAGCACTCAATAATTTCGAATCAAAATTGAATTCAACTACACAAAAAGGGACAATGATTTAGGGAGTGTTTGGCATGATTTAGGGAATGGTGACCCTTTAGAAGGCACCATGGTATCAATATAGGCTAGCAGTGGTAACCAATAAGCCTAGCAGAGGAAACGACAGGCTAGCAGTGGTAACCGATAACTTAGCAGTGGAAAGGAGTAGGCTAGCAGTTGTTACCAATCACAAGCAGTAGCGAAATACCTCATTGGCCTACAAACTATCTTAATGATATTCTAAGCGTACCTAAAACATTATCTTACAAATTCATAACTATCAAAAGATTCCTCTAAAATCAAACAAATACATTCAGTAAAGATCAACAACTGCCTAATCGAACAAAAATATAAGAAAACCCATCACAAAATCAAAATTGCAAGATATAAACTCAATTACGAGGTAAAGATCACTCACTGTAAAACTATAGTTTTGCAGAAAATGTAGATTGCGCACACACAAATACAATGATTATAAGATCATCCACGAATATACATTTGTAACGCTTTTATGTCATTAAATGATTTACTTAATTAATAGTTGATAGTATTTAATCTTGTAGCATAAACATCGGTAAGAATCTCCAATCTTAATTCGTATGTGACAATAGTACATGAAATGGCTTGTAAACTTTTACGATCATACCTCTTTGATAAGAACAGTGAAAACTTCTGGCATCAGGGAAATGAATGACTATCGCAATTATTGCACCATCATTAACCGTCGCTAGTCCACCATATTCAGCAATAGAATACTGCGAGTTGGATTAGCTTGTGCCTATGTTCGTCACCATATTTGCTCATAGTATCTCGTCTGCCTCCGGATTCATCAGCTTCTTTGCTATTGCCGGTTAAAATCGATGGAATCGATTTCACCGACGACGGTTAGGGTGAAGACGGTGCCGGAATCAGAGTTTCGGTTGTGGTGGATTTGGATATGAGTGTTTGTGTTGTGTGTTTGTGTTGTACATTTGAATAAGATGTGAGTTTCGGTGGCGGTGGATTTGGATATGAGTGGATTTGAATAGGATTTGAGATAAGTGCTGCCAAAATATATATATATAAGCATGACAAAGTACAAATGTAAAATGACTAAAATGTCCTCGTGTATAAATACAGTTGCCCAAAATATATAAGGTTGCCCAAAAAACAATACCTTACAATACATGACAAATACTTTCAAAATACGTACTTGTGTCATAGCTTTGTTAGACACGTGGCACCCCATGGTTGGCTCCAAGAAAAAATTGTTGGGCAACTGGTCTATATTCGTCTGGCAAGAGTGCGTGGTCCATAAAGTGATATGCACCAGGGCGCGCGGTCTATTTGACTAATTTTCCCTAAAAGTTAATACATATGTAATATTATGATTAAGAAACTAAAACATACTTGTTCTAAAAATGTTGATACACATTGTGGTTTAGAAAGATATCAATGTCAATTGATACATAGCTAATCAAAATGTGATAAAATATAAATGCTTAAGTGATGAAGACTTTATTTAAGGAAAGCTTGTTTTAATGTCTATTAATCTTGACAAGCTTTATACTTTACAAAAATGAAATTTACTTTTGTCGTTAACAAAACAAGGTAAATATCATAATATATATATAATGTTTTGGGACGATATTTGTATTAACAATAATAACGTGATAACACAAATCAAGCCTTTTGATTCACACGAATTCCGGGATCGATTCTTCCGATAATTGTTGATTCAATAGAATACCGACTATTAGGATTCTTAGCAAAAAAACTGCAAAAAATAAACTTTTGATATTTCTTTCAAGTGATTATTCCACATTACAACGGAACTCTTAAATAAAGTTACAAAACTGAAACGAGTCTTAAAAGACAAACGGGCTGAAAGTTATTGCATAAACAAAGTTCAAAAAACCCCGAAAAAACACTAAAATGCAAATAACTCATAAAATAGAATGTTTCGGGGCTCGAAAGTTCCGTAAAACGATGTAGTCGGTTTGCCAAAACGTGCTCCTTGTTCCACGCTTCGATTTGACTGGTCATTCGCTTGATACAGAGCCTCGTAGCTCAAGTTATGCCCATTTTAATGAGACTCCTTTTGTCATACGATTTTGGGCCACCAAAAATATAATAGCTTGTTAATCAACATTTTGGCCCGCATCAAACTTGCCCATCAAGGTAGAATGGCTCCCATGGGCTTTCGACTATGATATTAAAGGAAGATATCCATTGCTCAACACCAATATAAGGAAATGTCATGTCATGATCTCCACTGCCAATATGTTATAATGCTTTACATTACTACAATCTTCCTAATTACTCCGTATATTATCTTCCTAGTGCCACATATCATATTTTTATTTGAGGGATAAAATGGCCTACTTTTTTATCATCCAATAATTTCATCACATGTGTGATTAGGAAAATTATTAGGAATATTTTTACGAAGATCAGTCATTTCCCAATCAAACATATTATCTACCTGCATAATCTGATTTCTAAGGAAAAATCAATAAAGGGGTTAGGGAAATCGGGGAAGGGATTCAGTAAGAAGAAAAACTAAAATAAGAAGAATAAGAAGGATTTATAGCCACATATTTTAAATAGAGAGGAGAATTTTAAGGGGAGATGCATCTATTTTTGTAGATGCATCTGAAATGAGTGGTTGTAGTTTCTTCTTATCATTCTTATTTTAATTTTTCTTCTTATTTGATCCTAACTCAGGGAAATCGAGCATTGTTGCATTACCTAAATATCAACGCTCGACAATTTTTTGTGGCAAGTTTCTTGTGAAAAGGAAAGCTACTAAAGATATCATAAGAATAAACTAGTGTGTCATTTTTTCCTTGACCGTAATGCAAGCTATAGTTCATCAACTTCCATCTTCCAATTGTTCCCTGAATAATATTGAGGATTGTAGTTGAATGATAACTCGGTTCAAACAAGCTCTAAGAAGAATACAAAGTTGAGCATTTACTTGACGAATGTTCAGAGCTTGTTGTACAGCTATGGAATTCGCCCAGAAACTTAACACGCGGCCAAAGTGTTGGGATTTTAGATCTAGTTAACCAGTAGCCTCTACGAGTGCGCAGCGGATAATGGATCTAGTTAATACAATTATGTTAACACGTAAATAATAAACATATAATTAATACATTATTAATTAATTAAAAGGGAATAAAGAAGGCTAACCTTGCTTGGCAATTGAACTCTAGTGACGGAACAAGAAACCTTACGAAACCTTAAGTGTCTAAAGTAAACACCTCGAAGAGTATCACACACAAACCCGATTCACGTATACGTTCGATGTAGCTAGTCGAGAACGTAACTATAAAAACCAAACAACCTTTGTCTTACTAGAATATACCTCACGTCCAGAAACCACCAGGAAAACTATGTCACTTTCTGTCCGTGAAACAAGCTTTTGGAAAACAGCTTATAAAAGCTTACCCGATATCAGACACGCCTTGTCCGATAACCAACCTTCTATCCGAGAATCAAAAGCAATGAGCAGGAGCAGCTTTGATTCTTGTAGCTGCTGTTTGTGTCGACCAGGAAACAAATAACCAGAAGCTAACACTTTAGTCTAAACACTTGTCAAGATTACAAGTTTAGAATTAAGCCAAAACTCAAAACCCTTAATCGCTATTTAGAAGCTAACGACCAAGAGCAGGAGAAGCAGGAAAACGACTTGGTTTTAGGGATAGGAGAAGTTCTGTAATGCGTGAGAATGGAAGAGGTAGAGGGGTGTTTATATAGTGCACATGTCGAAACCCTAGAGGAAACCCTAGCTTGGTCGACAAGTCACAAAACAAACCCAACCCACTCCAATTCCTGTACCCAATCGGTTTGGATCACCCAAGCCCAAGGCTTTACCCAAACGACCCATATGATGAGCTGTAAACAGCCCACGGGTCATAATATGTGATCGGGTCATAATAATGCATATCGAGTAAATAGTAATTCAAGTATTAGTTACGTTCAACACGTATACTCGTGTTTATCGCGTGTGCCCCCATTGGCTCACACACATCTAGTTGCTTTGTCGTGTTTTAGAACTCCCACAAACCAACAGCTCCCACTTGGGAGTTGGTGTGTAGAATGACACACAAAACTAACGACGGAAACGCCTAGCAAACGCTCTCACTCGCTTTTTAACTAAATGTGTCTGAGAGAATAGTTTCGTAAAAGTTTCTCAGTAGCATGGTCATTCAATGTCTTGCTCTAATCATCCTTTGTTATAGATACCGTTAAACCATGGATTATGGATCTCAAATCATTCCATATAGTTTAACCATTTAGAATCTCGTTATAGATTTTAATTCAGATATACCAAATGTAATCAAGAATCATCTTGTATTACCCTTTGGGTTCGGCCAGACAGTTATCGATTAAATCGGAGAGGCGCCATGGTATCTTTCTGCACATATCAAGTGGAGTAACAAATCCTTTATTGACTACAAGTGTTGTGGATGCTGCTTCACATCACTCCGAAATATAGCTTTTATAACTACCTTGTTCAGATAGAGTTTTGCATATACTTACAAAAAATGATATCCACACATAACAGAACTTGCTTGTATCTCAAGTCTAAGGATGAAGATAACAAACCATTTTCAATATTTTACTTATAACAAGGATCCAAAAGTAAATGTTTGAAAGTTGGGGAATCCAATATGCATCTCTACTGAATACATATGAGTTTGGTGGGAACAATCCGAATTCTCGTTAGAATTATAAACAACGCTCACATTTGCCTTATCATAACAATATTCCCATATTGTTAACCGACAATGGACATATTTAGAATAATAAAAATTATTCAAGGATTAAACATGCAAATATAGGATAACAATTATTATATGAATGAATAACAAATACCAAGTATCTTTATTCATCATAAAAATTTTCTATCAATCCCAATTATCCAAATACTAAAACAGATATGCATGAAACTCATTTAGTAAGTTGAAGCCTAATGTTTCCAACATTACCAACCTTTCTTTTACAAGAAAAACTAAATAGTAATCTGAGTAAACTTTCCGAATACTTGTTTCAAATATCACATATAGTGAGTGATTTGAAATATAAGATGAGTGTCTTATCTCATATTCTCATACTATTGCAAGAATTATAGTATGGAGATGTTGTCTTACCTTGCACGAGGTAGTAAAATTCAACAACATACTGACAGTCATCTTTACAGTTTCTAAAAGTGTAAAGTATTCTCATTCATTAACGTGTAATGCAACAATGCTCTATGTTGAGCACAACTAGTTAGCAGATTTTTCATAAATTATAAAATCCTACTACAACTAGTATAAATAATCCTCTAGCATCATTTGTACTTATACAACACTATGCTTTATAATTCGTAAACATTTATAAAAACAATAATCTAAACACTCTCAATTAGATATTGGTGTTGTCAGCTCATTTTGTTCTTGTACAAAAGCAACAACTAGTCTTATACACAGTATATTATATACATGATGAACCCTTAGTTTAAAAACACAAGGTTTCCATCCATGTAAATTATTCCAAGTGAAATATATCATTGAAGACTTGCTTGAATAATATATTGCATTTGTGTTAGACTTTATTTTCCGCATTTGTTTATTCCATATAAACATCTATTCCAAGGTTGTTTGTTTTATTCCGTAAATTCCAAGTGAAGTTTCACTCAAAGTTTAAGGATCAATATCTAGCTTAAATAGAATGATATCATCAACATGTAAATTTTAAGGAAAAACACAATGCTCCCACTCAATGTCAGATGTACTCAAGAGATGTCTTAATTTAATCAAAATCATATTGTAATTAAATTCAAGATCTCAGCTCTTAGATGCATGATCCAATCCGAAATATGGATTGCTCAAATTTTGTATACTACATAAAGATAATAAAGATTCATAACCATTTTGATTACACACCGTCCTCGCAAAAGGTAATCATAAAGAAAGACTTATAAAATCTAATTGTCATATTCAACATACAAATCACATGTATGACAATTAAATATCTTTATATAATTAATGCGTGTATATGTAAGAAAATTTAATCACAATCAATTGCTTAAGTATGATTAAAAATTTCTTATGAAATGCCATGCATTAATATGTATACAATTTTGTCCTTGTGAGTCTTTCTTCAAAAGAAACTCATTCCAACCTCATAGGTTAACTGTTAGGCGAAATAACAATCAAGCTCAAAACTCGATTTGCCTATTAAGGACTGCATCTTGTCATTCATAGTTCTAAAACATTTATCAGATTCAAGATGTGATAATGCATTTTAGTAGTTAGCTGATTTACAATAATCTCCTAACTTATATCCCTCAGCATTGATATTAAAAAATATCACTTCAGGTGATGAGGCATCCTTGCGGATTTATGAATGAGAGTAATCATTATACTTCGGTCGACATTTTCATGTTTAACCTTAGTATGACATTAATAAGTGCATTTTAGAAGGTTAAGTATTTTGTTCTCCAAAACTTTGAGATTTGTATATGCTCCCACTTACTTTTGTAAGTAGACACAATTCTCTAAATACTAAGTATTTAAGCAACAATAAATTGTTCTTTATGAAGGACCACAAAATACATTTTAAGTTCTCATCTCAAGATTTGTTAATAAAATGCTTCATAAGATTTTAACAAATTCAGAACTTAAATCAAGACATAATGGAATTCCTTCCAACAACTCAAATTAGGGTTTATAGAAAAACTCTAATTTAGCATCACTCTATAACCAAAAATTCTAGCAATAGTTTTGTGTTTCGTCAAGCTAGGAAGAACATCAAAACTACAATCTTCAAGCTAGGAAGTGTAGAAAAATCAAAAATCCAAAAGGGTTTATGATTCAACTAGTTTGAGTGGCAAAACCTCAAATCCCTAATGAATTAGGGTTTTTAGTTATGTGTTGTCTTGAATACCTTCTAGGTTTGAACTATATTGAGTGTATCCATGACACACGCAATTTCTAATCCTGATATGTTTTGGAGGTAAAGCAATTAAAGCTATCATGAACCAAACAATGTGAATAAGGTTTGATTCAACACATTAGACATACCATAATGAAGTGGTATCCTATGAGTTATTAGAATTGTGAAACTATATCAGAATTCTGTAGATAACTTAATTCTCTTTGGACCAAATACTTGTCAATTGGGTCAAGCCAAATTGCATATAAAGTATTTACGAACCAAGTGCATGCAATAATGTATATTCATTGAACAATACAAGAACCTTATGTTCACGTGTTCACAAGAAGACAGAACTGTTCAAGTATTATATGTTCATGTGTTTACATGAAAACAGAACATGTCAATAATACATTATTAAGTCTTTGAATAATTCAAAGGCCTTATGTTTATGTGTTAACTAGAAGACATAACAATTTTACTATATATACTTTATGTTATAAGTCATTGATTTATTCAAGCATTTTATAATTATGTCTTAACAAGTAAGTATAATTATACTAACAAAATAATCATGAACAAAACTATTGAGTTCTATAGTTATTTCATGTTAATTATATACTTGAATTATGATCATTATCATATAACCATAATTATGTTGACTAAAACATGTAGTCTAATGTTGAAGTATCTATACACAATATTATGACATTTGAATGTAGTAGGGCAACAAACATCTAGCGTGTTCAAGTCCTAGTAGAATCATTATTAGAATGTAGTAGGGCAATAAACATCTCATGTGTTTAAGTCCTAGTAGAATTCTTATTTACATATAGTAGGGCATTAAACATCTAACATGTTTAAGTCCTAGTAGATTTATTAGTTTTCTTACCTTGCGGTCAAGAGATACCAATAATCTTGTTGTTCCTTGCACACATTTTGAGATTTCTCCCACTTGTGTAAGGTACAACATCATATTATGAAAACAAACAACACGTGATTGATTGTTCAAACGATATGATAATGTCATAGATATACCATAAGTAGTTTAGAACCATAACCTGTAATAAGGAATTGTGGATTATTATTCTACAGATAACATTTCAGGAAGCGACAACAGGAAGGCAACGTGTTATCTTATAAAATAAAATGCAATTTTCCTTTAAGCAATGGTTGTTCATATTCGGAAAGTAATGGATTATTTCAAAGCTAGTTTGAAATGATATAGGTGACTATCAAGGAATAAATCCCATAGCTCCCACTGAAATTGACAACATTACATGAATGATATTTCAGTCATAAAATGCAACCTCCCACTGGATTTGTCAACATTGTAAGTGTTATATTTCCAGTAGAAATCATATAGCAGTTTTATATACTTTCCTATTCTCTTCAATTGCCTACGAGTAACATGTACTTAGGTATTGAGCAGAGTATATGAAGTTCTACTTATGTAGACAATGGACTAGCCATTCTTTTATTCAATTAACTTGAATCCTTAGCATGCATTCCTCCTTTATCGTCTACATAGCCCCAAGGGTAATTAGCACTTTAGGAATAATAAGAGTACAAGAAGATTACCTAGCATATGCTAGTAATTCCTTTACTCTTTGCGGTTTAAACTCATACATCGTGACAAGTGCAGGATGTTATTTATTTTGGTAACTCTATACACAATGTTTCCAGTTACACAAAATATTCTATCTTTCAATTAACTCTAGACCACGAAAAGGGTAATGAAAGATCATATAAGAGTTTATCAATTTTGGAATCCTATCTTAGTTTGTCAACTAAGGAGAAAAGATAGGTATAAGTCTCACTCTTCTTAATAGGAAAAGAGACTAAGTTTGTCTTTCAAAGAAAAACAAATTTTGTTTACTAATTATGTTGCAATAACACAATTAATCAGAACATAAAAAGTTCAAATCTTGTATTTTCGATAATTACATTCTTAAAAGAATTAACTACCCAATTAATTACTAATTAAGACTAAGATCCATCTTGCAACCCCACTTAATTACCATAGGTCTGACCAGTGTGTAAAAAATTAGGACAAGAGGTAAGCGACGAGCGTTAATTGCAAAATGCAACTCTTAGATTTATGAGACTGTTTAAGGCATTAGTATCAAGTAATAATGTCAAAAGCATGTTTAGTTCTCATCTTATGCCTCGGGTCCGAGGTCTGACCAGGTTAACTTCGATATAAGTCGACCAAGTATGAACGTGTAAAAATAACCAGAGGTCGACCGGTGAGAAATAATTACCATGGGTTGGAAAGGCCCTTAGGTCTGACCAGAGAAGTCAATCCAAGTGCACGTGTCCATAGTTGGGTGGCATAGACTTAATATTAACAAATAGGTATGCACATATAAATGTGGTAAAAGTCGGGTACAAAGAAGCATGCAAAACAACTTTGTAACACTAATTTTAAAAACTTTGGTAATGACACTGTAGTGATCATCATGGTTCACGGTTGCTCCAATCGAACGCCACGAGGAAGGCAGAGGACCGGTAAGCACCGAAGCATAACCTTAGAAATCCTTTCAGTGAGACTGTGCTCACTTCTTTAACCCCCTTTTGAGTTTGTTCTAGTGGGTGAGCCGTACATCCCAAGTGTCCATAGCGTCTAGTTTTTAAATTCTTGAAAACGTGTTTCATATATTAGGTCACTTTATTTTACAAAACAATTTTCCACGAATCAAATAGCAGGTCACAATGAGCATGGTATTTTGGCGTGTAAATAAAGACCAATATTAATGTTATGGTTACGATATGTATTATTCCATATTGCATACAATTAGGTGTCAAAGCAAGTAATAATGCACATATAGGAATCACAAACATATAAGCATAAACATTAATATAAAACACATATTGTTCCGAGTTCTCTTGCGAGACTTCCCCAAACGGAGAACCATAAGACCGTCACTAGGATACAATACCTAGATCGCCCCATACATCACTTAGAAAAGCAATTGAGTGGGTCTTGTGGCCGGAAAAACACATAAAGCATGGCAATCCCAATTAACAAGTAATTACGCAATATATGTATTTAATCAATATGTAATTCTAATTATCACAATAATTCTAATTAACAATTAATAAATACAAATTAACTTTTAATTCTAATTAGCAAGTAATTATAATTTAACATGTAATTCTTAATTATCAATTTAATTTTAATTATCAAGGTAATTATAATTCACATGTAAATTAAATTCTAATTAACAAATTAATTCTAATTATCAATATAATTTTAATTTGTGTGTGACTGGTTATTATTTATTAAAAATTGACAAGTATTGCATGTAATTGTCAAAATTAAAATAAAACATAATAACTAAACTAGGTTTCACGCAGCCCTTTTAAAACATGTTTATTAATATCAGAAACGTGTAACCCATAATCTCAAAAACGAGTTGGCTCGTGATGCCACTGTTGGGATTTTAGATCTAGTTAACGAGTAACCTCTACGAGTCTTGGCAGCGGATAATGGATCTAGTTAATACAATTATGTTAACACGTAAATAATAAACATATAATTAATACATTATTAATTAATTAAAAGGGAATAAAGAAGGCTAACCTTGCTTGGCAATTGAACTCTAGTGACGGAACAAGAAACCTTACGAAACCTTAAGTGTCTAAAGTAAACACCTCGAAGAGTATCACACACAAACCGATTCACGCATTATACGTTCGATGTAGCTAGTCGAGAACGTAACTATAAAAACCAAACAACCTTTGTCTTACTAGAATATACCTCACGTCCGAAACCACCGGAAAACTATGTCACTTTCGTCCGTGAAACAAGCTTCGGAAAACGACATAAAAGCTTACGATATCGGACACGCCTTGTCCGATAACCAACCTTCTATCCGAGAATCAAAAGCAATGAGCAGGAGCAGCTTTGATTCTTGTAGCTGCTGTTTGTGTCGACCAGGAAACAAATAACCAGAAGCTAACACTTTAGTCTAAACACTTGTCAAGATTACAAGTTTAGAATTAAGCCAAAACTCAAAACCCTTAATCGCTATTTAGAAGCTAACGACCAAGAGCAGGAGAAGCAGGAAAACGACTTGGTTTTAGGGATAGGAGAAGTTCTGTAATGCGTGAGAATGGAAGAGGTAGAGGGGTGTTTATATAGTGCACAAGTCGAAACCCTAGAGGAAACCCTAGCTTGGTCGACAAGTCACAAAACAAACCCAACCCACTCCAATTCATGTACCCAATCGGTTTGGATCACCCAAGCCCAAGGCTTTACCCAAACGACCCATATGATGAGCTGTAAACAGCCCACGGGTCATAATATGTGATCGGGTCATAATAATGCATATCGAGTAAATAGTAATTCAAGTATTAGTTACGTTCAACACGTATACTCGTGTTTATCGCGTGTGCCCCCATCGGCTCACACACATCTAGTTGCTTTGTCGTGTTTTAGAAATCCCACAAACCAACACAGAGTACTCCTACAAAGTGTAGATTGATCGCAAGAATTAAACACCATATATGTTTCACGTTTCAACTCAACGATTTTGTATTCATTTTGTCCAATCAAAAAAATATATAAATATATGTTTTCACGTTGCTAGAAGTTCTTTCAGGAACAACAAGTTATAACATTAATCACTAGAGCTTTTTTTAAGGGCAGGGGAGAGCTTACCGTACAATATGGAATCCTAAGTAATTCATCGCAAGGTGGTTTCAATACATGCTCCATATTAAGGTGGCTTGTGCACTGCAGTTGAAAACGGCTGGACACAGTGGGACGAGAAAACTCGGTCATCCATCACATTCGACCGACTTTTAAATTGGTCAACACCATTGTGGCTCTAAGGTCGAACACCGGTCGTGCTAAAAAAAAATAACAATCAGTCGAATTTTCGACCGATTATTACACACACATTTTTTTTTTTTTTTTAAACTTGGTCGTGTCTGGTCATCAGAGAGAGAAAGCTGATGTGGCAAGAGATGACCCGGGTCACGACTGTGTCCAGCCTTAGATAACAATGTATTATGTTGACAAAGTTCATGAGATTCCGTAAAAAAAAAATTCAAAATGCTCACTTGTACATATCGTTGAAGACTATGTGCACATAATAAGTTGCTTGTATTAGTGTTTACATAATCCCCGTGACAATTTTCCATGGCTAATTGTAAAATCCAATTATAATCTAAGAAACCATCGATTAAATTATAGCTTTTACAACATATACGCAGAATTACCTTGTAAATATCATCTGAAATTAGTGCCACCCTATGAGCAAATTCAAGTCTTGAATTGAAGTCAAAGAACTTATCGGTGAGTGGGCTGCAAATAATGTATTAAACGACAATTCCCATGTAAGATATCCCCTATATGTAGACTGGATTCTCTATAAACATAGGATGTTTGATAAAAAAAAACTGAAAACATATAAGATACACTAATATTTCGAGTAAGAATGCAGAAATTTGTCTTAGCATCAAAAATTTAAATCTCGCCTAGTACAGATATGTGTTGCTGATTGAAGTGTTGGGTTTTACTAATCATAACAATTACAAAAGCAAGTAAATAATCATCAAAGAATGCAGCGGAAGTAATAGGAATAATATATGTATATTAATTAACCGAATAAGAATATGCGTACCTTTTAGCAAATCAAGAAACACATGTTAATGTGAATGAGGAACAATAACCCAAAACCCTAGCTTAGGGTTTATACCAATTCGACCCACAAAAGTCGACCGCCAGAAATCCACAAACACAAGTGTATTTGTCCTTCGTTCTTGTACACACGTACTACTATCAAATTGAAGTGAAAGACTAGGTTCTTGATCACAAACAAACCAAACACTTAATCTTGAGTTGGAAAAATCGAAACCCTTGGGTGGGTTTGGAACCGATCGGCCAAGCACAAGAAAGAGGAAAAGAAGAATAGAAATTAGGTTTGCAAGTCTCCAAGATTAGGTTAGAATGAATACAAGAGGTTTGTATTTATAGGTAACTAATCTTGGAGAACAAGTTTGTGTGGGTTTGGGTTTGGAAACCCCAACCGATCGGCCTAAAGGATCCAAGAGGGATTCTAGATCCTTCCCGACTTCTAATTTCATCTCTAGTCCCTATAGTTTACTGTTGATCCCAGTTGAGCAAACGATCTAATATAGAAACTGACTTAGAGTAAAAGCTTATTAAGTATTACGCGGAATTTAATACTTAATCTTAAGAAGAAGAACAGTTAACATTCAACACCTCAATATTATTTATTAATACGAATACTCTTACAGTATTAGGGTTTTGCAACCTTGAAGTGTATCGACCTTAGATATAAAACTTATGTATATCTAATCTAACCTAGGACCTCCTTTTATAGACTAAGGAGTCATTTACATAATACAATACGTAATCTACAAGATAAATATCTTTTCCATATTTATCTAATACAATAAACTAAACCGACTATACAAGACTAGCAGTGGTTACAATATATTGTCCGTGGTTACACACTACTACTAGTCGTGGTTTGTCTTCATCAGTGGTTCCATCCTTCTGTCCGTGGTTATATCAACTATGTCCGTGGTTCCAGTACTTAGAGTAATTCATGATTCAAGGAACCAAAAACCCAACAATCCTCCCCTAAACTTGATACATTCCAACAGAATTCTCAAGTTTCCTTTAAGCACAAAACATCTGAATTGGAGGATGTAGCCAAACACTTATGTGATTTAAGAATTGTCTCATATTTCATCAACAAATCATAAGCTTGACCATCATAGGGTAACAGCATCTTGATAATACCAGGCTTCAAAATCTGAGCAATAATTCCTGGATACTTATTCAACTGAGGATAATCACCTTCTATAAGTATGTGAATAACTTTTCAGAAACAGTTAAAACATGAAATCCACAAGTTTGATATAAAAACCATCTTGTTACAGTACCATTGTAGAGTCCTTTCCACTCAGGTTCATCATGAGTTGGTTCAAATAAAATCTTCAAATTATAATAGACCGGTCTCTCATGATAATCATTTGGATGTACTTCACCAAACTTATTCTTGTAAAGTCTCCAAAGATTCATCAGATCATCTCTTTCAAAGTCTTGAAGCATTTGTGAAAATTTATTATACTCATAAACTTCATTGTTGAGTCTTTGAATTTTCCAAACTCCTTCACTTCCATCATTAAGGTGAAACTCATAAGAAACAATTTGATTAACATCTTCAACTTCTTTCAATCTTTTAGAATTAGATGTCTCTTGAATCTCAGACTTTCTCTTTCTTTTACTTTGAATCCACTCATCATCTTTCTTAATCCACTCTTCATCCTTCTTAGAATTCATTGGACAGTAATCATCATGATTAATCTTCATACATCTTTCATAAATCTCAAGAATTCTTTCAAATGAACATTTATTAAGATTTTCAGAAATGTGAATGCCTGAATTCTTAATAATTTTCATTAGTACATTCCTCATCTGTGCAAGTGAAGAAGGTTTCTTTCTTATAACTTGTTTCCTTTCTTTATTGACCTTCCTTGCCCATTCACCCAAAAGCCTAGCTTTTTTCTCATCATCCAACAAATTCCATTCTTGTGCAGTATATTCATCATGTATTTGTTGAGAAGCTTCAAGAAAGTTTTGTGATTCATACCATGTAGCTAACATTCTCTGACTAGCTTCCTCTTCTTTCTGCTTTCTTTTCTCTAAAGCTGCTTGTTCTTCAGCTACCATGTTCTTTGCATACTCTGCATCATAATCTTCTTGTTCTGCTTTAGATTTAAACTTCAACTTTGGTACTGCAACCCATTTACCTTTTCCAATATCATATTGAACCACTTTCTTCTTCAAAGGTTCACCAATAACTAAACTTTTTCCTTTGGGTTTGGGTTTAGTTGCAGTAGATTGAACAGATAAAACAGGTGCAATGATAGGTGTAGAAATAGATGAGGTTTTGCTTAGATTTATCAATGTACTTGCAACTTCTTTCTCAACTTCTTTAGACTTAGGTGGTAATACAGAGAGAGTTGTGACAACAGTGGAAGTGGTTATGATAGCAGTGGGTATGATAGTAGTGGGTATAATTGCCATATCTGAAACTGCAGCAGTGGTTACAAGAGTACTAACCGTGGTTTCAGACATACCATCAGTGTTTGTGTCCTGCACTACATCTTCTACAACATTCTTCACATTTTCAAGAACTGCCTCATTCCCATCTTTATCGGATACCAAAAGTCTTGATCTCCACTATTTTCTTCCATAGTTCCATCAGTAGCCTCCCCTGAATTTATGCCTTCACTCCTCCCCTGTTTGGATACATCCTCCATATTTAGAGCTGGAGAGGAGTCCACCTTCTTTTTCTTTCTTCTCATAGCTTTCAAAACAGCAACTCCAGGTCGTCTTACTTTCTCCAAAACCAACACTCTGTGCTTCAATCTCCTAATATCCTTTCCATGAAACACAACCAACTCCTTTAGATTCGAGATTGTCTCCTCCATCTTGGTACATTTAGCCGTCAATTCATTTAATCGTTCAAGAATATCCTCCCCACTTCGACCTGTGTGAACTGGTCCGAGAGGTGGTTCATTGGAAAAGTCATCATGTACAAACTCAGAATCCGTCAAGTCATGTTCATGTTCCAAACGATCCTCATCACTTCGAGCTGTGTTAACTGCACCGAGAGGTGAATCCTTGGATATAGTAAACATAGCATCAGACCTAGCCTGAACAACTATGCACCCTGTATTAGCCAAGTGGCTAGGGATTCCTCCACCTGTGTTAAGTTCCAAGGAACTCTCCACATTAGAAGTTGCCAAAGGTTGGATCTTATTTATGTTTCCACTATCCTGACCAGCATCTAAGCATGAATCAGTAGTGGAAGCCCTTCCAATCATATCACCTCCACAACCTGTGACAGCCTCATTAGCAACACCACTAGCACTAGCCTAAGGTAGCGTAGTGCCCTTCTGTCTCCTAGTCCATACAATAGGTGTATCAGTGGTTTGAGTTTGACTAGAAGGGGGTTGAGATACACTATCAGTGTTTACAAGTGTATTATCAGGGTTTTGAGGTGCATTAGCAGTGGTTGCAGTTGGTACAGAGTCTATAGGTTGAGATTCAGAATCCTCATCAAACTCATGATCAGTAGGCAAAGTAAGCATATGAGGAAATAAAGGAACATCTATAATTTGTACATTTTGTGGCTGATTCCTTATATGTGCAAAAACCTTAGGAAGCATATGATGTACTTCATACTCCTGAGTATGCTCAACAGGCTCCTCTATTTGACTTTCCACAATCAGTTGAACAAACCTAGGATATAAATAGTATTTACCCTTCTTCCTAATGTTTTGTACAAGCCCCTCATATATCATCCTAGACCAATTGAACTTTCTTCCATCAGACAAACAAATAATAGCAGTAGCAATTTTGGAAGGAAAGTCATTAAACCCTGTGGTCTTATTACTCATACACATCAATAAGGTATGAATAAGAAACTTCCATTGTTTTGAAAACAAACTCTTAAAATATTGTACCTTATAACCTCTGTAGGTATAACCTAACCTTTCCAAACCAGCAACAATCTCAACATCTAAAAGATTATCAACACCATCAGCATCATCAAACTTTAAAACATCCCTAATGATCTCCTCCGTAACAGAAATAGCATACTCATCCACAACAGTGCTAAACACTTCAATTCCATCAACCATTTCAAGCTTAGCATTCCTCCAGAACTGATGTATGTAAGCTTTAAAAATAGTTGGTGTGACAGTTAAGGCATAGTGAATAGGACTGTGAACAAGGAAATCAATCATTTGATGAAACCCTTCAGATCGATCATTCTTTGTCAGAATAGCAACAAGGTTATGCGTAGTGGAATACTTATCAGCCATTGTGATTAATGATGGTTATGATGTGGGATTTGTGAATTATGCAAAGATAAGTGATTAGGGTTAATGTGGAGCGCCAATTGAAGTGTTTTGAAGACCAAATAAATGAGCCATCCGTGATTTGGGGGAAATAATATACTTTTGCAAAAGTTACCAATCAGGCCCTGTAGTATCCACCACTAATCAAAATGCTATCCGCGGTTTCAGAACAGCTATCCGCGTTTAGACAGACACCATCCGTGGATACATAGTAGCACTTCAACCAAACATCCAAGAATTATAGCAAGCAAAGCTGTGTCATTATAAGAGAGATCTCACAAAAATATGAAGGATTACACAATCTTTTTTTTTTTTTTTTTTTTTTTTTTTTGTAATTATAAACAAACACAAGCAGCTAACACACCAGCTCCTATGTACACAAATCCTTCACACCTGCAAGACAAAAACACAAAACAAAACACATAGAAGAAGGTTATTGTTATCAGTGGTTAGATAATGCCAGAAGTGGTTCCAAATGAACTATCTGTGATTTAGCACAAGTAAGTCAATATGGTCAACTTCCAGGATTAATATTAGTCCAACTCCCAAGAATCTCATTAACTTCTCAACCACATTTAACCTGCCCCTCATTTACTTCCATAACCCATAACTCTACTTATATAAAGAACCCAAAACTCATATAACGCACACACCAATTAAAATCAAAACCCTAATTACTCCAAAATCCACAATCAACTTCAATCACCATGTGGAACCCCAGTTGGAATAAACCAGAGGTTGTTGATCTAACATCCTCCTCATCCTCATCATCATCAAGTGAAGATACTAACCCATGGCAGTTTTACCTCCCTCCACAAGAACCAAGACCAAAAAAATCCCCATTTCTTCCATCATCAGAAGATGATAGTGTGGTGGATCCAAGTGAGGCATCTGAGGACTCTGATGACTCCTCAAAGAAGAGAAATTCAAACCCCCAACCTTCATCATCCCAACCCCAACCAAGACCACGAACAAGAAACCCACCACTCCCAAAGGACAGAGAGGTGGTTCTTGGTCTTCCAGCACCAAGTTGTGGTGCTTCTTCACATATCGTAAGAGGGAAGGGAAAAAGGAAAATGGAATGATGCTTTTTGGTGAAACCAGTAGATGCAAGTATGATATGACTATGTCCTTTGTGCTTCATCTACTGTATTCATCTTCATCATCTTCGTTTTCATCAATCCATCCTTCCTATTTTGATCCTTAGCTTCTCATGCATATCCAACAGCTGAGGATAGTAGTAGGAAATCGTGTATAGAAGTAGTCTTTTAATTTGCACTTGAAGTTTCATTGTAAGCTGTAAGCTGTAAACTGTTTTGATGAATGAATGAACAATTAACTTCAGTACTTCTTTAGCTTCTATAATGATCTTTCTTGTATCTGCAAAATGGTTAGTGGAAACACAGAACAACAAGCAGTGGTTTAAACCAAACTATCAGTGGTTAGAAACAAACTATCAGTGGTTAGAAACAAAAATAGCAAAACTAAGATTACATAATAACAGTCCAATACTTATACAAACTGGTACAAAACAATTTGAGAATTTAGAGATTAATCATTCCAATACTAACAACAAGGTACTGAAACCTCTCCACATCAAAAGCTTTGGTGAGAAGATCAGCAACATTGAAATCAGTATGGATTTTTACCATTTGAATCAACCTTTTCTCATTACAATCTCTAATAAAATGATGTCTTATCTCAATATGTTTAGTTCTAGAATGTAAAACAGGATTTTTAATGATGCATATTGTATTGTTATTATCAATGTAAATCTTAGTATGCATAAAATTGTACCCAAAATCCAGCAATTGATTCTGAATCCAAAGAACATGACCACAGCAACTAGCAGCAGCCACATATTCAGCTTCAGTTGTAGAATTTGCCACAATAGTTTGCTTTTTACACTGCCATGAAATAAGTCTGCTTCCCAAAAACTGACATCCGTCAGTAGTAGACTTCCTATCCAAACTAGCACCAGCATAGTCACTATCTGTGTAGGCCACCAAATCAAAAGGAAATCCTTTGAGTACCAAAGGCCCAATTTAGGATGACCTTTAAGATACCTAAAGATTCTCTTAACAGCATTCATGTGTGAGGTATTAGGTGTGACTTGAAATCTGGCACACACACATACTAAGAACATTATATCTGGCCTAGATGCAGTGAGATACATCAAAGATCCAATCATGGACATGTACAACTTCTGATCAACTCTGGGACTTCCATCATCAGGTAGCAGTGGTTTCCGAGTCTCCATTGGTGTACTAGCACTCTTCACATCCTGAAACCCAAACTTCTTCAACACATATGCTACATACTTGTCTTGACTAATGAAGATACCATCAGTCCTTTGTTGAACCTGTAGCCCCAAAAAGAAAGTGAGTTCTCCCATAGAACTCATCTGAAACTTATCATGCATAAGCTTCTCAAAATCTTTGCATAGCTCCTTATTGGTTGAGCCAAAGATGATGTCATCTACATAAACCTGAACCAATAAAATATCATCTTTGTGCTTCCTAATGAACAAGGTCTTATCAATCAGCCCTCTTTTAAACCCATTGTCCATCAAATAAGTAGACAGACACTCATACCATGCCCTAGGAGCTTGATGCAAACCATACATAGCCTTCCTCACCCTGTAGACCTTGTCAGGATGATCAGGATCTTCAAAACCAGGAGGTTGACAAACATAAACCTCCTCATCAATTGTGCCATACAAAAATGCACTTTTAACATCCATTTGATACACAACAAAATTTTTGAATGAAGCATAAGCTAAAAACAATCTAATAGCCTCAATTCTTGCAACTGGAGCAAACACTTCATCATAATCCAATCCTTCAGTTTGTGTGTATCCTTGAGCAACCAACCTTGACTTGTTCCTCACAACAATACCTCTTTCATCCCTTTTGTTTCTGAACACCCATTTTGTCCCAATTGCCCTCTTACCATTTGGAAGATCAACCAATGTCCAAACCTCTTGAAGTTTGAACTGAAGAAGCTCCTCTTGCATTGATTCTACCCATCCTTCTTCAGATAATGCTTCTTCAACTCTCTTGGGCTCCTTTTGAGACAGAAAACAAGCAAACAGGCAATTTTGCAGATCTTTATGACTGTTTCTATTGTGAAGTGATCTTGCAAAGAACCCATGTTCAGGAAAGGGTTCAATGTTCTTAACCCTGCTTCTTGTTTGAACTGGAGTATTCAAGTTTCCAAGTATTTGTTCCTTGGGATGAATCTTGTGAATCCTTGTTGAGGTAACAGGACTTTCATGAATGACATGTTCCAAATTAGTTAAATCAGCATTGAAGAAATCATCCATGTCAGTAGGAGTATCAATTTCAATCAAAGCAGGAATATTAGGATCATGTGGATACTCCTCTTCACCAAATAATGGCTTTGCAGTTAGTCCAAAGAAAGTACTATCATCAGTACTTACATCAGGGATTTCACTTGTGATGACAGTGGTAGAAGTTGTTGGCTTAGCCGTGCTTGCATTATCTCTTTCCGTGCTTACATTTGACTTAGCAGTGCTTTCAGAATGCTTTTTCTTCTTTTCAATTTCTTCTACCAACACTGAGTTATCCTTCAACAACTCATCCTTATCTTGAGGATGATC
>OU343225.1:191413706-191447241 GCA_910596185.1 Chrysanthemum makinoi
AACATTGCCTCCAGTATTCAAGACATCATCATCAGTGGGACCTTGCTTATCAATGATGGGTGAGACAGAACTAGCTTTCCACTTTTCAAACAAATAGAACTCTTGAGGAGAATCAGCTTCCTTAGAAATTGCTTCTACATCAGAATCCTTTTGAGTACCTGCATCAACATTAGTGGAAGTTCCTGCAATGATAGGCTCATAATTCATAGATTTGGTTAGCATATCAATGTTAAATAGCCAGTCTGGTCCTTTGGTCTCAACACAAGGAGTCTTTTCACTAAATTGAACATGTAAGTTTTCTTCAACAATTTTAGTCCTCCTATTGTATACTCTAAAGGCTTTACTATTAGAAGAATAACCTAAAAAGTATCCATCATCAGCTTTTTCTTGAAACTTGCCTAGGTAGTCTATGGTATTCAAGATAGTAACAGGACACCCAAAAGGTTTTAGGAATGCAATCATTGGCTTCCTATCATGTAACAGCTCATAGGGGTCTTGTTATGAGGCTTCACTACCTTACTTCTATTCCGCACATAACATGCAGTGCCTACAGCTTCAGCCCAAAAGGTAGTTGGTAACTTAGACTCTGACAGCATAGTCCTAGCAGCCTCAATTAGTGTTCTGTTTTTCCTTTCAGCTACACCATTTTGTTGTGGTGTTCTAGCATCACTAAACTGTCTTTCTATACCTTTATCTACACAAAACTGATTCATCACATCATTCTTAAACTCAGTTCCATTATCACATCTGATTATCTTTACTTTATGATTTACTAGATTTTCTATCTTAGTAATGAAACTCTTGAGAATTTCACTAGTTTCACTCTTAGCAGCCAAAAAGTAAACCCAAGAAAATCTACTATAATCATCAGTGATAACTAGGCAATACTGCTTATGGTTCAAACTCTTGACAAAGGTAGGTCCAAATAAGTCCATATGAAGCATAAACAGTGGTTGTGTAATGGTGTTGACAGTTTTGGTCTTACAAGAAGCTCTATGTTGTTTTCCTTTTTGACAAGCCACACATAGTTCCTTACACTCAAAAACCTTAGAAGGTAACCCTCTCACTAAGTTGCCTTTTACCAGTTTATTGATAGTTTTGTAATTGAGGTGACCTAATCTTCTATGCCATAACTTAGACTCATCCACAGATGCTTTAGCAAACAAACAGGTTTAGGACCTATTAGGAATTACATCTTTAAGATCAAAACAATATATATTTTCCTTCCTAGGTACCCTAAGTTGTATAAACTTCTCATCGGGCATCTTAAACTCAGGAGACAACACCACACACTCAGTTTCACCAAAAGTACCCAGTTTTTCTTATCACACATTTGAGAAACACTGAAGAGATTGTACTTAAGTCCCTGTACCAAATAGACTTTTTCAAAGTCTAAATTCCCTGTTCTGATTGTGCCTCTTCCAATTATCTTTCCTCCCTTTGGATCATTGTCAAATGCCACATATCCTCCATCAAAAGATTCAAAATCTTCCAGGTTGCTCCCATCCCAAGTCATGTGCCCAGAGCAACTGATCTGTGCTAAACCGTCAAGCTACCTCACACAAGCTAGCCACTTGTGAATGGCTAACCGTAAGAAGCTTAAAACTGCTTAAAACACAAATACAATGAAGTCCTGGAGAATAGAATGAATTCCCGGGTCGTTAAGTCCCACGGAGACTCAATGGTGTGTAAACACTAATTCAGATGATAGAATGATCACTAAGGATAGTGATCAGTAAAGGTTTTGGATTGAATATTACACTACTGATTGATTGGAATGAGATTGGAAACAGAATTGGAAAACACAACAATCAGATAAAAGAAACGCAAATACGTAAGTTTAAAAACTACGTATACGTACAAAATAAAAAGTGAGATCTAAAAAATAAAAGACCTAAAAATATGAAAATGACATTTTTGGAATCCTAAAAATAAAAGAAAATTATTAGAAAAAGAAAATTATTTTTACCACTATTTAATTAATTATTATTAATTAAAAACTATTTTAAACTATTTAAAAATAACCTAAAATAAAAGAAAATATGAAATAAGGCTAGAAAAATAAGATTATGATTCAGAAAAATCTAAAAATATTATAAAACTAATTTTACAATTAAAAATATATTTTTCACACTTTTTATCTAATTATTACTAATTAATTATTATTTAAAATACACTTAAATGCTAGAAAATATAAAATAAACCTGGAAAAATAAAATTTTAACTTGGAAAAATCTAAAATATGATAAAACTAATTTTAAAACTGAAAAGATATTTTTTATGATTTTTAATTATTTATTACTAATTATTTAATACTTTTAACTATTAAAAATTCTAATAAATACTAAAAATATAGAGAAAAATATGAAACTTTTTCTAAAAATAACTTAAGGTGACAGAAAACTAAGAAAAATATAAAAACAAGATTTGCTTATTAATAAGATGAAAAGAAAAATCAAAAAGCTAAAACCTATTAAATAAACACTATCACTGTTTTAAAAGTGAAGTTTTTCTGGATTTTCTTTTTAAGAACTACTTAACTACTTAAAATATGAAACTTTTACAAAGACAAAAATTTTACAAATCACAAATAAGCAGTTTGTGGGCTTATGATCACAACAGATTTGCTTAAGAGCTTATTTTGGTGAAATAAGCTCAAACAAGCTTGTTAACTGAAAACAAAAGTTAAATAAGCTACAAATAAGCTAATGCTACTCAAATAAAACAAAAAGACAAAGATAAGCACACTGAAAAGCTAGGACAAAGACAATAAGCACTTATATCAAACTGATGAACTAAACAGAAATGGGACAAAGTTAGAGCTTATTGCAGCCCTAGCAAACAAGTTCCAAAATAAAAATTAAGCTTGGGTTCTCAAGAGGGCTAGGTCAGCTACCCAAAGAACCAAAAATCACAAGATTTGAGCAACTAATAAGCTCTATGCAAGCTTATCAAGTTGGACTACCCAACTGTGCACAGGGCATCATTTCAGACAAGGCACTCAAAATAAGCTAGTTAAAAAGCACTTTATAAGCTGATTGAAAGAGAACTAGTATTTTTCTAATTTAGTTTAGCAACTAAACTTTAGTTTCCCAAGAGCTTTTAAGCTAATTATTACTATTGAACACACAATAAAATTATCTTTTTAATTCAAAAACGACCCAAGTGAAAATTTTGACTTTTATAAAAACTAGATGAGTTTGACTTTTATGAACTTTTGATCACTACTACTTACTGATTATGCTGTTTTAAGGTATATTAAGACTTATTTGAGCAATGTTAACAACTTATGAATACAAAATCATGATCAAGGATCATGAAAATCCAACAGTGAATGACAAGGATGTGATAAAATGAAATTTTGACTTTTGATGTAACAAGCACTGGTTTTCTTGGTTTCTTTGAGTTATTTAGAACCAATGAGACATAGAACATTAATGAACAATAGCACAAACACTCTTTAACTCAGTTAAACAAACTTAACCAAACAGTCCTTATTGAAACTGTTTTGATGTTTTTCAAGGTAAAACACAGATTTGGACCATGCAACTGAATCACAACCTTGTATTATCATGTAAGAAGACTGAACAAGCATGCAACAACAGTACTATCAACATAAAACTCAATAATGATCTATATGTTATTTAAATTGTTAAAATGAAATTTATATAAACTACAAATTAAAAGGAACAACCAACTGATTTTATTGTTTACTTATGCTTAATTATAACTAAGAAACATAAAGAACCAGAAATTACAACTACTAAACAACTAAAACAAAGAAATACAAAAATGAACAAAAAGGCTTACAAATGCTATCCAACTGAAATCACAGAACCAATGATCAAGACCACTCCTATAGGCTTACCACTAAGCCACTAACCCAAGGCCATCCAAAATTCACCCTGCTCCAGCTGTGTACACCATTTCCAATGATTTTTGATTTTTTCACTAATTATTTGGTATTTTTGGTATTTTTATGTTTTAACTTCTAAACTGGTTTTAAGTGTTTCTAAAAGCTTGAATAAGCTTTATAGGAGCTTATGTGTCTTATTTAGTCCAAGATAACACCTTATAACAACATTTGATTCACATGAGATTTTTGAAATTTGAAATTGCATAAACTGATATTAAAACTTAATACTTGAAATTGAAACTGAAAATAGTTCACAAATACTTTAAATAACATAAACAAAGTGCTAGGAAAACTTAAATTACACTGGAGATTTGAAAATAATAAAAACGACAATGAAAAACTAAAATTACACTAGATGATGATATACATTGCATCTCTTCCTCTATATAATGACTTTTTGGACTCCTTGATGACCTCTGATTGTTTCCCACCAATTTCCAGCCATTGGATCTCTCTAATTCATCTCATTCGTCCATGTGTAGATTTTGGCGCCAAATTCTTCTTTAGCAGGTTTAAGCTATTAATGGGGTGGGTTTGAGTCAATTAAAGATTTTTGGTGTTAGTGGAGGTGGAGGGGACAAGGTAAGGGGGGGAAGTAAATCATGGAAAACCATGCCTGGTTTTGGAATCACTGGTTTGGCGCGATTTCTGTGAGGGAGAGGAACAGGAGCTGGGATTTGACTTTGTTGACTGGGTGGTTTTAATAAAGGGGGGTTCACAATGGGTAATGACAGGGGGTCAAGTGGTATATGGCAGGGTTCTTTTTGGATTTGGATGGGGTTCTAAATACAAAAGGGGTCCAATTGGTATTAATAAAGCATAAGGACCATTTTTGTAATTCTGCAAACTAGAGGGACCAAAACTGAACTTTTTCCAAATTATAAAAAGGACCAATCTTGACAAACTTTGATAGTACAAGGATAACTTTTGCATAAAATTCCATTTTAAAATATCCAGGGACTATTTTTGCAATTTTTCAAAGCTCAGGGACCTTTTCTGCCATTTGACCAAAGAATCATTCAAGGATCATTTTTGACAATTTAGAATATTTCAGGGACCTTGAATGATAAAATTCCACATTTTTGAATTCCAGGGACTAGATTTGACAACTTTTTGAAACTTGGGAGACTAAAACTGCCAATTTTGCAAACTTGATACATTTTTCATCTGATTTTGATCTTTTTGCATTTAAAACACATAAAACACTGATTTGTGATATTTTCATCATTTTGATGCATTTTTGAGTGTTTTCAGATGATTTTGCAGTTTAGATTGTACAAAAATGATGAGTATTTAGACACTCATCAATCCCCCACACTAAGATATTGCTAGTCCTTAGCAATGATTTAGATCTTTGATGGATTTTAAAAACTCTTTACCAAAAGCCATCACTTCTGGAGTAGCCAATTGTTTCGATTCAAGTAAGAACCTTGGTACAACGATAACCAAATGATTTTGAGCAAATCATAAGCTATAAACGGATTTGATTTGTCTTTACCAGAAGCCGTTTGCTCTGGACTAGCCAACTCTTAGATAAATTATCAGAATTATCTTTGGTGAGCTGAATACCAATTATGGATTTTCCACTGCCTTTACCACAAGCCATAAACTTGCGTGCTAGCCAACTCTTCACTTTTTAGGATATGGTGAGTTGAATACCATACAATTTTGGGCAAATTGCAAGCCATAAACGGATTTGAGAAATCTTTACCAAGAGCCGTTTGCTCCTGGATTAGCCAATCCTTTTGTTTTTTAGACATGGCGGACTGATTACCATATGATGAATAAGTGAAAAACACTTATTCCAAAAAAATTTTGGCCAAAAACGGGGGAATTGGGCGGATAATACATGATAAAATTCGTGAGAATTCCCCCCCACACTTAGAAATGAATATTGCCCTCAATATTTAAAGTACCGACGGTTATGCCGAAACAAAGAACGTAAAAGGGAAATATTACGGCCATTATTTAGAAAGAGATTTTTTTTTTTTTTTTTTTTTTTTTTTTTTAGATCTTTTATACAACAGTGTGGGGCAACTCCCCCACACTAGGGTGGTAGAACAGAGAAAGAAGATAGAAATATGGGTGAAAACCCATATAGTGTGTGTGCTAATGTTTTTGATTACCGAGTCACTAGCTTGACTCGATCCCCGCATTCATTGGTTCATGGGGAAAGTTTGTAAATCCGGGACAACCACAGGAGGAATGTCCTCTCCAAAATAATGCTTCACTCGATGATCATTCACTTTAAAATTAGGACCATCGGGTTGAGATAACTCAATGGTACCATAAGGATAAACCTTAGCGATAGTAAATGGACCAGACCAACGGGACTTGAGCTTTCCTGAGAAAATCTTCAATCTTGAATTGAAAAGAAGGACTCGATCACCAACGTTGAAAACGCGGTTCTTGATTTTAGAGTCATGAATCTTCTTTGTCTTTTGTTTATAGATCAAAGATTTCTCATAAGCTTGATCACGGAGTTCATTTAATTCATTCATTTGAACTTTCCGGTGATCACCAGCTGTCTGAATATCGAAATTTGCATGCTTTAAGGCCCAGTATGCCTTGTGCTCTAACTCAATCGGAAGATGACATGCCTTTCCGTACACTAGCTTGTATGGAGTACACCCGATGGGTGTTTTGTAAGCTGTACGGAAGGCCCAGAGTGCGTCATCCAGTTTATCCAACCAGGATGCACGGTTTTCGCCTACTGTCCTTTCAAGAATTCTTTTAATACCACGGTTGGAAACTTCCACCTGCCCACTTGTTTGGGGGTGGTATGCAGTAGAGAGACGGTGGGTAACACCATACTTTTGCATGACACGATCAAATTGGTCATTGCAAAAATGGGTACCACGATCACTGATTATCGCTCTCGGAGTTCCAAACCTGGCTAAAAGAGATTTCAAAAATTTCACAACTACCCGGGCATCATTTGTAGGTAAAGCTTTCGCTTCAACCCATTTTGACAAATAGTCAACAGCCACGAGTATGTACTTGTTTCCGCGAGAAGATGGAAATGGCCCCATAAAGTCAATACCCCAGATGTCAAATATCTCACAAACTTGAATGGCATTTTGTGGCATTTCATTTCTTTGAGATATATTTCCATGACGTTGACAAGCGTCACAGGCTTTGACAAATTCGTGGGCATCCTTGTAAATTGTGGGCCAATAAAATCCGGAATCAAACACTTTCTTGGCGGTGTAGTTTGGACTATGATGTCCCCCGGTGGGTCCAGCATGGCAAGCTGTGAGAATGTCAAGAGCTTCTTGTCCATAAACACACCGTCGGATGACTTGATCCGCACAGATTTTGAATAAGTAGGGGTCGTCCCAGAAATCATGTTTAACATCTTTGAAGAATTTGTTCTTCTGTTGGGTCGACATCCCTTTCACTATGAAGTTACCCGCATGGTAATTTGCGAAGTCAGCAAACCATGGGGTAGTAGAATTTCCACGAAAAGAAACCGCATTGAGTGTCTCGAGAGGAAATGTTTCATTTATTTCCTTTTTCTCGAAAACATCTTGGTGAGGGTTTTCTAATATGGACAGATGATCAGCAGCTAGATTCTCCGCTCCTTTTTTATCACGTATGATGATATCAAATTCTTGCAGGAGGAGAATCCAACGAAGCAATCTCGGCTTTGCATCTTGTTTTGCAAAGAGATATTTGAGAGCCGAGTGATCCGTATACACCACGCATTTGGTCAAGATTAAGTATGGCCGAAACTTCTCAAACGCATACACCACGGCTAATAGCTCTTTTTCCGTGGTGGTGTAATGAGTTTGAGCTTCATTCATAGTTTTGCTTGCGTAGTGGATAGGCTGAAAATGCTTGTTTCTACGTTGCCCTAAGACTGCACCGATAGCAAAATCACTTGCATCGCACATGAGCTCAAAGGGTAAATCCCAGTCGGGAGCAACGAGAATGGGTGCTTCAGTAAGCTTTTTTTTCAATGTTTCAAAAGCTTCAATGCACTCGCGTGAGAAGATAAAAGGAGCATCTTTTTCAGGAAGATGGGTCATAGGCCGGGCGATTTTAGAAAAATCTTGTATGAATCTGCGATAAAAACCGGCATGACCTAGAAAACTCCTAATACCCTTGACGGTAGTAGGATGAGGCAGTTTAGCAATAACATCGACTTTTGCTCTATCCACCTCAATCCCATTTTTTGAAATTTTATGGCCAAGGACTATGCCTTCTTTGACCATAAAGTGACTCTTCTCCCAATTTAGACAAAGATTGGTGTCTTCACACCTTTGAAGCATTTTTTCTAAATGGGAGAGACATGTTTGAAAAGAATCCCCAATGACCGAGAAGTCATCCATAAACACCTCCATTGTTTCCCCGATCATGTCGTGGAAAATGGCCATCATACATCGTTGGAACGTGCCAGGAGCATTGCATAAGCCAAAAGGCATACGTTTGTAGGCAAAAGTTCCGTATGGGCAGGTGAATGTGGTCTTCTCTTGATCCTGTGGATCAATGGGGATCTGAAAGTAACCCGAGAAACCATCAAGGAAACAATAGTATTCGTTCCCTGCTAATCTCTCAAGCATTTGGTCCATGAAGGGTAGAGGGAAATGGTCTTTACGAGTGGCGTCATTTAACTTACGATAGTCAATACACACGCGCCATCCCGTCACCAATCGAGTTGGAATTAACTCGTTATCTTCATTTGTGACAACAGTAATGCCACCCTTTTTCGGAACACAATGAATTGGGCTGACCCAAGGACTATCTGAGATCGGGTAAATCAATCCTGCATCAAGAAGTTTGATAACCTCTTGTTTGATAACATCATGGATTTTTGGATTTACTCTTCTCTGATGTTGAACTGCAGGTTTGAAATCATCCTCCATCAAGATTTTGTGAGTACAAAACTCAGGGTTGATACCCTTTATATCGGAGAGTTTCCAAGCAATTGCTTGCTTGTGTGACTTCAAGATTTTTATGAGAGCAGCTTTTTCATCTTTACTCAAATCTCTAGCAATAATGACGGGTAATTTATCATCGCCCTCAAGAAATGCATACTCGAGATGAGGAGGTAAGTCCTTAAGCTCAACCTCGGGAAATTCTTCAGTTTTCTCAACTGACTTGACTTCCTTGTTATGAAGCTCGACGGGAGGGAGAGGAGGAGAAGTGTCCTGATTTAACAATTTCTCAAGAAGAATATCTCCCTCCAGATTAATCTCATTTTGATTAATCTCAGTTGGAATTGAATCACTAGAGTGAGGGGTTGATGATGGATCATCATTAAGCAACTTCTCAATGAGAAGTATGTCCCCCTCAATGTCAATTGGAGCGTGATCAATTTCCCATGGAACAGAATCACTAGCCAAGTATGCTTCAATCTCTTCCAAGATGAAGTATCTTCCCTCAAAAGGAGTGATAGAAGGAGTAGAATTGGCTATGATAGGTTGAGAAGATGTGGTGGGATCCCCACTCACAGAATTATGAGAATAACCAAGAACTTCTTGAGAGTACTCTTCAGTGGCAACATCAATGATATCTATTCGGTTAACCGACTCAGAATCATAGTTTGCGGAGTACCTCGAAAGTTTGATCAAGGTTAAAGGTTCCAGCTTCATTACCAACACGTAATGTGATTTCCTGCTCAAATACATCTATGAGAGCACGGCCGTTCTCGAGGAATCCTCGACCAACAATGAGAGGAACCCGATGATCGGCATCAAAATCAACAACCACGAAGTCAGATGGGAAATGGAACTTTCCTACTTTCACAAATACGTCCTCGGCAATGCCAAGAGGATGGGATATGGAACGATCTGCAAGCTCGAGAGTCATGCATGTAGGAGTAAGTTTCGGAAGAGAAAGTTTCTTCCACACTGAATAAGGCATCAGGTTGATGCTTGCACCAAGATCTGCTAGGGCAAAGCATTCAACCATTCCTGGAAATACACAAGGTAAGAGAAATTTTCCAGGATCTCCAAGTTTCTCAGGAAGCTTCTTCAGGATAACTGCTGAGCAGTTCTCGTTAAGAGGAGTTTTTGCCATTTCAAACAGCTTTTCCTTATTGCTTAACATGTGTTTGAGAGTGGATGCAAACTTGGGCATCAGCATGATAGCATCCGCAAAGCTTATGTCAAAATGTAACTCTTGGAAAATTTGGAAAAATTTGTCCATTTGATGACTGGCTTTCTCGCGGAGCTTTTGCTCATTCAAACGTGATGGGTAAGGAATAGAAGATTTGGATTTCTGGTTTTCAACGGGAGCTTTTGGAGGTTCAAAAACAACTCCTGGATTTGACTTGGGTTTCTGGACAACATGAGGTTGGACTACCGGAAGGTAGGGCGTGTGCGATTCGTGGGCTTGAATAATGCACCTTGTCCGTTGTATCCTTGGTAACTTGACTCATTTCTCCTAGCGGAGGAGGCATTGGAGTCGTAGGTCCATTGAGTGTTCTAGGTTCACTTTCCTACTACCTTAGGGGAGAAGAAGAAGAAGAGGTAGTAGGAATAGCGGGTCCATTATATGAAACACCACTTCTGGTTGTGATTGCCTTTGCATCGCCCCTCGGGTTAGCGATCGTGTTGCTCGGAAGTTTTCCTGAGCCGAGGGTTGATCATTTAAAGACTTCTTAAGATCAGCAATCTGACTGACCAACAACCTATTCATTTCATCTTGGGATTTCATGAATTGCTTCAACAACTCATCAGATGATGGTCCAGTTGGAACAATGGCGGGAGGTGGATTAGGAAAATTCTGGCCTCTAATGTTAGGATTAGGGCCTTGGTTTTGAAAATTTCCTTGATTAGGATTCATATTCCCATGAAATTGATTCCCTCGATTGAAGTTGTTTTGATTAAGGTTCCCTTGATTTTGGAAACCTTGATTGGGTGCAGGATAGAAATTACCTTGGTTTTGATAACCTTGGTTCATTCTAGGTTGGTTCTGATTCCTGTTTTGCATGTTATGATTCTGGTTAAAACCGGGTGGTGCCTGATTAGTGTTAGCACGGTAGTGTGGTTCATTTTGAGGACGGTATTGATTACCTCCCCGATGTGAACTACCGGCTAGAGCATTGGCTTCAAATGGACTACCATCGGTGGCAGTACAATTGTAGTATGCATGAGGGCCACCACAAGTAACACAACTCTCGACTTTCTTCACTTCACCATGTGTTGGTGTCTGAGTGAAGGTCACTTTCTTTTGGTTAGCAAGAACCAAAGCCTGAACAATATTCGTGAGTTTGTCAATCTTAGCATCGGTGCTAGATGTACTCACTGGAGATGAAGAAGAAGAAGGTCCAGCATGAGACTGATATGTCTTTGCTCGGAAAGGGCGGACCTGAGATTTGTTCTCAATGATTTGCAAGGCCTCTTTGGTAGTCTTGCTCAGGAAATTACCTCCCGCGGAGGCATTCAAAGAGTCTTGATTAGTCTGGTTGAGACCATTATAGAAAGTATCCATTTGCATTAACTCGGTAAAACCATGATGCGGACACTTGCGAAGCAACTCTTTGTAACGATCCCATGCCTTCCCGAATGATTCATCAAATCTCTGAGAAAATTTCATTATCTCATTCTTAAGACTTGTGGTTCGGGATGGAGGATAGAATTCGTTAACGAACTTGGTGACTAGATCTTCCCATGTCTCAATAGAACGAGGGGGTTGTTTCTCAAGCCAATTCCGGGCTTGTCCCTCTAGAGAAAATGGGAACAGAAGAAGCTTGATAGCTTCATGTGGGACATTCTTGTACTTGATGGTAGATGCAATCTTGTTAAACCATCGAATGTGTGCATGAGGATCATCCCGCTCAAAACCATATAATTGGCTTTGGGTTACTAGATTAAGCAACCCGGTTTTGAGCTCAAAGGTATCAGCCACGATGGTTGGGACAACAATAGCATCTCCGTAACCCTCGATGGGTGCTTGGAGAAGCTCATTCATGGGCTTATCTTCTGCCATTACGACAGGTGGTGGTGGTGGTAGACGTTCCTCAATCACGGCTGAAGGAGCTGAACGTCCTCTACGTCTACGAGGAATCTTTCCAAGTTCCGAAAGTGGACTTGTAGAACTGGAAGAACGAGTGCGCATGCACTAAGTATAAAAATCAATTTTCAAAACAAATGTGAGGCAAAACGACAAGTGAACTTAACCAATAATCACAAATGAAATGGCTTCTTTTAAAAAGGTGCACCAAATCACAAGGACACAAAGGCAAGTTTTAAATCTGTTGTTCGAGAACTTATTATGGTCACACCCCCAGTTGGTAGGTGTACTGCCTTGATTTGCGGTGGTTGATTTTTATGTATATATTAAGTACCACTGAAAAGACGTAGGTATAGATTTGTGCTGATGGGTTGAAAAACTTTTGGACAATATTTTTGGTATCGTCTCGTTTAACCAAATCGTATCTCTTTAAGAATCACCTCAAAGAAAATACAAGATAGAAAACGTTCCGATTGTTTTGTTGTTTTATATTGTTTTTGGGTTTGTTAACACTTTAGGAAAAGTGTTAATGAACTTTTTGATTTTCTTATAACTTTACAAAAACTTTTTACAAATGGTGGTATATGTGCAAGAATGAGTCTGAAAAAGGCTTAACACACGCTAAAGCCTCCCGGCGTGGCCAAAATTTGATCTGTGCTAAACCGTCAAGCTACCTCACACAAGCTAGCCACTTGTGAATGGCTAACCGTAAGAAGCTTAAAGCTGCTTAAAACACAAATACAATGAAGTCCTGGAGAATAGAATGAATTCCCGGGTCGTTAAGTCCCACGGAGACTCAATGGTGTGTAAACACTAATCAGATGATAGAATGATCACTAAGGATAGTGATCAGTAAAGGTTTTGGATTGAATATTACACTACTGATTGATTGGAATGAGATTGGAAACAGAATTGGAAAACACAACAATCAGATAAAAGAAACGTAAATACGTACGTTTAAAAACTACGTATACGTACAAAATAAAAAGTGAGATCTAAAAAATAAAAGACCTAAAAATATGAAAATGACATTTTTGGAATCCTAAAAATAAAAGAAAATTATTAGAAAAAGAAAATTATTTTTACCACTATTTAATTAATTATTATTAATTAAAAACTATTTTAAACTATTTAAAAATAACCTAAAATAAAAGAAAATATGAAATAAGGCTAGAAAAATAAGATTATGATTCAGAAAAATCTAAAATATTATAAAACTAATTTTAAAATTAAAAATATATTTTTCACACTTTTTATCTAATTATTACTAATTAATTATTATTTAAAATACACTTAAATGCTAGAAAATATAAAATAAACCTGGAAAAATAAAATTTTAACTTGGAAAAATCTAAAATATGATAAAACTAATTTTAAAACTGAAAAGATATTTTTTATGCTTTTTAATTATTTATTACTAATTATTTGATACTTTTAACTATTAAAAATTCTAATAAATACTAAAAATATAGAGAAAAATATGAAACTTTTTCTAAAAATAACTTAAGGTGACAGAAAACTAAGAAAAATATAAAAACAAGATTTGCTTATTAATAAGATGAAAAGAAAAATCAAAAAGCTAAAACCTATTAAATAAACACTATCACTGTTTTAAAAATGAAGTTTTTCTGGATTTTCTTTTTGAAAACTACTTAACTACTTAAAATATGAAACTTTTACAAAGACAAAAATTTTACAAATCACAAATAAGCAGTTTGTGGGCTTATGATCACAACAGATTTGCTTATGAGCTTTTCTTGGTGAAATAAGCTCAAACAAGCTTGTTTACTGAAAACAAAAGTTAAATAAGCTACAAATAAGCTAATGCTACTCAAATAAAACAAAAAGACAAAGATAAGCACACTGAAAAGCTAGGACAAAGACAATAAGCACTTATATCAAACTGATGAACTAAACAGAAATGGGACAAAGTTAGAGCTTATTGCAGCCCTAGCAAACAAGTTCCAAAATAAAAAATTAAGCTTGGGTTCTCAAGAGGGCTAGGTCAGCTACCCAAAGAACCAAAAATCACAAGATTTGAGCAACTAATAAGCTCTATGCAAGCTTATCAAGTTGGACTACCCAACTGTGCACAGGGCACCATTTCAGACAAGGCACTCAAAATAAGCTAGTTAAAAAGCACTTTATAAGCTGATTGAAAGAGAACTAGTATTTTTCTAATTTTGTTTAGCAACTGAACTATAGTTTCCCAAGAGCTTTTAAGCTAATTATTACTATTGAACACACAATAAAATTCTCTTTTTAATTCAAAAACGACCCAAGTGAAAATTTTGACTTTTATAAAAACTAGATGAGTTTGACTTTTATGAACTTTTGATCACTACTACTTACTGATTATGTTGTTTTAAGGTATATTAAGACTTATTTGAGCAATGTTAACAACTTATGAATACAAAATCATGATCAAGGATCATGAAAATCCAACAGTGAATGACAAGGATGTGATAAAATGAAATTTTGACTTTTGATGTAACAAGCACTGGTTTTCTTGGTTTCTTTGAGTTATTTAGAACCAATGAGACATAGAACATTAATGAACAATAGCACAAACACTCTTTAACTCAGTTAAAGAAACTTAACTAAACAGTCCTTATTGAAACTGTTTTGATGTTTTTCAAGGTAAAACACAGATTTGGACCATGCAACTGAATCACAACCTTGTATTATCATGTAAGAAGACTGAACAAGCATGCAACAACAGTACTATCAACATAAAACTCAATAATGATCTATATGTTATTTAAATTGTTAAAATGAAATTTATATAAACTACAAATTAAAAGGAACAACCAACTGATTTTATTGTTTACTTATGCTTAATTATAACTAAGAAACATAAAGAACCAGAAATTACAACTACTAAACAACTAAAACAAAGAAATGAAAAAATGAACAAAAAGGCTTACAAATGCTATCCAACTGAAATCACAGAACCAATGATCAAGACCACTCTTATAGGCTTACCACTAAGCCACTAACCCAAGGCCATCCATAATTCACCTGCTCAGTTTGTGTACACCATTTCAATGATTTTTGATTTTTTCACTAATTATTTGGTATTTTTGGTATTTTTATGTTTTAACTTCTAAACTGGTTTTAAGTGTTTCTAAAAGCTTGAATAAGCTTTATAGGAGCTTATGTGTCTTATTTAGTCCAAGATAACACCTTATAACAACATTTGATTCACATGAGATTTTGAAATTTGAAATTGCATAAACTGATATTAAAACTTAATACTTGAAATTGAAACTGAAAATAGTTCACAAATACTTTAAATAACATAAACAAAGTGCTAGGAAAACTTAAATTACACTGGAGATTTGAAAATAATAAAAACGACAATGAAAAACTAAAATTACTCTAGATGATGATATACATTGCATCTCTTCCTCTATATAATGACTTTTTGGACTCCTTGATGACCTCTGATTGTTTCCCACCAATTTCGACCATTGGATCTCTCTAATTCATCTCATTCGTCCATGTGTAGATTTTGGCGCCAAATTCTTCTTTAGCAGGTTTAAGCTATTAATGGGGTGGGTTTGAGTCAATTAAAGATTTTTGGTGTTAGTGGAGGTGGAGGGGACAAGGTAAGGGGGGGAAAGTAAATCATGGAAAACCATGCCTGGTTTTGGAATCACTGGTTTGGCGCGATTTCTGTGAGGGAGAGGAAGGGGCTGGGATTTGACTTTGTTATTTGGGTGGTTTAATAATACAAGGGGTTCACAATGGGTAATGACAGGGGGTCAAGTGGTATATGGCAGGGTTCTTTTTGGATTTGGATGGGGTTCTAAATACAAAAGGGGTCCAATTGGTATTAATAAAGCATAAGGACCATTTTGTAATTCACAAACTAGAGGGACCAAAACTGAACTTTTTCCAAATTATCAAAAGGACCAATCTTGACAAACTTTGATAGTACAAGGATAACTTTTGCATAAAATTCCATTTTAAAATATCCAGGGACTATTTTTGCAATTTTTCAAAGCTCAGGGACCTTTTCTGCCATTTGACCAAAGAATCATTCAAGGATCATTTTTGTAAATTTAGAATATTTCAGGGACCTTGAATGATAAAATTCCACATTTTTTGAATTCAAGGACTAGATTTGACAACTTTTGAAACTTGGGGACTAAAACTGCCAATTTTGCAAACTTGATACATTTTTCATCTGATTTTGATCTTTTTGCATTTAAAACACATAAAACACTGATTTGTGATATTTTCATCATTTTGATGCATTTTTGAGTGTTTTCAGATGATTTTGCAGTTTAGATTGTACAAAAATGATGAGTATTTAGACACTCATCAGCAACCACTATCAAAAACTCCTTTGTCTTTTAGCTCATCTTGTAGATTGCCCTGCACATGAAATTAAACAAGTTAGTTCCTTTTGTGGACCCAAGCCAATACTGACTTGGGTCTGCCATGTGCATCAATATAATAAAATTTGTTTAGGTCCATTGATGCACAGTTGACATGATGTAAAACCTTGGTCTTAGGTTTCCATTGCCAACTAGCTGAGGCCTTTACAGCATAAAAATGATTTCCAACCACCGTATCAGTTATCACCTTTGGAATTTTTAAAACTTCTTTGTTATCTGTGGTGATTTTTGGCTTAGCAGTGGTTTGATTTTGCTTAGCCGTGTTTACACTTTGCTTAGCATTGGTTGGAACCCATTTTGGAGAAGCAGTGACAATTGATTTTGTATTCCCATTCCTCATTAACATTGCTCTAGGAATCATGTTTCTATTAGGATGAGGGTTTGTTTTCTTTGAAAAGTTTTGGTGATTTACCCTCCTCCAAAGATTCCAAACTTGGGGTCTGTTTTTATAACAATTTTTCTGTAAGTGCTCAAAACTACCACATTTATAACAAGCTTTCTTGACACATTGAAACTCATCACCTAACCTATTAGATATTAGGCCATTAAAGTTTATCTGATTGCCCCTAGGTATATATCTTTTCATCTGTTCCCTAGGTACTTCCTTGTACTCTATCACTTTCTTAGTAATTTGAGCTCCGAATCTAGGTACAAGGTTGGCATGTTTAGTATCAACTTTCTTAAGAGGTTCTAACTTTTCAGGCTGTGTTGATACTTTACTATCTTCCTCAGAATCTGATTCCCAATCTTCAATGATGGGAGCATCAGATGACTTATCAGAACCTAGCTTAGGTGATTCATCCTTTTTAGTCTCACCTACAGGTTTGTTGAAACTAAATTCACTGCTAAATGAGAGCTCTTTTGGAGGTGGTGCATGTTGCATAAAGGTAGGTGGTGGCATATCATTGTAACCTAGGCCAGTTCCATCCTTGAACAATTTTTGACCTATTGGTTTATTTACTAGATCAGAAGCATATTGTGTTTTAGCAACCCTAACAACATGTTTTTCTTTTTCTTTTAGGGCTTCTACTTTTACACTCTCAGCTTGTTCTAGTTTCTCTTTAAGCATCTTAATCTCCTTATCCTTAAGATCAATTTCTCCACCTAGTATATTAATTTTATCAACATACTCAAACTCACATTTGATACAGTAATTAAGCCTCTCTTCCACACTTTCTAGACCAACTCTATAACCTAGGTTATCCATAGACAGTCTTTCTACTTCTTTTCTTAAACTCTCAGTGATAGCTTTTTGAGATTCTAAGTTATCTTTGCATGATTTAAAAGAACAAGTAGACTCATTAGATACCTCAGAATCTGAACCAGAAGATGAAGCATATGCCACTAGAGCAAAGTTATGCTCTTTTGAAGCTTCACTAGCAATAAAAGCTGCATTGGGTCCTTCTTCAATTTCATCACTCCAGTCATAATCACCAAGACCATCTTGAGCCACCAATGCTGAAGAAGGAGCAGACTCTTCAGTGGTCTTCTTGATACCTTCAATCCTCTTAAGAGCTCGACATTCCCTTGCAAAGTGACCCTTCTTCTTGCAGTTAAAGCACTCCATCTTGCTTTTGTCGAATCCAGCTCTTCTTTTAGCATCATACTTGACATATCTTCCAGTCTTCCTCAGAAACTTCCTTGCTTGGAGAGTCAACATTGCCATTTGCCATTGAAGATTAATCTCATCAAGATCATCAGGATCAATTTGATCTAGATCTTGATTCAATACATCAACACTGGTGGTTAAGTCAGACAGAAAAGCACAAATTGCATCATCACTGACAGTATCACTAACCATGGTATTGTTTGCAATAGCTGTGGTTATTCCATAGGCAGCAGTGGATACATCATGTGAACTTTTGTGATTAGTTGAAACAAAAGCAATGTTCTGATTAACAGAAGATGCACCAGCAATGTTATTCTCAGACTCATAGACTTTCAAGTTGTTATAGAGATTGTCCAGAGTCATCTTATCAAAGTCCACCTTATTTCTCTACACAATCGTATGAATAGCCCATTCTGGAGATAAACTTCTAATGAATTTCAAATTTATATCTTCTTGAATAACATTATAGTTCACTGACTTCAATTGGCTGATCAGTTTTGAAGCTTTGTTGTAAGTGCCATCAAGTTTTTCTCCACTAAGAGCAGTGAAGTTTTCAAGTTGATGCTTGAGCATATTCTTCCTTGATTTCTTTGTAGCTTCATTACCAGCAAACCTTGTCTCAAGAGCATCCAGTAACTCTTTAGCAGACTCATATTGTTCAAAATCCAAAGCATATTCATTAGGTACTCCCATAGAGAGAATACTATGAGCTTTTATCTCCATCTTTCTCTTAGCCTTGTCAATCTCACTAATAATGGCTATTTCTTTGCCATCATCACCCTTCTTAGGAAGAGTATCACCTTTTTCCACAACATCCTAGAGAGCATAATCAATCATGCGAATGTATTGCCTTATTCGCATCCTCCAGATTTGGTACTCACCAATCTTGAGCATGGGCACCTTTGAAGCAGTAACCATGTGTGTTTCGTCAGACATCTTATCTTACTTTAGCAAAACTTAACTTGACCTCTTCTTGATTACAGTTTCTAGATCACAAGCTCTTATACCACTTGTTGATCAGTTGAGCAAAGCGATCTAATATAGAAACTGACTTAGAGTAAAAGCTTATTAAGTATTACGCGGAATTTAATACTTAATCTTAAGAAGAAGAACGATTAACATTCAACACCTCAATATTATTTATTAATACGAATACTCTTACAGTATTAGGGTTTTGCAACCTTAAAGTGTATCGACCTTAGATATAAAACTTATGTATATCTAATCTAACCTAGGACCTCCTTTTATAGACTAAGGAGTCCTTTACATAATACAATACGTAATCTACAAGATAAATATCTTTTCCATATTTATCTAATACAATAAACTAAACCGACTATACAAGACTAGCAGTGGTTACAATATATTGTCCGTGGTTACACACTACTACTAGCCGTGGTTTGTCTTCATCAGTGGTTCCATCCTTCTGTTCGTGGTTATATCAACTTTGTCCGTGGTTCCAGTACTTAGAGTAATTCATGATTCAAGGAACCAAAAACCCAACATTTACATTTAACGACCGTTAGCCTAACTTCGTTAAATATTAATTATCGTTAAGTATTTATTTCGTGACTAATAATTAATAATAATAATATTTATATATATTAATTATTTAACATCAATTCTCATACGTAATGTGTGCAATCCCGAAGTCTCAAGTTCGAATCTGCTCATACATATATTAAAATATCCATAAAACCTGTCAGCTCCCCCTTGGATATTACTTAATAGAGTAATGACATTGGTTTAGTCTAGCCTAACACGCCTATGCCCCCAGATCGAATCGAGTATGGTATCCTGGAAAACCATTTAATGATTCATCATTTTTACTTATCCTTTTGCTACTAATACTACATTAACTATGAATATGGATCAAGTCATTTCATAAGTCAATATTCTGTTTCTCGTTATATCTGATTGAACAAGATTACCAAATCATCTGAACATATTCCAGATTGATCTTGGGTATGGCCATATAAACATCTTGTCAACCCTACAAGGGGCCCAAATATAGTATTATGCTTTGAAACAAATTCAAAGGAACAAATTCTCTTTACTACAAACATAACTCATGAACTTTGTAACACTTCTGAAAATAGCCCTTATAACTACCAGTTACGGATAGCGTTAAACTATCTTACACAAGTGCACTACATTCATAACAGTTATCTGGTATCTCAAGTCCGAGGATAAACATTTCATGATTTACTTAATGACAAAGATCCATAAGTATAATCATGTAAAGTTGGGATCTGTCCTATATTCAATTCATTGAATATCATGTGAATCTGGTATGTCCCACGCATCAATATACTTTAAGTATATTCTACCAAAACTCAGATTTGTCTTAATTCAATGACATTCCCACATAATTGATCGACAACGTACTATTTAGAATAACATAAGTCATTCACGGATTAAACATGAAAATATAGGATATAATATTAAGAAAATGAAAAATAAACATAAACAGCTATTTTATTTCATTAAAATAATATGTGTTCATAACATCCTTTATCCAAATACTAATCACAGATCTACATAAAACTCCTAGCTAAACGAAGTCCTATCCCATCAGCATGGTCAGTAAGTTTTTCCTTTGGCAAAGGCTTCGTAAAGGGATCAACTAGATTATCATCTGTATGAACTTTGAGTAGATTGATTTCACCTATTTCGACTAGTTCTCGAACATAGTGATATCGTCAAGGAAAATGTCTGGCGCCCTTAATGACTCCAGGCTCATTGGCAAATGTTATTGCAGCAGAGTTATCACAATACACATTTAAAGGTAATTCGATTGAGGGCATTACCGAGTCGAAATGAATTTCCTAATCAAACACTTCCATCACACGGCAGGCGACTATGTACTCACACGTAATAGACATTGCAGTCGTTATGCGCTTCTTGCTCTTTCAGTCAACTGCTCCTCCATTAATGACAAAGACATAACCCGTTTGAGACTTCTTATCATCTTTATCAGTTTGGAAAGGCGCGCAAAAACACCTGTAACATCAAGTTGCATCGGATTCCCACCATACACTAGAAACATTTCTTTAGTAGCCGTTAGATACTTAAGAATGTTCTTAACAACATGCCAGTGTTTCACGCCTGGATTCTGTTGATATCTACTGGCGATATTTTGTGCAAACGCCACAACAGGCCTCGTACATCTCACAGCATACATGATAGATCCTACAGCCGAAGCATAAGGAACGTTTCTCATGTGCGCCACCTCTTCAGGTGTTGACGCGCATAGTTCACTACTTAAGCCATGTTCAACTTGCATCGGCAAATATCCCTTCTTGGAATCTTGCATATTGAATCTCTTCAATATTTTATCAATGTAAGTACTTTGACTTAGTCCAATCAACCGCCTTGATCTATCTCGGTAGATCTTGATTCCCAAAATAAATGCTGCTTCCCCTAAATCCTTTATAGAAAAGCACTTTCCAAGATAAGACTTTACATCTTGCAAACTTGGAATGTCTTTTCCCATGATCAATATGTCATCGACATATAAGATAAGGAAAATAACATTACTCCCACTAGCTTTGTGATATTCACATGGCTCATCAAGATTTTGAGTGAAACCAAATTTCTTGATTTCTTCATCAAACTTCTTGTTCTATTGCCTTGATGCTTTTTGAAGTTTGCATACACGCTTTGGAAATTTTGGATTCACAAACCCTTCAGGCTGCGCCATATAGATGTCCTCATCTAGGCGACCGTTTAAGAAAGCAGTTTTTACATCCATTTGCCATATCTCATAGTCATAGTGCGCAGCTATGGCTATAAGAATCCTAATAGCCCTAATGTCCGCTACAGGAGAAAATGTCCGCTACAGTCGATCCCAAAAGTTTGAGTAAACCCTTGAGCTACAAGACGAGCTTTATAGGTGTGTACATTGCCATCCATGTCAGTCTTTATCTTATAGAGCCACTTACTTCCAACTACCTTGGCATTTGAAGGTAAGTCAACCTCTATCCAGACTTCGTTATCTCTCATGGATTGCATTTCCTCATTCATTGCGACTTGCCATTTATCCTTTTCAGGACTCATCATAGCAGCCTTATAGTTAGCAGGTTCACCAAGATCCCCTAACATATTTTCCTCAGCTTCTACGTTAAGACATAGACGCTCAGGTGCACGCGTAGTCCTTACAGATCTACAAATGGGAACCACTTCAACTTCAGGTGGAACACTCAGACTTTCAGGTTCTACTTGAGGTTGGCTAGTGTTTTTAGAAGGTGTTGTATCTTCTTGATCTTTTTCCAGATCATAAACTCTCCCATTGAATTCATGAGATATGAGATCCCTTTCAAGGAAGTCTCCATACCTAGCAACAATTACTTTGTTTTCAGGTGGAAAGTAAAAGTAGTAACCCATAGTTTCCTTTGGGTATCTGATGTGCTTACCGTGTGCAAGTTTTAAAAATTTATAAACACGATTTATCCGTCTAATACTAAAAACACATACGAGCAAGTATACTCGTTCGCGATAGCAAAGGTGGGTAAGTCGAGATCGTCCCAAGAGATTTTGTGTTTGAATTTGTTAAAAAGATTTGTAACAAGAAAGCTTTGTCAAGGCTTCTTCCAAAAGTGATGTTATAGCACAATTCAATATAAAGAAAGATATATACTTGTGTATAGTCTATAGGCAATCATAGGTAGTGTTCATGAAAGCTTGGTGTAAACTCTTGATGTGATGCACAAATCATAAGCAAATGATTTCCAACCATGGTTTATGTTTGCAAAAATCATTCTAAGAACAAAAACATATAGGTAATCCTTTCGGTCCTTATCCTAATGATTATCCTTTAGAAAATCCATTTGTTTGTAAAATGTTCTTATTAAACTCGTTCTTACGAATCTTTCGACCTTTCGTGATGAAAATGTTTCTAGTCTTGTTTTAATAAGTAAACATGGTGGTTGTCAATCACCATATCCCCATACTAGTTTGTCACTTAACTTTTTGGAATAAAACACAAGAGAAATCCTTTCGGTCCTTTTTCTTAAAACATGTTTTACCGACAAATCAAACAAGACTAGTATTTATCCAAAAAACTCATTTAAACAAGATCATATATACATGCATCACATATGAGAACACTAGTATGATTTCCTACATCCCAACACACAAGTATATCCAAAAACTACTCCATGATAATAATAACAAAACACAAGAAATAACAAAGTAATTCCAATAACTCAAGAGAATAGAAATCCATAACAAAGTTCATAGAATACCTAAACTTTTGCGATTACAAGAACTAGAAATCGTGGCTTATAGCAACCACAGGCCTCCAATCACCTAGCTTAACCGTATAACTCCGAATAACCAAAACAATGGATGTGAATTGCTCTCTCCAACCTCTGGGCGTTTATAGTGAATACTAAACTTTTGGGATGAATAAAATGGTTGGTAATAGTTTTAGTGTAAACTATTACACTTTGGGTTGTGTCACACCTAGTAAACTAAGTCTAGGTTCAATATATAGCAAAAGAGACTTTACTAAAGGGCGTAAAAACGTTCCCAACAAGTTAATATCAAGAAATGATCGGCCTCCAATGATTATGGGGAGTTAAGGCAACATTAAATGCGTTTTTGTGTAACTCTAGACCATGCAACCGGATCGGTTACACTGCAATCGGATCGGTTGCCTTTTGACCATTGCCCAACCGGATCGGTTACGGGCTACGATCGAATGGTTGGGTGCTTCAGCTTTGACTTTTGTTGACTTTCTTGATCCATGACTTATTCTTTGCTCTCGTTGATGATTTCCAAGGCGAAACTTGATCTTTCCTTGTTGTAGATACTTAGAAATCATTGCGCTTCCTAATCATTGAGTCCAAAAGCTTCCTTGCTCGACTTCCTTCCTTGGGAATCCTCCAAATGTGCATAAAAACTTCATTTCTTCATCATTGTGATACCTTGCTACATATACATGCACAATACGCATCTTTTGCACTTTTGCCACTGTTATGAGTAAATATAGCCGATTATCATGCACAAAACCAACAATAACGCTACTAAAAACATGTTCATTTTAGGCGTTATCAAATTCCCCCACACTTAAGTTCTACTCGTCCTCGAGTAGGTCTAACATTTGCAAAAATCGAATTCAATGGTCTAGATACCGTGGTTCCGAAAATTTAACAATCATCACAAAAGATATAATCATTAATTTGCTTTTAATATGTGAAAAACTTTTAAAATGAACCAAATACTTTAGATAACATAACTAGAACACCTCATGAATGATTTTAAGAATTCACTCAACACTCATATATTGGTGGGTATATGTAAATCACTCAATGCCTAGTCATGATCGATGCTTTTTACCATAAGCTTGTACAAGTATCAAAACAAAGAAAATAAATTCATCAAAGAGGGCTTTCATTCGGGTTATATCGTTACGGCTTCGGGTTTATAAAAGGTATGGATAAGGCATGGGATGGTTTATGAAATTGGTGTTAAAAGAAAAATAAAGTCAAGTCTAAACCTCCATGTTGCTAGCCATCATACAAACCACAATCCCGAAAATGATTACTTCTCCTCTTCACATATCGATCTCCAAACATATGTATAACTCAATTTAGCTCATTGGCTAATCAATATTCTTCATATAGCTCATTGGCTATAACCATTTTTTTAACAAGGTTCCCCCACATTTAGTGTAAGCATACACCACAAAAAATACAAATGAGAAAGACGTCTCCTTCATCTTTGTTGGAGAATGGTACACACTATAGACAAAGTGTAGCTTCTTCATAATCATCAAAAACAATCCAACACTACAAACAACTAGCAACAAACCGATAGACATGACATTGGTTGGCTAAGGTTTAAAGGTGTAAAATCTTTTTGTATTTTTCTGGATTTAAACAAGAATGAAAAGATTGGCTCAAAGGGTGTCTAGTACTAAAGATGAGCACTAACAAATGGGTCCATATAAGGTGGTTAACTAACCAATGAGGTTAGCTAATATATCATTTGATGTAAAATGGAAGGCCATTTGGGTTAAATCCTATGATGCCTCTTATCACTTGAACATATTTTTATCACTCAAGAGTGATTTTAACCGTAATGCATAACTAGTACAAGTTCTAGAATCGACATAATCACCGGCACACTCATAGCAAATATAAAACAAAAGATGTGTTTTATACAAAAAGAAACCTCACAATTAAGTGGAAAAAGGCTATAATGCGTGCTAGAAAATGCTATCGAATTCAAAATGAATTACTTCCGTAATTTGGTTCAAATCAAAAAAAATTCAAAAACCTCATTTTACCATTGAAATACCCAAGTTGTTTTTAATTTATCCCAAAAATGCGTGAAAACAGCTAGACAATCAAGGGCGATTTCGTGCTAATTACTTGCATCCAAAAGTTTATCTAAAAATAAGACTAAAAGATAAAAATTTAATAATGATATCATTTTTCCTATTTTCTTCTCTCCCCCATACTTAAGTTTTGCATTGTCCACAATGTTATAAAAATAAACTTCAAAGTAAAGAAAATGGAAAAAAGAAATAGTTAAAAGATACCAAGGATAGAATATGCAATACGCATATTGGGTCATAAGCAAGCATGTGAGTTATCCAACTCCAAATATTTGACCACCAATAAGCTTCCGACAAATCCATCCTGCAAACAAAACTGCAATACACAATACACAAAAAAAAAAATCCGAATGCTATTAAAAAATACGAAAAATAAACAAAGACAAAGTATGATAATCATTCTAGAGAAATAGTTTAAGAGATAGAGATGATATTGTTTAACACATGATAACCAATGTTTTTGAAACCATAAATCAAGAATGACCCACGATCATTCCCACGATCTTAAAGGCATTACATGAAGTTCCTCTGGTAATCCTTTTAGCTTTCCACTTTTTATATCTCTCAAGTGAGCAAATCCTTCAGCTTCCGTACTCTCTGGCATAATTGGTTCGCTAAACAAAACCATTCCCATTAGGTTGAATAAACCAAGGCTTTTTGCAATTTTAGTAACGAAGTGTCCTCCACAAATGTAATTAACGCTCCCTAAGGTGTCCTTTTTATGAAGGTGTTTGGCAATCAACCACGCTACATCTAATGATCTTAACGGATGCCTTTCCTCAAAAGTGAAGAGCACCCATAAATCATCCTCGAAAATCCGGTCCACGTCATACGCCCTGTGTAGTAGAGACTCAACTACTATCCTGTGAAACACTTGCAAAAGTGGCTTTTTAATTGACGAGACTCTACTTTCACCATACGTTAACTTACTTTCCGTGCTTATTTTCCTCCAAAATTTGTTTTCTTCAAATCCTTCGTTATTCCTATCACTCAACATAATTATGTATTTGAAATCCCGATTCCTCAAATCTTCATCTGAGTATAATCCTAACAACTTGCCAAATACCCATATCGTGACGACATGTGCTTGACCACCCAACCTGAAAGTAATGCATTTGTCCGAGGAAACTCCTACAGCTGTAATATCCGACTTCATTTCAAAGGAACAAAGGAATTCTAAACACCATTCTTTGTACATGGGCTCATTAATATTGAGAGCTCTCTTCCACATTTCTGTAGTTAGAATCTGTTTATTTCATAACATTCTTACCAACAATTTCTCCTCTAAAAACTTATGGCAACCCAACCTTTGCAAAACTTCCCAATTAATAATCCTAGGTTGGTGTACCTTGTTTCCCCCAATAGATAACAAAGCATCATTAAAATACTTTCGACGATCATCACTCTCTCCTTTCCAAAGAAGATTCGGGTGGCACTCTGGGATTGGCATTTCTGCTTCCTTCTTTCTTGCGCCTCGAGTCCTTGATGCGATCCTTTTTCCTAAAACATTCTTCACAACATAATTAAGGGATTAGTTGTTAGAAACATTCAGTATTGCCGTGAGAATCACAAATATAAGTCAATATAAGAGTGTTAGAACAAATGGGAAGGTCTATGGAAGCCTCTAAGGTCTACTTCAAAATTTTGAAAAATCCCACAACAGAACCTGGAACCGGATTCGGTTGCAGAGAAACCGAATCGGTTCCTCTGTTGTCCTTCTCCAACCGTTCGGTTGCGCTTCGCAACCGGATCAGCTCCTCAACCTGCATAAGGCTTTGCCTTCTAATCCAACTCCCACTTGATTTTTCTAAGTTCAATTCACTCCAAGACTGCATTCTAACGTCTCCAATGATTTCTACATCATCAAATTACTCTAAATTCACTTTCCAAACCTCTAATCATCACAAATTCATTTGCTTAGAACTCAACAAATTAGACCTCAATTCTTTCAATCATTAGTTCTAATCAACAATGTGGCATCTATTATTCATTAAGAACGCATCATCTACCAACTAGGAATCACTAATTGCAACTTAATTTGATTCAATGGCATAACCTAATTAAATCCAAAAATTCAATCATCTAATACTCATTCCATGTTGAATCAATCACTACAATTCTTTTTGCAATGCATTCCTATATCAATTACCCAGTGAATCCTAAAAGATTACAACTTAATTCGAATTCTATCAAAAACCCCCAAATTAGTGACCTAATTTGCAATTCGAATCAAATGCTCGAATTAAACCTTAATTGAGTTAATTGAATGCAGATGCTTAATTGTTTGGGTGCCATGATGATCTTCTACAACTTATAGAACCTTCAAATAGCTTCTATTGGTCAAATTTTGCAAAACCCAGCTGGAGGATTAGTGTGTGTGTGTGTGTTTTTCTGGAAAAAGTGAATTTTTGGTATATATACTTGTATGCAACCGGTTCAGTCATGGACACAACCGTTTCGGTTTGCATTTTTGCCAAATTTTGCACTTTTCTTGTTACTTAGGCATTTTACCTTCCAAGCAACAATCGTTTTCTCAAAAATCATATTAAAGATGCACACAACATTCATCCACCATTTGGAAATTTCAACAATCATCTAATCTCAGAACTCAAATCATCATACTCATAAACTAAAACTAAAACTTCAAACTCATAATGCATTAAGCAAATAACCTCAACATAATAATAAAGATAAAACTGAAATGAAAAACAAGAAATCCTAAATGCATAAAATTAAAAAGAAGTTCATGAAATTCAAGCAAACAATTTCTTGTTTATTATGGTGCCTTGTTTCTCCTTAGAATTCCTCGAAATACTCATGCCTTAAGATGTCCTCACTTAGAAATTTCTCGGTCAATTCACGGTGCATTTCATAAGTTTTGAACTTCCTTATAAATCTTCTCCCATCCGGGCATAGTATATCAAATTTGACGTGCCATTCTCCATCCTCAATATCAAAGTATGGTGGAGCTAGTGGTCCATACATCGGGTTTCCTTGGACATCACGTCCTACTTATAAACAAGTCAAGTCCTCGTCCGCTTCCATCAATTCTAAATCTTCCATGAATTCCACAGCTGGTCCCCTTGGTTTGGGATAATAGGTTTGTTTCGAGATTCCATCATCGATAGTCATCGTACCTCTACCCATGTCTATGATTGCACCACATTTGCGTAGGAATGGTCTTCCTAGTAGAAGTGGTAAACTCTTATCAACCAGAATGTCTAGGACTAGAAAATCAGCCAAATAAGGTTGATAACCAACTTGAACTCTTACGTTTTTCACCTTCCCCATCGCTTTTGCTTGGGAATTATCCGCCATGGTAAGTTTTGAATGATTTGGTTGTGGCTTACTAAGACCCAACGTCTTAAACAATGGATAGGGCATAACATTAACACTTGAACCCGTATCGGCTAAGGCATAAACTGGTGTAGTCCCATTCACTTTAATTGGCAAAACAAAATTCCCCGGATCTTTCTCCTTACGTGGCATACCTCTAAACAAAATCCTATCTCTATCCTCCTCCGATAGATCTTTATCCTCCAATCTTGCTCTTGCTAGCATCACAGCATCTAGTTTCTTGCGGTGAGAAGCGTAATCTTGTAGTACCTCAATCACCGGCTTTTTCTCATTTAGCTCAAGAAACTTTTGTTCAAGGTTTTCCAAAATAGCTTCTTTTTGTTCTTCGGTTAAAGGTTTGAAAGTGTTTGGTGTAGTAGATGGTGAAGGTGTGTAGTCATTTGTTTTGTTGGTGGATGTGGTAGGAGTTAATTTGTTGGATGAGGTTTTCTTCCTATTTGCCTTCCCCATCTTTACGACTTCCACATCTTCCTTTTCCATATTAGCACATAACTCCACAAGCATCTCATTCACCTCCTTTTCTTCTTCCAAATCGGTGATATTGATCCTCATTTCCCCCAAGGCAAAATCCACTTGGCATTTGGTTGTTACAAGAAAATCCCGCCCAAAACATACATTGGGCTCATCGGCGTTCCCTTCTTCCAAGACAACAAAATCTGTTTCAAAAATGTGACCATGAATGTTAACCTTAAGATTCTTAACCATTCTTCTTTCGTATGCTTCATAATCCAAACGCACATGACCAATTTGATCAAGAACTTTTTCCACAATGTAATTTTCACCATAGGCCATGTTTAGTTGCGCGTCCCAAACACTCACCCCTTCTACACTACAAGGTGTACCGAACCTCATAAGTGGCGAATCATACTCCGTTAAAGGTGCTTGTGTGAATACCACAACTCTTCCCTTCTTAGGAAGTTGAACTTTGTTTTCACCCGTTTCTTCCATACTAACCGTATCAATTCCCAAATCCTTCTTACTCCCTTCTAAGATATTTCCAATCTTCTCCAACGAACTTCCGGTGTCTTTGAACATCTCATCCAAGTTACGAAGGTACTCAGAAATTCCGCTTAAACTATCCATAATAACTATCTAACAAGACAAAGCAAAACCAAAAACAAAAATCCAAATCATTAGCGTTAGAGTTAGTCAAAACAAAAGCAAACCATAGAAACATATACTAAGCAAGTAGAGACACTTAACAAAACTGAAAACATAAGCTAAAACTCAAAATCTAAAAAGTACAAAAATTTACTGAGTGCTCCAACCGGATCGGTTGGCTCACCAACCGATTCGGTTGGTGGTAAACTTCTTAACCAAAACGTCCAACCGGATCCGGTTACGGGTTGCAACCGAACGGTTGGATTGATAATTTTTTTTTTAAATTAATTAAAATTAAAAGCTATTGAGTGTACTTAAACTCTAAATTAATGAAGACTACTCATTATCCTTATTAATTATAAAAATTAATTAAGTTATTAAATGAAAACTATATTAACTACTCTATTAAACTACTCATTAAGACTACTAAAACCATTAAAACTGAAAATTAACTATTTCTAATTACTGAAATTAAGACAATTAACTAAAACGTAAATAAAACTAATAATAACTAAAACAAGAGAAAAGCTAAAAATCTAAGAAAAGCATAAACAACCCAATATATAATCTATAAAAATCAGAAATGACAAGAATTAATCTATAAACTATAACACAAATCACTGAATAAACTAAAACTATGAAAATCAAAATACCAAAAATCTTCCGAGAGCACTAACCGGATTCGGTTGCAGGCGCAACCGAATCGGTTAGTCTCTAAACAAAAAACTTTTTTTTTTCACGAAATTCTATTTAAAAACTACCAATTTTACAGAATCTTAACAAAATCAAATTGCTTAGAAATCAAAATCCGCGGCAGCGGCGCCAAAAACTTGATGTGCTTACCGTGTGCAAGTTTTAAAAATTTATAAACACGATTTATCCGTCTAATACTAAAAACACATACGAGCAAGTATACTCGTTCGCGATAGCAAAGGTGGGTAAGTCGAGATCGTCCCAAGAGATTTTGTGTTTGAATTTGTTAAAAGATTTGTAACAAGAAAGCTTTGTCAAGGCTTCTTCCAAAAGTGATGTTATAGCGCAATTCAATATAAAGAAAGATATATACTTGTGTATAGTCTATAGGCAATCATAGGTAGTGTTCATGAAAGCTTGGTGTAAACTCTTGATGTGATGCACAAATCATAAGCAAATGATTTCCAACCATGGTTTATGTTTTCAAAAATCATTCTAAGAACAAAAACATATAGGTAATCCTTTCGGTCCTTATCCTAATGATTATCCTTTAGAAAATCCATTTGTTTGTAATATGTTCTTATTAAACTCGTTCTTACGAATCTTTTGACCTTTCGTGATGAAAATGTTTCTAGTCTTGTTTTAATAAGTAAACATGGTGGTTGTCAATCACCATATCCCCATACTAGTTTGTCACTTAACTTTTTGGAATAAAACACAAGAGAAATCCTTTCGGTCCTTTTTCTTAAAACATGTTTTACCGACAAATCAAACAAGACTAGTATTTTTCCAACAAACTCATTTAAACAAGATCATATATACACGCATCACATATGAGAACACTACTATGATTTCCTACATCCCAACACACAAGTATATCAAAAAACTACTCCATGATAATAATAACAAAACACAAGAAATAACAAAGTAATTCCAATAACTCAAGAGAATAGAAATCCATAACAAAGTTCATAGAATACCTAAACTTTTGCGATTACAAGAACTAGAAATCGTGGCTTATAGCAACCACAGGCCTCCAATCACCTAGCTTAACCGTATAACTCCGAATAACCAAAACAATGGATGAGAATTGCTCTCTCCAACCTCCTGGATGTTTTACAGTAAATACTAAACTTTTGGGATGAATAAAATGGTTGGTAATAGTTTTAGTGTAAACTATTACACTTTGGGTTGTGTCACACCTAGTAAACTAAGTCTAGGTTCAATATATAGCCAAAGAGACTTTACTAACTGGCCAAAAACGTTCCCAACAAGTTAATATCAAGAAATGATCGGCCTCCAATGATTATGGGGAGTTAAGGCAACATTAAATTCGTTTTTGTGTAACTCCAGACCATGCAACCGGATCAATTACACTACAATCGGATCGGTTGCCTTTTGACCATTGCCCAACCGGATCGGTTACGGGCTACGATCGAATGGTTGGGTGCTTCAGCTTTGACTTTTGTTGACTTTCTTGATCCATGACTCATTCTTTGCTCTCGCTGATGATTTCCAAGGGGAAACTTGATCTTTCCTTGTTGTAGATACTTAGAAATCATTGCGCTTCCTAATCATTGAGTCCAAAAGCTTCCTTGCTCGACTTCCTTCCTTTGGAATCCTCCAAATGTGCATAAAAACTTCATTTCTTCATCATTGTGATACCTGGCTACATATACATACACAATACGCATCTTTTGCACTTTTGCCACAGTTATGAGTAAATATAGCCGATTATCATGCACAAAACCAACAATAACGCTACTAAAAACATGTTCATTTTAGGCGTTATCAGTATCCTACAAAGATACACTTAACAGATCTTTGTTGTAGCTTATCAGCTGAGTCACATTTAACAAACGCCTCACAACCCCAGACCTTTAAGTAAGACAAGTTGGGAGCTTTCCCGTACCACACTTCATGAGGAGTCTTATCAACCTTCTTAGTTGGAACCATATTCAAAATCACGAACAGCGGTTTCTAAAGCATAATCCCAAAGGATAAGGAAAAGTTGTAAGATTAAACATTGATCGCACCATGTCTAACAATGTACGATTTCTTCTCTCAGATACACCATTTTGTTGTGGAGTATATGGAGATGTGAGTTGCTGGACGATACCACACTCATCAAGATAATCTTTAAACTCTTGGCTTAAATATTCACCACCTCTATCGGATCGAAGAGCTTTAATCTTCTTTTCTAGTTGCAGTTCTACTTCACTCTTGAAAACCTTAAATGTTTCAAAGACTTCATGTTTATGTTTAAGTAAATAAACATAACCATAACGACTGAAATCATCAGTAAAGGTTAAGAAGTAGCTAGCACCCTTCCTTGACACATGTCTTAGTGGTCTACATACGTCAGTATGTATCACACCAAGAAGATCAGAAGCCCTTTCTAAAATATTTGTAAAATGTTTCTTGGTCATCTTCCCAGATATGCAAGATTCGCATTTATCAAATGATTCATCATTGATGTCTTGCAAAAGCCCATCGTGTTGCAGCTTTTGCATGCGTTTCCTGCCTATGTGAGCAAGTCTACAATGCCAAAGATATGAAGAATCCAAATAACTTTTGATTCTTTTATTATTGATGCTAAAAACATAATTATTTTTATCAATCATATTATCATGCAAATCAATTTCAAACACACCATTTATTGGAATAACATTAAAGTAAAAAACATCATTTAAAGAAACCGAAATTCCATAATCAGTAAATGTATGAATAAAACCAATATCTTTTAACAAGGAAACAGAAACGACACCCCTAACAATAGAAGGTGCGTAATGACATTCGTTCAAATACAGTACTAAACCCGAAGGTAAAACTAAATCAAACGTGCCTATAGCTTCAACGACTACATGTGCTCCATTACCCACGTGTAGGTATTGTTTTCCATAGGCGAGCTTCCTTGCACCTCTAAGTCCCTGCAGTGTATTACAAATGTGAATACCACATCCAGTATCATATACCCAAGAATTTATTTTATGAGGAAAAGCAAATAATTCTATCATCAAAAGAGTACTTGAAGTACTAGCCACAGTGCCAGTATTTTTATACCTCTTTGTACGTAACTCATCAAGGTAGAGTGGACAGTTCCTCTTCCAGTGTCCTACCTCAGTGCAGAGATGACAAGCCTGATC
>OU343225.1:191451341-191617278 GCA_910596185.1 Chrysanthemum makinoi
TCAAAATGTAAAACATGGGGTGACCTCCTGGGAGATTGTTAGGAATTAGAAATTCCATAGTGAAGTGTCAGTCACCCCAAATATAATCTAGCATAAGTTAGCTCGTAGAAATATCATATTTACTTGTTTTATTAGTTAGTTATTTAGTTTAGTAACAGGTGGAGGAAGGACTCAGTCTTTACCCACATGCCTGATCCACAGTCAAGGAGGACGCGGTTTGTAATAACTATAATACCTCCACCTCCCAAGGTAGAGGGTTGGATTACTCATCTTAATCTAACCTTCTATGTTTTCTTTCACTTTCTCTCTCTAGAAAGGCTCCCACTTTCTCTCTCTAAAACCTCTAAACAATTCGACCCATATTATTGTTTGTTATGTGTTTATGAAATCCAATATCCAACAGTATAGGTCATGGACTTTGGGTTTTACCCAACTACATTCAATGTATTTGGTCAATGGGTCAAATACTTAAACTTCTACCCATTATATTACCCATTATAATACATACTAATTATGTATATATCTACCCAATATGTAAACACTAGTTGTTGTACATATGTATTACTAAATCATGAAAAACACTATTACTTGTTTAGCATTTTATGTGAAAACGTAAGTTTGTTAATAAACTATTGGCTCAAACCATTTACGTATTTTATTTGTTTCGTTAAAATGATTTTACGTTTGTTATCGACAAAACATTAGAAGATCGTAAAATATAAATAAACGTTTTTACGGCTTATTTGTATTAACAATCTCCCCCTTTTTACTCTCTTCTCCCCCTTTTTGTCGAAACAAAAAGAGCGTCGAAAAAGAAACTAGCACAATGTTTTAAGAAAAACTTGTAATGAGAAAAAAAAAATATATAGAGAGCAAGTGACGGGAAGAGTTCTCGTCTTAACTCCCCCTTGACGAGTCCATCCCTTTGTGAGGGCGTCAAGTAAGAAGAAATACTAAACTAGTTCATTTGCAACTATGTGACGAATATGCTCCCCCTTGATGATTGCAACTTTGCAAAAGGGATGTCATGAAATGTAATCCTAATGAGTATTATATTGCAAATGGTTTTGCAATGTATTGTTTGACACAAAGCTCCCCCTAGCTTAGGGTGTCAAAGTCTTCATGTGTATATTTGAAAATCTACAAAACAAGGGTTAGAAAACAAGTATAGAATGCATAATTTCCTGCAAATAAGACTCAAGTTAGTAGGAAGCAAGTCTTATGTTGCACGGATCCCACGGTTCCCTCCTTGGAGGGATCCGTCTAGGCAAAATGGAGGGATCCGTCTATCTGAAAGCTCAAAACAGCAATGGTGATGTAACAAATGATGTTAACATCAAAGTGAGATATGAAACTTGCACAAAACATATACTCAAGATAATATGGCATAAAACATGTAAATTCCTTCAATAAAACTACGAGATATGATCTACAAATCTCTAAAACTAAGAGAATGATTTAGCCATGTAATACATTTTATACTAATTCTAATAAGTGACCAAAAGCTTAAAAAGCATCAATGTGCTATGGATGGGTAGATTTGTTGATTTGGTCCAATCTTTCAAGAAGATGATTAAACATGAAATGCAACTCATTTCGTTCTTCTTGAACAAGTCGTTGGGTGGTTAGACAATTAGGGCAATGATTGTCTTGATTAGAAACCGAAGGAGATTGGATGTTTTGAGGAGGCTCTACAAATGATGGTGGAGGTACATTGAGCAATGTAGGATGAGGTTCTACTAAGAATGAAGGTGGTGGTAATGGAAATTCCTCCATATGATCAAGTCCTTGGTGGTTCCTTGTCTCCAACGGTGGACTAGTTGGTGATGTAGGTGGTTCCCTATTTAACGAGAAGGTAGGTGAGTGGGAAGTTCTCGGTGGTGAGTGCTCTAATGAATATAGATTTGGGTGAGAAAGAGGTTTGGTAAAAGGAAAGTCTATGCTCTTGATGGAAATGCGTTTTACTAGAACTATATTTGGTTTAGAGCTTAATGAACCCTTTTCTAACCCAAGAGGTCTAATACTAATTCTTTCGGTTCTCTTAGCAATTGATTGGGATATTATGGTGGGATTCCAACATTATGACCTCTTACGGGTGATGATTTGGTGGATGATATCTCATGGATCATATGACCATTCCTTTTGGATGAACCTTTGGTTGAAGAGTTGTTGCTAGATGCTTTAGTCATAGTGATGGTGAGAATGCAATAGAAGTTTCTAACTACTGATTTTTTTGGAATGTGGTAAGAGTGATGACTTAACCTCTCAAGAGTGTTTGGTTTATAAAGGGTGAATTTGAATTAAGGAATTAAATTCATGACCACTAAGGGAATTAGGCAAGCACCAAATTCAACTATGGTATTGTTCAGCTCTAGGGAATCATTAAATGGTAACCAAAAGTGTTTAGATTACCAAAGATGGTTTGAATTTTGAAGGAAAAGCTTATTATAAGCTCTCTGTAGACACGGATCCCACGGATCCCTCTCACTAGGGATCCGTCTGGTTATAAACCAGGGATCCGTCTGTCGGACAGAAAAGTGGTGAAGTGATTATGCTCTTGTAGGGTCTAAAGCCTATAAATCTTGAGGTTTTGACTTTCCTTAGAAGTCTTAAGTGATAGGTGACTTAAATGTCTAATCACAATGAATGAGGATACTTAATGATGGTATTGGGTAGGAAAGTGGACTTTTTGATAGTGTAACTATATGTTTAAGGATGATACTCATTGATTTGAGTATGACAAATGGTGGAAATTGATCCTAGAGATCAGATGATGACTTAAGAGAAATTTGAAAAATTCCTAAATAATAAAGAAAAATAAAAAACTAGTTTTAAGCCTATTTTAAGATAAGACTGACTAAAATCAATTTGCGACAATTGATAAACATATCAAACTAAGTGTTTTGAGATGTGAGGAGCAATGTGTGAGCATTGGAGCAGAAATATGGTGAGTTTTGATGAGTTGATAAATCAAAAACACTTTGAATTTGATCCTAAGTTAGCCACGAGTGAGTGTGAGACCTACTGAGCCTAAGGAAGACTTAAGTAGTCTTAAAGAGTCATGTTTGGCTAGAGTGATGTGATCAAGAGGACAGGTTTAATGAAACATGATCAGTATCAGGTATCTGTTTTCCCGGTTCCCACGGTTCCCTCATTGGAGGGATCCGACTAGTTATAGTTCTGGGATCCGGCTACTGCAGACCAGAAGCCTCTCAGCATTTGTGCAATATTTGCACTCTTAGAAAATGCTTATCCTAGTCATTTCTACAATCATTTAATGCATGTACACAACAAGTATAACGCATAGCAAGTGTGGGGGAACTAAAAAGGTAATCAAATATGAGTGACGACGACTACTTGAGTGAACTCAAGATGTCATAAAATCTCATCTTACTCGTTCCTAAGTTAAGGTGTTCAATGCCAAATCATGGCAATTCCTACATACTACATCCTACTCTACATAAGTATTGTTTAAGATGTTACAAACCATTGTTTTGGAAATTGTTCTCACAAATTAAGGTCCTATGACCTTACCTTCCATCTACACCTCCATCCATTTCACTCCCGTCTTCATCCTCATCTTCATCCCCTTCACTCTTCATCCCACCATCTCTACATCTTTTTCTTCAAGAAGTTAGCGAAGCACTTGAAGATCCCTTTAGTTTGTTGCCACTCTTATGATGGGCTAGGAATGTCCGGAAATTGATTGATGTAATATAAAGGGTCGATATCGGTGCTGCCAAGGTGGTTACTACTTCCTTCTCCTTCTCTTTGTCTTTCCCTCTCATTCGATGAATCTATTTGTGGGTGAGGTCTCTTGCCATCCACCATGAACCTTGTACTCTTTCCCTCGGATAACGGCACCATGACTTTGTTGCAAAAGCTATGATCAAAGGAATACGGAGAAGGCTCTAAAGTAAAGATGAAGTTTGCTAGACGAGATAGGAGCATTGCATAAGGGAGTACCATCTTGTCCATGCTCTTCACACTCGCCATTCTCTTTACCATGTAATATGCTAGGTTGAAGCGAGTGTCGGTCACAAGGAAATAAATAATGAAGCTCAAGCATGCATTGGGATGATCCTTGTTGCCTACCAAGCAAAGCACATTCTCCCTTACTATGACTTCCCATTTCTTGTACAACGGGAACATTTCAGAAAGCTCCATTTGAAACGGATCCCTATAGATCACTTTGTAATTTCTCGTGACCCTCGATGGAGATGCCCTTTCCATGAATACGGTATCCCTTACCGTGGTTGCTTCCAGGATTCTCATGTAGTAAACTTCATGATGGTCTACCATGTCGTGTAGCTCCGCCAAAGACTATTCATTGGAATACATGCAAACTCCTTGATATGGGACACAGACTATTCTTCCGAATTCTACAAGAGAGAGGGTGTACTCATGCTCATTTATGATGAAGGCTATTGAGATGGTCTCGTTATCATTCCTAACGATTCTCATTGTCTTGTAAAATTCAAGCACGAACAGCGGACAAATTTGCTCGTTTATGTCCAAAAGGCAATCAAAGCCAATTCCTTCAAAGACTTGTCGGATGTTGGTGTTAGCAAGGAATGATGGTTCTACCACACGGCCTTCATGAAAAGCCTCTTTTCAAGCAACTTGAAATCTTTCCTATCCTTCAGGCTAAGTCCTTCCTTTCGATGGTCCATTGGGATGTAGTGGGCGGTATCATGATAATCTTGTTGGCGGTTACTAGGCATGATTGTTCCTATACAACAAAACCATAATGTGGTGTTAATTGTGAATAGTAGACTAAAGGGTTTGATCACAATTTTGCTCAAAACATCTTCATTGAATTCAAGGAATGAGTTTAATTTGTATTAACAATGTTAATTCTTTGATTTAGATTATCTTAGAAAACAATGTGGCAACAAATTATGACAAACCCATTTGAACCCAATTTCTAAAGATGAAAATTGTAATTCTAGGAATCAAGGAATAGAAATAACAATGTAGTGAAGATTATACTTACACAAGAGATTGTTTTGCTTGAAGGAAATGATCAATTTGCTCCTGTGAACAATAACTAGGTTTATGTTTGTGAGTCTTTGATAGAGGAAAGTGATAGTGGAACTTCCACAGTGATCATTTCTAACTTATGATGTCTTTTGTTGCACGGATCCCTTGTAGGACGGATCCGGCTAGTTCAAACGCAGGGATCCGGCAAGGCAGCAATTAGTCAGCTTAAGTATTCCTTGATAGTTTTGGTTTGGGAGTTCTAAATTGTCTCGGGTCGAAGTCTATGCTCCATAACTTGTGGTTTGGGGTTTTGACGGGTTATACTAGTCCTATTCGACGAGGTTCCCTTTTTATGAATAATTCATAATTCTTTGGGAAGTTTTCAAAGATTATGATAAAATCTCATTTTATCATAATGTAAGAAATTTCACATGGATACTCATTGACATAAATGAAATGTCAATAATCCTTTTGTGAGTAGTAATGATCAAGGGTCTCGAATAGCCATGAATTCATTATCACTAGTTTGTAATTTCGTTTATAGAGATCAACAAAGAATACTATTCTTGATGATGAGTCTAATGTAGATAACTACTATAGTGACTATTAAGAGAGCATAAAAATACTACTAAGATTTAATCATGAAAAAAAATGACCTAAGACAATATTATCTGTAATTTATTAAGGATCATACATTTGCTAAATATTCTTTTTAAGGAAAGAAGTATTTAGAGAGAACTTCTTCATGATCTTCTTGGGATGCCCAAATCCAAGTATGGAGAGTTCTTTAACAAAGAAAAAATTTGAATGTTCTATCATTCTCCAACATTGTAAAATATGATGATTTTAAAACATGACCTTTTTTTTATAAAAAAAATCCTTCTTTTGTAGTTTTCAAACATACACGGATCGTATCAAGTTATTAAAGTACAACATACTCTAAGAAACTTGGTAACGAAGCTCTGATGCCAATTGTGGAAAACTGGAAGGGGGGGTTGAATAGTTTTACCAATTACAACTTCGTTATATTTAGATCGGCTTGTGTCAATCTATTTAGATGTGTGTGTTGGACATTGATAGATAGATATATAAATGTGTAATGAAAGATAAAGTGTAAGAAGCACATAACCACGACACGAGTGTTTATAGTGGTTCGGCTATAAAGGACGCCTTCCTTGCCCTACTCCACTCCCCAATTCATCTACTCGAGAGTTCGTAAACACTACACGACACCAACTCCTTATGGCGGAGAAGCCTTCACAACGTCGCCTACTCTTTTTCTGGTACTAGGCTAGACACCGGGTTCTTCCACAAGGTAGAACCACACCTATCACAACGTCGCCTACCCTTTATCTGGTACTAGGCTAAATACCGAGTTCCATTACCATGGAAAAACTACTACACAACACCTAACCCAAAGGAGACCCACTCCTTATTACAACATCATCAAGGATATCAATATCCTTGAATATAACCTATCTCTACTTGTACATCGATGCATCTCATTGATTATACGCCCTTGGCATCTTTCACTAATGCCACTTGACTTGACTTCTAGGCACTCTTCACTAATGCCCTTGACATGGACGTTTGGCACCTTTCACTAATGCCTTCGTCTTGACTCCTTTAGCATTCTTCACTAATGCTTTTTGACACGGACGTTAAGCACCTTTCACTAATGCTTTCGTCTTGAATCTTTCGGCATCCTCACTAATGCCTTTTACACAACACTTCTATGGAGGAAGAAAGAACTATCAACAAGAGAACCTCAATAGTCTTGATGATGACAAAGTATGGCAACTCATGGACTTGAGCTTGCTTGACTTCAAGAGGTGGTGATCCCGCCTTTAAGAGGAACCTAGAGAATCACACAAAAACAAAACTACATACAAAGATCACTTGGATCTGTGGTTAGAGAGTTTACAACTTAAAGAGAAAATATATGTGAAAGGGGTGAGTTACAATGAAGAAATGGCTCGCTATTTATAGAGGAGAAAATGCTACTGTTCCACGGATCCCTCACTTGAGGGATCCGTCCAGTGTAATCCTGGGGATCCGTGGGACGCTTCTCTTTGCCCATTGGTTTTGGGTCATGGGTCATGGGTTATGGATTATGGGTCATGGGTCCTAGACTTTAGACCATGGGTATCTAAGTAGATACAATGTATCTACAAGATGCAATGCATCTAGTCCATGGGTCATGGGTTAGAACCATGGGTCATGGATATCATCCATATATGACTTATGCATGATGTCATGCAATGGGTTATGGGTTATGCTCCATGGGTATGGGTCATGGACTTTGGGTTTTACCCAACTACATTCAATGTATTTGGTCAATGGGTCAAATACTTAAACTTCTACCCATTATAATACATACTAATTATGTATATATCTACCAAATATGTAAACACTAGTTGTTGTACATATGTATTACATCAAGAAAAACACTGTTACTTGTTTAGCGTTTTATGTGAAAACGTAAGTGTGTTAGTAAACTATTGGCTCAAACCTTTTACGTATTTTATTTGTTTCGTTAAAATGATTTTACGTTTGGTATCGACAAAATATTAGAAGACCGTAAAATATAAGTAAACGTTTTTACGGCTTATTTGTATTAACATTATGTATGTTGAATGTATTGGCTTTTTATGTGCTGAAGTGAGGTTGAATTATGTTTTCGTTGGTTGTCATGTGTTGTGATAGCGTATAGATATTAGTAGCCCAAGCCCACTAAATAAACTCTAAAATTGGGCCCACAATCAACACTTGGATTAGCCATATACAAACATTCTCAGGCCACAAATGGTCTGGCAAAACCTCTCAAGCCATATTCCGCGTACACAGCTGTCATCCAACTGTCACCTATAGTCAGGATACGGTACATGCCACTTGATAGTAGGAGCACACGACCAAAAAACAGAGCAGACATATTATTTACGATCCGCACTAACCCAAGAAAGGAATGACACCTATGATCATCCTTGTATGCCCATCAGATGATCAATACATGGCTTGTCTACATTTGTTCATCATCCATATGGGGTTATTCTTAAAACCTTAGATACCTCCCTATAAATAAAGAGGTATCCCATACAAGAAAAGGATCAACTTCTTCATAATTTCATATACAGTGAATACACACAATCGGTTTATTCAAGTGCTCCCCCAGTTTTATATTCTTAATCTTATCTTGGGATCTCTACCATTCTTAACGGGAAACCAAACAACATAAACCATCCAAATCCATTCAAAATCACGTTTTACATACCATACGTAAACATGGAGCTATTCGTGGGGACATGATATGAAATCGTCACAAAATTTTCTATTTTAACAAAGATTTAACCCAACATGCTAAGTGAACAACTCCCAAAAACTCCCATGTCGAAAATAACCAATAACCACCTTAGACCGATCCAAGTAGAAGACCTCACTCGCATTGAGGAGTATGAACAAATACTAGAAAACGAGGTTAACCAGCCAGTTAGAAACTTTGCAAGATGACCGTTAGGGGAGTTTCATGCAATGAATGACCAAATCAACTTGCATACAACACTTTTCAAGAGGGGCCCACATAATTTCAGAAGGAGCAACGAGTACCCAGGCCAACTCTACAAGTCATGCCAGTTAAAGAGCAGAGAATCAAGGTAGTACAGAGATTCTCAGGGTACATCACCAAGTGGAGGATTTTCACACACCAATATCAACCAATAGGTCAGGTGTCAGGGTGCAGCAGGAGGAACGACAACAACTTCTTCAAGTCACGCCATCTGTTGTGGCTTATCTGGATTAAATTACAGCAGAAAGAATGATGGTTGACTCTGGGGTAAACGCACGTCCATCCATTAACACCCACTACCCCGCGTATACCCATGTATCCAGTGTCCAAAACACACCACCACCTAACACCGAGTCTCAGGTTAACATGGCCCTGAGCCCAGCTAAAAAAGAGGCCATGTTATCATTACTTGGTTCACTCTTTTAGGGTAACATTCATCACACCCCACCACTGCCGATTCAGGCACCCTATGAGGAGGTACATCTAATCAGGCTCCTCACCAAGGCACTCACAGAGGGGAACAAAAACACAACTCTAGTTATTCCACACCTGAACACCTCAGGGCCATACCAATAAACAATGAGAAATTGTTTAGTAGATATCTGAGTATGAGCTCCCTGGTGACCTGGTCATGCCCAAGAATGTCGACATATATTGAGGACTCGATGACCCCGACTCTCATGTACGGACATTCGAATGGGAATCAAAACCGGTTCATGGAACGACCCAATCGCCTGTCACATATTTCAACGAACTCTTACTGACGCGACAGTGTCATGGTTTAAGGGTCCGGCCAAACACAAAATCTCATGTTGGACATAATTAAAATAAAAATTCCTCTCCAAATTTTAGCCAATGTGTAATTACACTGGAAACTTCATTGATTTGAACTGATAAGGGAAGGTCCCAATGAGTCCTTGGAAGACTTCACTGAAAGGTTCATCACAGAGACCATGAAAATTCCAGGTCTTAGTGACCAACAGCTAATTGGAGCTTTCATCCAAGGCATGGTTAAGGGTCAATCTTCAAAAGAACTAGGCCGCATGCCACCAAAAATCTGGAAAGAATGTTTGGAGTTTACTAGAGAATTCATCAAGGGAAAGAAGTTAAATGCCAAATGGAAAAATGGAGATAGAAAAAAAGCACCCAAGGGACGTCGTCAATACAATGACATCACCATGACAACAGGTCAAGATCAAAGTACGAGAACCCTAGAAGAGAAAGAGATAAAAGTGACACAAGGAATGATGAATGCGTTGAAGCTCAATATAATCTTATAAAACCTTGTCAAAAAACACCAACTAATATCCTCACTAACCGCTCAACAACAGGAATTTCATCCTCTGCATACTCCATCACATGGTCCACCTAGGGAGCTCTACTTTGGGCAACACCTGGGGAGCGTCACCCTCATAAACAGGAGGAGGGGGAACATGCTTACCATCAACATTTAGGTTCACAGGGGGGATGATCGTTCGGAGGTCTCAACAACGTCATCATCAGATAAGCTTGTAAACAAAGAAAGAACATACATCACTCCAAATCAAACAAGAAATGTATGTCAACTCAAATACAATAAGTAATGGGACATAAGAACATGGACAGAAGATTAATATCTCACCTCTGCCACCTCGGTAAATTACAGGGGTCATCCGACCCCACCACTAACTTAGGTGAGCTTGAACTAACAATTAAGATAATAATAGTTTAATTTAAATTTATTTTTGTTATTCTTTTGGGTGAAAGCTAAAGATACGTAATATATTTTCTTAAATTATCCGAGCTGTATAATGTACTTTGTAAAATGTCATGATCGCTAAAATATATTCAAATTATGTTCATTAGAACTAATATCACCGGTTACCAGCCAGTGAACCTGTTACATTAAACTTTTTTTTTTTTTTTTTTTTAAATTCATCATAGACGGACTTACAGACGTGTTATTAGGGTTATAAGATAATATAAAAGTTTATCTCATTCGCTAACCATATAAATACCTTTGACCTTTTCATTATCTAAACAAATAACTCTTTCTTCCACCAAAAAATCATTATTCATGACATGATATACTTAAAGGTAATTTCATTAATAGTGGTTTCAATACTTAAAGGTAATTTCATTAAATGATTAGTAAACCCTAATTTTGTAAATGATAGCATATTATTATTATTAGTGGCCTAAGCCCACTAATCACACGTTCGAATCAAGCCCACACAACAACAGCTCGCAAGTCAATGTTGACAAGAACTACATGAACCCAGGTCGAGCAAAGCCTAGTAGAGATTCTCAGGCTACATAGTACATGCACATAGAGACAATTATTATAATTGTCGCTAACGTTTAAGACGTACGAGTATGACATAGCACTGTTGGGAACACACGAGCAACAAACTAGGAGAGCAGAGCACTCTCATGTCTGAGCTAAAAGACATATGACACCTGTCCTCTTTTTCTACTCTCGGATGATCAACGCCTGGCACTCTAGTAGCCGATGATCATCCCCAAAGGGTTTATCTCTAAACCCTACAAGCCTCTCTATAAAAAGATAGCAACATACACAACTTCACAAGTTTCACGCACTTGAGAAAATACTGTCTCACCACAGTAAATTATGGTCTTTGTTTAAGTTTTACCTGAGCTTCTTGATCCTTATCAATCTCATCAGTTCTCTAATGTTCAATATGAGAAACCAAAAAACAATGGCTGAATATCTAATTTTCAATTTCCGGTTGTTAAGTAATGGTAGATTTCACAGTAAAACTCTATCACGATGGGGTTTTCGCCCCAAACCCTCTCAACTACATTCAAGGTGACTGTCAGATTATTAACAACATTCAATTAAAATATATGCAAGTTCAACATTTGTTTGAGGTAGTTAAAAGGTTAGTGCTTAATGTGCCTAGAAGATTGTATTATTATGTTCCTAGAACAAACTGTCTAGAGGCATTTGGGAGCTTAAAACACAAGATGATACGGATGAGTTCATTAAATTAGGATTCGAAAATGGATCTAACATGGAATTGTATATTGAAATTCATGATTATGATGTTTTGGAGTACTTAGATAATAATAATTTGCATACTGGTGAGGTTAGTGAAGAGAATGAGGAATGTTCTGAAGAGAATGAGGTTAGTGAAGTGAAGAGAAGAGAATGAGGAATGTTCTGTGAGTTTCATACATAGGGTGAACAAAATGTAGTATTTGAGAAGTTGAAAATAGATGGTCCCTTTTTAATCAAGCTGGTAGGTAAGCGTAATTTCATAGGTATAAGAGATGACTCCATACCACCTTTAAGTGGTAAATATATAGTGGAAGAAGATGACCTTGAGGATGATGTCATAGGTTCTAAGTATAAGATCATAATGGATGTGAAGTACCCTTCATACAACCCAAATATACCTTGGAATGAATATAAGCCAATCCTAGGAATCAAATTTGAGAATCCTGAAAAATTGAAACATGGATTGGATGATTGTGGTGTTGCACATGGATACCAGTTGGGGTATTATAGTAGTGACTACAAGTCTTTGTTTGTTTACTGTGGTAGAGATGCAGAGTTGGGTAGGTGTGCTGGTAGAAAGAGGAAACATAAGAAAAAAAAGGCAGATAATGAGTGTGAGAAAGGTAAAGGTAAGATATCTCATACGGTTAAGAAATCACCATTTAAGGTTCGAAAGAAGCTAAAGTAGAGAAGAATGGAAGTTCTAGAACACAAGGGTGATCACTGTAGTGGATGGTCTTTCCAAATTAAGACATTGTATTCAAACCATAAGTGTACTAAAAATACAACACGGGGTCACTAGTTACATTTAGGTGGATAGCAAGGAATTATGCTAATGAGATTTTCATGAATCACTCATTAACTTAAAATTTTAAAAGAGAGGATATTTGTAACACCCCCAATTTCATGATATGCAGCGGAATTCAAACTGGGTGTTACTCGATGGCACAACAGTCATGATAATAGAAAACGATCTCTAAAGGAGTCATTTTAAAAATAGATTTACCATTCAAATATACCAGAGTTTCAAAATATGTCCTAGTTGGTTCCATTGTTTACAAAATGAATCAATATAAAGTCTTTTGATGTCTTTCTTGAATGATAAAATAATTATAGCCTTCTTGATCTTGTCGTTGCCCCTCCGTGCCAGCTTCCGACATTATGGACCTGAAATACATGCTTAAAACTGTCCACGCAAAGGTTGAGTGAAATTCATAGAGTTTGTTTGATGGTTGAACACATTATGTTGGTAGTGTGAGCTATAGACTCACACCAATGGTTTGAAAACAAAACAATTATTATTAGACTAAGCATCATGCAACCAGGGCGTTAATGTGTTCCAAAATTAATTGGTGAAATTGTTGGTACCAACCCTAATAGGTAAAATTGCTATTTTTACCTAATGTTACTCAAATATAGTGCGTTTGTTTGCCTATCCGGTCAACACAAATGGGATTAGTCAATCCCAATAGATCTATTCACAATATTTGCGCCCACTCTCTCCAGTGATTAATGATTCATGATTTAGGGACTTAAGTTTGGCAAATGTGGTAACTTAGTGCTAATAAAACAATCAGATAAGCATACATTTTGAAAGCAATGTCTTCGGTTTAAAATAAAGCATGTATCTCCCCCAAGGGTTTGAAAAACAATTAAGTAATAGAAAGTGGGCGAACTCACCGAGAGTTGACGATGTTAAGTGCTTTAACGGATGTGATGGATAAGCCGAGAAATCTCTACGTGCAACCTAAAATGGAAAGGTTTGGAATAATGTTTAGGAAAACATAAACCAGCCTATATACGTCTCTATGTTGATCATGATGTAGCCATTTATAGTTTGTTGCTTTTAGTAACCGTTTAGTATGTGAAAACGTATTTAGTTTATAGATATCGTACTACCGTTCGGGCCATCATAATTCAGAGGTCTGTAGTAAACGTTCGAGGAGCTAGGACACTTTAAATCGTAAATCCAGCAACTCGTCGATACGTTTTACTCAAATGAAACCCCTCACATGAAGCTCCCTACTATTGTAGCACTTAGTAGATAAAACATATGTTTTGAATGAAGATTGTTATATCATAAAGTTTATCATGTTTTTAGTAAATATCTAGTTCTTACAAGTTCTCGTCGATTACTAGTGATCATAACTTATTAACATGGTCAAAAACGAAGTTTGGTTAAAATCGGCAGAAAAGGGTAAAATGGTCATTTTTTCGTTGCTTGCGAAAATACTATTCCGAAGGTTGAATGAAGTTTTGTTAACTTCATATGTAGCTAGCTATGAAAATAACATGGTTTCTATTTTCTCAACTTATGAAAATCCAACTTTTGCCGATAAAAACTGTTTTACAAATTTTTAGGCCAAAAATGATATCGTTTGGTCTTTTTAGGCCAAGTTCCCATTAGGTAGCTGTAAAACATTGTTTCGGACAACTTTCGTGTTTTAACTTTTTGATGATTCGGACCAGAAGTATCACTTATGTTTTTGGACAGACTCGGTAGTAAGTATTTTTGGCGTTTCTAGGTTTTCGCTAACTTTACTATAACTTTTGACTCGTTTGTCCATTTCGGGTGATTCAAGTTGCTATGTTTCCCTTTTTATCTTGTATACTATAATATGTAAGTTACAAAGTCTATATGTAACTGGTTTTAATGGTCTCAAACGTGTAAAATATGACTAGTTTACTTAGTTTGTTACTTTACGACAATATGTGAATTAAAACATATGATTGAGTATATGTACATCATGAATCAACATAGTAACCATATATATAGCATGAAATTGACAAGATTATGAATTAATAAACATGAGATGATGGTGGTGATTAGTTTGCTTACAACTTTTGGCTTTCTAACGAAAGGAGTATCAAGTAAGGATAGGACTTTGATTGAGCACTTAGGGCCTTGATAGAGCACTTAGGACTTTGATTGAGCACTTAGGACCTTGATAGAGCACTTAACCTATGGCTTGACAAGAGCTTTGATGATTTCTTGGTAACTTGAGTGGATTCAAACTCAAGAAAAATTACCAAGTCTTTTGCAAAGGAGTAGAAGGAAGTACTTGTGCCCTTTTCCTTGGAAGTATACTTAGAGTAGAGAAGATAAACTTTGAAGATGTAAATGTGCGTAGGTATGGAAATTATTAGGAGAGGAGGGGGTATTTATATGGTTTTAAGGAGGTTAGTTAGTCTTGACTTTTCAAAGCTTCCTTATTAAGTTTAACACATGTAAACATTCTAGACTCCAAAGCATGAGATCAAGACACATGAAGGGTGAATCACCCCCCAAGAGGCTGTCAAAATAAGCATAGGTGGCTAGGATGGTGAGTCATGGTCTTATCTTGGTTCTAGAATGTGTTTTGGTTCCGTTAAACGCCAACTGTAAGTTGTTAAGCCATAAAACGTAAAACCGGGTATCGTAAAAATACGAAACTTGAAGGAATGATGAAACTCATCATTATACTCCATATAAAAATATAAAATGAGTGATAATTCTCATTGGGTGCAAAAACGCTGCTTAAAGCTGGAAACGCGGGTCAAAAACGCGTAATTCGCGTAAAACGCAGAACTGGAAAACGTAAAATTCGAAAACTTGTGGAATTGTCTTAAAATGGTAGAATTTCATATTTTTAATGTTTATAGTGTTTTATGGACATATCAAGATGCCCGAATGACGTTTAAACCCTAAAGTAGTTCTCGGACACGGTTTTGTGAAAACGGTTCTGAGTGGATTCAATGTACGTCGTAAGGACGACTTGTCGAGTTTTATTTATCTTGTCATGATAGTAAAATAAAAAGAAATTATGAGATGAATAGTGAAAGTGAATAGTAAAAGTGAATAGTAAATTTTCAAAAATGAAAAGTAACTTGAAAATGCAGGTGGTTACAGTATTAGAGAAAAGTATATGATTGATGTCAGTTAAGGGCAGTACAAGAGAGCAAAGCAATGTGCTCTGTATAAACATAAAGGGGTCTTATTTAGCATTATGGTAAGCTTTAGAAATACAGACAAGGAATCCTTGACTCAAATCCAGGTTCTACTTGCCATATAGATGTTAATGTTCATGACAATGGAATGACATAGTTTCATAGGTTCTATATATGTTTCAAGGGTGTGAATAATGGGTGGATTATTTGTTGTAGAAAGGTGATAGATATATATATGGTTGTTTCATTACTCACATGCGTAAGGGTGAACTGTTGACTGCCATGAGAAGGGATGGCAATAATCAAATGTATCCAATAGCCTGGGCAATAGTGGATGTTGAGAATAAGAACAATTGGTGTTGGTTATTGTCACTTTTAGCTGATCATCTTGATCGTGACAATGTCCTTGGACTGACAGTTATCTAAAATGCTCACAAGGTACTATCAAAAACTCTATTGCTTATCTTATTCAGTTAATATATATACATATCTTGATCTGGTTTGTCTCAATTTAACTACAGTTATATTTTTTCTTTTCTTTATGGATGCAAGGTTTGATTGAGGCAGTGAAGACTTGGCCACCAAAAGTTGAGTACAAGCACTACACTAGACATTTGTATGCTAACTTCAAGATAAAGTGGATTGGAATGCATTATAAATGACTTTTTGGAGTGTTGCAGCCTCAACTAAATTAGCAGGATTCACAAGAATAATGAAGGAGATATGACATCTAGATATAGAAGCCCACAATTATCTCATAGAGAGGAATCTTGTATCATGGTGTAAGGTACTCTTCTAGACTGATAGACATTGTACTTCCTTTGAGAATGGGATATCAGAGAGCTTCAATGGTCATATTCTTGGAGTTATAGGGAAGCCTATCATCTTTATTCTTGAGGTTATTAGAATTTATATAATGCAAAGAAAATGGTTCATGAGTAAACAAGCATCTGAGTTAGATGATACAATAACTCACTCAATTAGGAAACATTTAGAGGAGTTAAAGAAAGAACAAAGGAATTGGCGAGTTTAACCTAGTGGTTATCAAGTTGTTGAGGTTAGGATAAGGGATGGGATATTTGGTGTGAGCTAGATTAGTAGATCTTGTGTCTGTAAGTTATGGAATCTAAATGGAGTGCCCTGTGTACATGTTGCATCAAATTTTAAGCATTTTAAGACGAATATAGATATTGGAGCTAGTAACTGGTAGATACATATCAATTCTCCATCATACTTGTATTTAGATCTAAAATGTGGAAGCCCACAAGAAATACTCCTCCACTTACCCCAATTTTGAAAAAAAAAATCCAGGAAGGCCAATAAAAACATAATCACACATCCCATATAAGATAAGAATGAACATTTAGTGAGTAGGTTTGGTAGAGTGATAACATGTCAGAACTGTCAAAAAATTGGACACAACAAAAGCACTTGTACTGAACCTAAGAAACCAAAAGCCACAAACCAAGGCACACACCTTAAAAAGCTCCAACCAAGGTTGTGTATGCATGTAAAAAGAACAAAAGTGGTGGAATTAGTATTAATGAATTATGTTTGGGTATTAATAAAGTCGGGGAAAGTAGTAAGAAAGGTAGTCAAAGAAAGAAATCCAGCGGTCTAGAATGAAAGTTGGAATGTAAGCAGGTGAAAGTGGGCCTGCAATAAATGAGGATAGGCTTACAGTGAATGAAAATGCGTCTGCAACGAATGAAAGAGGATGGGCCTACAATGAAATAGGATGGCCTTGTAACTATAGAAACATAGGTAATAACTTATGTTTTTGTCATTAACTTTAACTTATGTCATTTAACTTATGTCATGTCGATTGTCATAATTGATTCTATCATTTTCATTCAATAATGTATGTTTAACAAATTACTTCAATGAATTAGAAAAATAGTTGATGAAAAGGCTAAGAAGCAATGCACGAGGTTATGCAAGTGGTGATACAAGAAGAGGAGAGGATAATGGAAGAGATTAGGTGTGAGCATCGGGTCAAATTCGGACCGGGATGGACCGAGACCAATTTAGCCCAAAACCACGGACAGAGGACCAGACCGAATGTGTTCGGTCCGGTTCTTTGATCGGTCTGGTCCGAGAAGGCAAAATGGTCATTTGTAAGTAAGACCGGATCGGACCAGATCAATCCGATGACCGAACATGAGGTAAAGTGTGGACCGAGTTCCTGAGCAAAATAGGTTAAGGCCGGTTTCTCGGTTCGGTTCGGTCCATGGTCCGTTATGCTTACCCCTAGAAGAGATGGAACATCAGGCAAGGATGTAGCAATCTTGGTCTGATTTGCAATGGAACATTTTTCAAAAGATGAATTGGATAGGCCAGCAACAGCAAGTGAGCTTGCAACAATGGATGAAGATCATCTCATTCACAATGCTCAACCGCCTGTAATATTAGAAGTTGTTACTTTGGATGTGTCCCAATCTAAGTAGCCAAGTATCTGAAAACCAACTCCATTAAAGCCTTTGGAAGTTGCAACTGATGAAAGTGGGACCAAAAGGAAACCAATCAGACAACCTATAACACTAAGAAACACGTCTGAGAGGATTGTAAATAAAAAGGTAAGTTTAATTTCTCACCAGATTGCACTGAGAGATCTAAAGCCACCCCTTTCACCCTCCAATCTTAATCTTGTTGTAGTAAGATGTGGAAACTTAAGACTTGTTATGTATCTATGTAGGCAATCTGGTCTATGACCATTATGGCACTTCTTTTGTAATGACTTAGTGTTGTGCATGTGCAATTAACTAGCTCGATTAGTAATGTGTCGTTTAGTATAGGTAATTATATTATCAAGTTTTACTATTTATATTTTGCCAACTTTACCTATTAACTAACACTAACGAACAGTGTACCCGATCAATTTTAGGCTCGTTGGTAAATAGGGTGTCAGTCACTAAGAGTGGACGTTAACACTTAACCTATCAGTATTTTAATTATCTAAATTAACCTAATTAAACATAAACTAACGCAAAGGGGGTTTTAGCCTGAGATACTAGCACGAGTTTTGGTTTAAACTAAACTAATAAAGCATTAAATAGAACTAGCAACACACACACAAGCAGATAAACAAAAGATAAAGAAGAGGTCAAGCTCAAATGTAATGAAATCGTATCAACCAAGTTACTCAAATAAATGTAAGATTCGTTTACGTGTGTAATGATTGTACTACATTCATTGGTGGTTTTCTAATGAAAGCTAAGTGGTACTTCTCCCTAAACTCTAGATTTATATAATGGTTAATCCTGTCACAATCAACCAAACTCCCATAAATCTCACTACTGATTATAATCTATCAAGCCGCAATCAGCAACCTAAAGCAAAATTTGAAGCCATACAAACTTTTCATCTAATAGTTATTTTTTTACTAGTAGCCTACTATCCACTTAACCGTAGAAGGAAACAGAACGTTATTTAAATTCAAGAACTATCATTCACTTTACCAATAGCAGAAACAAGATGTTTATGTGTAGTACTAGTGATCTAGTCATAAAGATAAGAAATATGTAATATCAAACCCAAAATCTAGTTTATTATCCACTTAACAAGATTACAGGTAATAGTGAAACAAGACTTTATTAATAAATCTAAACCTAGTTACAAGTCTAGCTATTATCCACTTAACACAATACCAAATAACACGAAACATGACTTTATTAATAAACATAGCATCAGTTAAATGAAAGATCAAAACACAATCAAGCAATAAACATGTAAAGTGATAAACATAATCAACACGCAAGGAGTAAACAATCATTGTAAACGAATCAAAACATTATATTATCATAAACTTGGCTAATACCTACAGGTATTAGCCCATAATCTCTGTATCAATACAAAATATCATATTCAAAACAATTAAAGTATAATTCATAAGATAAACGATACGCTAACCGAACGGTTATAAGGGAGTATAATGATTACAGGAGTTTTCCTATGAAATGAATGCCGTAGCAGGACCATTTTGCCTTCTAAGATAATATGAAAATCCTACATGGTGGTTCTAGCTCTCTTAAAACCGAATGTTATATTTTCTACTTATAGTCTTCGAAAATTGGTCGATACGACGTATCAGAGTGGTCTGATATGGCTTATCGAGGAAACTTGGCGTAGGGTCCATGATTATAATATTATAGAATATTCATCAACCGCCATCCAATACGGCGTATTATTGCACATGAATACGACGTATTGGATTCTTCCCGTCATGGATGTCTTTGTGAAGTTAGGGCATGGATACGTCGTATTTCATACGTGAATACGACATATTGGTACTAAAACGAACTTGTTCATCTTGTTGACCAAAGTTTCATATAAGGCGTATTGTAGAATCCATTATGGCGTATGCATCAAAGTCAGGCAATAGTCTTAAATTCGTCTAAGTATCGGTATACGGCATATCTATCTAGAATGATACGGCGTATTTCATGTTAGTTCAGTAGACTTTCTTGGACTTCATTAATTTAGCTCCAAAACACATCCTTTATGCTAACTTTCACCGATTGCTCGATAATAACTGAGAATTACATAAATAAATCATTAAGTATCAATTCTCATATAAAATGATATAAAACGAGCAATATAAACAGGATAAATGATGCTATAAATTAGTCGTTATTTGATATCATCAATTAGTATGACCATTATGGCACTTATTTTGTTATCACTTAGTGTTGTGCTTCTGCATTTAAATAACACTTCTTTTGTAAACAATACGTGTTCATGTGCACACTTTATGATACTAATCTATGCAATCTTAATGTAGCTATACTAATATATCTATGTTAATCTATGCACTTTTAATGTATCTATCTGGTTACTGTATGTCTGTAATAAAATGTGCAGAAAACATTTTGGTTAATTCTTGACTTTCGTTGCAGACTTTATTGCAGATTTTCTATGTGGTTAATTATTGATTATATGTAAAATGTATACATTCTTTACATGTTTTCTTGCACAGAAAACATGTATCTATTTATGTACGTAGACTTTGTTGCAGAATGATCTTGCAAACTTTCTTTTTGACTGTGCAGACTTTCTTGCAAACCATTCATAACAATTTCAAGTTTCACAAAGACAAACACAATTTCATTGAAACAAAATAACCTTGTACAGATAACTACCCTTACATACATTTCAAACCTAATACTACTAAAGATACGTTCATACAACAACCAACGATGAGGCTAACATGAGTATCAAAACCACCGTCATGAAACTTAAAATCCTCCTCCACTTGCACAAATTTAACTGTGCCTTTTTCAATTCAGACTCCATTCATGATTTGTAACTTCCAAACTTATCTTCTAACAATGCAAGCCTTTCTTGACTTACAATCTCCATCTCATGCCTACTAACATCATCTCCAAACACTTCTCTTTCTTCATTGTTCATTGTCATATACATCTCATACATGGTGTGTTTATACCAGTCATTGTACAACTCACCATCAAACCAAAAGAAACAATCACATTTGTTACGAGTAGACTAAATAAGATTAAAAAAACATTAAACAAAACAAACATAAAAACAAAATCGGATAAGAAACAAATGGTTATAGGTTGTCTTACGGATGGTTTTCGGCATACAAGAAAACAATGAGCTAGGTTTCGCTCTGTCCATGAGACACTTCTTGCCAAACAAAGCTTACATTTGCAGTGGGTAGGGAAAACGCGATTACGAACATGACTTCGATTCTCAGATGAAGATGAAGCAATTTTGTAGCAAACGTGTTTATTTGATTTGGGGGATGAGTTAAAATAAACTAGGGGTTTAAATGATTTGGGGATATATAAATATATACGGGTCTTAGCTAGAAAAATGGGTTGGCGCTTATAATGAAACTGGTTAGTACTTATAATGTCTAGGACCTTGTTTTTATCAACCTTATCACGTTAACAAGCTTAACATACGAATAATAAGTAAATATGAAGCACGAAATAAGATGGTGACTTGAAGATGTATATGGGGCGTGTATGTGTAGAGAAAGATAAGATGAAAACAAGAGCTTCTATTCCATATGAAAAACACACACATACACACTTTCAAGCATACCCCTCAAATGACCATTTGAGGGGTATTTATAGTAGAACATAATATGCCCTAAAGGCTTGGCCATGGGCTTTATATGGGCTTGGATTGGGTTGGATTGGATTGAAACTTACACAAGGCTAGCTTAACATAACTTCTAACCTTTTAGCTTAGCCCAATCCACGAGCCCATTGACTATTATATTACAATATCTAACACATGTTACAAAGTTCCTAAACATGAATGACCATCACTTTCTATTAATTACTATTAATGCTAACAATCTCCCCATAAGGGGTGGTCATTCAAAAGATGCTCCACTTGATAAAGTCTTTAGTCTTCTTGAGCTTGAACTTTGTGTGTAGATATAGAATAGTCTTGATTCTTTGTTCTTTCATGCTTTATGATCAGATAATGGTGTTGTCTGTTGTTTGTCAACTTTTTTGGGATAGGTGTCTGCACGTCTTTCTCCACCATGCTCACACTTCTTTTGACTTTGAATCGCCAATTTTGTGAAGTTCTCTAGTTTTTGAACTTTGTAGATTCTTTGACGAAGAATCATCTTTAACTTTGTGATGCCTTTGATTTTGGTGAGAACTTTCATGTGTTGTGATGTTGGTATGAGCATGGAGAGATGGTGCAGTCTTTCCTCCAAGGAACAATCATCAGTACCTGGATGAATATGTTAGTTGAAAAATACCAATTGATCATTGTAGACTTTTCTTAAAGAATAGACAACTACGATTGTTTTACTGATGAATGTCTTGATTCCATTCACCTTGGTCGGGCGAATCAGCCATCCGAATCCTGTTGAGGGACAGTTATCATTACTATGAATAGATTCAAGTAACGACCCACGTCTTCAGGATTCAATTCGTGAAAGGAATCTCCTTAGCGGGATTTCCAGCACTTACAAGTTCGAATGTCGAGGGTGTTAACAGCATAGTGTGAAAACACATCTCTAATTCTTACAAAGGCTGTTCCTGAACTTGAGGCCCTCAAGTAGGCTAACATGATATACCGAAGTATATCTACAGTTCATTTGAGTCACTGAGGTACATCGAAGCATCACCTCATGACTGTAGACCGTTTGAGACAACACTAAGCATAATCCATAAAGAACTACTGAAGTGACCTGCTGTCAGGGCTATTTGATGTTGACCCTGGCAGGAATTTCCATTCAATCACTGAGGATCACAATTGTAAATCCTCTCATAAATGTTCTGGCAGATTGCTAAGATCTGCGTAGGACTATACAATATATCACTTGTGTCCTTATTGTTGAACAACAAGTGATGAATTATTAAGTGTTCCTAAGAGATCTTTTAATGAATCTCGTGGATCTAGACTCGATTAGTGCGCTTTGGTTTTCCTAAGCGGAGACTAGGGAGAGGGGTCTCCTTCTTCAATACCAACTATCTCTAAGAGAAAGTAGATAGATTATGTAGGGTTCCCAGTGAGATTGAAACAAATCCTTTTAAGAGGAATTGAGTAGCTAGAAGGTTTACTGCAGTTCGTCACTGGGTCCATGACGTCTTTGTCTTCAATACCGGTGTCATCTTAGTGACAGCCAGTAGCAGATGAATTGAACCCGGTTTCTGCCCTAAGTTTAATTGTGGAGGGCTATTTCTTTTCACCCTTTTTCTTTACTTTTCTTTTTAATTCTTCAACCCCTTCTTTCTCCTTTCTCACATTACTCCTTTTTTCAATCATACCTAAGGACTTCTAATACTAACTATGGGTATTGTCCTTTGGTAGATCCCTCCGGATCTGGCGGATCATAGGACGGATTTTCCTATCCTTAGTCACCTTATATCTCCATGACTATCCTATGTTGCCATAAAACCTATTCTTGAAAAACTCTCAAAGTGTTTATGATTATAAAACATATTTTGTTAACACCTTGAGAGTTTTATATTTTCAGAAACACTCCCCCTTCACATGTGCTTATATTGTTTTAACTTAAATCTACACATTGATGGTAGAGTTCGCACTTTTGAATTGATCAACTTTCAATGAACTAGACCGATTCGAGACACGTTTACATCTAGAGAACTAGCTTGAATTTATTACCCGGCCTGGTCAAGTACAAGGAAAGTTTCTCGAAATGGTACATTTACTGATTTTGATTTCTCGTCAATTCATTGGTTATGACTGAGTCGAGCTCTTTTGAGATTTAAACAACGATCATTAAACATTTTTTATCACATTTTAATCACGTCTTCTCCCCCTCAAAACTAGCATATTCGTGAGTCAACGTATTAAACAACATTTTTAGAATCTTTTGGGGAGACAAACAGATTTTATTTTAGCAAGAAATTTGGAACATTTTGGTTTATACTCCCCCTTTAAGAAAGCATAATCAATAAAGGGTTTTGGAGGGAGTTATCTTGAGCACAGAATATTTTGAAAGATTTTGAACAATCTTGAAAAGGTGCTCAAGATGATGATGGTTTCTCACCAGTTTTAAATGTAGTGCACTGAAGCGTACACTAGAGATTTTCTTTAGAAACACGAATTTTGATTTGAAATAATCAAAAGTCGTCATTTTTAGTTCGGGTTTCGTACTGACGTATATGAAAGCCATCGTGAAAGAAATTTTGAGAAACGACATGTTTTAGAAAACATTTAAAGAACTCTCGCTCAATCATCTGTACATGTCCCTGTCATTGTTGAATGACATTTCTAGAAACGTACAGAATATCGATTACACGAGAGACATGTCATGAGAAGAATATTTTTGGACCTTATCACGTTAACAAGCTTAACACACGAATAATAAGTAAATATGAAGCACGAAATAAGATGGTGACTTGAAGATGTATATGGGGCGTGTATGTGTAGAGAAAGATAAGATGAAAACATGAGCTTCTATTCCATATGAAAAACACACACTTACACACTCAAGCACACCCCTCAAATGACACATTTGAGGGGTATTTATACTAGAATACATAATGCCCTAAAGGCTTGGCCATGGGCTTTGTATGGGCTTGGATTGGGTTGGATTGGATTACAACTTACATAAGGCAAGCTTAACATAACTTCTAACCTTTTAGCTTAGCCCAATCCACGAGCCCATTTACTATTCTATTACAATATCTAACATACGTTACAAAGTTCCTAAACATGAATGACCATCACTTTCTATTAATTACTATTAGGGCTAACATAATGCAACGAGTTGGGTCTTATAATGCCATGTAGATAAATATTCATAAAAAACGTCAAGTTAAAAAATACCTGCTGCTAACCGGTGATATTAATTATAACAAACATAATTTGAATGTATTTTAGCGAGCATGAACATTTTCAAAGTACATTGTGTAGCTCGGATAATTTGAAAAGATATATATTAGGCATCTTTAGCTTTTACCATATTCTTTTTCAAATCCGTTGCAAATTCATTAGGGATTTACAATATAATATTAATAGTATATATAAAATAAAATAAAATTAGTTTATGGTGCAAAGTCGTTGCAAATTTGGTAGAGATTTGCAACATAAATCAATAATTATGTGTTTCCTATTTACTCTACTAATGCGCGTATAACGCGTTCGGGGTCAAAGGAACTTCCTATTCGTCGAGCAAGTTTTTCAACACCCTAGGCAGTGAACCTAATTGTTGCAGTGTAGTATTGGGTAACCCTTGGGTATTGATATCATTCTCTAGGTGAATAGGAATGCTAGTGAGAGATGTACTACGCTAAGGTTTGAGGTTGAGGGAGATTATTTTTTTATCTTTTTATAATTTTTTAGAAAGCTAAGGGTAAATTCTTGGGGTTTTGATTTGGGGGTTGGTACTTTAACCGATTACTCTACTTATCTAATTATCTAAACTAAGGGGTGGTCTATTTCTATTAATGTGTGCTCGTATAATGATTAAAAATGTGTTTACCTAGATATTATTACTCCCTAGTTATCTTTTATTGTAGGTTGAATTGTCACGTCCTTATTCTTAACGCGTTAAACAAGCAAACACACAAGAAATTTAGCTAGACATGTTAAACAAGCAAACACACAAGAAATTTAGCAAGACATGTTAAACAAGCAAACACACAAGAAATTTAGCTAGACATGTTAAACAAGTAAGCATACACACAATTAATCAAACATGGGGTAGACATAATGATAAATTGAAGATATGGATTAAGATATAATCAACAAACCATTACAATATGTTTTTGGAGTGATTGAAACCTTCAAAGTTGCTGGAAAAACACCTTTCTAAGCCCTGGAATCGGAGTTAGGGTTTAGAGCCTACAAAAAGTGAAGTTATAACGTTCTATTTATAGGCAGATTTTCTGTCGGCAAAGGGTGACGGTGCCACCTTGATAGAATGACGGCGTTACGAAGAATTTTTCACCAAACTGTAGATTTTCTCGTTCCGGTCGCGTGGGCTTTTGAATCACCTAAATCCGAGTTCATATGCAAAAGTTATGGCAAAACAGTATCAGTTACTTCACGCGCATGTTGTGATAGTCTTGATCAGCTTGTGACGACGTCAATTGAGATGTGTGACGCCGTCATTCTTTAGTAGCGACGTCATCTGAGTCTTTGATCTTGGGCGTCTGGTGTAGATTTTGTGAGTGACGCCTTCCAGAATTAAGGCGTGACGCCGTCAGGTGTATTTTAGCAAAAAGTCTACTGAGCCATCTGAGATCTTTATTCGTATAAAGGGACGGCGTCACCCTTAGATTGGGACGCCGTCAGGTTCAATTTTAGCAGCTTGAATGTCTTCGATCTTGACTTTGCCATTTTCTTCATATATTCACTCCTTTTTGTCCAAATATGTATCATTCCAACATTTTGCTTCCAAGAGACCTAAAAAGTGAAAAGGAACGAAATTAAGCAGTAACGGATATAAAAGTGGGCGATTAAGGGCTTAAATGTCCCCTTAAAAGTGTACGTTTTAAATCCTTATCAAATATCCCTACACTTGGTATTTGCCTGTCCTCAAGCAAATGTGCTTTTAGCCAATCAATTTATAAGTTAGGGGGAATGAAGCATTGGTTTAACATAATTCATAACAAGTAAAATCACCGCAATAGTCATAACAAGCACGGAAATTATATACTAGCACCTCACAAGGGGTGTTTGGATTCTCACATATCTCGGGTGTATATGAAATATAGTAAATGGAAATGCAAGATAAACACTCATTAACCGGTCATAGTACATAGATTACCATAGGCTTGAGACTAGATCAAACCTCCACTGCTTTGGCGTAAGCACCGAGGAACAACTATCTAAGAGGTCTTTAAAAGGGTTGTTACGTTAGGCTTACGGTAGGGAAACAAAGGGTTTGGTTGGATAGGCGATTTAGTGGTTGCAAGTCAAAAATCTTATGTTACAAGCATGAAAAGAATGGCGTTGCTAAGCCAAGATTAGACTCACTAAACTCTAGGTAATTTAAAACAAAAAAACATAAATATAAATATAGATATAGGATGGTAGCCCGCTTTTTTTCTTTTTTTTTTTTTTTTTTTTTGCATACACTTTTACTTTACCATCCTCTACGATAACATCAAAATATAAAGGATTTATAGGAGCAACCCTACACTTGAGTTTTTATATCTCTAACACTAATTTGACCCGAACTGAAAAGATCAAAACACTTGGAGTACCTTATTACGTAAATAAAGGGAATTTGAATTTAACGTTCTTTCCCGTCACTCCATAAAATTTTACTTTACCCAATCGTCCCAAAACTATGTACAAAAGATATGACTTGACTTAGCAACTATGCAAGTAACTAGATAATTGAACTAAGGGTTTAGTATGATAACAATAATGCACTAAAGGTGAGTGCATACAAGGTAGGCTAAGGCGATTTGGGTGTACATTTGGGGGTGGATTGTAAACAATGTTCTTCATTGATATTCCGGAAAACCGAAACATCATGAGAACCGCGAAAAGGATAGGCTCTGAGGGGTTAACTAGGGGTATTGTGTACTAAAGATGAGTACATCGCAAGGGTGTGGGGGAATTACTCAACCGATGTGGAAGAAGTAATTATAATACGGGTATCAAACAAGGGTTATCCTAATGCCTCTTATCATTTAGTTATTCCTAACTACACAAGTGTAGTCTCACTAGCGATCTCGGAATGCATCACAAAACAAGTTCTAGAATCTATTATACTACCGGTACACTCTCGAAGCATTAAAGGTGAATGCTTTAATTCATATAGATCTAGGGGCAAATCTCACATTTTTGGGGTGGAATTTGAGTGGTAAAGGGTTTTTGTGCTAGTCATATAACTCCTATCCATGAGACGCTTTATTAAGACTAAAGTCCCACCCGTACATGTCATGAAAAAATTTAATTTTGGCGCTAAAATTGACTTAACAAATATTTCTCATAGCTTATTACACAAATGAAATAGGACAAGACAAATGATCAAGGGTAAGCATAGTTTCAAAGTTCCTGATTTATTCTCCCTCCCTACACTTAAACTGAACATTGTCCCCAATGTTCCCCGAAAGTATCAAAGTTATGATAAAGGAAGGTAAGTAAAAGAGAAAGAAACTAGTACTCCCCTGATTAGCTCAGTAGGATCCGTGTGAAGTTGCGGTTAAATCCTCTTCCAAGAAGAACGCATAAGTAATAAGCTTCATCCAATGTGTTTCGTCTTCTTGTTCAAAATAACCTGCACACTCATAAGAAAATGACAACCCAAAGCATCAAACCGAACAAAGAAAAATCACAACAAGATGTAATTCCAGACTTAAATAAGATATAATGCTTGTGGAATGGATGTTTGCAGTTTTTCTGGAAAATTAAGACTTGAGAATTTCCAAAAATTTATAAGTAGCACAGAAAACGAGAGAAATTTTATAAGCTATTTCTGCTCCTCCTGACGTTGTCTGGTTCTAATCCTAACGCCGTCAGGTTGTCCTGACAGAAACTGGTCTGCTGCGTTTTTTTGGAAAAATTACATCTTTAGAATCTAGAAAAATTCCTGCAAAACATCCATTATGACTCGATACAAGCATTTGACTCTAACAAACACACATGTATATCAGTTTCATTAATTGCAATTATCATGTTTACGTTCTTTTAAAAACGTGTGTAAAGCATCTTCACAAATTCAAACATGAGAATAAAAAACAATAAAGCATTATACGTAATTAAGACGAGGTTAAAGACAAAATAAAACATTTTCACAAATTCAAACATGAGAATAAAAAACAATGAAAAGATATATGACACACAAACAAGCAAACAATTAAGCATGGGTTGCCTCCCACGAAGCGCTTTTCTTTATTTATGAGTCTTGTAGCTAGACTCGAAGTCGTGCACCTACGTGACTTCACTACCGTTCTTATTACTTTTCACAAAGCCTTCATCATAAGGTTGTAAATGTTGAATGCTTACCGTGAACTCTCTCCCATCGTCGTCTAATATGATAACGGTTTCACTTTTTAGATTAGTCTATTTCACCGTATAGGGTCCAAACCATCTTGGCTTATTGCTTCCTCTTAACGCTTTTATTCTTGATTTATACAAAGCACCTTTTCTCCATTCAAAAATTCTTTAGGGTTCTTTTGAGGCTGTGGCTTTGTGGTGTAATTGTTCCTAATTTTTTTATCATGTTTCCACAATGTCGGATCCATCCCATGACTCATGAAATTTCTAAGCCCTTTTCCCATTCAGCAATTTTCTTCTTAACGGCATTATTGGAGACCTGTGAATTCTTATCTTTTACTTTCTCCATAATCTTCAAAGGATATCTCGGAACAATAGGTTACCTAACTTGTCCTTTACCACTTTTGAGTATCATAATCCCTTCACCGCATTTGATGGTTGCCTTGGCGGTGGCCAGGAAAGGTGTTCCCAGGATTAATGGCAAGTTTTTATCTTCCTCAATGTCTGCAATTGCGAAGTCCGCCTGATAGACAATATTGGCAACCTCAATTAAGACATCCTCCGCTATTCCTATGGGATAAACATATGAATGATTTGATAAGGAAAATCTAAGATTGGTCTTGGTCGGTTCCTCCTTAGTCAACTTATTGTAGACTGATAGTGGCATTATGTTTACATCGGATCCCTGGTCGGCCAAGGAATTTATATTCTCTAAGTCACCTATGCTACCTGGAATTACAAAGTTCCCAGAGATCTCTTGCTTCTTTGTTACTGGCTTTCTCATAATCGACTCGTACATAGGTCCCATAGGCATGGTGTCATACTCTTCCTCTCATATTTCACCTAAGAGGGCTTTCCTAAGAACATCATTGCACTTAAAGTTGTTCACTTGGTTAATAATTGTTTTCTTATTGATCTCATGCTTAAGGTAGTGCTTGACGAATTTGGGTTCATCATCAGTCCGAGCCTCATCCTTATCCTTACTATCCTTGTTGCTCTCAGTCTCCTTCTTCTCAACTACTCCACCCACATCGGAAACAATGGAAATGGCATTAACAAACAAAGTGGGGGTAGCGCACTCATCGTTTCTTACTAACACCTTCTCGGAACCTTCGTCTTAATGTACTCTTTCACTAAGTCCATCATCTCCGCCATTTTTGCCTGTATTTCTTCCCTTTGTCCATTGAAGGCTTTTAAGAGGGTGTCGAGCTTGGTTGTCATCTCGTTTTGTCATTGCTTGAAATCGGCTTCAAGTTTAGTCAATCAAGCTTCTTGAGATGACATGAATTTGGACACCATTCCCTCAAGACTAGTGGAATTTCCGGTGTATGGAGGGTTGTTATAGGATTTTCCTAAGTTATTTGGCTCAGGCTTGAAAGTGTACCACTTTTCTCCCACCCCGTCGGTACGTGTGGAGGGGTAGTCCGCAAAAGCTTGTTCGGGGAGTCTTGTACAATCACGAGTGTCATGGGGACCGCTACATAATTCACAAGGTAGAGTGATTTTGTTCACTTGGTGTGAGGGCTTAAGAGTCTCATAGGAGCTCATTAGGAATTTGACTTGATCTTCAAGTTTGAGCATCCTACGGTTGGAAGGTTGTGAGTCAATGGAAGGCAAGGAGATTGCCTTGACGGTTTTGGGCAAATCACGGGGGTCATTCCAACTTTCGTTGTCATAGAGGGCAAGGTCCTCTATTGTACCCCACGATTCTTCCACGGTGAGTTCACTAAGTTTGCCACCGGCCGCTTGGTCGATGGTTTTCCTAGTTGAGAGATTGACATGATCGTAGAAGATTTGGAGTTGAAGACAAAGATCGATGCCGTGATAAGGGACTTTGTGTAGCAAGTCCTTGAATCGAGTCCACGCCTCGTAAAGAGTTTCGCCTTGACGTTGTTGGAACATCAAGATGTCGTTCCTAAGTTTGGCAGTTCTCCCCGGTGGGAAAAATTGGCGAGGAAACGAGTGGTGAGATCATCCCAACTTGAGATGGATCCGTCGAGAAGTCGCTCAAGCCAATTGCTAGCTTGGTCCCGTAGAGAGAATTGGAAGAGACGCAAGTGCGTGGCCTCCCGTGTGGTAGCATCAGGGTCGATAGAGTCAACTATTTTTAGGAAGTCCTTGAGATGTTGATTAGGATCATCGGAATGAAGTCCATGGAATGCATATCCGTTTTGCACCAACCGGATGGTGTCGGATCGCAGGGCCGTAGTTGGAGCTTAAGCGGGGAACTCAATGGTGTTCCTATAGCCTTGGTGGCTCGGTCTAGAGCATTCACCAAGAGTACGGCCTATTGGCGGGTCAATAAGTGGTGGCGGGTTATCACCTTCCATGATGAAAAGCGATGGGATTACTAACAAAGGCACGAAGAAGGGGGATAGACTACGAGGAAGCTAAAAATGAGAAAAAATATTACTTGATAGGAATCAATCAAGGGAACCTAAACGAGATAAAAATCTAACTAGATATTTTATTCCCCGGCAGCGGCGCCAAAAACTTGATGCGCGTATAACGCGTTCGGGGTCAAAGGAACTTCCTTTTCGTCGAGCAAGTTTTTCAACACCCTAGGCAGTGAACCTAATCGTTGTAGTGTGGTATTGGGTAAGCCTCGGGTATTGATATCGTTCTCTAGGGAAATAGGAATGCTAGTGAGAGATGTACTACGCTAAGGTTTAAGGTTGAGGGAGATTATTTTTTTATCTTTTTATAATTTATTAGAAAGCTAAGGGTAAATCTCGGGGTTTGGATTTGGGGGTTGGTACTTCTACCGATTACTCTACTTATCTAATTATCTAAACTAAAGGGTAGTCTATGTCTATTGATGTGTGCTCGTATGATGATTAAAAATGTGTTTACCTAGATATTATTACTCCCAAGTTATCTTTTATTGTAGGTTGAATTGACACGTCCTTATTCTTAACGCGTTGTGTTTCCTAAGGTCATAGGGTGTGCATTCCCTAACTCTTTGAGGTCACCCTTAAGTGTAGTAAACAAAATCCACTAAGTCATTCATAAACTAACTTTGAGGTTATCTTTGGGTTTAGTAAACGAAATCCATTAAGTCATTCATAAACTATCAAAGATTTATCAAGCATTAAACACAATGATAGCCTAGTCGCACTCCTAAGCCAATTACAATTAAGATAAGAGACAACCTAACAATAATTAACAACTAGGTTTCATAGATCTAAGCAAACACACAAGAAATTTAGCTAGACATGTTAAACAAGCAAGCATACACACAATCAATCAAACATGGGGTAGACATAATGATAAGTTGAAGATATGATTAAGATATAATCAACAAACCATTACAAAATGTTTTTGGAGTGATTGGAACCTTCAAAGTTGTTGGAAAAACACCTATCTAAGCCCTAGAATCGGAGTTAGGGTTTAGAGCCTACAAAAAGTGAAGTTATAACGTTCTATTTATAGGCAGATTTTCTGTCAGAAAAGGGTGACGGCATCACCTTGATTGAGTGACGGCATCACGAATACTTTTTCTCCAAACTGTAGATTTTCTCGTTCCGGTCGCGTGGGCTTTTGAATCACCTAAATCCGAGTTTGTATGCAAAAGTTATGGCCAAAACAGTATCAGCTACTTCGCGCGCATGTTGTGATAGTCTTGATCAGCTTGTGACGACGTCAGTTGAGATGTGTGACACCGTCAATCTTTAGTAGCGACGTCGTCTGAGTCTTTGATCTTGGGCGTCTGGTGTAGATTTTGTGAGTGACGCCTTCCAGAATTAAGGCGTGACGCCGTCAGGTGTATTTTAGCAAAAAGTCTACTGAGCCGTATGAGATCTTTATTCGTATAAAGGGACGGCGTCGCCCTTTGATTGGGACGCCGTCAGGTTCAATTTCAGCAGCTTGAATGTCTTTGATCTTGACTTTGCCATTTTCTTCATATAAGAATTCACTCATTTTTGTCCAAATATACATCATTCCAGCATTTTGCTTCTAAGAGACCTAAAAAGTGAAAAGGAACGAAATTAAGCAGTAACGGATATAAAAGTGGGTGATTAAGGGCTTAAATGTCCCCTTAAAAGTGTACGTTTTAAATCCTTATCATCTACATTTCTGTTATAAATTTTGAAATACTTGTCACGGTTATGTAACGTATGATACTAATAGTTTTTTTTCGTTCAACTGGTATGGTAGAGAGTCATGGGAAGAACGTTTAATCACACCCATATAATGTGGAACTATGGAACAAAGTCACTCCGCCTAATAGACAGAATACATTTGGGCCATACAATACGTATGGTCCCACATTTTTGTTGACGTGAACAGCTTCGACTAGTAATTTTGGTACCTCACAACCACGCATTAAATTTGAGAAGGTTAGTCACTTATTTTTTTATTTTCATAGCATAGCTAATTTAGTTATAAAAAAACACAATGTGTGACACATGACACATGACGGGTATAATAATAGGTGACAATGTTAATATGGGGTTTTATTTTGTGTAAAATGGTTGAAAGAATGAATTCTGCTTATTTTCTTTTAAAAGCAATTGGTTGGAAAACCGTTGCAACTTTTTTTTCGGTTATAAATCAGTTGCCAATGAAATTTTTGTGGAGCATTAATGCTAACATAGGAATCCGTTGCAAAAGACCATTTGCAACGGATTTCTACCGTACCATTGCGGGTGTAAACGAGTCGAGTCGAGTCGAGTACTGCCAAGCTCGAACTCGACACGATCAGTAAAACTCAAGCTCGAAACTCGACTCGAGCTCGTTCGAGCTTTGGATTTCAAGCTCAAGCTCAGCTTTTCATCTCAAACTCGAGCTCGAAACTCGACTCGAGCTCAATTATTGTCACTTTTAAAGCTCGAACTCGATAAAAAATGGGCATATCAAGCTCGACTCAACTCGATTTTACATAACTGTATGTATATAAAAGGGTAAAAGTGTAATATCATTAAAGCTCGATAAGGGCTCGCGAGCCTCCTCAGCGAATTGAGCATATTCGAGCTCGAACTCGGCTCGAAAGTGTACTCGAGTAGCTCGAGCTCGAGCTCGACTCGTTTATATCGAGTCGTTCGAGTAGTTTACGAATCGATCTCGAATAGCTCGCGAGCTGTCTCGTCTAGTTTAGACCCCTACGTACCATTAGCCTTCTTGTGTTGTAGTGGATGCGAATGAGGGCCCTACTCGAGAAGTGAGGGGTGGCTTAAGGGTAAAGCTGCTAAAGTTAGTGCTTTAAGCCCCAAAGATTTAAGTCCCTGATTTTATAAGGTCATGTATATCTAGTCGATCGCATCTGTCGATTACATCTTTTTTCTCATCGTCAGTGCATAGATATTTTACGGCCATCAAGCGACTAAAACAATTAAGGATGTTGAGCCTCGACTTCTTTTTCGTTATTTACTTTTTAAACCTACAAACTAAAATATACTATAGCTTACATTACAAGAAGAGTAAATTGCATTTTTGGTCCCTAAGGTATGGCCAAATTGCAGGTTTCGTCCCTAACGTTTTGAAAGTGCAGCGATAGTCCTCATTTTAAAGGTTTTGTTGCATGTTTGGTCCTTAATCTGCAATTTAGGGACCAAACATGCAACGAAAATTTTAAAGTTTTAGGGACTAAATCTGCAATTTAGGGACCAAACATGCAACAAAATATTTAAAATAGGGACTACCGCTGCACTTTCGAAACATTAGGGACGAAACCTGCAATTTGGCCATACCTTAGGGACCAAAAATGCAATTTACTCTTACAAGAAAATAGACTTTTAGTGACGGAGGTTCTAATGACATGAAAAAGTGTCATTAAATCTTATGTTTTTTAGTGACAATTTTTTAAAAGTGTGAGAAAAAGCCTAAAATTTTGAGATTTAATGACACTATTTATAAACAAAATGTGTCACAAAAGGCAAAAGGCAAAAGCTAAAGCGTTACGTATGTCTGATGGAGATCATGTCCATTCAGGTACCTTAGTAGGTAAACTTGAAGGGGAACGCAAGAGAAGCACTTTGAATTATTGATTAATCGCCATAGATGGTCGACTAATCAAAGTGCATTCCTTGTCATTTTATCTCTTTTTTGAGATTACGAAATAGTAACCGATTCGATAAATCTATGAAGGTTCCGAAATGAAATAAGTTACTTATCTTGTTCTTAATCACGGATTTCTTATATAGCCAAAGACTCTATCAAGACAAAGATGGGCTGTTAAGAACGCCAAATACGTAGAGGAGTGGATAAGAGGCTCGTGGGATTGACGTGAGGGGCAGGGATGGCTATATTGTTGGGAGCAAACTCCAAGCGAATATGAAACGCATAGATATAAGTTAGGTCTTCTTTTTTGTGTTATTATAAATAAACTTTTACCTAATGGACTTCTACTTAGACTTTTTTAAGTATGAAAAATCATATAATTTTTTTAGTGACTCATTTCACTAAAAAAAGTAGTTGAATTCTTCACATTTTAAACGCCAATGGGCACAGTTAAGAATGCGTAAAATTATTGATTTCACATTTTCTCATGTGTGGCAATAATAGGTGTGACAAATTTTTCTACACATATAAGTGTGGAGATATTATCCAAATTTCTATAGTTGAAACTGTGGAAATTTTTTTTGAATCTCCACACCTAAAAATTTGGCAAAATTGCAAAAAATATTTATAATAAAGAGTGTGAAAACATTTGCTACACATATAATTATAGCTTTATTGTAATTGTACACATTTATATATGTGGACTAATTTTTAAAATATTTGTAACAAATATTAATGTAGCAAAATTATTATCTATATAAAAAAATGTCAACACTTGACTACACCGTATTAAAATAAATGTGAAAAATAGAAGTTTTTTTTTATAATGTTTTAGACTTTTGATGATACTTTCTAATTTTAGTGACACCTTTTGTAATTTTGATTACACATTTTTATGTGTCACTAGATAGACAATTTTTTTTAGTGTCATTATATGAGTTGAAAAAAGTCTTAGTCATCTTTTTTTTCAAAATAGAAATTGATGGATTAAACTTATCTAGTGCTCCAATTTATTTCGTCTTCGAAATAGAACTGTAAACGATAAAGGATAAACACACTATGGGGGACAACTGCAAATGTCAAAGCACATGTAGGTCCACACGGTGCCCTTAGTCAAAAAGTTGACCAAGACTTTTATAACAATTCTGGTTAATTTGGTCAACAAAACCACAATGTTTTTGGTCAACAAAAGCATATGTAATTCTTGTTTTTTATGACCATACCAAAATTTATTAGTAAAAAATATCTAAATAACATGCTGATTCTATCATATGTCGGATATTTGTTTGACCTTGTTATCTAATACACCTCATTGTATATCTTTTAAGCTATTGAATATTGATCATGGAGTAATAAACATATATGCAATAACAAAATACATGAGAGTGATTGGTATTTGCTTGAATTTGTTATAAGAAAATAAGAGTTTACCACATTGACTTCATTGTTAGCTTTTGAGTAGTAAGAAAAACTGCAGATGGGAATACATATACAATGAATTGGATTAGATTCTAATGGCATAAAAATGGGTTCATTGATAACTAACTACATACTAAATTCTAATGGGAATACACTTGCAATATCACTTGAAGATAACAAGATACTATTGCAGAAACCAATATCTACGGCCAGGCAGTTCATGTTTACGTTATGTCGATAGAGACTGAAATGCAACATATGTAGTTAACATAATTTTAAGCACAAAAGCCTTAATGATAACTTTTGATAAAGATAAGCAATGTACCAAGATAAGAGAATACAGTGACGTCACTCAGTTTGCTAACTAGTTCTATGTAACAAAGCGTCACAATCATTTCCATGTAAAGTTTAACCAGAATCAAATTTGCTAGAGATTCTGCAAACCAATATGAGATATGTCGTGGCCTTATGCGTCTTTCATACAACTCTATGTATATGTAGCATTTGGTTGACTAACAATTAAGCCAAACGCTATAACTACGCTCTATACCATTTTGAAGTTCAGTTGACCCATAAAATGTGTTCTTATTGTGTTTGCACTCGAAGAATCTACATCAAACTCATCGTCTACCAGCATTTATTTTTTGACACCATTTCATTTTATTAACGATGTCTGTTGTGGTTGCTTCCTGGCCTACTACTCTGATGATTTCTTAGTGGTAAACCGTTCGGCTTTGGCAGATCATGCAGCTCCATCACTTGTATCGTTCGTTGCTTTTTTGCTGTTAGAAACAAAGACCAACATCAATGGTCCACCCATCTAATCGATATGCATTAACATAAGTGGAATATTGATGGGTAGGGTTAGTGGGGTCAAAACAACCCGCAAACACTTATGTTTATCCATTTCAGAATATTATTAAAAAAAATTATAATGTTGCAAATGTCATCTAACTTTGATACGGAAATTATAGAGGTGTATACTTATTATGCATTTCAATAAACACCATATGACTATTTTAACCTGTTTGATTTTTAGTGAAACTCTAGGTTAAAGCAAACACGTTAGACATAAAACATCAATCAAATGGATCCATTTATCTGTAAATGAGTCATATTGTCATCTCTATAATTGTTACTTGTATAATTCAAAGAAGGAAAGACAAACCATTTTCTGCTTGTTGATACCGTTCCTGTAGCTTTCTCTTTGCTGCTTCAAACTTATCTAGGCCTAAGGCCTCGCCTGATACCCGTTGGTTCTGTTCATCATAAAAAAACAGCAATTAATTGTCTGATGCATGCAAAAGAAAATATTCCTTTAATTTTCATTATTTCCTTATGCCATCACTCACGATTTGTTGAGGTCTCTTTGGAACATTTTGCAACTTCCTTTCTGTATTTGGTTTAACCCGTCTTCCAGATCCAGACTCAGGAACAGAAGGCTTACCCGGTTTCACAACAGTTGGTTGTTTCTTCTTCACTTTGCTTAAATCAGAATCAGGCTCATTCTTGCGAACCATAGTTGGTACATTTGATGGTTTTTGCTGTTTCAAATTGGGTAGGTTTTGATTCTTGTTGAATCCCCCACTGTTTCCAGGATCTGAAACAATTGAAAACAGTGAGCCCAAAAACAAGTGGAGAATTCAATAATGAATCAAATAGTTGATAAATTCAACTCACTTCCATACTCATCCATGCCATCAAAGAACTTCACAACCGCGTGGTAAAGAGAGCACCAAATTAGCCAACAAAATCCCGAAACAATATATGTTGTTAAGGAGCATGCAAAACAGGAGTTGGGTGTGCATACCTGATCAGATAGCTCTAATGATGCATGAGGGTAGAAGAAAGCTAAATCATCTAAAGGAGGTGATGGGAGGCCTTCTTCTTCTTCATCAAGAACAGACGGGTTTATTGACTCAGGTGTAGCTTCAGATACTACTGTCTCTTTTGTAGCCATCACCCATTCATCTACCATATTTTTCCATGATCTGCAATTTTAGTCGTACATCATATATATTATAACCAAAGGTAAATGAGCAATCTGTTTTAATCACGTGTTAAACACCCCCATATTCATGCTCTTAATCACGTGTTACGTACTAAAATGTGGATAGCAAAGAAGCTGATAGTCCATGTGATCAAATGACTACTATTCTATTTGAGAGTTTGAATAAATGTAAATGGCTTGGTCTCTTTCTTTACGGGTAGAAATCAAGTCGCTCTAATTATTTGAAAACTAACAGTTAAGATTACACAAAAAAAAAAAACAAAAAAAAACAAAAAAAAAAAAAACAAACTTGAGTAAGAAAGTTTCATACTCGATGAGTGTCTTTGCAATGTCCCTAACATCCTTTGATGAATGCTTTCGAAGAAGATTCACAGATTTTCCGATCGCAGTTTCCTGAAGCATAATTAGCGACCATTAGAACACCAAATATAAAATCAACAATAGTCCAATAACAACAGAACGATGTAGAATAAAATTGTATCCGAACCTTGAGAGTTTCCACGGATAAAGCCATCAACTGAAGCTTTCTCAATGAGTTGTATAACATCGATTCCGACTGCCAACAACAATAAACTATACTAAGCATATCTTGATTGTTTCATCATCACAAAAAAAGAGAGTAAATTCTAGCATAATCACATCAAACGCATAATACTACAACAACAACAAAAAAAAAAAAAAAAAAAAGAACAAGTCCTATGGTCCTACCTGATAAACTCAGATCCAAATTTCAAATAATAATATGATCAAAGAATGCATAATCAAGAAAAGTGAAGTTCTAGGTAAAAACCTCATCTTGATGTTTATCAACAATCTCTTTAATCCGCATAACCTCACCAAACATCAACGATTCCTCTTCGATTTCATCGGTCAAAGCTTCCACAACACCATAATTATAATCACTAACTTGATGATCACCATCACCATCACCATTATAAACATCAACATCATCATGTTGTTCATGTTGGTCATCATCTCCAATCACACCTAACTCAACTTTATCACATCCAATACACTTAATCAGCTTACAATTAAACAAAGTTTGAGCAATGCAATCTCTCCTAATCCGAAACTCTTTCGGATAATCAGAAGCTGCCACCATGATTGCTTTCTCAATTGTTTCAAATATATCACCATTAGAGCTCCTAAAATACTCTCTCCAATAATCCAACATTTTCGAACCCGATTTCAATGCTGCCATTGCAACTTAGCACCAAAAACACTAAAGATTCAAAACCCAATTCTTATCTTTTATCCAATTCTTATAAACTTGATCAAAATCCTAACTTTTAGCCTATTTGATCACCTAAAACACTAAAGATTAAAAACCCAATAATTAGATCAAATTCTAAAAGATACCCAGTAATCAAAATCCAATCTTTCAACAAATTCAATGACACCCACAAAGCAAAAAGGCCAAAATGTTTCAAAAAAATTGGTCAAAATTGAGAAGAAAAAAAAAAACTTTCTTTTTTATGTGTCTATATAATTATGATCAATTTGTGACCAACCCAGATGGGGTTTATGACAGAATCCGAAATTGATGAAGAAGAAAAGATTGTTCTGTTATGAAAATAATTATGATGGGATTTTAATAGTATATGTTATGTTTCTTTTTTTATTAGTATATGTATTGAAAAGGGAATATATTATTTTATATTTTTTAGATATAGATAGAGTTTGTTGTGTGTGAAATTTTAATTGAAGGGGCTAGAATGGAAATGGAAGATACGTTATGATATGGGATAATTATTATTCTGATTTGGGCAGGTGCAGATGAGACAAATGCAATGAAAAGATGGAGTAAAAAGTGGCATCTTTTTTTGAAAATGTTTTTACTGTCACTTCTTTTACGTAGTATATCTTTTCCTCGTAGTTTGCCTCTTTACATATCAAACTTTATTTGAATATTAAAGATTAATATTTACTTTTCATCTTTATCTTTACTACATATAATGTAAAAACGATCAAAAGTGAAACTGAAAATTTAAAACTTGAATGTTGAAAGTCAATTGTTGAATATATTTTTAATACATTGTTAAAACACTTTAATATATCACTTAATTTGAATGAGGAAATCATGCGTCTAACTGCATCAATCTTAAAACCACGGTTAATATATCATTGTTGAAACGCTTTAGTTGAAAGTTAATTTTAATTAGTTAATCAGTTTATTATAAAAATGGGAAGTCATCTATACAAACATAGAAACTATTGCAAGTTAATTGAGCTAATGAGTTAATGTTGTCTTTCGATTTCAAACACCTTCCCTAATGTTCAAGGCGGGAAAAATCAAATTGAGCATTTCCTATTGCCTATATAAACAACCCCTAAGAGAGGTGCGTATCTCACTACAAGAAAAGAAAAAAATGGAAATGCAGAATAGTCAACCCATCAATCTTGGTCGGAAACGAGTTTATTATTTGGTTAATCAAAGTGAGAATGATGAAGATTAAATTTTATGTTTTCGGTTTTTGTAAAACATCTTGTTTTACAATAATGATAAACTATGTATTTCTTTCCTTTCTTTCCTTAGTTTCGTTACCTATCAAACGAGTTTATTGTTGGGCTTGTGTTGGAATCACAAAGATGGTTTATTTGTTATATTCAATCTGTTAACGTGGTATATTTCTTTCATTGTTTTAGTTTGTTATATTCCAATGACAATTGTTATATTTTAATATTTTTTTACATAGAACTTTGAGTATGAATGACAATTAGAACATATTTCTATCATTCTATAAAAAGAATGTGATGGTTTCCACGTTTATTCCTTACTATGGCTATGGGTCTGTTGGTAACTCTTATGGATTGTGTAACAAAAAAAAATATTGAAAATTATATGATGATCATTGTAAGGTACGCATTTCCAACGATTGTTATGGATAATTTATTTTGGTGTACAGATTCAAGGACAATATATTAGTACATGCATGTATATGGATAACAAAAAGCGATCTATTTGTGGAGCATATTTTTTTGTCGTAAAGGCCCTAATATAAATGAATAATATTTTCATTATAAATAGTAAACATTAGTACAATGCCTCTGAATAATTCTATACCTCAAATGCCGTGTATCAAAAAGTTTTACGCGACGAGTAACGTGTGTTAGTTAATATTTCATATTTGATGTAATGTTTTTTTTTGTCTCACAATAATATTTTTATATGTCTTTTAGTACATGTTAAGGATTTTTGTTAGAGTTGAATTATCGCATGTTACAACCATTTGCTATTACATTTTGATCACGTTCTATTTTGAATGATATACGAAACACTTGCCACAATATCGCATATCGTTAATTGCCGTTGAACAGCGCCGCGGTAGCGGCCGTACTCGCCTAGTTTGACTCAGTGTACGAGATTAAACCTGACATTTTAAAAAATCTACTTTCATTTTTTTTTTCAAATATCAATATTTTCTAAACTGTTAACTGCTAAGCGAAAAAAATATAATTTCGAGAAATTTTTTTTATTTTTTTCGTTTTTCTTTCGTTGTTGAAGATTGCATTAAGAAATCACATTTTTCACTCGATTTCGTACAATGACAGACAAGGACTGGAGCAATTTCGAGTTAACCGATGATATTGTAGCATTTATTCAGGCTAAATATGGGGACACTTGAAAGGAAATGGATGAAATGTCTGATGAGATTCTTAAAGACTTGTGGTAATATGCGCACAAATAACCTGAGGTCGTGAAAGGTTAATGTATTCCTTTTCATTGTTCTGATTTGTGTGTATTACACATTTAGTCTACAAATGGTCATTGTTATGTATTTAGCCCCTTTGTCAATTATCATAATATGTTAATGGTCTGCCTAATACGGTGATGTCAATTTGCAGATGATAAGGGAAAGGGGGACGTTGATAAGGGTTGTGAAGATCCTGAAAACAGGAATAAGGGAAATGAGAAACTTGATGAGGTTTGCAAAGATACTCAAAACAAGAGTAAGGGAAAGGGAAAACTTAATGAGGGTTGTAAAGATATTGAAAACGGGAGTAAGGTTAATGCCAAACTAGAAGATCATGAAAAAGGATATAGTATCTTGAAAGCAGGACTAGGGTCGATGCAAAACTGAAAGCTCTTGAAAAAAGGATAGAGTTTCTTGAAAACGGCTGTGTTAGGGCAAACCAGCAAAAGATGGGGATAGGGAATAAAGGTATGCATTGTCTTGTAGAAGTGATTTTCATATCATCCAGTGATGAGGATGAAGAAATGGACATACCACCAAAGGCTACCACTTCCAAGCCTTACACCAGGGGAGGGGGATGAAGGGAAAAGCTTCCACATCTAAAGCAAAATGGGGGAAGGCAAAGCCTACCACTTCCAAGTCTTTCACTTCCAAGGCTTGCACTTCAAGGGGAGGGAGAAGAATGGAAAGGCTTCCACGTCTAGGGCAAGGGGGAAGGGAAAGCCTACCAATTCCAATTCTTTCACTTCCAAAATTGTTGCCCCTTATTCTTAGAGCTCCTACAAGTGAGCTTAAAAGACCAAAAGGTTTGAAAAGAATAACAAATTTGTACTTGGTCTTGGAGCAAAGGTGGGTTGCTCAAGCAAGAACAGATGGAGTGGGATGTGCCGGCCCCCAATAAGCTCTAGCCTTAAGAAGCTGAAGTCTTATTTAGGGTTAACTGTTGTGTATCTTTTGGTTACTAGTGAAACTTATTTTGGTAAGGTCTTTTGGGGTCTGTCCAAAGCCTCATTGTTTTATTGTATAGTTCTGTAGGATCTGAATTTTGTGTTATTGTCCAATGTGTTTCTAAAACATACCCATGGAATGGCAAACTAAAACAAGTTCTAACCCATTTGTCAACTGCAACGTGTTTCCAAAATCTTACCCATTTGTTCACACTTAAAAAGGAGTTCAACTCATCTGTCCATTGCGACGTGTCTCCAAATCTTACACATGTTTATCTAAAACTAACACTCTCATATCATTTGTTGACTTTAGTAGTCAACCACTTGAGTTTCAACATAAACATAACCATTTGTGTACCTGCATATCTTTCATTGACTTTAGTAGTCAACCAATAAGTAAAACACCAAATTAACATGTCAAATGTGCTAAACATATGTAACAACACATGAGTAACACCAAATACTATGTGCCAAACACAAGTGATGCATACATAACCCATCTTGTTCAAAAACATACACATACTTCACAAACTACCACTAGGCACAACACTAAAATGTTATTCGACCTACATAAACTAACTTGTTCCAAAACATGTCATCCCAAGCCATAAGATAAATAAAATAAACATACCATTCCCTCCTTACTTGAAATCAACATCCTTCTTTGCTTCCATTGCCTTTGCATGACCTTGAGCATTCCCTCCTTACTTGAAATCAACCTCATCATCTGCTTCCATTGCCTTCTCATCCTTGTCAGCTGGATCCAAAATTATTTTCTTCTTTTCTGTACCAGAGGTCACACTGGCAGATGAAAAATCTATAGCTGGAGCTTCAATGTATGCCCTTTCCAAAGTTTCTTCAACATCTACTATTGGAGCTTCATTAGCAACTACTACAACCTCATCTCTGAGTTCATTGTGTAGAAAAGCAACATTCTGAATAATTGTTTCTAACTCAACATACAACATATCAATCTCTGCCTATTGATAAACTCTATTATATGATTGATCATCCAACCAATCAACTTGTGAAAACGTAGAGGGGGGGTGAATACGTTACCGTTTAAAAACTTTAGATCTTTAGTATCAAATCGCTTACGAAGCTTGTTATAATATGAAAGTACCAATTATTGTTTGTGACTAATATAAAGTATGGTAAACCAAGTTGTCACACAATCATGAACATCAAACCACATCACAAACAATAGTATAGTGCAAGTATAAAAGTAAAGAGATAAAGAAAGGAAAGTGAAAACCGAACACGAGGATTTATAGTGGTTCGGTCACGGATCTCCTTTCCGCCCTACTCCACTCCTCGAGTACCCAACTCGAGAGTTACTTCACTAAATCAACAAGCTCCCTTCTCGGCGGAGTAAACCTTACAATCGTCAAGCTTACACTTTTTCCGGTACAAAGCTAAATACCGGGTTCTAGTTCGAGGTAGAACCAACCTAACGTCGCCTATACAATATTTCCGACACTAAGCTAGATGTCGAGTTATTTTACAAGGGTACAACCACTCCCAATATGTTTTATGGCCCAACATAATAAACCTTGTGTTTTATGGCACAAACACATAAACCATCTAATCTAGTTTGGTGAAAGTGTTGTTATGATGCAATGATGTTTACACTAATGATCCATGACACAAATGTCTAATGGATATGAATAACTACTTCTAAATGAACTTCCATTGATAGGATGCCTTCATGATGAAGATCACAAGTTCCCTAAACTTCTTGTGATAGATCTTCAACTTGTGGTAAGTGGGGATGGCTAAATCTCCAAACTTTCCTTGGTTGATCAAAGAGTATGCTTACAACAAAGATGAATGTTAGAAGCATTATGATCATGATCATTAGGGTGTTTAATGTATGTTATTACATTGTTAATGATTGATCTAAATGTATGCAAGAAGGTGGAGAAGATGTGATTTGAAGTGGTGAAGAAATGGGAAAACAATGGGCTTCTATTTATAGCCAAAAGTGGACAGGAGCGTCCACGGACCAAGGAGCCCTTTAAAGGGTTCCGCCCTTTATAGAAAAGGGTTCCGTGGGTGCCAGACAAAAAAGCTAAAAAATCTTTCTTCAAATCTTTCCAAGATATTACCAAATCTTACTAAGATCACATTTGATATATTGTGTGTCAATCTAACCAAAATATTTAAGTGATCTTCCAAGGATTTCAAAGATGATGCATGACATGATGTAACATGTATTTCCATTTTTAGATTAAAAGGTTTATCAAGGTAAACTTGTAAAATGTATTATGTAACTAGTTAATAAAATGTCTAGTTACCTTTTGAAATACTTGTGAATGCAAAATGTAAAATGAGGTTCGAAATAGAATGGTTAACCTATTAAAATACTTAGTGACTCTAAATGTATTTTAAACATTCTAAATGATTTGTTAATGGGTTTGATCATAATGCCACATAACAAACATGTACGAACCTGTGTTGTAACATACGAGGACTTGAGACATCGAGAGGTGTTGAATGTATGTTGAGACAAATGTAATTACAAGTAACTTGTACATTTTACGTTATGTATTACAAGTTACATGTTTGTCATCAATCAAAACAAACGAGACTGTATAGATTAAATATCGTAATATTTGCACTAACAATCTCCCCCTTTTTGAGGATGACAAAGATATGTCAATAGCGTAATAGAAGTAAAATGTAAAGGTTACTTGTATCCTTACTACCTTTACATTACCTTCTCCGTTTAAACTCTTCTCCCCTTTTGTGAAACAAAAAGTTTAACTTAATTTCTCCCCAAAAAGGCGAGCTTGCATCATCCCTAGTGAAGTTAAATCGTCCACTTCAATCCGTCCCTTGTTTGGTAGCGGATCCATGGATCAAATAAAGAGGCTTAACCTACATCAAGGTTAGTTCTATGCAACAAAAATTATGAGAAATATATGAAAAAGGAAAATCCATAGCAATGTTAGCCTATTTTCTCCACTTTTTATCGAAGCACAAATACTTTTTGAAAAGTGAGAATGATGCTAAATGCGTACATGCTCCCCTTGACTTGTTTGAGGTGTCAGGGTATGATTAAAACCTACAAAACAATTATTAGTGCAAAACTATATTCGTCATTGGACGAGTAAGTGATATACAAAAAGTGTGTATAAGATGCATTAAATTCTTGAGAAGCTCCACTTGCTCTAGGGCGTCAAGATGAACCTTCAAAATAAATATTAGTATAATAGAAGCTTTGTCTTATATATCATATAGAGATGCAATATGAGTGCTTAAAGGGTATTCCTCCTTGTTCTAGGATGTCAAAAAGCACCTAAAATAAGAAAAATAATTGATGCAAACTTCATCCTTAGATGAGTAAGTTATATACAATCGAGTGTATATGGTGATGAACCTACAATGAAAAACATTAGTGCAATATATTTCATCTTTTCACAAAGAAAAATAAGATGTATATATGTGATAAATGATATAATCAAAGATCTCATGAAGTGTAGTCTCCTAATTACAATCATAAGAAAAGTGAGAATATAATATGATAAAAGCCTACAAACTAGTTCCTAGAAAGAAGATATGAAGTCTTCCACGGGTGTGCCACTAGTGGTGCTAGTGTTGGTGTCGGTTTACTAGTAGGATTCATGGGGTGATGATAGATGACTGAGATTTACAAAAAGTAAGTTTTCGCTAATCCATGGTGGTGATGATTAGTGAGAGTGGTGATGGAAGGTGGTGGTGATTAGGTAGGAAGCTATTAAGGAGTTAGAAACTCGTATGTATAGCAAATATAAAAATATGGACTCATGCAATCCTTTCGTCATGTCAAGTGACCAAAGCTAAGAAGAAAAAGAATATGAAAGGACATTGCATTTCAATGATGCATAAGGGTTATGATTTGAATGATTTATTGATGCTAACAACCTATTGTTTTGAGCAAGTTCTCATATGCTTCAAACCAAGAGTAATCAATAATGTGTTCTATCTAAGAATATATAAAAGTGATAACATGAAGATAAATTCGTTCATTGATTGACACGAATTATAAAATGACCTATTCTAGGTGACAATGGGAAAGGTAGTATTAGCATGGTTTTGACCGACATGGATGATTATCACTTTGAAAAGAAGTGAAGACAATATGGAAAATACTAATAATAATAATAATGAGTACCTATATGAGGATGAGAATGACATCATATAAGTGAGAGTTGGATGGACCAACGTGTTGGAAATGGCTGTTTTGATTAATATATTTTTTGCACTAACAATGACATGCATGATATATGTCAAGCGAGAAAAGGATAAGATCCTATGATGGTGTTCTAGATAGTGAAGTTGTAAGGTGCTAGTTTTAAGGAAAATCCTAGATTAGTTGATTGTGGAGATGAAGAAGTTTGTAAAACACATGATGTGTTTTTCACTTGATGAGTATTGGTGCAAACTTGTGATATAAGGTTAAAAAGGTTGAACTAGTTGTGGTTTCGTGAACGGTTTTAGCTAAGTGGTGTTTACCTATGTGTTGGTATTTTAGAGTCTAAGAGACATAAATTTTGACAAAAGACAATTATGTGAATGGATTTCTCTTCCCCTTAATTGGTGGATATCTAACATAATGTGCAATGTATCAAATAAGGAATGACAACAAAGTGTTTAGGAGGTTATTCGGGTTAACGAAAGAGGTGAGCTTAGTAATGTTTTTTTGGATGATGGTTAGCATACAATGAGCTTCAACCTTAAAGTCACGTACTTCTTCTCGATTAATACGAGATGATCGTATGATGAGGCATGTGGTTTCCTAATAGGAAGTGAAGAGGATCAGAGTATTGTTATAACTAAATAATGATGGAGATGATTTTTGGAAAGCGGAAGCTTAAATTGAGATTTGGAAAGAGGTCGGTTGAAAGACAAAAATGCCAAGCCAACCCGCTAGAACTTAATTCTATATGCTTTTAAACTATATGCAAGTGTAGAGGTCCCATAAAGCATAGTACTAATCTACGTAGCAATAAAAGGGATTATGCAAAATGAGCATACAAAAGTTAAAACCAATTGAGATAACAAATAATTTGTTATCAACCCACAAAACAAATTTTTTAGTGACAAAAGATGTTAACATAATAGAAATCAAATGATAACATGTTATATAAGCAAGAACAACACATTGCACTTAAGTAGACAAGAGATCACCATACAAGATAGCATCAAGACAATCATATTATGCAAGAATACAACTTTATTCAAGACATTTCATTTTGAGATTGTTTTGTCGTTAGACTTAGACGTATAAGCATACTTGGCATAAATTAACACAACAATCTATGTGATTAATTTGTAAGATAAAAAGGCTTCTAAAAGTTTGTCATACCAAAAGCGCTTTGACATATTATATGTGCACACGTAGCAAACAAATTATGTGACAAGAAGCAAAAGAAACAAGATGAAAGAGTCATGCAAGCCATGTTTAAGACATAACAATTTGGAGCATGTATCATTTAGATTGTACTACACATAGATATAATGAATGCCAATGTCACACCCCCAATTTACCTGTTTTTGCAGCGGAATGGAATTCCTGGGGATTGACTGTCATAGCATCACAATCACAGTTATATTGAACGACCTAAAGTGTCGTTTGGAAAATACATCGTTTTGATTTAATAAAACAATCAGAGTTTACAAAGTAGGTCCCAAATGAAAGTTACTATACAAAGAAAATAAGTTTAGTACAAGTCAAACGATGTTTTAAAGAATGCGTAAAACCCAAGTGAGACAGCGTCGTCACCCGCGACTTCATGTGATATGTCACATGCATGCCATGAATTGAATGCCATAGATACTGTGAGATAAAACATGCTAAAATTGTCAACGCAAAGGTTGAGTGAGTTCATAGAGTTTGTGTTGAAATGTAAAATAACTTTCAAATCGTTTATGTAGCAAAGGCATTGTAAATCGTTGAAATGTAAAGACTATCAAAATCGATTATGTAGCAAGGGCATTGTAAATCCACTTTGGTTCCAAGTCCGCCCTTATACAAAACTTGCAACACTGTGTGTTTCACAACCCACCCGAGAATATGCATAGTTTATGTTCAAACAGAAATCGTCAAATGAATTCACAATAGTACCTAACTTCATGTAAAGCCATAGGTTTAATTAAATTCGTTTTGACGCAATCATAAGTAGTGTGAGTTAAATTGTTTCACACTCATCGTTAAAAACAACATCGTATTTATTTCACTAAGTTCATGACACCAAAGCGTAAACATCGCACCAATAAAAATTGGTAATCATCGTTTCATCGCCGCCCTAATAGGTAATTTGCCAATTTACCTTAATGATTCAAATATATGCTTCGATTTCCCTAAATGGGTCAATAGGAGCGGGAGTGTTAATTCAATAGGCCTATTCACAATATTCGGCGGCTCACTGCAAGTGACTAATGGTGCATGATGTAGGGACTTCGAACATGGCAAATACTTAGTGACAATAAAACATTCGGATGTAACATACAGTTCAAAGCATTTGTGTTCGATTAAAAATGTAGCATGTATCTCCCCAAAGAGTTTGTAAAACATTAAAAAGAGTAAAAGAAATTTGGGGCTATGAACTCCTCAGAAATCTTAAATGATTAGAGTAACTATGAAGTAATTGAAAATAGTGAGCATGTATCTCCCCCAAAGCAGTTATGAAAAAAACAAGTATAGCAGGGGCTATGAAAACTCACATGTTGCAATGGTTCTGATGACAAAAGTTGGATACAATGAAATATAGCGTGAATCTCGAAAATGACCTATTATGAATGATATGATATGTAATGAGTTGCAATGTAATATTATGCATGCATTTCATTATGTTATTTATACCATTTACGAGTTTTGAAAAATATTACTTGTCGTTAGAAAATACTCGTTTGACGTCTTGACCCTTCAAAAATGACTTTACAAGTTTTACGTCAAAATGTCATCCTACAATGGTTTTATAATGATTTATGGTGAAATTTTCACTTTTTTCGCAAAACAATAATCGAATATCATGAAATTAACAAAATGGCTTGAGGAAAACTAATTAGGTAAGCTGTTATGCGTCGATCGTTAGAGAACGAACTCGACGGTTTTGGAAAGTTTGTATCGATATCTAAAAGTTTCAGTTAAGGAGTTTTCGTCATAGAGGTCTGGGAACATAAAGATAATAGGGGTTAAATATGATGATTTTGATTACGTAACACATCTCGTAAAATAATATAGTTTTTCTAAAAATAGCAGACTTACGGCAAGTTTTTGAAAAGCGTGCATATATTTGTCGTTTCAAATCCGTTTTCTCATTATAATACGTCCTTAGCTTCGTATCGAAGTAAACTAATATATTTTTGATAAGTCGGAATAATTTGTGAAGCTTAAGGCTCATTTTTGACTCGTACAAAATAATAATAGTATGCTGAAATTTCAGAAAAATATATATTTAGATGCGTCAAACTTGTAAAATCCATAACTTCTTCGTTATAACTCCGTTTTAATCCGTTCAAGCGGCCACGGATTCGTTTAAAGTATATTTTCTAAATATCAAGGCCAAAAATTCGTGCCTACTGTCGGATTTTCCAGAAACTCAAAACAAGGACAGAACATATTTATAACTTATCGAAAATAGTTTTTATCGTACCAAACCTATTCCAATCCCTTCAAATCAACTCCAAAGCTAATCTAGTCCTACCATACACCTTCTTAGGGTGTCATGGGTTCCTAGACATCATCAAGACCAACATATATCAAGGGATAATTATAGGATGACCTTATATATATATATATCTAAAAATCATGTAAAGAATGGTATAAACAACACAAATCATGCATGCTTATCCAAAAAATGAAGAGATACTTATGAAATGAAAAGGAGATATGAAAAATTATAAATGATATGCTTACAAGTGAAAATGATGAGGTGATTAAGTAACAAGGATTAGCCTAAACACTCTTGGTTTTTATTTCAAAACCTTATAAAGAGTGATAACTAGATTGTTTATACACTTGAACTTGAAAGTTTTGATCCCTTGGTGATCCTCTTGTAGAACCGGTCATGAGGAAGAAAAACAAGAGAAAGAAACCTTTACAACTTTGCAATAATTTGAGGTTGAATGAATGAGATGGTTTTGAGTATAAATGTAAACTATCAAGAAAATTTTCAACATGTATTTATTGTCAACCCCTAAGGGCCGGTTTCTAGGGGATTTTGTTTCCCAATCATATTTTTTTTTTTTTTTAATATGTATATACTTGTATTATTTGTATAATTTTTGACAAAAGTGCAAGTTAAAGTGTAGATGTTATACAAGTAAAGGTAAATGGAAATTTTTGGTACAAGTAAGTTTTTAATAGATCAAAATAGAATGTAATGAGATAATAAAATTGTAAAAATACATTCCTTGTGAAATTTGAGTGATAAAATAATTATCGGTAGTTTTTAAAACGTCGTAATAGTATAACTTTAACGATTTATGTACCAAATAAATTTGAAACACTAGGAAAACTAAAATATAGTTTTTATAAACTAAATGTAAGTATAAAAATACTCTGGGATCATTTTGAAAATAACGGATTAATTATACAAAATAATAACTCACGCGATAACGTTTATTTAATATAAAAATTACGCGTTGAAAGTGAAATGAAATGTCATGAATGAACTAATGAGATGCAAATGATGTCAATGGAATGTAGACTAATCTTAGTCCATATGAAATTTACGTGATGTTATGATCATGAATTCGCCGCTAAACCTTCAAGGTTACGCGAATTTGAAACAAGTAAACCAAGTTTACTATAATTGTTGAAATAGTGAAGCATAAATCGTTTCGAGAAATGACCTGAAAGTACGGGTTGTCACAGCCAACTAATAGCTTTCAAACACAAATATATCATATAAAAAATTATCACATATCAAAATGACATATTAAGAGTTCATAAGCAACATGTTAATCATGCTAAGGATAATTCAAAAGTAAGTATCATGCAAATAAAGTTTAGGTTTTAAACGTTTAGTAGCATGAAACAAGGATACAAGCATTATAAAAACCGTACTAAGGTTTACACATTTGACTAGTTATCAAACACTAAGATAATGTCAAATCAACTTATCGTATCAAACAAGAACATGTAATCAACACATGTAAGTGCAATGCAAGTGGTTTTAAAAGAAAAGTCATATATACTACTTGTTTGATTAGTATTCCTAAGGCAAGGCAAACTATCAATGTTTTAACACTTACTTTAGGCAAGTATAGGAATACAGATTTTTCAAGTTGGAGAATGAATATGAGACTATTACTAGCGGTGCTCAATTAAGGCTAAACACGACCAATTTTACGGGTGATTCCACATACCCAACTTCTCTCCAGGAAGCAATTCAACCGTTAGGTCAAATTGAGTTTCTAGTGCAATAGGTTCTCCAGTAGTCATTCTCATGTTAGAAAGATGGGAACTCCTACTTTTGCATATTAAAGTGCATAAAAGATGATAGTTTACCAATACTTAGCTTAATGTGACTTAACTAATATGCAATATAACTAAAGTGATGAAGACATCATGTTATACACATGAATTTTAACAATGGTGTGTTTGATAAACAATGTGTTTTAATCTTGTGTTAAGAATCTAAGGTTTGTTCAAATTACAAAGCTAATTGTATGATCTAATGGATGACATCTTTTATGTTGAAGTGTATACTTTAAAAGTGATTGATTATCTAAGACTAGGGAATGGAATATGTTAAATTAAGAATGTTCTCAAAAAAGTTCTTTGGAACTTTATTTGACAAGAATCTAAATAAGGTTACTAACTTCAATAGATCATGTGTATGTTCTAGAGATGTGTAGTTTCAACCTTGGATGTGCACAAGGTTTGAGCAAGGTTAGGTTATGATGTACGCTTGAAAGGAAATGAATACAAATAGTATCTTTCAACAAATGAGATTATCGCATGGGATAAAGTTATCATGCTTATGAAAATAAGTATGACAAGATGAATTGGATATGCTAGTTCATAGAACTTGTGGATGTTAGTTTCAAGATCATTTAGCCAATGAGGTGTAATGAAATCTCTTGTAACATAACCATATATGTCGCAAGGAGAGAATGATGCATAGGATATACAATATCCTTTTAATAAGATGAATACTTAACGCATGATTTCTTAGGCATAATGTTTTTCAAAACATCATGTTTTCCTAAATGAAGATATGAAGCCAAAGTGTTTGAATTGGATAGTCCTATCTAAATAAACTTGGTCTCAAGATTATATTCACTAGATGATGACAAGAGGAATTCACTCGAGTTTCTTATGTATACTCCTCAAGAGTCATTGTTGCTTGGGGTGTATGATGTTGCCTTTGAGATTGCATTTTAACATATGTTGTTAAAATGTTGATTTGAGTTTAAGAAATTTATGCAGAAGTTTAATGACAAAGTATTACTAATACTTTGATAATTTGTGAAGGTAGTACTACTTATACCTAGTGGAAATTGACAACAATTACCAAGAGCACCATGCTTATTTGATAGTTGAGGTTCTAGCCATAATGAATTATCTAAGTCCTTATATGTGGGAAGGAATGTTTGAGTTTGTTCAAGCGTGCATTTGATTCAGTACAAGTGTTGGACACAAGGGCTTTTTGAGCAATACACTTAACAAATTCAAATGATGGTAAGGATGGTGGATTGGTTGATCTAGGTGGTAGGTTTTCTAGTGTGTCTAAAAATGGATGTGGTGATGTAGGGGTTTGTTGTGCTATGTGAATACTTAGGTTGATTGTCCATAGATGTTGAACATAAAAAGTATGGATACTAATTCTTATGGTTCATTGGTTGCTACAACTAGTGGGTGAAGTACTTGAAGCTTTAGTTATGTCTATAAAGCTTAGGGGTTGAGGTATAGGTTCACCTTGAAAGGGGGCGTTTGATTTAAAGGATGCTCTTGGAAGATCATGAGCAATACTCTTAATGGTGCCAAAATATGGAAGAGGGATAGTAGGTGTCAGAGAGGGATAAGTGGCACAATGGGTTGTTTGTTTTGGATAAGTGTTTCAACATGTGTTGTTAAAATACTTGGGTGTTGATTTTTAGGATATGACTTTTAATGACTACAATCGTAAGTCGCATATACTTGAATATTTCGGATGAAATACTTAAGTTGTCAATCCTAATTTGTTGAGATTATAAAGCTTAGATTGAACTCAAGTATAACAAGACTTGATAGTATGTCTTTAACATACGTGTGAGTTATGACTCTATGTAAATACTTATCGTCTTGAAGGATGACACATTATTTTCATGTTAACCAAGTGAGGCAATACATGTAGATACAAAACAATATCTATAGTCATATGATAGACTTGTGTATGATACCTTTTCAAATAATGAGTCCAGATTTGTTAGTCTCGGTAAGTCATCTAAGTCATCATAAGCAAAACGGGTGAGGAGAGTTTGGTGGTGTTGCACAAAGTTTGATAGAGACAGGCTTTGGAGACTTTGGTAGTGATGGTGTTTTGGATGGTTGTGAAGTAGTCATAATGGTGGGTGATTTTGGTGGTGGAGTTGGAGTACTTAAGTTTAGAAAGTTCACATCTTGAATGGGTGATGAGATGTTGAGAGGTAATGAGTCTAAGGATGAAGAGTTCAAGTTAATGTAGCAACAAGATCGAATGCTAATCCTAGTGGTTTTCTTAAGTGTCTTATTTGAGGTTAAATATTTAGTCATTTTGACTTTGCTTTGAGAAATGCTAAGCTTAAGGAAAAGTAGCGATGAAGGTGTGAAAATGACCATCCTGATGTGTCGATTTATGGAACTAAGGATTCATGCACTTGATGTTAATTCATACAAAGATAGTAGTTTCTAATGAGATGGAAGTGTCTAAAATCATGTCAAACATCCTAAGTTAATTCATTGAGGATGTGTTGAGTGAGGTATGAAAGATATGCATTAACAACTATCCTAGAAACAAAATTTGGTAATCTAGATTGCGAGATTTAGTAAAATTAAACAACTTACAGTAGAATCCACGGAACCAATTTTTTGCACATAGGAACCCTTAATTTGGTGCCTTTGGTCCGCCTGTTACAGGAGCGGCGGTACCAAAATGCATTACAGACGGTACCAAATTTTTGGTGCCGTCTAATCCGTGGACACCAGAAAACTTCACAGACCCATTTTTTAGGTGTCGGGAGTTTTTCGAAACCTGAATTTTTGCTTAAAACATGTGACATTAATCATTTCTAGTTAGGAAAAGTCAATAACACATATACAAACATAGTGGAGCATAGACTTTGACCAAGGGCTAACGATTTTCACATATAAGTGAAAATGGGTAAAATTGATAACACCATGTGTTATCCCCTGCATGAACCGGTTAGCATACATCAATGTTTTAAGTTAGTTTATCATCCTCTGAGTGAAAACATATAAATTACATCATACAACATTGTTTTTGTCCTTGTACCAAACACTCTCTTAAAACCTTCATTTTTCAAAGTACTTGACTAATTTACTTAGTACTTATTGCTAAGTGAGTTATGACATTTCATAAGTTATGCGAGATGTTAGTATAACCTATGCAAATGAAGTGATCTAATTCTACCAGCGATGGTAAAACAATTTTCCAACTTAGTGCACAAAATCTATCAAATAACCTATTGTGCATAAACAAGAAATCGTCAAACAAGCGAATAAATAACATGGCAAGATTGACACTTATATTATGCAAACAAACAAGTGTAAACAACAATTTGAAAAGTAAGCAAGCAACATATATGCAAACAACATAAACAAGTGGTCATTTAGCATAGCATAACAAGAAAGACACTTTTTGTCATTTTGCGTTTAAATATGACGATGTATACCAAGCTTGATTAGTTTCCTTTAAACATATTACCAAATTATTTAGTTTCAAAGGAAGTTGTATCAAAGTTCTAAGAATACCAACTTAAATTGCTTGATTCCAAAATTTGAGTTTTTATGTTAAAGCGAAACTCAATATTTTAGACATACTGTAGTATTTGGTATATTTCACTTATTTAAAATTAGACTCAGGCTATGAGAGTATTTTTAAATGAAAGTAGACTCAATTCCCTTTAAAATGATAGGTGGCTCGACTCGTACGGACTTACGGTTAATTAGTTATGATTTTTGAAGTTGCCCACTGCATCTTGTACACACGGATTCCACGGAACCAAATAAAGGGATCCGCCCTTTATAAGAATTGGTGCCGTGGTCCTGAGGCAATTCACCAAAACTAGTATTTGACATAGAGAAAACGTGTGTGACTTACTAGATTTCATAGTAAACATATAATACACATATTTAACAACATATCTACTTGTGTAACTTATCTTAAACATTTACGGAGGTGATTTTTCAACAAAATTTATAGTTATCCCAAACACTCCTTTAAAATCATATTTCTTCGTAAATTTTCTATAAGCACACAATACAATACTTACTAGTTCTTTCAACAAACTTTTTATTTTATTTTTCAAGAAAACCTTCAAGCTTGTATACAAAGTTACATTTAACAACAAAATTTCTAAGTATAACAAGCAAAGCATTTTTCATATTATTTTTAGCTTCAATGGTAATTTGATACATGGATCGTACTCTATTTTAAAAACCATTTGTTTTGAAAATAAGAGCTACATGGCTCTGATACCAATTGTGGAAACGTAGAGGGGGTGAATCGTTACCGTTTAAAAACTTTAGATCTTTAGTATCAAATCGCTTATGAAGCTTGTTATAATATGAAAGTACCAATTATTGTTTGTGACTAATATAAAGTATGGTAAACCAAGTTGTCACACAATCATGAACATCAAACCACATCACAAACAATAGTATAGTGCAAGTATAAAAGTAAAGAGATAAAGAAAGGAAAGTGCAAACCGAACACGAGGATTTATAGTGGTTCGGTCACGGATCTCCTTTCCGGCCTACTCCACTCCTCGAGTACCCAACTCGAGAGTTACTTCACTAAATCAACAAGCTCCCTTCTCAGAGAAGAAAACCTTACAATGTTAAACACACTTTTTCGGTACAAAGCTAAATACCGGGTTCTAGTTAGAGGTAGAACCAACCTAACGTCGCCTATACAATATTTCCGACACTAAGCTAGATGTCGAGTTCTTTTACAAGGGTACAACCACTCCCAATATGTTTTATGGCCCAACATAATAAACCTTGTGTTTTATGGCACAAACACATAAACCATCTAATCTAGTTTGGTGAAAGTGTTGTTATGATGCAATGATGTTTACACTAATGATCCATGACACAAATGTCTAATGGATATGAATAACTACTTCTAAATGAACTTCCATTGATAGGAAGCCTTCATGATGAAGATCACAAGTTCCCTAAACTTCTTGTGATAGATCTTCAACTTGTGGTAAGTGGGGATGGCTAAATCTCCAAGCTTTCCTTGGTTGATCAAAAAGTATGCTTACAACAAAGATGAATGTTAGAAGCATTATGATCATGATCATTAGGGTGTTTAATGTATGTTATTACATTGTTAATGATTGATCTAAATGTATGCAAGAAGGTGGAGAAGATGTGATTTGAAGTGGTGAAGAAATGGGAAAACAATGGGCTTCTATTAATAGCCAAAAGTGGACGGGCGAGGGCGTCCACGGACCAAGGAGCCCTTTAAAGGGTTCCGCCCTTTATAGAAAAGGGTTCCGTGGGTGCCAGACAAAAAAGCTAAAAAATCTTTCTTCAAATCTTTCCAAGATATTAACAAATCTTACTAAGATCACATTTGATATATTGTGTGTCAATCTAACCAAAATATTTAAGTGATCTTCCAAGGATTTCAAAGATGATGCATGACATGATGTAACATGTATTTCCATTTTTAGATTAAAAGGTTTATCAAGGTAAACTTGTAAAATGTATTATGTAACTAGTTAATAAAATATCTAGTTACCTTTTGAAATACTTGTGAATGCAAAATGTAAAATGAGGTTTGAAATAGAATGGTTAACCTATTAAAATACTTAGTGACTCTAAATGTATTTTAAACATTCTAAATGATTTGTTAATGGGTTTGATCATAATGCCACATAACAAACATATACGAACCTGTGTTGTAACATACGAGGACTTGAGACATCGCGAGGTGTTGAATGTATGTTGAGACAAATGTAATTACAAGTAACTTGTACATTTTACGTTATGTATTACAAGTTACATGTTTGTCATCAATCAAAACAAACGAGACTGTATAGATTAAATATCATAATATTTGCACTAACAAACTTCAATTTTGTGAAAAACTATAAGGGGGTTGAATAGTTTTTGGAATTTTTAAGTTAGTTTCTAAAAACTTTAGATTTGATGTTATGTAAAATCGTATGGATGAAGATAAATTATAGATCTAAGAGTAATGAAAGTAAATAAAGTAAAGCAAAGGAAAGAAATGACACAACCGATTTATAGTGGTTTGGCTACAAGGACACCTTCCTTGCCCTACTTCACTCCCCGAGTCACCTACTCGAGAGTTCAAGCACTATGTTAACAAACTCCTTCAACGGACAGACCTATACAAGCGTTGCTTACACCTTTTTCCGGTACAAAGCTAAATACCGAGTCAGTAACACGGAAGACCAAACCAACACGACTATTACACAACAACTATGTGAAATATCAAGTACAAGATCTTTGATCAGAATCTTGTGGAGGAACAAATCAATCAAGGACCCCTTGCGGATGACTTGTAGTAGCTTGTGATCTGCCTTAGAGAAGGACCTATATGAGAATCACAATAGAAAGAAGACAACTCTCTAGATCAAGTGATCTTTTGTTAGAAGAGAATGAGAGTATATGAGAGAGTTAGTAAGAAGAGGGGTGAAGAGAAGTGAAGAAATGGCTCTCTATTTATAGGCAAAATCTTGCCCTTTGTTCCTGAAATCCCTCCCTTAAGGGATCCATCTAGAGTGTAAACCTAGGGATCCGTGGGGCCTCCTCTTTGCCCATGGGTTTTTTGGTTATAGGTCATGGGTCATGGGTTATGAGTTGGTCCATGGGTATTTCATTAGATACAATGTATCTAATAGATGCAATACATCTAGTCAAATGGGTATGGGTCAATACCATGGGTTATGGATATGCTCCATGGGTTGTGATTTTACCCATCCTAATAAACTATTACAACAAATGATTTATTACAACAATTTGTATTAAATGACTATATGTAAATGCTTTACAAAATAACATGTATCCTTATAATTTTACTTATGATAACATTATATTTGTTATCAACAAAACACAAAGAGATCGCAAAATATTAATAAGCGTTTTCTATTTATTTGTATTAACAATCTCCCCCTTTTTGTTGATGACAAAACATAATGTTATGATCAGTAAAACTTAAGATTAGATGTATGTTTTGAAAGCATAAGTTTTACTTCTTCTCCCCCTTTTGTGAAATAAAGTTAACCTTGAAGAAATAAAATGTGGAAAAATAGTCCCGTATAACACTCCCCCCTTGACGGTAGCTCCCCTAGATTGGGCGTTAAGTGAGAAAAATAAAAAATCCTACAAAGAAAGGGTTAGTAGTAACATGCATAAATAATCTTGTGATCGACGAGAATCAAGATTGAGGCCAAGGTATGAAATAAGGCCTTGTAATAAAACAACAAAATATAGTGGTATTTGTGCCACATACAAGCATGTAAAAGTAAGAACAAGACTTGTTCTTAAAAATGACTCAAAAGAAAAATACAAAAAAATAGTAATAATGATTCCTTCCATGCTTGCATAAGGTTATGGATGGAGGTTTTGATGAGTAATGATATTGATGCGATCAAGAATGAGGTTGAGTATGAATCGCATTTCTTCCCTAATTTCTATTGCAATATTTCTAGTGGATTGACAATGTTCGCAATGTAAGTGATGTGGGTAATGAGTGCGGAAGTTTTCCGAACAACTTTGATTTGTGAGAAGCGGAAGTTGTAGTGGAAAAGATGGAAAGAGTGGATCAAAGTCCGGAATGTTTGGAAGTGATGGTGGAAAAGAACCTAGATGTTCTTGTAACAAAATGGGAGCTAAGGGTGGTGAGGTTTCAAGGTCTTTGAAAATTGTGTTTGGAGAAGTGGGAGTGTTGACAAGACTATTTCTTTTTGTTTTGGTTGTTGAGATCTTGTTGGAGTCTTAAGGAGTTCCAAAAGAGTGACCTTAGGTGGTGAGTTTATGGGTGATGAAGTTGGTGTACTTGTTGGTGATGAAGGAGGTGCTATAATGGAAGCATCTTGTGGTGAAATAGTGGTTGGTGATGAACCATTCGTTGATGGTTTTGCTAAACAACAAGGCCGGATGCTAATCCGTGTGGTTTTCCTAGATTTTGATTGTGGTATTTTGGAAGGTGAAAGTACAAAGTTTTGGAGTTCTTGAAAAGGATTGTTTGCACTAGGTGATTCATCTCATTTGGAAGATCTTTTGGATGACATGGTATTGTTTATTTGTGAAGATGAGATGAATATGCAAGCATTTTGGGAGTCCTATTTATAGAAAAATAATGCATTGTAATGAATGCTTGACCCGAAATGTGGATTAAAATCTAATGATTAGATATGAATTTAAGGCATGTGATCATGAGAACACAAGCATTAAAGAACATACTCCAAAAAAAATGATGAAAAATATGATTTTCATCCAAAGTTGAGAAAAATAGAAGATAAAACTAGCCGTCTCACGGATCCACGGGATCCTTCCCGAGGATCGTCGGCATTAAGGTTGGGATCCGTGGTATGCGGTGATTGGTGATAAAATTTTTCCATTTGAAAACATTTGTGCCTAGTGTGTGCCTATATGCAAACCATTTGAAGTTGCGGTTATCTCGACTCCTAAAGAGAAAAGAAAAATAAACTAGAAGTGAAAAAGCAGTGTAAGATATAGGATTTCACAAACACATCAAACCAATAACATATGGGGCGTTTACAAGTTTTAGAGAGAGAAAGTTCTAGAGAGAGAGAGGGAAGAGAGTTGGGAACTATGTGAAACAAAGAAAAATGGTATTGAAGCTCCAACCCTCTACCTTGGGAGGTAGAGGGTATTTATAGTGTCTTACAATAAACGCCACCTACGGGCTGTGAATCAGGCATACAGTGGGTAAAGACCCGTCCGTCCTCCACGGTGTAACTTAACTAACTACTTATTAACATAACTTGACTACGACTACGTGCTTTCTAACGAAACATATACTTGAGGTGACCGACTCTTTAATGACTGGATTTTCTAAATCCTAACAATCTCCCCCTAAGGGAGGTCACCTCAATTTACAGAATACAAACAGATATTACATTAAGATTGTTCTTGGATTCTTGTTTAAGTTCATTGCTCTGTAGCCCGTAGTCTTTGATTCTTCATGTTTTGCATGTTTGGATAATTCAAGTGGAGGTCTTTAACTGATCCACGTGATGATGAGTTTTGAATCATCTTTGAGATCATCAGCTTGCATAAATCTCTGACTCTTCCATTGTAGTGTTGACATTATGTGATGTTGTGACAGTGGACCGACATGCTCACATTTTGAATCATGATATCTTCTCATCATAGTAGCGGAAGCTTTTGTTGATTCAGTATATTTCCAGTAGCGTAGCATAAGCATGGTTTGAAAATATCAGAGCCTGTTGATGAAGATATGCACTTATCATGAATTCTTTAATTGTGAACGTCATTGTGTGAGCATGCGGCTATGGATTGATTCCTCAATTCTGATCAGCTGCAATCGTCGGGGTGTACCTGAATAAAACAGTTAGCAATAAAGCGCACGAAAGTGTCTTTGATCACTTTCGTTGAATTGAGATACACGGCCCACGGTTCCCCGTTGATCAGTACAAGTACTGCCTGTGATCAGGTATAATTCCGAAGAATCTCCTTGACAGGGTTTCGCAATTGTTCTAGCCGTTCTCAAACCGGAACATCTCGAAGACAACTTCGGGTGAGTGAACCAGCGAATTTGAGATTCACTGATTGATGAAAAGAGATTTGAAAAACAATTGTGTACTGCTCAATAAAGTGTTTTTGCAATACAACGAAGGTTTGAGAAAAATCAATTATCAATCATAAACACCTTTTATTTTTGAAATCTTAATACACAGTCGATGTGCTAGAGAAAATAATTTTAAGCACAACGACCGGTTTTCCAAAGGTATCCGTCAATCCATAACCTGAACCAGGATTGATTCAAAATTTTGAATCGCTCAATTGTTTCTATTTAGTTGTCACATGGTTGATCTATTGGATAGATCTCACATGCCACCTACCAAGAGCTTGTTTGATGTTGGCTCTAGAAGGTTTTCCATCTTCATTGTGAATATGTTTGCATACCACTCAAATGTTCTGGCAATACCACAAGGATAATGCGTAGGACTCTTAAAATATATTCTCTCTTTCCACATTGTGTGAAACAGAGAGTCTTCATTGATTGTGTCCTTAATGAGATTTATTGATGATCTCGTGGCTCTAGACTCAATTGTGCACATTTGGTTCCTATGCCGGAGACTAGGGAGAGGGTCTCCTTCTTCAATATCAACCATCTCTAAGAGAAAGTCGATAGATAATGTAGGTTCCCCTGTGAGAATGAAACAAGTCCTTTTAAGAGGAACTTGAGTAGCTTGGGAAGATGTAGAGCAGTGCGTCACTGGGTCCATGACGTCTTGTCTTCAATACCGGTGTTACCTAGGTAACAGCCATTAGCATATGAATTGAACCCGGTTTCTGCCCTAAGGTTGAAATAATGGAGGGCTATTTCTTTTCACCCTTTTCGCATTTATTTCGTTTTCATTCTTCAACCCCTTCAGTGCTTACCGAGACTTCATTACTAGAACCTTGTTAAGTTTATTCCAGTTCTAGCTCAATCTCAGACCGCACTCTTCCCATATCTCACTTTACTCCTTTTTTCATCATACCTAAGGACTCTACACTATCTAGTGGATTGTCCCTGGGTAGATCCCTCTGGCTCTGGCGAGATCTTGGGAACGAATACCTAACCTAACCATCCTTATATCACAATACATAAAGTAAATTTGGTCGGTCTTTTTGGTATTGTTCATCAGCCATCGGAACCAATTGAAAACCATTTGACAATCAATCCAGGTACTTGTGATATATTATCAAAGCATTTTGTACATGAATCGTTTTTTATATTTTAGAAAACGGCTCCCCCTCAACATGTGCATCGTATATTTGAAATTAGTTTAATACATGGAGGCAAAAGGAAGAATTCCCTTCTTTGATAAATTATTTTCTAAAAATATCGACATTACTTTCCCGATCAAAATCAGTGTTTTACATACAGTTAAAGATATTTTTGAGAAAGAATGTGGTTTTCAAAAATTTACTCCCCCTCAATATGTGCATCTGATTTTGAAATTGTTTAACACATATTAGAGAAAATCTGCACTTAGAGACAAATCAATCATGTTTCAATCCATTTTGATTTGATATAAATGCTCCCCCTTAACATGTGCATGGAAAATTTGAAATCGTTTGGCAATGCAGGGAGGAGAGCTTGTTAATCACGTATAAAACCATTTATCTAATTATCAGTTTAAATCCAATTTAAATCACAAATTCTCCCCCGATCACAATTTTCAAATCCTTTGAGAGTTGTGATTTCTATTGATTTAAATTAAATTTTGAGAGCTTTTGAGGAGAATAGTGACTTGCTTTTGAAAAACATTTTGACTGATAAGGGTTATATTTTGAGACTTTAAACTAAATTGACAATCATGCATAAATAACTTTTGAAAACATAACATTAGCCAAGGTCTTGAATCAATTGTATAAAATATTGTTCTTTTTTATTTTCCAAAAGTAGACCTTGCTCTTTTACGTGCTAATTGTTTGAAAAATAACCTTTTTGAATGAATTGAAATCATTCTCCCCCTCAATCAATGACATGAGTTGTTGATTTAGTGTTGATACGCTTACGCAGTGCGTTCGGGGTCAAAGGAACTTCCTTTTCGTCGAGCAAGTTTTTCAACACCCTAGGCAGTGAACCTAATCGTTGTAGTGTAGTATTAGGGTAAGCCACAGGAATTGATATCGTTCTCTAGGGGAATAGGAATGCTAGTGAGGGGTTACTACGCTAAGGTTGGGGTTGGGGAAGATTATTTTTTTATCTTTTTATGTTTTTTAGAAAATGGAAATTACGAATCTCGGGGTTTGGATTTGGGGGTTTGGTATTTCTACCGATTACTTATACTTATCTAATTATCTAATTAACTAAGGTGAGGGTAGTCTATGTCTAATTATTGTGTGCTCTTATGATGGTTTAAAGATGTGTTTACTTAGGTTTTACTACTCCTTAATTATCTCCTATTGATGGTTGAATTGTCCCGTCCTTATTCTTAATTGCGTTGTGTGTCTAAGGTAGGGTATCGTTGTCCCTAACATTTTGAAACTACCAAAGGTTATCGCCTACAAAGTCTCTAGGATTTATAAACTTTAACTCTAAGGTACTCTTCGGATGGTTTAGCCTACAACAACTCTAGGTGTTATAAACTAAGGTTCACAAAGATTAATCAATCATTAACTACACAACGGATGACCTATCGCATTACTAGATCATTAACAATTAAGATAAGAGACAACCAATCAATATTCAATAATTAAGTTTCATATTCCCTAAGCAAACACACAAGTAAATTAGCCGGACATGGAGAACATGCAAGCATACACATAAGTAATTGAAGACATAATTAAATTAATGAAGTAAAACACTTATCTTGATGTAAGATAGGGTTTGGAACCCTAAAATACTGTACAAGACAACCTTGGTTCGGTTTAGGTTTTTACTCCAAAGACTACACACTGAAAACTAAAAAATTCGGATTCTATATATAAGATTACATTCGCTACGGCGTCACCCTTTGATTTGTGACGCCTTCGGTCGCCGTCATTAGGGTTTGTCTTGCCACGTTAGTCTTGTGACGGCGTCACCTTATACTTGTGACGCCGTCCCCTTCAGTCTCCGACGCCGTCTGGATCAAATCTAGGCCGTCTGAGTTGCGACGGCCTACTCTTTTAAAGTCTGACACCGTCACTTGAAAATAAGCAATTTGGCTACTTGAGTTACAAAAGTGATGCGACGGCGTCGCGCGGATTAACACACCTGACGCCGTCCCGCCCAGCAGCTGAGTGTCTCGATTCTTGACTTTGGCCATTTTCTTCGTATATTCGCGCCTTTTCGTTCGGATAAGTGTCATTCCAGCATTTTGCCTTCAAGATACCTAAAAAGTGAAAAGGAACGATATTAAGTAATAACGGATACAAAAGTGATCAAATAAGGGCTTAAACGACCCCTCAAAAAGGTACATTTTAAAACCTTATCAAATATCCCTACACTTGGTATTTGCTTGTCCTCAAGCAAATGTGCTTTTAGCCAATTAATTTATAAGTTAAGGGTCATGAAACATTGGTTTAGAACAATCCACAACACATATAAGCCTCGCAAAAGTCATAACAAGCACGGAAATTACATACTAGCGCCTCACATGGGGTGTTTGGATACTCACATCTCTCGGGTGTATATGAAATATAACAAGTTGGAAATGGAAGATAAACACTCATTAACCGCTCCTAGTACATAGATTACCATAGGCTTGAGACTAGATCAAACCTCCATCGCTTTGGCGTAAGCACCTAGGAAAGACTATCAAAGAGGTCTTTTAAAGGGTTGTAATGTTAGGCTTACGGTAGGGAAACAAAGGGTTTGGTGGGATAGGCTATTTAGTGGTGGCAAGTCAAAAATCTTTATGTTACAAGTATGCGAAGAATGGCGTTGCTAAGCCAAGATTCGACACTCTAGACTCTAGATAACTGAAACAAACAAACATAAATTAAAGATAGATGTAGGATGGTAGCACGTATGTTTTTTTTTTTTTAACACTCTAATTTTTTTTTTCTTTTTCTCTTTTTCTATTTTTTTTACGATTTTTTTTTCATACACTTTTACTCTACCATCCTCTACGATAACATCAAAATGATGGGGATTTATAGGCACATCCCTACAATTGAGTTTTTATTACTCTAACACTAATTTGACCCGAATTGAAAAGATCAAAACACTTGGAGTACATTATTACGCAAATAAAGGGAATTTGAATTTAATGTTCCCTTCCCGTCATTTCATAAACTTTAACTTTTCTCATGAGTCCCAATCGTCCCAAAACTGTGCACAAAGGATATGACTCGACTTAGCAACTTATGCAAGCAACTAGATAATTGAACTAAGGGTTTTAAGGTGATAACAATAATGCACTAAAAGTGAGTGCATACAAGGTAGGCTAAGGCGATTTGGGTGTACATTTGGGGGTGGGGTGTAAACAATGCTCTTCATTGATATTCCGGAAAACCGAAACATCACGAGAACCGCGAAAAGGATAGGCTCTGAGGGGTTAACTAGGGGTATCGTGTACTAAAGATGAGTACAATGCAAAGGTGTGGGGGAATTACTCAACCGAAGTGGAAAAAGTAATTATATTACGGGTATCGAACAAGGGTTATCCTAATGCCTCTTATCATTTAGTTATTCCTAACAACACAAGTGTAGTCTTACTAGCGATCTCGGGATGCATCACAAAACTAGTTCTAGAGTCTATTATACTACCGGTTCACACACTAAGCATTAAAGATGAATGCTTTAATTCCTACTAATCTAAGGGCGATCCTCACATTTTTGGTGGAATTTAAGTGGTAAAGGGTTTTTGTGCTAGTCATATAACTTCCTATCCATGAGACGCTTTATTAAGACTAATGGGCCACTCCTATATGTCATGAAAATTTTTAAATTTGGTGCCAAAATTACCCTAACCGACATTTTCTCATGGTTTATTACACAAATGCAATTGGACAAAGAAAATAGTCAAGGATAAGCATAGTTTCAAAGTTCCCGTTTTATTTTCCCTCCCTACACTTAAACTGAACATTGTCCCCAATGTTCCCGAAAGTATCAAAGTTATGATAATGGAAGGTAATTAAAGATGAAAGAAACTAGTACTCCCCTGATTAGCTCGGTAGGATCCGTGTAAAGTGGTGGTTACATTTTTCTTCAAGAAGAACGTTTGCGTGAAAAGCTCATTCTCATCTTATTTATCTTCTTCTTGGTAAATTAAACCTGCACACCTAAAGAAAACAAACAACCCAACGCATCAAACAGAAAAAAGAAAAATCACAACAAGATGTAATTCCATACTTAAATAAGATATAATGCTTGTGGAATGGATGTTTGCAGATTTTCTAGAAAATTAAGCCCTGAAAAATTCCAAAATTTTATAAGTAGCACGAGAAAAGTAGTAGCGTTTCTACTCCTCCTCACGCGCCGTCAAGTTGCGACCCTGATGCCGTCAGGTTATCATGACAGAAACTGGTCTGCGATTTTCTGGAAAAATTTTATCTTTAAAATCTGGAAAAATTTCCTGCAGTAACATCCATTATGACTCGATACAAGCATTTGACTCGAACAAACACACATGTATATCTTTTAAATAATTGTAATTCTCATGTTCACGTTTCTTTTGAAAACGTGTGTAATCCTCCCTACACTTATCCCTTATGTAAAATACCTTTATATGTTATTAAGACGATGTTAAAGACAAAATAAAGCATTTTTACAAATTTAAACATGAGAATAAACAATCAATAAAAGATATACGACACAAATAAAAATGAAAAACAAATACACATGGGTTGCCTCCCAAGAAGCGCTTGTTTTTGTTCGAGTCACGAGCCTGACTCTACCCTTATTTAATGGATAAAGGGGAGGTTTTCCCTACACTTAAGCTTAAGTGCAGGTGATAGTAGCAATGCACACCCTTAGGGTAGAAATTTGCTACGTGAGGAGAGGATGATGGGTGATTTATATGCTCAAAGGAGTGTGCTCCATTCATTATAACCTTACCTAATTCTATTGGTGTAGCGGGTGAATCAAATCTCTCTCCTAAAAATGGATCATCTTCTATCAACTTCAAAAGATTCTTAGTTAAGGATCCATCTTGACCTAATAAACCCGGTTTAAACCCATAATGTTTCTTGTTATCAACCATGAATGGGTGATATAAGTGTGTAAGGTCATGGGTTACTCCTATATTAGCTTCCACTCTACATGGCCTAGAGTCTACCACCTTTATCAAGAAACTATCCGGATTATTTATTTTGATGGGTGGATTGGGGCCTAATTCAATTCCAAGATTCACATCTAAAGACGGAAAATTGGGTAAGGTTTTTGATTGAGGCTCCGGTTCATCAAAATTAGGAACTTCCCTAGGACTAAGAGAGAGGTCATGACAACAAGCATCTAAACCTACATTCTCTAGTGGCATTTGGTCCAAAGGTTCTATATCAATCGGGGTTCCTATAGTCTCTTCTACTTCTTTCGGGCAAGTTATAGGCGATGTTTGTTCCTCAAGTGATGGTAGGGCTTGTGGGCTTGGAGTTTCCACCTCATTCTCCATTATATCTAGATCTCCTAAATGTTCATCATGTGTTTTAGTATGATCTAACCCAAATACACTCCTAAGTATCTCAAATCCTTCTTTAGCCATTTCAAATTCTTGGTCCGATTCATAAGAATCATTCTCAAAAATTTGATCACTATGTTCTAATTGCCTAAAGGATTCCTCACGCGTGTCATATGTTTTGAAATCTATCCCACGCATGCAACTAGGTCGTTCAACTATAACCATCTCACAATCTTGTTCGGGTTTAGGTTCCATGTTCTTAAAAACTAGGTCTTTTTGATCATGATGCCTAAGGTTGGATAAATCCTCCTTATCCATTTCCTCAAGTTGTGACAACTGATGGTTTATGCTTAGGAGGCTTTTCTCAAAAAATTTCCAGAGAGTCTCACTAAAAGGAGTTGATTCTAACAATGATCGTTGAATAGAAGCCACACAAGCACAAAATTTATCAAATCCATCCAACCTTACACCCGTCTCCTTTTGGATATCTCTAAGATCACTCACAAATTCATTAGAACAATAAAAAGCAATCCAATCTGCGAAATTCAATTGTTCCTCATTTGTTAATGATTTAAATGCAACTTCAGTTGCCATAGCTATAAATGAAAAGGGTTTTACGAACACAAACACAAAGAAGGGGGATAGACTACAAGGAAGCTAAAAATGAGAAAAAAGCTTACTTGATAGGAATCAAGCAAGGGAACCTAAACGAGGTGGACTCCTAACTAGCTATTCTATTCCCCGGCAGCGGAGCCAAAAACTTGATACGCTTACGCAGCGCGTTCGGGGTCAAAGGGACTTCCTTTTCGTCGAGCAAGTTTTTCAACACCCTAGGCAGTGAACCTAATCGTTGTAGTGTAGTATTAGGGTAAGCCATGGGAATTGACATCGTTCTCTAGGGGAATAGGAATGCTAGTGAGGGGTGACTACGCTAAGGTTGGGGTTGAGGAAGATTATTTTTTTTACCTTTTTATGTTTTTTAGAAAATGGAAATTACGAATCTCGGGGTTTGGATTTGGGGGTTTGGTATTTCTACTGATTACTTCTACTTATCTAATTATCTAATTAACTAAGGTGAGGGTAGTCTATGTCTAATTATTGTGTGCTCGTATGATGGTTTAAAGATGTGTTTACTTAGGTTTTACTACTCCTTAATTATCTCCTATTGATGGTTGAATTGTCACGTCCTTATTCTTAATCGCGTTGTATATCTAAGGTCGTAGGGTATGCGTTTGTCCCTAACTTTTTGAAACTACCAAAGGTTATCGCCTACAAAGTCTCTAGGATTTATAAACTTTAACTCTAAGGTACTCTTCGGATGGTTTAGCCTACAACAACTCTAGTTGTTATAAACTAAGGTTCACAAAGATTAATCAAGCATTACCTACACAACGGATGACCTATCGCATTACTAGATCATTAACAATTAAGATAAGAGACAACCAATCAATATTCAATAATTAAGTTTCATATTCCCTAAGCAAACACACAAGTAAATTAGCCGGACATAGAGAACATGCAAGCATACACACAAGTAATTGAAGACATAATTAAATTAATGAAGTAAAACACTTATCTTGATGTAAGATAGGGTTTGGAACCCTAAAATACTGTACAAGACAGCCTTGGTTCGGTTTAGGTTTTTACTCCAAAAGACTACTACTGAAAACTAAAAAAATTCGGATTCTATATATAAGATTACATTCACGACGGCGTCACCCTTTGATTTGTGACGCCGTCGGGTCGCCGTCATTAGGGTTTCGTCTTGGCCACGTTAGTCTTGCGACGGCATCACCTTATGCTTGTGACGCCGTCCCCTTCAGTCTCTGACACCGTCTGGATAAAATCTAGGCCGTCTGAGTTGCGACGGCTTACTCTTTTAAAGCCTGACACCGTCACTTGTAAATAAGCAATTTGGCTACTGAGCCATCACAAAAGTGATGCGACGGCGTCGCTGTTAACACCTGACGCCGTCCCCTTCAGTTCCAGCAGCCTGAGTGTCTCGATTCTTGACTTTGGCCATTTTCTTCGTATATTCACGCATTTTTGTTTGGATAAGTGTCATTCCAGCATTTTGCCTTCAAGATACCTAAAAAGTGAAAAGGAATGATATTAAGTAATAACGGATACAAAAGTGATCAAATAAGGGCTTAAACGACCCCTCAAAAAGGTACATTTTAAAACCTTATCAAGTGTTAGAGAGTTTGACAAAGATAAGCCCGGATGATTTTCAAGAATAGAGTCCGAGGTATTTTCAAAGCAATTTTGTTTTCATTAGATGACAAATATTTTTCAGAAGAATCATTAGACGGAAAAATATTTGGAAAGAAAACATTTGTCTTTTTGGTGACAAACATTTGTTTTAAGAATCAGAGCATGAGTTTTGAAAAATAAGATTAAGCATTGCTCTGTTCTTTCCTTTTAAAACGGGTTACTGCCTGAAATAACAATAAACCACCATTTTTCTCCGTCTCAATTTTTTTTTTTTTTTTTTTTTTTATGTACATTCGAAGATCATCTAAAAACCCGTGACTTTCTTTGAATGTCGACACAAAGTCCGTAGATGATATCGAATTTAAGAAAAACATGACAAAATAACAATATTTTTGGGATTTTTCAAGATTTTCTAATTTTTTATGGATTTTGAAAATTTTATATTTTTCTATTTTCTTTTGTGGGTTTTGAAATTTTGTATTTTTCTTTTTGAAAAAAATATATACAAGAGATAGATGAAGAAAACCATTTACTCCTCGTCTTCCTCTTGAAGGCGTTTGAGTATTTCCGGTTGAAGACTCTTTAGACCAAGTCGTGGAAGGATAAACTCAAAACGTTCTCTAGGAAGAGCTTTGGTGAAGATGTCTGCTAACTGGTATTCAGTCCTCACAAAATAGAGTTCTACCACACCTTTTTCCACTTGTTCCCGAATGAAATGATGTCGAATGTCGATGTGCTTTGCTCTTGAATGTTGAACATTGTTGCAAGAGAGAGCAATGGCACTTTTGTTATCGCAATACAGAGGAATTTTGTTGAATTCAAAGCCATAGTCAGATAATTGAGATCTCATCCATAGGATTTGAGCACAACAAGATGACATGGCTATGTATTCAGCCTCTGTAGAGGATATAGAAGTACTCATTTGTTTCTTTGAAGACCAGCTCACAAGCTTATCACCCAAAAACTAAGCACCTCCAGACGTACTTCGACGTGTATCTTGACATCCTGCATGGTCAGCATCTGCATAGGCTGTTAGTGACATACCGGTGTCCTTCGGGTACCAAAGTCCCATGTTGATGGTTCCTTGGAGATACCGAAAGACCCGTTTAACCGCTTCAAGGTGCTTTTTGGTAGGCTTAGCCTGGTATCTAGCACACATGCATACAGCGAACAGAATATCAGGTCTACTGGCTGTGAGGTACATCAGGGATCCAATCATACTTCGATATTTCGTTTGATCTACCATGATCCCTGAGTGGTCCTCATCCAGTTTGGTACGTTCCACCATGGGAGTGTCAACGGTGTCACAAGTGTCAAATCCAAATTTCTTTAAAATTCATTTGCATATTTAGATTGATTAATAAAAATGCCTCCGGGACTTTGTGAAATTTGTAATCCCAAGAAAAATGACATTTGTCCCATCATTGACATTTGAAATTTGGAGCCATCTCCTTAGAAAAATGGTCACATTCATTGGGGTCGGTCGAGGCAAAATAATATCATCAACATATATTTGAACGTGAATTAAATGTTTGCCGACTTCGGTGAACAATTTCGGATCAACTGCTCCTTTGGTGAATCCAGTAGATAGAAGAAACTTTGATAACGTATCATACCATGCCCTTGGAGCTTGCTTCAAACCGTAAAGAGCCTTCTTCAAGCAATAGACATGAGTAGGATGCTCTGGATTCACAAAACCTTCAGGTTGGCTGACGTATACGACTTCTTTAAGATCTCCGTTAAGAAAAGCCGTCTTTACATCCATCTGATAGACTACCATGTTCTTACTTGCAGCATTAGCCAAGAAGATTCTGATTGCCTTGATACGTGCAACTGGAGCAAATGATTCTTCAAAGTCAATACCCTCCTCTTGACGGTATCCTTTTACAACCAATCGAGCCTTGTTCTTTAATACATCACCATGCTCATCAAGTTTTACTTTGAAGATCCAATTTAGAGCAATGATCATAGCACAGTCAGGAGCAGGTACTAATTCCCATACATCTAGTCAATCAAACTCATGAATTTCTTCTTGCATGGCATTGAACCAACTGTCTTCATTCATTGCAGTTTTAACGTCTTTTGGTTCGACCTTGGACAGTACGGAGTTGAAAAAGCACCATAAGGCATCAGTTGCAAGTTGTTTACGAGTGGATACTAGACGAGAGGGATTTCCAATGATGTTGTCCAATGGATGATCATGTGTCCATTTTCTAAGGTGTTCGTGTGGTTGTTGTTGAGGAACTGAAGTAGCAGAGTCGTTTTCTCCTGATGAAGATGGTTCTGATGATGGTTCCGGAGCAAATATGTTCTCATAGGGAGCATCTTCGGGAGTAGTAAAGGGGTTATCTCCATCATAGGTGCCAAAAACAATTCCATGATGTACACTTGATGATTGATGAATTGAAGTTGATACCGAGTGATCAGCAGCATGCGCTTCTTGACTCAATGACATAGAAACTGAAGGGTTGTCTGCATTGACAGGGATATGGGCAGCCTCTGTTGATGGATTAGACAGATCATTAGCAATTGGCTCATAGTGTTCATCAAACATTGGATCAAATAATTTCTTCAAATCATCTTCAGAAGGTGGTACATATGGAGTTGCTGGTGAGGGATCGTATACAAGAGTAGAAATGATGGGACTACTTGATAAAGGTTGTGATGCGGGTCCAGAACTGGGTTGTCCTGGAGCCATTTGGCCGGTCAGCTCATCGAACGTAACGTGAATTGTTTCCATGATATTTCGGGTTCTTTTGTTGTAGATTCGGTATCCTTTTCTGCTTGGTGCATATCCTACAAATACTCCAATGTCCGCTTTAGCTTTAAGTTTGCCTAAGTCTTGACCCTCATTAGTTGGATAACACAATGCACCAAACACACGAAGGAATGAAAGATTAGGTTTTCGATTGTGGACAAGTTCATATGGAGTTTTTCCATGAGAAGTGTGAATTAGGGATCGATTTTGAGTGTAGCATGCAGTGGCAATGGCTTCAGCCCAGAGAAACATTGGAACCTTTGAGTAAATCAGCATTGTTCTTGCGGCTTCCACAAGAGTTCGATTTCGTCTTTCAACTACACCGTTCTGTTGAGGAGTTCGTGGAACACTTCTTTGATGACTGATTCCAACACTTTCATAAAACCCACTAAGTTCTTTATTAACAAACTCAGTTCCATTGTCTGTTCGGATGATTCTGACAGTTTTGTTAAGTCAAACCTGCAGCTGTTTGATAAGTTTAATGATGATATCTGGAGTTTCATCCTTTGTCCTTAAGAACTTAACCCAAGTAAATCGAGAGTAATCATCAACCACAACTAACACATATTTCTTCCCGAAAATATTCTGCACTCTCATGGGTCCACATAAGTCCATGTGAATGGTATGAAGAACTTCCATAACTAAGTTTGTAGGTTTGGGTTTGTGGGCATACTTCTTGCTTTTTCCCAATTGGCATGCTGAACAAAGATGATCCTTTTCATACTTTAGTCTAGGTAAGCCTATTACTAAGTCCTTTCTGGAAAGATCATTTATAGTGCCAAAGTTCAAGTGGTTGAGACGACGATGCCATAACCAAGAATTTGTTTTTGAAGCCTTGACAACAAGCAAATTGGAGAAGACTTCATCATATCTTCGATAGAGATGATGTATAGGTTTGAACCCCGTGTTCCTCTTTAAATTTCCACACCATCAAGTTCTCTAACGAAACAAGTTTGTTTTCTAAAAGCCACCTCTAGATCGGAATCACATAATTGACCAACAGAAAACAGATTATGACCAAGACCTTCTACATAATATACCCTGGAGATTACACTATCACCAACAACATAGTCTCCATAACCCATAATTGCACCGAAATGATCGTTCCCGAATCTAACAGTTCCGATGAATTTACTCATGAAGTTCATGAGCCGCGACCGGTCTCCAGTCATATTCTTGGAACAGCCTGAGTTCAGGTACCACAGAACGATTTAAACGATCTGCAGTTGAACACAGACAAGAATGGATAACTGGATAATTGGGATCCCCATGCAAGAATGGGTTCCATTTGGTTAGTAACAATGACTGGAACATCCACATCGGAAGTAGAAACAATGAAATCATTAGGGGTAGATGCAGTGCTAGTGTCTGTATTTGACCTATTCAAAGTATGTTCACTTCTTAAAGGAATAGTTCTACCAGTAGGCATCCATTTCCTAATGGTCATTGACCTAGATAATTTAGGGCACATCTCATTAAGATTGAATTTGCGGCCAGTAGGTATCCACTGATAACCTATGTTACTAAATTTCCTTCCTGTGGGTTTCCAATGTTTTCTAACCTTCTTCCACCATTGCTTTCTAGCCTTCTTAGCTTGATTTTTTGCATTAACTATCTTAACAGGGCATTTAACAGCATTAATCAAATCATTCACACCACATTCATGATTAGTAACAGAAACCAAGCAATCATCATTACAAGTTTTGCCAAAAGTAGCAGAATTCGAATTAATTACAGTACGCTTATAGCTAATACTAGAATCAACACGATTCATTTTATTTAACTCATACTTAAAGTTCCTAGGGTGGTCTTCTACTCTCTTCCATTGCACATTCTTAGCTTGCGAGGTCCTATCTTTCTTTGTATTGCCTGGAGGCTTTGACCCGCTTGCTTTTGTGTCACTGATTACTCCTGTAAAGGGAATTATGGGAACATTAGTTGGTTGGGCTACCTTTTGCATTCCTGAACTAGAAGTGCAGGGATCTGTACTACTTTAGGGCACTTTAGAGTTCACTTTCTTAACACTGGGCATAGAATGGTTTGCATACTTAGCATTAGGCATAGAACAAGGCATCACAGCTTTATCTTTCTCACATAAGGATTTTGTACATGTTGCTCTTCAACATTCTAACAGCTCCTGAGATCGTTTGGCCTGAATGCAAGCAAACCTAATTTCACTATCAAGTGGCTTGTTTATGTAATCCTCTTCTACAATCTCACGGAGACATTCTAGACTATCCTTAATGTGAGCGAAATAGTTACAAAACACAAGTTCATTATTTCTAAGATGAGGAGGAATGTATTTAACGGTCACAGTATATTTACAGTCTGCAGATGACTTTGATGCAACATTCTCATTAAAGACACGTGGCATTTTCCCTTTTTCCTTACTCCTCAGATTCTCAACTTCCTTTTGTAAAGACGTTATTTTTTCGTTGTTCTTGTCACGAGTGACTTTCATTTAATCATATAACTCTTTAAAGTGTCGTTTAACTTTTTCATGTTCTTCTAGAAAACTCTCATTTTCCTTTTGTAAAGCATTAACCAAGTTTTGAAAATGAAAAGTTTGAGAACACTGAGAATCTAAAGGAGGAGGCATTTGGGAGCCAGTCACATTGTTCTTTTCACCCTTCAATTGTGAAATTTGGGCTTTCAACTTTCTGATCGTGTTACAGTGAGCTTGAATCTGTTCGTCACGTTTGTTTATTTCAAAAAGAGCATCAAACTCTGGAACATTTGAGGATGTCTTGATGTTTGAGGTTTTGACATTTTCTTTGAGATGTTGGTATTTTAGTTGCAAATCAAAATGTTCAACTTCTAGTTTAGAAAGATGTTTTACCAAATTATCATGATCATCCCGATCAATTTTCTCATTTAGTTCTGAGTTTTTGTTTTCAAGCTCAATGACACGATAATCGGAAACTTTCAAAGCAACAGTTAATTCATGAAATTGAGAAGCAGTAATAGAATGCTTAGTAACAGTATAAAACACATCTTGAGCCACACAACTCAATACTAAGTTCTCACTTAAGATATGCAGATTCTTCCTTTAAATTTCATTATATTTGAGTTCCCATTCATAATCATTGACTTCAATTATCATTGCATCAAATTCTTTTTCCATTTCTTTAATATCAGAGTCTATCCCCTTTTTAAGACTCTCAAATTGACCTTTTAATTGTTTAAAGAAAGGCATGACCTCAGTTAAATAGCATTCTTTAGTTTGCTCAAAACCCCTCTCCCTTTCAATTATCCCAGTGGGTGTGATCCTTTTCTTACAAATCAACAAATAGTTGATAAACAACATACAGGCTGATTAAGGTCTTGCTCTAAGTGGGAATAGATCTAGGAACTAAATGCATTGGTGTATTCGGAGGATACACAGTTGCTGGGGGCATTTTCCTAAGGGGAGTGTTTGTTTTAACAAGCGCATTAGCCTTTGGCATATCTATGTCCTTTTTCCAAAAAACTTGTTCTGGGGTTAATAGAGTTTGAGGCTTAAATCTATTCAGAGAAATCCAATTTTCTTTAGTGTAATCATGGGGTTTGAACGTTATGTTTTGCTTTTCACACTCAGGATCTTTTAGCTTCTTATTCATTTTCTCTCTAGTGACTTCATCTAATTGCCTATCTTCCTCAGTGCACTCAGCGCAACTAGGTTTCTGCCTAGGCTTAAGGATTTCATCACCATCATATATTACCTTCTGAGCTTCTCTAGCCACTTTACTATATTCAGGATTGGGTTCCTTTACGAGGGGAATGCTATGCTTATCGCTGAGAACTCTATGCTTAGTGATCATGTGAGCAGTCTGAATGGTATTCCCTTGTACGTACAATTTATTTTCAAGTTTGTTTTTCAAAGTTTTTAGATTGGAAAAGTCATTCAAAAGTTTTGATTCCTTAGCATTAAATTCTTGTTTAAGAACTTTAACATTATTTTGGAGTTCTTGTTTTTGCTTAACAGTTTTAGAAAGCTTTTCTTGTAAGGAGTTTAACTCTTGTTTTAACACTTCTTCTCTAAAATTACTTTTTCTGATAATTGTACGCATTTGGTCATCCATTTCCTGCTCACGGGTAGTTAACTCAAACTTAGCACGTTGTTCATAAATAGCAACTTGTTCTTTATAGGCATTCAGTTCTGAGATAACAGAATCATCAGGGGCACATGGAGTGTATTCATAAAAAACATAGTCATCATTGACTGCAGACGATGCATCACTTGGTACAATCTCACTTTCACTTTGTATCACATATTGATCATATGGGTCAATATTACTATTACCCACATTATCCATATCTGATTCATTAGTTACATGCGATTGTACTTTGTTATGCATCTCTTGCTCATCAACTTCATCGTATAGTTTTAATACCTTAGAGATGATAGATTCCTTGGAAGGACCAGCCTGCTGTGGTGATGAGACCTTTGGAAAGACCATAGGTGAGATGCTTGCCATGAAGATTGTCTGGGCAATAGGTTCATCATCGACATTAGAGTCAAATGCATCACAGTCTGAAACTTGAAAGGCATTTTGATGATTGTGACCTATTTCCTGATTTGGCTGCCATCCACATCAGCATCATATGTCTTAGCATTCCCTTCTGCAAGAAACAACAACTCCTCTTCATCCAAAGCTGCTCCATTATCCTGAGCTTGCACAAGCAACATCTTGTCTCTGAAGTATTCTGCATTCTGTGGACGTTTTGGAGATGTGCAGTTCCTCGCAATATGTCCCTCACCACCACAGTTGTAGCATTTGATTGGCTTTGCTTGCCCTTGATTGGCATTTCTTCCTCGATTCTGATTAGCCACATTTCCTCCACCAACTCCAGTATTACCATAACCTGCTCCAATCATCCCTTGTTCATACCGTCTTCCTTGAACATTCTGCACCACTATCTTACCATCTCTGACAGTAGCTTGATTGTGTGGATTGGATGCTGTTCTGAGGTTATTGTTGGTGTGTGGAGTGGAATTCATATTTTGACTAACCATGAGAGATAGTTGATTGATAAAGTTTTCCATGAGTGTGTTTGAGTCTGGAGGCTTATATGCTGGATCAGGAATGAGTTTGTAATTACCATTACCCGTGGGTATGACTTGAGAAGCTTTGGTGGTAATTCCAACATTGGTGTAAAAGGCTATTGAATCATTTGACGAACTTGTTTCTCCCTGTTTAGTTTTGAACTGTTCAAGAATCATTCGTTCAAACATAGCACGTCTCTCATTCTGAAGAAGGAAGGCATACAGTTGCTCATAGTTGGTGTTCTTTAATCCTTTGGTTAGCTTCACAGAGGTGACAAATTTGTGCCATTCGGGATTCATGTTGTTCACAAACTTTGAGTTCAGCTGAATATTTGGCATGGTCATTTTGATATTCCTCATGTCATTCACAAGCTTGTGGAATCTCATGTAATATTCATAGACACTTTCTTCTGGTTTCATCTTAAAGTGCTCAAATTCATCATACAGTTGTGATTCTCTGTCTTCCTTAGTCAATTCAGAACTTGAGAGAAGCATCTTGACATTATCCCAAACTGCCTTGGCTTCAGTGTTGTGATTGATCAACTTGTAGATGTCTTTTGGAAGACCCTGAAGTATAATGTTTGAAGCCCTGATATCAGCATCATATCTCTTCTTCTCCTTATCACTGAGCTCATCATATGTCTTTGGTCTGTCCAATCCTAAGGTCACTGTACCATCTGCAGCAGTTTCAAGAACATCTCTGGTAGTCTCGATTTGATAAGGTCCTTCATCAATTGACTTGAGAATGTTAACTCCATTTTCCTTTCCCAAGCAATACAACCTAATTCGTTGAGCCCATGAGTCATAATCAGTTATGTCAAGCATAGGTGGACGAGTATCTGATCCACCTGCTTGAACGTCCTCAACTACAGTCGAAACGATAGTAGGTATGTTGTTAGACATGATTACAATTTCTACGGGATTTTACTATTCTTTGATTAAACCGGGAAATTGATTCTTTCACGGGATTTTACTAAACCAAACGAACAACCGTAAAAATGTAGCACGAAGAAGTGACAAGTAGCTAAACAGTCAACTCGCTTTGGTATCAACTCGCTAAACCAGTCAACTCAAAAGCAAAAGACAAGCGCTTAAAACTCAAGTCGCTTAAAGAAACAACTCGCTTAAAACCCAAGTCGCATAAAGAGTCAACTCGCTAAATAGTCAAGTCGCATACAGAGACAACTCACTTAACAACCAAGTCGCATAATCCAACTCGCTGCCAATACAACTCGCTTAATAGCCAAGTCGCTTTAGAACTCAAGTCGCTTAAAGAAACAACTCGCTTAATAGTTAAGTCGCATAAACCAACTCGCTTCCAATAACAAAGCAACTTCGCTCCAAATCAAAGCAAATGACAAAGCAACTCGCTTCGAAGAAACGTTTTACCGTGGCTCAACTCGCTTAGTACAATATTAAGAAACAACCACTTTAACAATCAAAAACAGCCCAACCAAGATGATTCAAGCCTTCCAATTCGAAACCTAAGCACATATGATGATCCTAAACACAAAAGTACTATCAAAATTCAAACTCCAACACAAGAAATTGACCAAATGATTCAAAATCTTCTAAACACTTATAACCCCAAAAACCTTATGAAATCCACCAAAACAAAGAGCATGAAAGATGAGAGATCAAACCATGGCTCTTGATACCAATTGTAAGATATAGGATTTCACAAACACATCAAACCAATAACATATGGGGCGTTTACAAGTTTTAGAGAGAGAAAGTTCTAGAGAGAGAAAGGGAAGAGAGTTGGGAACTATGTGAAACAAAGAAAAATGGTATTGAAGCTCCAACCCTATACCTTGGGAGGTAGAGGGTATTTATAGTGTCTTATAATAAACGCCACCTACGGGCTGTGGATCAGGCATACAGTGGGTAAAGACCCGTCCGTCCTCCACGGTGTTACTTAACTAACTACTTATTAACATAACTTGACTACGACTACGAGCTTTCTAACGAAACATATACTTGAGGTGACCGACTCTTTAATGACTGGATTTTCTAAATCCTACCAAGCACACTATTATGTGAGATAACCCTAGTGCTCCTAATTCATTGTTGCTTAAATGAATGTACCTGAAAACACATATTAGTTATGTGTCCTCTTTAGCATTCAAAAGACATGAGATGCAATGAAAGCGGGTTTTTACTTTGTATTAATAATGAAAAAGCGATTTTTCCTAGACGTGAGAAATGGCTTTTGTGAAAGTGATACGGGAAGAGGTATCCTTTTAGAAAACATTTTGAAAAGAGGTTTCTATGTGTGAATAAAAACGTTTATCCTTTGAAAAGAAAATGTGTATGTAATTACGTGTTTGCAACTTGTACTTATCTTAAAAAATAAGAGAAAACTATGAGTTATAAGTGAAAACTTATATTGGGTTTTGAAAATTCCTGTATTTGTTGTGAGTTGTGCATGAAATAGAGATCCTACACTCAGAAAGAGGAAGGCTAGTGTTTACATACCTTGTAGAGTTTAAAAAAAACAAATTATGACGATTGTTCCATGAGACCAAGACCAAGACGGAGTAGGTTGAATTGTTCCCGCTTCAATGGATTGGTGAGGACGTCGGCTATGTTGTCTTCGGACGCTACCTTCTCAATAGAGATGTTCCCCTTTTGAACATTGTCTCTTAAGAAGTGATGACGAATCTCTATATGCTTTGTGCGAGAATGTAATACCGGATTCTTGCTTAAATCGATGGCATCTTTGTTGTCACATAGAATGGCTATGTCACTTAGATGAATGTCGTAGTCGACTAACGCTTGTTTAATCCATAGTGCTTGTTGGCATGCTTTGCCTGCGGAGACATATTCGGCTTCGGTTGTTGATATTGCTTATGCCGTTTGTTTCTTTGAGAACCAAGATGTTAAACAACATCCCATAAAAGTACATACCCCACTTGTACTTTTTTGGTCAACATAATCAATTGCATGGTCAGAATCTGCATATACAATTGTTTCTACTCCCGTACCCTTAGGATACCATAATCCTAATTGAGTCGTACCCTTATTGTATCTAAATATCCTTTTGACGGCTTCTAGATGTGATGTTTTAGGATCTTCTTGAAACCTAGCACATACATAAACACTAAACATGATATCCGGCCTACTAGCCGTGAGGTAGAGAAGGCTACCAATCATGCCACGATATTTTGTGTTATCAACGGATTCGCCGTCTTCATATTTTGTGAGTTTGGTGTCGGATGAAATTGGTGTTCTAATTGGTTTTGACTCTTCTAAGCCGAATTTCTTTAACATCTCCTTTATGTATTTAGATCGATTAAAGAAGATACCATCTTCTACTTATTTGATTTGTAGACAAAGAAATAAACTAAGTTCTCCCATCATACTCATTTCGAACTCGTCATGCATGATTTTAGAGAAATCATCACACATGTCTTGACAAGTAGATCCGAATATAATATCATCTACGTATATTTGAACAATGATTATCTGTGACTCCTTTTTCTTAGTAAAAAGTGTGTTATCAACTAACCCCATGGTGTAGTTGTGTTTGATTAAGAATGACTTGAGTCTATCATACCAATCTTTTGGAGCTTGTTTAAGACCGTAAAGGGCTTTCTTTAGCTTATACACATGTTTAGGTTTTTCAAAATCGATGAAGCCCGGAGGTTTACATATACTTCTTCATTAGTAAAACCATTTAGAAAAGCACTTTTGACATCCATTTGATAAAGCTTAAGGTCATTAGCACAAGCATAAGCAAGAAGTATTCTTATAGACTCTAATCTAGCCACGGGGGCATAGGTCTTATCAAAGTATATTCCTTCTTGTTGATTATACCCTTGGGCAATGAGTCTATCTTTGTTTCTAGACACTACACCGTTTGCATCTAACTTGTTTTTATATACCCATTTGGTTCCTATTATGGTTTGATTACTAGGTGGAGGGACAAGTGTCCAAACTTTGTTAGAAACAAATTGATTTAACTCTTCTTGCATAGCCATTACCCAACTTTCATCTTTTATGGCTTCTTGTGTATTCTTAGGTTCTACGGTTGTGACAAAACAAAATAGGCTACTTTGGTTTTGGACTTGAGACCTTAAGGTTCTTTCGTTTAACTTTCCTATGACCTTATCTACGGGGTGATCTTTGGACTCTTTAATATTTATGATTTCATTATTTAAAGGTTCTTCTTCTTCATTTATCTTTTTCTTTATTACAATAGCTTCACTTTCTACAATCTCGTCATCGATAAGAGGTGGAGTGGGTTTGGTGGACTTTCATCAAATTTTACATTTAATGACTCTTCTACCTTCATTGTTTCTTTATTTAATATGACGTAAGCTTTGCTACTAGGAGAATAACCTAAAAAGATACCTTCGGTTGATTTAGGATCAAATTTAGTAAGGTAATCTTTAGTGTTAAGAAGAAAGCATTTGCTACCAAAGACTCTAAAGTGGTCTAACGTGGGCTTTTTGCCTCGAAGTAACTCGTATGGAGTTTTTCCTAAAATTGGTCTAATTAAGACTCGATTAAGTATATACGTTGAAGTATCAACGACATTGCACCAAAACTTTTGAGGTATGGATTGCTCATTTAGCATTGTGCGACTCATTTCTTGTAGGGTTCTATTCTTTCTTTCAACTACCCCATTCGATTGTAGAGTGCGAGGAGCCGACAAGTTGTGAGTAATACCATTAGCGTCACAAAAGGCTCCAAATTGCACTTCATTATCAAATTCCCTACCATGATCCGTTCTAATAGACACTATAGGACTTCCTAATTTTCTTTGTATTTTCTTACTTAATATTTCAAAGTAATTGAATATTTCAGTTTTGTTCTTTAAGAATTTAGTCCATGTGTACCTAGAATAATCATCTACTATAACTGATGAGTGTGTAAATACTCATCATTTTTAGTCAAATCTGAACTGCAAAACGTTTAAAAATGCTCACAAATGCATCAAAATACTGAAAATATTCCAAAATTGCATTTTATATGTTTCAGATGCAAAATGTTCAAAATCAGATGAAAAATGAGCAAAGTTTGCATAATTGGCAGTTTCAGTCCCCCAAGTTTCAAAAGTTGTCAAAAACAGTCCCTGAGCACATAATTTTAAAAGAAAAGTCACCAAAGGTCCTTTTGTAATCATAAATTGTCATATTTAGTCCTTTGGTGAAAAGTTCCAAAATATTTGAGAAATTACAGTTTTGGTCCCTGGATTTTTAAATGGTCAAAATTAATCCTTGGAATTTCAAAAATGTCAAAATTAGCCCTTGGTCTATTAAAGTTTGGCAAGACCAACCCTTTGACTACACCTTCATAATTTACAGCTTTGGTCCTTGGATTTCCAAATTTTACACTTGTGGTCCTTGTGTTTAATAAACAACCAACCGGACCCTTTGCTAATATCCCAAGCCCAAATAACACCCAGGCCCAATTTTTACCCGGTCCAAACCCGAAACCAACCCAACACCCATGTTTTAAATAATATTACCCCGCCCCCTCAGTTCCTGTCTTCCCGACAAAATTGTCGCAACCAGCCACTATCCCTCTCCGGCCACCCTACTTCACACTTTGTCTCCCCCCACCTCACCTAACAACCCAATGCATTAAATGCGCCCTTCCCTGTCCAAGATATCTAGACCAGTTTTTGGCGCCAAAACCATCAAACGGCCAAGATTGATTCCAAAGCAATCCAATGGCCAGGAAACAACTGGGATGTGATAAGAGGAGTGAGAAAAGAGTTTTGGATTATAAAAGAAGCCAAGAGGATGCAACAAAAAGAGTAGTTAGTTTTAAGCTTTTTTCCTTTATGTCGTTTTTTCAAATAAATGTTGTAGTTTAAATCCAATGTTGTAATTTCAGCTTTTGTGTATCTCATTTAAGTTAAAATCACCTTTGTAATGTGTTTTTGAGTTTTTCTTCAATCAAGTTTTAGATAAATTTCATGTTTCAAGTTATCTGTTGCAAAATCTCATTCTCAAATCCTTATGTTTAAGCTTTCAATAGCTTGTATTTCATCTCAAACAAGCTTGTATAAGCTCATGATAGCTTTGTATAAGCTTGCATTCAAGGTTTAAGTCATTTTGTTACATGGTCAACAGAAGTCAACTATGAGCTCATATGGGTTTGGAGATGGTTACTGGTGATGCAGAGGTTGATATAGGGTGAAATAGGTTAGATTAGGTTAGGTTTGGGTTCGGTTTTGGCTGCATAATTTGACACCTGGACACAAGTGGTTAGTAAGATTTTCATTTTTCACTTTTCAAGCCATTTTGCATAGTATGCTTGTATCTGTTTCTGTGGTCACCATTGGTTTTAACCAGTTAATTTAGTTGTATTATGGTCATGAAAGCTCAGTTTGGTCATTGGTTCAAGCTGGATCACTAGTTAGCTTTATTAAATTTTCATATCAGTTCAATATAGGGTGTTTGGTTCTGCTGCACTATCTGTCTTGGAGGCCTAGTCAGTGGTGGACTCTTGTTGCCTTTAGTTTTTTTAGGTTAAATTAACTCATATCTGTCAATAACATGTGCCTTTGAACCACCAAAGTCAAACTTCCATGTAATCTGTCTTATTGCTTAACTGTTGGAGTTTTATCAAACTCAAAAGCTTATTTTGTGTTTCATTTACATAGATATAGGTTGCAGTAGGTTTATTTCATCATATCACATTGATTTCAGTCCATAAATTGTCTTCAAACTTCAACATAGTCAACAATTCAGTTTGCTAAAAGTCAAATCTGACAAAACTCAGTTTGGTCAAGATAGTAGGATTTTTAGTAAGCTCATTTCTAGGTCATTTCAAGTGAGACTTGTTGCTTTAAAAACTTCCACTGCTCTAGTTTCTTGTTGTCATTTTTACATAATTTTGTGAATTTTCTATAAGCTTCAAACTAGCTTGTCAAAATGGGCTTGAATCCCTGTGCTAAGGGGCATTGAGCCTGCAGGGTTTATGCGTTGCAGAGCTTGTCTTGCAGGGCTCATTTGAGCTTCTCTAGGTCTCAGCTTGGGGTTTTAGATAGTCACCCAGGTCTGCTTTAGGTTCCATTTATTGGTTTTCAATCTTAGCTTATTTTGTGGCTTATAATCTAGCTGCAAGTAGCCCCTCAGATTCTGTTTTTAGTTCATAAGCTCATTTCATCAAATCTGTACAACTTGCAATCCAGTGGTTAGGACTTGTTGATTTGTGTTGCATTTGGTTACTTTTAGTATATCTCAGTTCCTGTTTTCAGTTTGGTGCTTTTTGTGCTTCTTTAGCTTATCCAAGTGCTTATTTCAATAAGCACTTGTACATCAGTTGCAAATTCCTCCACATAAGCCCATGATTTTCCATTTTTCCTAGTTTCCTAATATAATTTTAGAGTTTTCTTGAAATTTTCAGATTTTTCCAAGCTTGTTTGCTATTTTTCTTCATTTAAATTAGTTTTTAAGCATTTTTAAATAGCATTTAATACAATTAATTAAGAAAAGGTTCAAAAAAATAATTTTTCATTTTTCTTAAGTTAAGATAAATATAAAAAGACAAAAAAATATTTTTCTAGATTTTTCTTAGTTAAATTTGTATTTTTAAATAATTTGAGTAGTTTTTAATAGTTTAAAATTCCTAGAAAATAGAAAAATAACCATAAAAATACAAAAATAGTTTTGAAAATTCTATTTTGATATTTTAGATTTTTCTAAGTCAAATTTTTATTTTTCTAGCTTTATTTCCTAATTTCTTGTATTTTAGGCTATTATTTAATAAGTAAAAATAGTTTTTAATTAATAATAATTAATTAAATAGTTATAAAAATAATTTTCTTTTTCTAAATATTTTCTTTTGTCATTAGGATTGTAAAAATGTCATTTTCATATTTTTAGGACTTTTATTTCTTAGATCTCACTTTTTATTTTGTACGTTTACGTAATTTTATTTAAACGTAAGTTTTAAGTTTTAAGTTTTAAACGTTCATCAATTTTAAAAAATAGTGATAGCGTTTATTTAATATTTTTTATCTTTTTAACTTTCTTTAATTTGCATTTAAGCCCTTGTAGTTTATGTCCTTTTTCTGTAGTTATAATAATTCACAATCTCCTTTTCCGTTCAAATCTCTCGATCACTATACGTTTGGTGATCCATTGCACAGCTCGCTGGGACATAACGACCCGGGGAAACACTATACTCCTCAGATCTTCATTGAGTTCGTGTCTGAACCGTTTTAAGTTTCTTACGGTCGGCCATTCACAAGTGGCCGGTTTGAGTGAGAAAACTTGACGGTTTGGCGCGGATCAAATTTTTGGCCAAAGTGTAGTAGTTGCCTCCATAACTTTGGATAGCGGATGGACCAAATAAATCCAGGTGTAGTAACTCTAGACACTTAGTTGTAGACATCATGTTTTTAGCTTTGTGACTAGAACGAACTTGTTTTCCTATGTTACGAGCATCACAAAAGTGATGTTCATATTTTAATTTTGGTAGATCTCTTACTAGATCTTTGGATGATAGCGATTGAAGAAGTCGCATATTGGCATAACCCAATATTCGATGCCATAAGGTCGAAGTATCATCCATAGAGGTAAGACAAAGTTTGTCTTTAGGTTCATTACCAATTTTAATGACGTAGACTCCATGTTTCCTAATTCCTCTACCTATGGTGATGCCTTTCTTTAATATCTTACTACCGGTTTTGGTAAAAAGTACATTGCACTTTTTATCACATATTTGTCCTATACTTAAGAGGTTAAAGTTTAGGTTCTCTACGTGACACACATCGTTAATGGTTAGAGATTTGTTAGAAATCGTACCTTTACCAATGATTTTGCTTTTGCTATTTCCAAACACCACATTTCCTCCATTGAAGGATTCATATGTGGAGAACAGATCTTTATTGCCGGTCATGTGCCTCGTGCACCCGCTATCCTTGACCCATTCATCCGGATCTAGGTCGACCTTTAAGCACACCTAAGAAAACAATTAACTCAAAAGTTTGGTCCCCATTTGTTCATGGGTCCATTAGTGTTAAACATTCCATTCATGTTAGACATTTATGGATAAGGTGAATATGCATTCCATGGTGCAAAGTTTTGAAATGGAAAACCATTTTGCATATTTGGGTTCCATCCCATTTGATGGTTACTTCTCGGGTAAACATTATTAGGCTTCCTAGATGTGTTTGGTTTTAAAAATGATGGACCTTTGTTTCTTACAAAACTTTGATTATATCTTGGAGGTGGTTGTCTAATGGTAACATGAGTTGGTTTCTTCTTATTAACAATAACAAAATCAGTTCTAGAAGAGGAAGCTATGTTTTTACCACTGTTTGCTTCAGCAGACCCACAGATCCCTGGCTGTACACTAGCCGGTTCCCTTTTTGTGGGATCTGTGGGATCCGCCACAACAGTGGCTTGTTTTTCTAGTGCCTTAACAAATTGTGCTTCTTTGTGTTTCGCTAGTTGATGCATTAGTTTCCTGAAAGCCTAGACCTTTTTGGTTGTTTCCTGTTTTAAAACTATCCAATATCATATCTAAAGTATTAGTTTTCATTCTAGCAATCTTAGAATCTAGATGATCAACTAGTGTTTGAAGTTGAACGCAAAGTTCATATTCACCACTTGCTATCTTTTCCTTTTCTATACGTTTTAACTTTGCTTTTAACTCTATGACTTCCTTTTCTAAATGTTGGTTTTGATTTTTCAAAAACTTGTTTCTGTTGATTACTTTTAAACTAATTTTGCAAAGTTTATCTTATTAGTTATGCAATGAGTCATCATCTAATGATGAGCTACTATAGTATTCGTGACATACCTCATCATTTGCCATGAGACAAATTTCTTCGTCCTCCTCCTTGCTCATTCCCCATGAGCCGCTCACGAATGCCTTTTGATCATCGCGTTTGGGACACTTACAAATAAAGTGGTTTGGGTCCCCACATTTAAAGCAAGCACGATCATCCCTTGGCTTCTCGTCCTCTTTTCTTTTCCGGAAACCTTTCTTGTCATCATAAGGTTGTTTGACGTATCTTCCCTTCCTTCTAAAGAACTTTTTGAAGTCCCTTACCGCATTGGCATACTCCTCGTCATCACTATCCAAAGAGGAGTTCTCTTCATCACTTGAGGCCTTCTTGGCTTTGAGGAAGAGATTTGTGCTTCTCTTTCACTTTTAAGGCTTCAGAATCCTTAGCAAGGACAAGCTCATAGACCTTTAAGTTTCCTATGAGTTCATCAAGAGTGAGGATTGTCAAATCTTTTGACTCTTCGATTGCCGTCACCTTAAATCTCCACTTGGATGGAAGTGCCCTTAGATATCTCCTAACATGGTTACGGCTAGAAAAAGATTCATCAAGTGCTTGTAAAGATGTAATTATAGTATTAAAGTTAACAAAAGAATGATCTATAGTTTCCTCATCCGATATTGAAAATTTTTTATATTGTTGAACATATAGATCTAATTTATTGTTTTTCACTTGTTGATTACCTTGATGAGTTACAACTAAAGAGTTCCAAATTTCTATAGAGGTTTTGAGCATGGAGATTCTTTCGAATTCCTTTTTGGGTAAAGCATTATACAAAACCATTTTAGCTTCACTATTTTGGGAAAGCATTTTCTTAATTTCATCGGTGAGTTTATCCTGAGGTATGTTAATTAAAACTCCATTTTCATCTTTTGCGGTGGCTTCAAAATCGCCTTCAACAATGATGTACCAAAGATCAATATCTTTAGACTTCACATACGTTTCGAATCTATTTTTCCAATATATAAAACCATTAGTTTCAAGTAGTAGAGGTCGTTGCATAGATTTCCCTTTCTTGTAATTTTCAGAACCCATAGTGATCGAAAAGTTTTTAAAATACGGTTTACTTTAAAACTTTTATAAACTTAGCTCTTGATGCCAATTGTGGAAAACTAGAAGGGGGTTGAATAGTTTTGCCGATTTTAAGTTAGTTTCTAAAAACTTTAGATTTGATGTTATGTGAAATCGTATGGATGAAGATAAAGTATAGATCTAAGAGTAATGAAAGTAAATAAAGTAAAGCAAGGGAAAGAAATGACACAACCGATTTATAGTGGTTCGGCTACAAGGACACCTTCCTTGCCCTACTCCACTTCGCGAGTCACCTACTCGAGAGTTTAAGCATTATGTCAACAAACTCCTTCAACTTGGCGGAGAAGCCTACACAACGTTGCTTACACCTTTTTCCGGTACAAATCTAAATACCGAGTCCGTAACGCGGAGAACCAAACCAACATGACTATTACACAACAACTATGTGATATATCAAGTACAAGATCTTTGCTACAGAAATCTTGTGGAGGAACAAATCAATCAAGGACCCCTTGCTTGGATGACTTGTAGTAAGCTCGTGATCTCGCCTTAGAGAAGGACCTATATGAGAATCACAATAGAAGAAAGAAGAACAACTCTCTAGATCAAGTGATCTTTTGTTAGAAGAGAATGAGAGTATACGAGAGAGTTAGTAAGAAGATGGGTGAAGAGAAATGAAGAAATGGCTCTCTATTTATAGGCAAAATCTTGCCACTGTTCCACGGATCCCTCCCTTAAGGGATCCATCTAGTGTAAACCTAGGGATCCGTGGGACGCTCCTCTTTGCCCATGGGTTTTTTGGTTATGGGTCATGGGTCATGGGTTATGGGTTGGTCCATGGGTATTTCATTAGATACAATGTATCTAATAGATGCAATGCATCTAGTCAAATGGTATGGGTCAATACCATGGGTTATAGATATACTCCATGGGTTTTTTACCCATCCTAATAAACTATTATAACAAATGATTTATTACAACAATTTGTATTAAATGACTATATGTAAATGCGTTACAAAAATAACATGTATCCTTATAATTTTACTTACGATAACATTATATTTGTTATCAACAAAACACAAAGAGATCGCTAAATATTAATACACGTTTTTACGGTTTATTTGTATTAACAATCTCCCCCTTTTTGTTGATGACAAAACATAATGTTATGATGAGTAAAACTTAAGATTAGATGTATGTTTTGAAAGCCTAAGTTTTACTTTTTCTCCCCCTTTTTGTAGAAACAAAAAGTTAACCCAACGAAGAAATAAAAGGTGGAAAAATAGTCCACGTATCGCTTACTCCCCCTTGACGGTAGCTCCCCCTAGATTGGGGCGTCAAGTGAGAAAACTAAAAAAATCATACAAAGAAAAGGTTAGTAGTAACATGCATAAATAATCTTGTGATCGATGAGAATCAAGATTGGGAGCCAAGGTATTGTCAGAGGTGTCTAGAAGGTGGATAAGATTCTTAGTACGAGGTTTAAGGATTGGGCAAATATGGGTGGGTAATTGGTGGTAAACGGGGCGTTTGGGAGGAAGGAGAAGAAATAAGTTTGGGCGCGTTTGGATTTTTTTATTGTTTTTCAAGTGGCTTGACGGCATGCATGGGTCAATTGGTTAAATAACTGGATAGATCATGATTTGGGATTTCGTTTGTTTGGGCCGGTATTATGTTTAAGTGGATTTTGGACTTAGGACAATTAAGGTAATCCAAGAGCAACCATAGGGACTAAACTTGCATATGCTGAAAAGGACCAAACAGTAATTGAAGTATCTTCAAGGACCATTCTTGACAATCTTCAAATAAACCAAGGGCCAATTAGCAAATTTTGAATCTTAACATGCCAAATCTGAAACGAAGTTTTGACATTTCTTCAAACTTGAGTATATCTTTCAAAAATCATGAATAAAATCTTCATAAATGCACAATTTTGATCTTCCGGCTCGGCTTAAGCTCTCTAAATCTTGGATTTAGATTTGGTTCCTTTTGTGTGTTTTTATATTGAAGCACAAACTCAAGAAAACCACAATATTAGCAATATAAGCTTGGTTATTTTGGTCAAGTATGTGTTTTAATATGTAAACAAGGCTTTGTAATAAAACAACAAAATATAGTGGTATTTGTGCCACATACAAGCATGTAAAAGTAAGAACAAGACTTGTTCTTAAAAATGACTCAAAAGAAAAATACAAAAAAATAGTAATAATGATTCCTTCCATGCTTGCATAAGGTTATGGATGGAGGTTTTAATGAGTAATGATATTGATGCGATCAAGAATGAGGTTGAGTATGAATCGCATTTCTTCCCTAATTTCTATTGCAATATTTCTAGTGGATTGACAATGTTCACAATGTAAGTGATGTGGGTAATATTTTCAGAACGACTTTTATTTGTGAGAAGCGGAAGTTGTGGTGGAAAAGATGGAAAGAGTGGATCAAATTCCGGAATGTTTGGAAGTGATGGTGGAAAAGAACCTAGATGTTCTTGTAACAAAATGGGAGCTAAGGGTGTTGAGGTTTCAAGTTCTTTGAAAATTGTTTTTGGAGAAGTGGGAGTGTTTACAAGACTATTTCTTTTTGTTTTGGTTGTTGAGATCTTGTTGGAGTCTTAAGGAGTTCCAAAAGAGTGACCTTAGGTGGTGAGTTTATGGGTGATGAAGTTGGTGTACTTGTTGGTGATGAAGGAGGTGTTATAATGGAAGCATCTTGTGGTGAAATAGTGGTTGGTGATGAACCATTAGTTGATGGTTTTGCTAAACAACAAGGCCGGATGTTAATCCGTGCGGTTTTCCTAGATTTTGATTGTGGTATTTGGGAAGGTGGAAGTACAAAGTTTTGGAGTTCTTGAAAAGGATTGTTTGCACTAGGTGATTCATCTAAGTTGGAAGATCTTTTGGATGACATGGTGTTGTTTGTTTGTGAAAATGAGATGAATATGCAAGCATTTTGGGAGTCCTATTTATAGAAAACTAATGCATTGTAATGAATGCTTGACCCAAAATGTGGATTAAAATCTAATGATTAGATATATTTATTTAAGGGATGTGATCATGAGAACACAAGCATTAAAGAACATACTCCAAAAATAAATAAATGATGAAAAATATTGAAGTTTTCATCCAAAGTGAGAAAAATAGAAGATAAAACTAGCTTCTGTCTCACAGATCCCACGGATCCTTCCCTTGAGGGATCCGTCCAGCATTAAGGCTGGGATCCGTGATACTGGTGATTCAGGCAGCTCAAAATTTTCCTTTTGGAAACATTTGTGCCTAGTGTGTGCCTATATGCAAACCATTTGGAGTTGCGGTTATCTCGACTCCTAAAAAGAAAAGAAAAATAAACTAGAAGTGAAAAAGCACACTATTATGTGAGATAACCCGAGTGCTCCTAATTCATTGTTGCTTAAATGAATGTACCCAAAAACACATATTAGTTATGTGTCCTCTTTAGCATTCAAAAGACATGAGATGCAATGAAAGCGGGTTTTTACTTTGTATTAAGGGGCATTTACATATATATCCTTGCAAAATTCAAAAATTACATATATATCCTTTTGATGCATTAAAAGCATTGTACTTTATGCATCAAAAACTGGTAAAAATGATATATATGTAATTTTTGAAATTTACAAGGATATACATGAAATTATGCCTTGTATTAATAATGAAAAAGCGATTTGTCCTAGACGTGAGAAATGGCTTTTGTGAAAGTGATACGGGAAGAGGTATCCTTTTAGAAAACATTTTGAAAAGATGTTTCTATGTGTGAATAAAAACGTTTATCCTTTGAAAAGAAAATGTGTATGTAATTACGTGTTTGCAACTTGTACTTATCTTAAAAAATAAGAGAAAACTATGAGTTATAAGTGAAAACTTATCTAGGGTTTCGAAAATTCCTGTATTTGTTATGAGTTGTGCATGAAATAGAGATCCTACACTCAGAAAGAGGAAGGCTAGTGTTTACATACCTTGTAGAGTTAAAAAAAACAAATTACGACGATTGTTCTATGAGACCAAGACCAAGACGGAGTAGGTTGAATTGTTCCCGCTTCAATGGTTTGGTGAGGACGTCGGCTATGTTGTCTCCGGACGCTACCTTCTTAATAGAGATGTTCCCCTTTTGAACATTGTCTCTTAAGAAGTGATGACGAATCTCCATAAGCTTTGTGCGAGAATGTAATACCGGATTCTTGCTTAAATCGATGGTACCTTTGTTGACGCATAGAATGGCTATGTCACTTAGATGAATGTCGTAGTCGACTAACGCTTGTTTCATCCATAGTGCTTGTTGGCATGCTTTTCCGGCGGAGACATATTCGGATTCGGTTGTTGATATTGCTAATTTCGTTTGTTTCTTTGAGAACCAAGTTGTTAAACAACATCCTATAAAAGTACATACCCCACTTGTACTTTTTCGGTCAACATAATCAATTGCATGGTCAGAATCTGCATATACAATTGTTTCTACTCCCGTACCCTTAGGATACCATAATCATAATTGAGTCGTACCCTTAATGTATCTAAATATCCTTTTGACGGCTTCTAGATGTAATGTTTTAGGATCTTCTTGAAACCTAGCACGTAGACAAACACTAAACATGATATCCGGCCTACAAGCCGTGAGATAGAGAAGGCTACCAATCATGCCATGATATTTTGTGTCATCAGCGGACTCGCCGTCTTCATCTTTTGTGAGTTTGGTGTCGGATGACATTGGTGTCCTAATTGGTTTTGACTCTTCTATGCCGAATTTCTTTAACATCTCCTTTACATATTTAGATTGATTAAAGAAGATACCATCTTCTACTTGTTTGATTTGTAGACCAGGAAAGAAACTAAGTTCTCCCATCATACTCATTTCGAACCCGTCATGCATCATTTTAGAGAAATCATCACACATGTCTTGACAAGTAGATCCGAATATAATATCATCTACGTATATTTAAACAATGATTATATGTGACTCCTTTTTCTTAGTAAAAAGTGTGTTATCAACTAACCCCATGGTGTAGTTGTGTTTGATTAAAAATGACTTGAGTCTATCATACCAAGCTTTTGGAGCTAGTTTAAGACCCTAAATGGCTTTCTTTAGCTTATACATATGTTTAGGTTTTTCAAAATCGATGAAGCCCGGAGGTTGAGCTACATATACTTCTTCATTAATAAAACCATTTAGAAAAGCACTTTTGACATCCATTTGATAAAGCTTAAGGTCATTAGCACAAGCATAAGCAAGAAGTATTCTTATAGACTCTTCGATTGCCGTCACCTTAGATCTCCACTGGATGGAAGTGCCCTTAGATATCTCCTAACATGGTTACGGCTAGAAAAAGATTCATCAAGTGCTTGTAAAGATGTAATTATAGTATTAAAGTTAGCAAAAGAATGATCTATAGTTTCCTCATCCGATATTGAAAATTGTTCATATTGTTGAAAATATAGATCTATTTTATTGTTTTTCACTTGTTGATTACCTTGATGAGTTACAACTAAAGAGTTCCAAATTTCTTTAGAGGTTTTGAGCATGGAGATTCTTTCGAATTCCTTTTTGGGTAAAGCATTATACAAAACTATTTTAGCTTCACTATTTTTGGAAAGCTTTTTCTTAATTTCATCGGTGAGTCTATCATGAGGTATGTTAATTAAAACTCCATTTTCAACTTTTGCGGTGGCTTCAAAATCGCCTTCAACAATGATGTACCAAAGATCAATATCTTTAGACTTCACATACGTTTTGAATCTATTTTTCCAATATATAAAACCATTAGTTTCAAGTAGTGGAGATCGTTGCATAGATTGCCCTTCCTTGTAATTTTCAAAACCCATAGTGATCGAAAAGTTTTTAAAATACAGTTTACTTTAAAACTTTTATAAATTTATCTCTTGATACCAATTGTGGAAAACTAGAAGGGGGGGGGGGGTTGAATAGTTTTGCCGATTTTATGTTAGTTTCTAAAAACTTTAGATACGAAGTTATGTAAAATCGTATGGATGAAGATAAAGTATAGATCTAAGAGTAATGAAAGTAAATAAAATAAAGCAAGGGAAAGAAATGACACAACCGATTTATAGTGGTTCGACTACAAGGACACCTTCGTTGCCCTACTCCACTCCCCGAGTCACCTACTCGAGAGTTCAAGCACTATGTCAACAAACTCCTTCAACTTGGCGGAGAGGCCTACACAACGTTGCTTACACCTTTTTTCGGTACAAAGCTAAATACCGAGTCCGTAACACGGAGTACCAAACCAACAGGACTATTACACAACAACTATGTGAAATATCAAGTACAAGATCTTTGCTATAGAAATCTTGTGGAGGAACAAATCAATCAAGCACCCCTTGCTTGGATGACTTGTAGTAAGCTCGTGATCTCGCCTTTCAGAAGGACCTATATGAGAATCACAATAGAAGAAAGAAGAACAACTCTCTAGATCAAGTGATCTTTTGTTAGAAGAAGAATGAGAGTATATGAGAGAGTTAGTAAGAAGAGGGGTGAAGAGAAATGAAGAAATGACTCTCTATTTATAGGCAAAATCTTGCCACTGTTCCACGGATCCCTCCCTTAAGGGATCCATCTAGTGTAAACCTAGGGATCCGTGAGATGCTCCTCTTTGCCCATGGGTTTTTTGGTTATGGGTCATGGGTTATGGGTTGGTCCATGGGTATTTCATTAGATACAATGTATCTAATAGATGCAATGCATCTAGTCAAATGGGTATAGGTCAATACCATGGGTTATAGATATGCTCCATGGGTTGTGATTTTTAGCCATCCTAATAAACTATTACAACAAATGATTTATTACAACAATTTGTATTAAATGACTATATAAAAATGCTTTACAAAAATAACATGTATCCTTATAATTTTACTTATGATAACATTATATTTGTTATCAACAAAACACAAAGAGATCGCTAAATATTAATAAACGTTTTTACGGTTTATTTGTATTAACAATCTCCCCCTTTTTATTGATGAGAAAATATAATGTTATGATGAGTAAAACTTAAGATTAGATGTATGTTTTGAAAGCCTAGGTTTTACTTCTTCTCCCCCTTTTTTTCGAAACAAAAAGTTAACCCAACGAAGAAATAAAAGGTGGAAAAATAGTCCACTTATCGCTTACTCCCCCTTGACGGTAGCTCCCCCTAGATTGGGGCGTCAAGTGAGAAATCTAAAAAAATCCTACAAAGAAAGGGTTAGTAGTAACATGCATAAATAATCTTGTGATCGACGAGAATCAAGATTGGGAGGCAAGGTATGTAAACAATGCCTTGTAATAAAACAACAAAATGTAGTGGTATTTGTGCCACATACAAGCATGTAAAATTAAGAACAAGACTTGTTCTTAAAAATGACTCAAAAGAAAAATACAAAAAAATAGTAATAATGATTCCTTCCATGCTTGCATAAGGTTATGGATGGAGGTTTTGATGAGTAATAATATTGATGTGATCAAGAATGAGGTTGAGTATGAATCGCATTTCTTCACTAATTTCTATTGCAATATTTCTAGTGGATTGACAATGTTCACAATGTAAGTGATGTGGGTAATATTTTCTGAACGACTTTGATTTGTGAGAAGCGGAAGTTGTGGTGGAAAAGATGGAAAGAGTGGATCAAAGTCCGGAATGTTTGGAAGTGATGGTGGAAAAGAACCTAGATGTTCTTGTAACAAAATGGGAGCTAAGGGTGGTGAGGTTTCAAGGTCTTTGAAAATTGTGTTTGGAGAAGTGGGAGTGTTGAAAAGACTATTTCTTTTTGTTTTGGTTGTTGAGATCTTGTTGGAGTCTTAAGGAGTTCCAAAAGAGTGACCTTAGGTGGTGAGTTTATGGGTGATGAAGTTGGTGTACTTGTTGGTGATGAAGGAGGTGCTATAATGGAAGCATCTTGTGGTGAAATAGTGGTTGGTGATGAACCATTCGTTGATGGTTTTGCTAAACAACAAGGCCGGATGCTAATCCGTGTGGTTTTTCTAGATTTTGATTGTGGTATTTGGGAAGGTGGAAGTACAAAGTTTTAGAGTTCTTGAAAAGGATTGATTGCACTAGGTGATTCATCTAAGTTGGAATATCGTTTGGATGACATGGTGTTGTTTGTTTGTGAAGATGAGATGAATATGCAAGCATTTTGGGAGTCCTATTTATAGAAAAATAATGCATTGTAATGAATGCTTGACCCAAAATGTGATTAAAATCTAATGATTAGATATGAATTTAAGGCATGTGATCATGAGAACACAAGCATTAAAGAACATACTCCAAAAATAAATAAATGATGAAAAATATTGAAGTTTTCATCCAAAGTGAGAAAAATAGAAGATAAAACTAGCTTCTGTCTCACGGATCCCACGGATCCTTCCCTTGAGGGATCCGTCCAGCATTAAGGTTGGGATCCGTGGTACTGGTGATTCAGGCAGCTCAAAATTTTCCTTTTGGAAACATTTGTGCCTAGTGTGTGCCTATATGCAAACCATGTGGAGTTGCGGTTATCTCGACTCCTAAAAAGAAAAAAAAAAGTAAACTAGAAGTGAAAAAGAACACTGTTATATGAGATAACCCGAGTGCTCCTAATTCATTGTTGCTTAAATGAATGTACCCGAAAACACATATTAGTTATGTGTCCTCTTTAGCATTCAAAAGACATGAGATGCAATGAAAGCGGGTTTTTACATTGTATTAATAATGAAAAAGCGATTTGTCGTAGACGTGAGAAATGGATTTTGTGAAAGTGATACGGGAAGAGGTATCCTTTTATAAAACATTTTGAAAAGAGGTTTCTAAATGTGAATAAAAACATTTATCATTTGAAAAGAAAATGTGTATGTAATTACGTGTTTGCAACTTGTACTTATCTTAAAAAATAAGAGAAAACTATGAGTTATAAGTGAAAACTTATCTTGGGTTTTGAAAATTCCCGTATTTGTTGTGAGTTGTGCATGAAATAGAAATCCTACACTCAGAAAGAGGAAGGCTAGTGTTTACATACCTTTTAGAGTTAAAAAAAACAAATTAAGACGATTGTTCCAAGAGACCAAGACTAAGACGGAGTAGGTTGAATTGTTCCCGCTTCAATAGTTTGGTGAGGACGTCAGTTATGTTGTCTTCGGACGCTACCTTCTCAATAGAGATGTTCCCCTTTTGAACATTGTCTCTTAAGAAGTGATGACGAATCTCTATATGCTTTGTGCGAGAATGTAATACCGGATTATTGCTTAAATCGATGGTACCTTTGTTGTCACATAGAATGGCTATGTCACTTAGATGAATGTCGTAGTCGACTAACGCTTGTTTCATCCATAGTGCTTGTTGGCATGCTTTTCCGGCGAAGACATATTCAGCTTCGGTTGTTGATATTGCTAATTTCGTTTGTTTCTTTGAGAACCAAGTTGTTAAACAACATCCCATAAAAGTACATACCCCACTTGTACTTTTTCGGTCAACATAATCAATTGAATGGTCAGAATCTGCATATACAATTGTTTCTACTCCCGTACCCTTAGGATACCATAATCCTAATTGAGTCATACCCTTAATGTATCTAAATATCCTTTTGACGACTTCTAGATGTGATGTTTTAGGATCTTCTTGAAACCTAGCACATAGACAAACACTAAACATGATATCCGACCTACTAGCCGTGAGGTAGAGAAGGCTACCAATCATGCCACGATATTTTGTGTTATCAATGGACTCGTCGTCTTCATCTTTTGTGAGTTTGGTGTCGGATGACATTGGTGTCCTAATTGGTTTTGACTCTTCTAAGTCGAATTTCTTTAACATCTCCTTTATGTATTTAGATTGATTAAAGAAGATACCATCTTCTACTTGTTTGATTTGTAGACTAAGAAAGAAACTAAGTTCTCCCATCATACTCATTTCGAACTCGTCATGCATGATTTTAGAGAAATCATCACAAATGTCTTGACAAGTAGATCCGAATATAATATCATCTACGAATATTTGAACAATGATTATATGTGACTCCTTTTTCTTAGTAAAAAGTGTGTTATCAACTAACCCCATGGTGTAGTTGTGTTTGATTAAGAATGACTTGAGTCTATCATACCAAGCTTTTGGAGCTTGTTTAAGACCCTAAATGGCTTTCTTTAGCTTATACACATGTTTAGGTTTTTCAAAAATCGAAGAAGCCCGGAGGTTGAGCTACATATACTTCTTCATTAACAAACCCATTTAGAAAAATACTTTTGACATCCATTTTATCAAGCTTAAGGTCATTAGCACAAGCATAAGCAAGAAGTATTCTTATAGACTCTTCGATTGCCATCACCTTAGATCTCCACTTGGACGGAAGTGCCCTTAGATATCTACTGACATGGTTACGGCTAGAAAAAGATTCATCAAGTGCTTGTAAAGATGTAATTATAGTATTAAAGTTAGCAAAAGAATGATCTATAGTTTCCTCATCCGATATTGAAAATTGTTCATATTGTTGAACATATAGATCTATTTTATTGTTTTTCACTTGTTGATTACCTTGATGAGTTACAACTAAAGAGTTCCAAATTTCTTTAGAGGTTTTGAGCATGGAGATTCTTATGAATTCCTTTTTGGGTAAAGTATTATACAAAACCATTTTAGCTTCACTATTTTTGGAAAGCTTTTTCTTAATTTCATAGGTGAGTTTATCATGAGGTATGTTAATTAAAACTCCATTTTCATCTTTTGCGGTGGCTTCAAAATCGCCTTCAACAATAATGTACCAAAGATCAATATCTTTAGACTTCACATACGTTTCGAATCTATTTTTCCAATATATAAAACCATTAGTTTCAAGTAGTGGAGGTCGTTGCATAGATTGCCCTTCATTGTAATTTTCAGAACCCATAGTGATCGAAAAGTTTTTAAAATACGGTTTACTTTAAAACTTTTATAAACTTAGCTCTTGATGCCAATTGTGGAAAACTAGAAGGGGGGGGGGGGTTGAATAGTTTTGTCGATTTTAAGTTAGTTTCTAATAACTTTAGATTCGATGTTATGTGAAATCGTATAGATGAAGATAAAGTATAGATGTAAGAGTAATGAAAGTAAATAAAGTAAAGCAAGGGAAAGAAATGACACAACCGATTTATAGTGGTTCGGATACAAGGACACCTTCCTTGCCCTACTCCACTCCCCGAGTCACCTACTCGAGAGTTCAAGCACTATGTCAACAAACTCCTTCAACTTGGCGGAGAAGCCTACACAACGTTGCTTACACCTTTTTCCGGTACAAAGCTAAATACAGAGTCCGTAACACGGAGGACCAAACCAACACGACTATTACACAACAACTATGTGAAATATCAAGTACAAGATCTTTGCTACAGAAATCTTGTGGAGGAAAAAATCAATCAAGGACGCCTTGTTTGGATGACTTGTAGTAAGCTCGTGATCTCACCTTATAGAAGGACCTATATGAGAATCACAATAGAAGAAAGAAGAACAACTCTCTAGATCAAGTGATCTTTTGTTAGAAGAGAATGAGAGTATATGAGAGAGTTAGTAAGAAGAGGGGTGAAGAGAAATGAAGAAATAGCTCTCTATTTATAGGCAAAATCTTGCCACTGTTCCACGGATCCCTCCCTTAAGGGATCCGTCTAGTGTAAACCTAGGGATCCGTGGGCGCTCCTCTTTGCCCATGGGTTTTTTGGTTATGGGTCATGGGTCATGGGTTATGGGTTGGTCCTTGGGTATTTCATTAGATACAATGTATCTAATAGATACAATGCATCTAGTCAAATGGGTATGGGTCAATACCATGGGTTATGGTTATGCTCCATGGGTTGTGATTTTTACCCATCCTAATAAACTATTACAACAAATGATTTATTACAACAATTTGTATTAAATGACTATGTGTAAATGTTTTACAAAAATAACATGTATACTTATAATTTTACTTATGATAACAGTATATTTGTTATCAACAAAACACAAAGAGATCGCTAAATATTAATAAACATTTTTACGGTTTATTTGTATTAACAAATTTCTTTGTGGAAGAAATCATTCTCATTACTTGTCTCCAACTCACCTTCCAAACCCTGTTCAAGTTCAGGTTCACCCATAGCCTTTCCAGTATCCTCTTGACTAACTTTCTCTATAAGTTGTCAACAGTTTGATTCATATATGCCAGAGCTTCTTCTTGACTCGCCTCAATTTATTTTCTTAGCTTTTCCTTCATTTGGTCATACCCATCGTTTATTAAGAATTCCATTTCGAACAAGATGTTTTTGAACTCATACTCACGACTTAACCTTTTTGCCCTTACTTTGTTCTTCCCTTCATCATACCATGGTGTTGGAATAACATTCTCATCATCATCCAAATCTACGAAACAACAATTCTCATCATCTCTGCATCCAACCTTACTAGATGAAGAATGAGTTGAAGTATCACCCTGTTTTCCCTAATTTCCCATTTCAGTAGCAGTATGTCACTCTAGCAAACACAAATCACCAGCTTCTCTCAAATTCCTTAACGACATCACTATCCTATATATCTTCAATCATGACACCCTTACCACGACTATTCCTCATGTCCAACAAATACTTACCGACTGATGAAATATATTCTTCAATATAAACCTCTATTTCCTTAAACCGATGAACGTATTTAAACATTTGCACGGCATCTTCCACACTCATCAATGGGACCAACCCATGATCCAAAGATTTCCCAGAAATCCCAAAATGTGATAGCAGAGTACTATAATCCCCTAATCCTAGCGCGTCTAACATCCCAACATACTCCTAAATGCATAAATAGTCAACATCAATCAGGTCAGCATAGGCTATATGTCCCAATCGATATTTTTGGTTTGGTGGATTTGTGAAGAGCCCATTGTGGTGGATTTTCAAAGTGAACAGTGTACCATTCGAATCTGGTTAGAAAAACAAATAACAACTTAAAAGTATGAAAATCACATATCCTACAATGTACACATGCATGTTCGAATAAGAAAAACAAATGACAACTTAAAACATTTACCGTAAATAGAACCAAGCTCTTGGGTGGGAAACTCAAGAGTTCGAATCTGCCAAAGTGGGGAAACCACTACCATTGTATGTGTTTGTGGGTGTGTGATTTGATCAGTTGAAGGAAGATAGAATGTGTTTGTGTGTGTGATTTGATCGTGTTAATGTGTTATACACGACTAAGTTTATTTGTAAAAAATGTCCTCGCCGATTATCGTGTCTGGGTGGTAGCAGGTGGGTGTTAAAGGCGCGAACATTGAATTGATGAAATTACCCTCACGTGCAACGCATGTGACGACTAACTTACGGGATTTAGTAACGAGCGTTAGCCAGAATCCTGAATTTGCGACGACAGTAACCGTTAACGGGTCATTCTCGCAAAAAAAAAAGTTAAACATTAGGGAATTTTTCGCACTTTTTTTAAAATAAAGACATTTCTCACAAAAATCGAAAAGTTTAGTGACATTTTTTTGCAACTTACTCAAAAATAAATATTGAACTTAGGTCTTTGGTAATTGGCACAAACAAATTAGATTAATAGGAGACCTTCATTTTAAAATTGAGTTTTTTTATTAGCTAATTGAAAGTAAAAATTGATTTGCATTGGTCAAACTATTAATTAATTCGTTTTGTATAATTTGATGAAAAGAAAAGCTATAGAAAGTTAAGTGTACTTGTGTAAATTCAATTAATTAAACTTAAATGGTTGAATTAAGATAACGTTATATTCTGATTGATTAATAAAATTTACACTTAAGCTCAAAACTTTAGCTAATCTTAAGTTTACCTTTATAGACTCAAGTGTAAAATTATTATTTTTCATTTTTTAATAACTTTATTAATATGACAATAACCCCTAGACTTAATATCCGTTTTAAAAAAACAACATTTGTTATTATTGTTGTTGGGGTTACTGTGAATGTAAAAGGTTACACGAAATTGTATATATATGACTCATGTAATTCTTCTGTAAAGTTAAAGGATATCCGGAATTTTGTGTTAACATGTCCTTAGCGAGCTTTATTTAAGTTGTAATGTAGCGGCAGAAAATTTTAACCCTCAATTAAATAATATGTTCCTGATAATACGACTTATGTTAATAGACCGTGCGGAAACGATGGTCTAAACTAGTAAGTTCAAGAAAAGCTAGAAAAATTTGTTGTATTATTGAATTTAAAAATGTGACTTTACCATTTCCATTAAAAGATAAATCATGTTAAACTCACACGATAAATTGTGCCGAGAACAACATGACTGAGACGCCATCACTGTGACGTGGTTCTGGTACCATGATGGCATAACTGTGCTTATAAACTCTAGCAAGATAGGGTATTATATTGGCATCACTGCCCATATTTATATATATTTTTTGGTATACATATCAAATCTTTTGATTTTTTCATCACTGAATCATCTATACTACTTTATAATGGATTTAGGACTTTCTATAAGAAGAAGTCTTAAAAAATAAGCATACACACTTACTATAAAAAGATAGTCAATAGTTTGCATACACATAATTAAAAGTTGATTAGTTATCTTAAATTGTTTGAACTTGTAACAGCAACTCATTTCAAAAACATGAAACAACCCACTTTATAATAGGTATTTATGTTAAGCTTTAGACTTTAAGTTGTAAACGTATTTGTGATTTTAAAGTCAAAATACTAACTTTCTTTTTAATAAGGACATTATTGTTCAAAAGAGGTATACCAGAAGTTAAATAATATTATGCATTGATACGGAATCACTTGATAGAAAAATATGTTCGATGTGTTTGGTATAAGTGAGCTTGGGTTGAATTGGACACGACTTGACCCGACCTGACTCGTTAAGTATTTGAGTTGTTGAATTTTTGCTAAAGACGAAAACCACTTTGAATTTACAGTTGAAATACTGTGTCATCGTAAAAAAAAATACTTTGAAAAGATTATCGTCAGAAAATAAAATCACACGGGTACCCTCCGCTGCAATGCGCGGGTACCCGACTAGTATTAGTAATGCACACAGTACAACACCGTTATACATGATTGATGACGTGCATATCACTTTTAGTGGTGTGCATATTACCCCTCCTCCTTCATATATACTTTTTACATCTTTCATCCTTCTGACCCACTTCTGGTTACAGTATCACGCAATTTTTTATTAGTTTATGTTTCGTATTTTTGTTAGTTTAATACTTTTTCCTTATTAAACTCTAAATTTTTTGTTTCGCACTTTCAAATTTATAATTTCTTAATATAAACAAAATTATAAAAATAAATAAATAAATAAATAACAGAAGAAATAAAAAGGTATCACTTGTAAAAAAAAGGGGCCAAATAACCTAACACCTTTTTTATTCTTAATAAAAAGATTATACTATAGGGACTAACTTATGATGTGAGATAACACGGGGTTTGGTCAAAGATTCTATTTGTCATTTTTTTTATTTTTAGTAGAACACAGTGTTTTGTCAGTTTTTGTTCTTTATTTCTAACAGTTTTAAGCGTTTTACTTATTAAACTTTATATTTTCTGTTTCATATTTTCAAGTTTATAGGTTTTTGATATAAACAAAATTAAAAAAAGTAAAAAAAAAATGGAGAGGAGGTCCCATTTATAAAAAAGAAGATGTCCAAATAACTTGTCCAAAATAAAAATATGAAATAACTTTGAAACATATTTGTCATATGTTTGTCGGTGAAAATTACAGTACATTATTCATCATGGTATTAACAAAAACAAAAAAGATGGTTTACAAATACCCCTTCAAAACTACAAGTCATAGCCCATCTATTTTTTTTTTTTAAATTTACTTTTGTTTTTATAATTTAATTTATATTATAAAACTATGAAACGGAAAATGCGTAACAAAAATTTTAAGTTTAACAAGTCAAAGGTATTAAACTGACAAAAAGTGCGGAACAAAAAATAACAAAACACTATGTTGTACTTTAAACAGAGGGTTAAAGGGGGTGGCGGTTGTATTTTTTTGTACTTATTGATGGGACGGGAGAGGTACCAATGCCACACAAAAAAGTATATTAGACCGCATTTTATTTGTTGTCTCATTTTGCTCGTGGGGTGCAAAATCATAACGCGCCACCTTTATCTTACACTAGAAGGGTATCCGCGTAATACGGAGGCGGGTATTCGATGACTATTTTTGTGGTTGATGCGGTGGCGGCTGCTGATGTGTTTCTAGGGATTTGTGTATTTTTTGTTTAGAGAGAGTGTGGTTAAATGGTTTGCGTGTGTTTTTGTGTTGTGTTTGAGATATTTATATCTCGATCTACCACCAAAACCACAATATCTACCACCAATACCGCATATAACTAAAACCCCAAAAAGAAGTGATCCCGGCGTACTATAGCGGCGGAGGATGAAGTGGTGGCAGCCGAAGAGCATCCGATGGTGGTGTACCTGAGAAGATGGTTTATTATTTGAGAGAGAAAAGACACTAGTGTGTGTGTGTTTTGTATCTAAATATAGAGTATGTTATTTTAGTTTATCTTTGATTTTATAACCAACAAGATGTTACACTAGGATGTATGATTTTTAGCGGTTAGAAGTTGACTTAATTCAATATGTTGTATGAATGTTAGCGGTTACGAGTTGATTGAATTTAATAGGTTGTATGAATGTTAGCGGTTACAAATTGACTGAATTCAATATATAACTATGGCTTGTTAATTTTTTATTCAAGAAATGTTGTTGGTCTTAAAAAAATTAAGACTTCCTTATTTAAAAAGTCTTAAACCTTTTATATAGTAGTATAGATTATTCTATTGTTGTATTCGTCAAAGTATCGAATTTTATAAGAAGATATGGCGTTCTCCACGTCATTTGGCGCTCTAATCACGTGAGCATCTTGTGCGCCAGAGTTATTTAAGGTTGTCCATTAGTCTTTAACACATGGATCAGCGGCTTTTCACGTTGACGTTGCGCGGATTCCAAACTTTGCGTGTCAAATTCCAAAACAAGATTTTCAGCTTTATTTTTTTGATTATAAAACAGCAAGTGTTACATGGTTATTGGCCTATGTAGCGCGTTTCACAATACACACGCCGCTCGCTATTTAAAACAAAATCGTAAAAGAGATTAAGTTGGGTAAAAATTGGTAAACAGAACGTATTGGCAATTTTTTTTATTTGTTATCACTGGTTTCACCTTGATTTTGAGGTGATATATCAAAGTGAAACTCGCTAAAAATACAATTATACGAAAAATAATCATCGGGCAAAAACTGGTTAAAAGAACTAGATATCATAATAATAATAATAATAATAATAATAATAATAATAATAATAATTATTATTATTATTATTATTATTATTATATTTATAAAAACAACACTTTTATAAAAAACTCATAAGATTACAAAAAATTAGTGGGAAGTCTCGAAACCAATTGGGCCCCCACAAATTGACCCATTTAGTCATTTACCATACTAAGGGTACTGGTAACCGGCGTCGGCATGCATTCGGCATCCAACATGCCGATCGGTATGAGTATTGCCTCCTCCTAGGCATGAATCGGTGTGGCATGTATTGGAGCTAAATCGGTATACTTCACCGATTTGGCATGGACAAAATGTATCCGTTGCACATTTAAAATATAGACGTTGGGCATTAAATAAGTGAAGAAATAAGCAATGTTTTTTTTCTAGAAAAAAAATTAAACTTTGCTGGAGAAATATACGGTAGCTTGAAACAGATAAGAGAGAAAAGAGAGAGGAAGGAGGAGGGTAGGGAGGAAGAGACAAAAAAAAATGAAGGATGAACTGTTTTGACTTTTGATTCACTTTTAATACTAGTAATTTTTACCAATAGTGGTCAAATCGTTAAAATATTTTGTTGTTTTTAAGCTATTTTAATTTATTTTCACTAAAAAAAGAAATATATGAGGTATGTGTTAGGCATGGTTGTCACTAAAAATTTATTGTTATGTATGATATAGGTATGAGATGAGTTGAAAGAATATTATTGATGGATGATTAGACATGAAAATTTTTGTTAGACATGGTTGCCACCACACTAAAAAAGTAAGAATGTAGGAAGTTATCTTTGTAGGCGGTGCAAGCAAACACCCACACTTGGCTTATTCCAAAACCTGGATAGCCCACGAATTTGGTACCCCGAATTACTATGTGCCATACTGCCATTCCCAACCAAAGTGCACTTGATATATGAGTAAAAGTCAACTAAATCATGCAATTTGGTCATAAAAAATATACCATTTACAATCATATTACTCCGTATAACATAGGAAGTCGAATACACCATTTACTATCATATTATTACATAGGAAGTCGAATGCACCTAAATATTGGTTTACTCAAAACAAAATGAAAGACTATGCAAATTATTTCGTTATCAAAATTTATTTTATAGATATGTTTGAAAGACTAGCGGTAACATATAACATTAGCAAAGGAAGTGAGAAGCAATAATAAAAAAATAGTAGTTGTGTGTTTTTACAAACGGGTTCGGTGATAGTGTTGTAAGTGTAATTATGATGCGTAAACACCGGATGTTTGTAGATGATGATAAAAGAGTAGGGTTTTAGTTTGGGGTTTAAAAAAAAAAACTAACTGCTTGTTGTCAAGCAAACATACTAATTGCTAGTTGATTCAGCCAAAAACTCGCTGCCTTTCAAAATGGTATAAAGATCATGTACAATAGTTGATTACTTGGTCCTAACATTTGATATGAAACATAAGAGCATCCGGTGTGGGGATGATCGTGGCTCGCCGTGGGTGACGTGGAGCCCCGCCGTGGCTCGCCGCCACACCGGGGTTGCTCGTTGTGGTTAGCCGTGAACTTTGAAATCGTGGGGACGACGAAGCTAACCTTCTGACAAAAGCAGCGAAGTTTTTTTTTTTTTTTTTTTTTGTAAGATTTGTAAAGTTTTATATAATAAGGTGAAGGTGAAGTGTTATTGATTTCGAAAGGTTCGTAGAGGTACTGAGCTTCTCGTGGTTAAACAAAAAAAACTGAAACTTGAAAGATTAACTAAAAACATGAAATACATAATAAGCTTAAATATTAAAACTACAGAGGGATCCCTAAAAACAACATAAAAACATGAAATACATAATAAAACTACTAAACACTTAAAAAAACGAGTCATCCGAGTTCAAACCATCATCACTTGTTGGCGGAGAATAAAACTCCCCATTCATGTATCGACTCTCCATTATGTCGAAATAGTTGTCTTGGAGGTACTGAGCCTCCCGTGCTTCTTGCTCACGGCGAGCAGCCTCTTCACGTGCCTGCTCTTGCAGTATCTCCCTGACGTTTTCTTCATCTTGTTCCAGCTGCGGAGGAAGCCTCACTTAACCAGCTTGGGTGGTTTTGAAAATCCACATGTGAACTGTTCACAGTGGACTTGGAACAATGGGAGGTACGGGATGTTTTCAAACCTCACCGGAAAGACATTTTCCGGTGGTGTTGAGTAAACTTCCAACTCTGGCAGAGTTGGAAAGTTGGTTTCCGGCAAGTGATCAGGGGACGGAAAGCTGGTTTCCGGCAACTTCTCTGGGCTGGGGAATTGCTGAGAAAAGTCTTTGCGAGACATTTTTGTGTGTGTGTGAATTGTGTTATTTGTGTGTGAAACTAATGCTGGTATGATACTATATATAGAAAACTTAACCGTTTGAATTTGAATTTAAAATTTAAAAATTGAATTTGAAATACCCCGCCCAACAGTACCCGATTTTTGAATTTGAATTTAAACTTTGAATTTGAATTACCCCGCCCAACAGTACCCGGTTTTTGAATTTGAATTTAAAATTTAAAATTTGAATTTGAATTTAAAATTTAAAATTTGAATTTGAATTACCCCGCTCAACAGTAAACGGCTTTAAAATTTGAATTTGAATTTGAAAACCACCTTTATAAATAACATCTATAACCACCATTTTTTTCACATCTACATCAATTAAAAAAAAACACATACAAATGTCTCAAAATTTGAAGTGGAACAAGTCTGAAGAAATTTTGCTTGCTGATATGTATAAAAAGGCTTAAGGGTTATGTGTGGGGATAAATCCTTAATATCAATACCAAAAATACTCACGAAGATAGATTCAAATTCTCTTAGGAAAAAGAATAATAAATCAAATCCCGTGTGTGATCGTGTAGTACGGATTAGTCAACCCGAATCGTTTTCCCAACGAGGCGTGAATTGCCAACGTCGTTCTTGGTTTGGAATTTAATGCTCGATGTTTTGATTTGTTTGATTTTGATTATTAAACTACGGGAATAGGGAAGGTAATTAAGGGAATCTATTTTACGGGAAATCCTAAGTGTGATTATAACTAAACGTAATTAATCAAACGTAAATAAAATGCAACTACGTCTAAATTATATCCTAAAAATGCCTAAATCTACTTTTACTCTAGAAATGATATTAGAAAACTAATTTAGAATTAAAACTAATTTTTTGGATTTTTCTGAATTTTATTAAAAACTAATTTTTAATTAATTAATCTAAATTAAATTCTAAAAATTATGAAATTTAGGGAGAAAAATATGAAACTACTTTCTAAAAATCTAAATTATCACTAAAGACTTTTTAAAACTATTTTTTATATTTTTCAGATTAATTTCCTATTTTCTACTAATTTAAAACTAATTTAATCTAATTTAAATAGTGAAAAATATCAAATAAAGGGGGAAAAATATGGAAAAATCTTTTTTATGCTTTTTATATTTTTCTTAAACTGAGAAAAATGAAAAATTATTTTTTGGAACTTTTTCTCAATTAATTGCAATTAAAGCTAATTAAAATGATTAAAAACTAGTTTAAATCTAGAAAAATAGAAAACAGTGACCAAAATTAGTGAAAAATTCAGGGAAATGCTAAAATATATATCTGGTTCTATGAAAAATAAGAAATATGGTGCTTATGTGTAAGGATCAAGGGCTGCAATGTAAATGGGGCTATAATAAGCACTTAAAAATAAGCAAAAGCTTCTACACTGAATTTAAGCTAAGGGGGTCTTAAAGTAATCTAGAAATGACAGTGTTAGAGCTATGGGAGCATACAATAGGCTAGTAATTAAGGAATGATTAAGCTAAGTGGAAAGTACTTAAGGAAAGAAGCTAATAAGCTAGGGGATCATTCAAATAAGCTATATATGAAGGGAGATCTAATAAGCTATCTAAACTAAGGTATCTAGGAGTAATCTAAGCTAGTCTTAAAGTCTAATAAGCTATATAAGCTAACTGTGATAACTGAGATTCCAACAGTTAAGCAGTTAATGGGACAACCTTTGAGCTTATTAATAAGCTAGCAAACAAGTTTCTATTTCCAAAATAAGCTAGATCAGATCTGACCCATGTACCAGAGAGTACAAAGAACCAATTTTTAACAACTTTGGAGCTCAAACAAAGAGTTTACAGGTTCTGATAAAAAGGGTGCTCAGAACCTGTTTTGCTGATAAGCAGTTTGGACAGATTTGAAAAGCCAATTTTGAGCTTGCAAAGGCTATTGGAACTTCTTGAAAACTGATTATAAGCCAAGTATAACTGCTAGACTCTATACTAAACTAATTTTTTTGTGTTTTAGAAATGATTTGGACAGTAAAAATGGCTAGAGAATTTGGCTTAGAAATCTGTTTTTGACAGAAAATGGAGACAGTGAGGTTTTGACCAAAACCTTATTGAAACTAATTGACACTTAAACCAGGGCTTGCACTAGACTCAAAAGGGACAAAGTGACTCACAAAATGACTCACACAAGAGTTTAGACAAATGCTAAGCTAGAAGCTGTTGTGACAGCTTAGGAATATCCAAAACTGGAAATAGCTCTAAACTTTGTGAAACCTGATTAAATTAACCACAAACAACACTCAGAATACTAACTTTAATGATCAAAACAGTTTCAACCCAAAGAGTACCTTAAAAATGGGTCAAGAACCCTTTATACCAAACACTCCTTTATGAAGGGTGTTTGGTACAAATTTGTTGGTTTTACCTCTTGCTTGGGTTCAACTGATGAAATAGAGATGAAAGCACATCCCTTTCATGATGAAATAACAAATTTGTAAATAAGCAATCAAAATAAGCAGTTTGACTTTCTTTTTGACTTTTCTTTATTTTTGTAAAAACTGAATAGGACTTAAAATAAGATGGAAAACACAAGCTCACATAAGCTATTCAGAGCTTATATGAGCTAAAACTAACAATGACAAAAGCTTGAATCAATGTAGGGTACGGATTAAGATCAAACAAGAAATGAAAATACTTGAAAATTTTTATTAAACTAAAAGTGAGATTACAAAACACTGAGAATAATAACTTTAAGATACCATTACTGAAAAGCTTAAAAGATACAAGAAATGAAAATTGAAAGGTAAATTGCTAAAAACTACACTACTACACTACACTAATTACAATGTGAACAAAGGAGTCCTATTTATAGCCTTGAGGAGGGGGTCTCTTGGATCCTTGGAAGAGCCTAGAAGCAGAATTGAGAGCCACTCATTCCTCCATCATCACTTTGCCCAATCAAAATGCTCCAACTAGCTCCAATAGGTGTTTCGGCCAATGAAATTGTGACAATTGGACACGTGGCCATCTTATCTGACAAGTCAGTGGGAAAGAGATTCTAGAATGATTCTAGTACGAGGATAGTGTTTGGTTTAGGTTTATTGTGGTGAATGGGTGTGTTTGGGGCGCGACAGGGGAGGAAGGAGGAGTGCCCTTTGGGCGCGTATGTTTATTATATTATTGTTTAAATGAGAAGACCGGGTCGTGGGTTTTGATTTGGGTAAGTATATCGGGTATAAGGGTTGATATATTGGACGGGTGGGGTTTATAGCCGGGTGTTGGATTTGGGCTAGGTAACTTTGATTTGTAGATTGGGCCGAAGGTGTAGTTGGATAGTTATAAAAAGGGCCGGATAGAGTTGGATTGGTTTTGGACATATATTGGAGCCATTTGGTTAACATAAGGACTAAACATGTAGAATTTGAAATTTCAAGGACCAAACGTGTAATTCTGCCATTCTCTCCAAGGATCACTCTTGTCAATCATAAATAATCCAGGGACTGATTTTGCAACTTTCTGAATCTTCAAGGGCCATTTCTGCCAATTCTCAAAGTTGAGGGGCCAATTCTGCCAATTCTTCAAACTTTGATCAAATCTTCACAAATCATCCTCAGAGATTAGAAATCATAAATGATCAATTTTGCTCTTCCGGCTTAGCTTAAGCTCTCTTGATCTCTCGTGCTCGGATTTACGTCTGATTTGGTTCCTTTTTGCGTGTTTTTACATATCCATACCTGCACAAGCACAAACTCAAGAAAACCACAAATATTAGCAATAAACGGCTTTTTCTTGGTTGTTTTGGGTCTATTTTGATAAAGAAAAGGTATGTGTTTTAGCACATACCAAAATACCCCAGACGAAACTATTGCCGTGTCCTCACGCAATGCAATCAAGTCACGCTTCTAAAACCAAGGATTTCAATCTCTTTTTACTAAACCTATGAAGAAGTAGCAAAGATTCCTCAAAAGAGATTAAGAAAGCCTTAATTCTAAAAACGCCCCGTTTACCTTTTAATTCATAAGTATAGATATTACGATTAAGCACATCAGATTATGAATGACGGTTTGTTGAACTTTCATGTCGATCAATAACTCCAACATTTTTCAAACGACACGTTAGGATCACGGAGTAGAAAACACAACACAGCGTGAAGTGACCATACGGATAGAATACATCGTCCCTGATTTTTCACAAGCTCCCAAACTAAGCGTAAAACCGAAATCATTGTTACAAATGACTCTAGATGCTAACACTACCCATGGAAGTTACTTGTGTACTTACTTTTCGTTCCCATTTTCCTATTTCCTCTAGATTTTTTTATTTTTGTGAGAAGTGAATTTCTTCAAATTCTCGTTTTGATAAGGATTATTCCGATAAAGATACAAAGCTAAGTCGATAATTAGTTATCCGCCTTCTCTCAAGAACCATTGTCGTAAAAATGAGGTCCACATCAAGGAATTTTTATTCACTAATACTTTTGATTTTTTCACTTTTCAACACATTTTTTTTTTTTTTTTTTTTTTTTTTTTTTCACATGAACTTTTACTTTTACTATATGAGCTGTGAACCACGGAGCTTCACGGGGTAATTCCAAGACTATAGGCTTCATAAAATGAGAATCCCGGCTGGCTAGGCTAAGACCTCATTCAATCCCGGCTAAAGATCCAAGGGTCCGATCTCGACACCGCAGCTCACAACTTTACTTATTACTTTTCACTTATCACTTATTTATTACGGATCCTTGATGTGTACCCAATTTTTAAAACAAAGATTCTTTTAAGAAGATAAAGAACTAACCATCGCCAAAAACTCGACATCTCTAATTATTTAGACAGATATGGGGTGAAACAATTTTGTGGGAACAAAAAGCCATAAGTACCTTCGATGGGCTCTAAAGAGAACCAACTACTCCACGCTTAGCATCTAAACTCATAAGTAACTCTATCATTTCTCGATCTCTGCAAATTTAAAATCCCAAATAATGAGATCCGCAGATGCTTAGCCGATAATTTTTAGGTTATCTATGGTTAAGGGAACAAGCTAGGGCTCAACACGCCCGGTCAAGTCAGAATTCTATTCCTACTCTCACCAGCGGAAAGTCAATCAAGGTGTCAAAACATATATTAACTTAGCAAATGTTTCGTCTAATAATCTCAAGTTATGCATATTTAAAGTCACTCAGGGAAACTTGCAAAATCTTGGCCTTGTGAGCTAGAATTCGCATTTTATAGCTTCTGATCTAAGAGCCTAGCCAACTTTTCAATCAAAAAGACTAACAAAAGCTTACAAAATTTTTTAAATTTTGCTCATTTTTGCACAATTTTTCATTTTCTAAGGAAAAACGGGGTTACGAGAGAAACACGACGAAAATAAGCGAGTGCGGTCAAATCAAATCGAAGATTACCCTACCCCAGACTAGAACGGAACATTGTCCTCAATGTTTAAAAGCAAGGGTATCACGAAAATCTAAAAGCCGTTTATAAAGTATGCTCAAAGATAAACGTTAGTCGATAAGATTAGGATATCGGATTTCCATCAGCATCGATCATGAAACTCGAGTGGAGAAATGACAAACTTCGAGCACGAGAGTCTTCATATCGGGAACATCCTAAACACATCATCACAAACAACCAAACACGAGAAATTGAAGAGGCGGACCCCTTCGCGTCACTTATTAGAAAATAGAAAGAAGATAGATGGATAAGCATGGGGTGCCTCCCACGAAGCGCTACTGTTTTTCTTAAACGAGTCGCTAGCCTGACTCGTCCCCGAATTCATTTGTCCTTGGGGAAGAAAGTGGTAGAGATACCCGGGTCAAAAATGGTGTCTTCATTCCCGAAGGAATGAGACTGGGTGGGTTGGGTGGGGAAGAAAATGTCGGGCATCAGCACATAAGGTATATGAAAGAATGATCCATCATCCGGTGGTTTTGCGGGTGGACGAAGGGATGACGGATCACAATAAGAATACTCCATAAGAGAAGGGAGTCCATGGTAAAGAAAGGTGTATTCCAAAGGTTCAACAATGAAGGCATCCAAGTTAGGATCCTTTTTCCGAATAACTTTGGTGATAAGAATGTACTCTTCGAAGAGTATCCCAGGATTGAAAATCTTGTCCTCAGAAAGGAACGAAATCAAAGTATCATCCACGTGAAAATCCTCACGAGAAAAGGAATCACTCTCGGATAAAAAATAGTGTGGGACCTCTAAATCAACAAGCTCATCAGTCGAAATCTTAATTTCCTTATCTTTCTTTGGGTAAAACGGATCATCATATTCATTCTTTGAAAGAATCGAGTCGGTGGGAGCAAGTTCATCGGTGAACTTCTCAAAGTAAATCGACGGATCTTGATATAACAAGTATTCAATTTCGCGTAAGTCGGCTCTAAAATCAAAGATGTCATCCTCACTTCCCGGTGGAAGAGGATCCATGTGAGCGAGTTCATCGGTGAACTCCTCGAGAAGTAAATCAATGGAAGAATCCTCGAGCTCGGGCTCCGAAGGATTAAAAGACGGCTTGACTTTAGAATCTCCGTAAAGCATTTTTTCAATCAAACGAATATCTCCTTCGATATCGATGTCGGCGTTATCAATTTCCGGTGAAACTGAATCATTTTTCAAATAAGCCTCAATTTCTTTCATGATAGAATCATTTTCCTCATATTGAGTATGGGAAGGAATATTTTCAGAAGAAGGAGTGGGATTGCCACTCAAAGAAAACTTGGTGTTTTTAGGAACAAGATCAATCCGATACACAGAAAGCGGAGGTGGGACAAGTGGTGTGCTCTTAGAGCTAGCATTTTCCACCACAACCGTTGTAGTCTCCTTCTTTTGTTCAGCACGTATCGTAGACAAACTCTTAACCGTGAAACGTGAAAGATCAAATCTTGATGTCTTAGGCACAACTTTTTGAACAACCGGAGGTTGGACGTTTTTGGTACTTCCGTTATCAGTAGGAATTCCCGGGTCCTTTGTCACCTCGGTGTTACTAATTTTGGCCACATCATATTGTTTGGTAAAAGATTTGGAAGTATTGTTAACGTTAAACGTGACGGCTTCTTTTCCAACTCTTAAAGTAATTTCTCCTCCATAAACATCAATCAACGCATGTCCCGTTCTTAAGAAACTCCTTCCGAGAATTAAAGGTACTCGAGGATCGGCATCAAAATCAACAACAACAAAATCCGCGGGGAAATCGAACTTCCCCACTTTAACAAAAACATCCTCGGCTATACCGATTGGTTGAGTCGTAGTTCGGTCGGCTAGCTCGAGGGTCATACATGTCGGAGTAAGTGGAGGCAATGAAAGTTTATCGTAAATTGATTTCGGCATCAAATTGATACTCGCGCCAAGATCGGCCAATGCGGAGCACTGAATAATTCCTTGAAAATCACACGGAATGAGAAACTTGCCGGGGTCACCTAACTTTTCGGGAAGTTTCTTGAGAATAACCGCCGAACAATTCTCATTCAAAGACGTTTTTGCCAAATCAACAATTTTCTCTTTGTTACTTAACATTCCTTTTAGTGTCGAAACAAACTTAGGCATGAGAAAAAGAGCATCCGCGAAGCTAATTTCGAAGTGAAGATCTTGAAATATCTGAAAGAATTTTTCCATTTGAAGATTTGCTTGTTCACGTTGCTTTTGATCATTCATCCTTGACGGGTACGGGAGTGTTGTTTTTGAATTAGGCTTTTTAGCATTATCCGGAGCATCCTTGGGTTCAGAAGTTTGGACAACCGTGGGTTGGACATTCTCAGTACTCCCCTTATCAGTAGGAAGCACTGGGTCCTTTGTCACCCCAGTCTCACGGTCTACCACACCAGACGGAGAAGAAGAAATAGTGGTAGGAACCGTGGGTCCATCGTAAGCAACACCACTTCGGGTAGTGATAGCTTTCATGTCACCTCTCGGGTTAGGAATCGTATTACTCGGAAGAGAACCGGAACCCGAGGGTTGAGAATAAGACGTAGAAGGTTGATTAGCTTGAAAGAAACTAGCCATCATATCCCTCATTTCTCTCATCTGTTTGTTATTCGTAACTTCCATATCTCTTTTGAAATCATTCCTAATGCCGTTAATTTGAGTTTGCAAATTTTTAATGATGCTATCAGAACTCTTCATGTAAGACAGAAACTCATTGTTTGAAATAGCTTGGTGAGGTGATTGATATTGTTGTTGAGGAGGAGGTGTTTGTTGATAAACTTGAGCTGGAGGAGCTTGGTAGTTTTGATTACCATGATTGAGATTGGCTCCTCGGTTTTGATTGTAAGATTGGTTTTGATAACGGTTTTGGTTTTGTTGAGGAATGGGTGCAAAACCGGGTGGTCCCATTTGGTTGGCAAGGTATCCTTGGTTCTGATTTTGAACCGGATTAGCAGAGGCGACGGAAGCATTTCGGAGATCGCCATCGGTAGCTTGACAATTATAGTACGGATGAGGACCACCGCAAATAACACATGTTTCAGTAACGGCTTTGACGGATTCGGATTTATGAATCTTAAACTCTCTCATCATAGAATTAATAGCATCAGTCAGCCCACTCAACTCACTTTTCAAACCGTAATTATCATTAGTAGTGATCTTAGAAACAACCGGACGGTTCCTAGACGAAGAAACTTTTGACTTATTTTCGATAATCGTTCTAATATCGGCGGGCATACGACTCAAGATATTACCACCGGCGGCCGCGTTAAGCGAATCTTGATCGGATGGAGTAAGAGCATTATAGAACGTATCAATCTGATGAAGATCGGTAAAACCGTGATTCGGGCATTTTCGTAAAAGTTCCTTGAATCTATCCCATGCTTCTCCAAAACTCTCGTCAAATTTTTGTTGAAAATTTATGATTTGATTTCGTAACATTGTTATTTTTGACGGAGGAAAGAATTGGTTCACAAACTTCTTAGAAAGATCTTCCCATGTTGTGATCGACTGAGGGGGTTCTTTTTCGAGCCAAGTCCGGGCTGCCCCCTCAAGGGAAAATGGAAACAATCTCAACTTAATCGACTCATGAGCGACGCCCCGAAAGTTAATCGTAGAAGCAACTTGATTAAACCAACGGAGGTGTGCATGGGGCTCCTCATGATCTAAACCACAAAAAGGTTTATTAGACACCAATTGTATTAGATTCGTTTTTAGTTCAAAATTTTCGGTGTCAATTGGTGGAAGTACGATAGCATCACCGTAGCCGTCTACGGGAGCTTGAAGTAACTCGTTCATCGTTCGAGTGTCTGCCATGACGGGTTCTTCAACGATAGTACGTAACTCGGGTACGTCTATTCTCTGATTACGTCTACGACGTGATTGAGAGCGAGTGCGCATGCACTTAAAAACCAAGTCAATTAAAAGAAACCGATATTCGAAAACACAGTGAACTTAAACCAATAATCCCAAGTGAATAAATCACCTCTACAAGACAAACGCACAAGCGAGCGGAGAAGCTTTGTAGGTCAGCGCGAAGCTTATTAAAAACCCGCTTCTTTACAGCCGCAATTTAATGTCAGGCCGTCCTTATACCCACCACACAGTTTGTTTGTCCGATAGAAATAAATAAACTCACAAGCGACACAAAGGCAAGTTTTTGATCTTTAGTTCGGGAACTTATAATGATAACACCTCCGTTGAGAATGTTATATAATTGGTGTCTTCTATTTATTAGCAAAAACAAAGAGAAAATCTTTTTGTATTTTTAATCTGATATATATATACAAAAGAAAAAGGAAAATATTTTTTACTTTTTATTTTTATAGAAAAATAGTAACTTCACGAATGAAGGATCTCGAGCCACTAATCGTCAAACCTCAAACGATATTGTCGTGACACAACCTCCCCGGCAGCGGCGCCAAAATTTGATATGTATAAAAAGGCTTAAGGGTTATGTGTGGGGATAAATCCTTAATATCAATACCAAAAATACTCACGAAGATAGATTCAAATTCTCTTAGGAAAAAGAATAATAAATCAAATCCCGTGTGTGATCGTGTAGTACGGATTAGTCAACCCGAATCGTTTTCCCAACGAGGCGTGAATTGCCAACGTCGTTCTTGGTTTGGAATTTAATGCTCGATGTTTTGATTTGTTTGATTTTGATTATTAAACTACGGGAATAGGGAAGGTAATTAAGGGAATCTATTTTACGGGAAATCCTAAGTGTGATTATAACTAAACGTAATTAATCAAACGTAAATAAAATGCAACTACGTCTAAATTATATCCTAAAAATGCCTAAATCTACTTTTACTCTAGAAATGATATTAGAAAACTAATTTAGAATTAAAACTAATTTTTTGGATTTTTCTGAATTTTATTAAAAACTAATTTTTAATTAATTAATCTAAATTAAATTCTAAAAATTATGAAATTTAGGGAGAAAAATATGAAACTACTTTCTAAAAATCTAAATTATCACTAAAGACTTTTTAAAACTATTTTTATATTTTTCAGATTAATTTTCTATTTTCTACTAATTTAAAACTAATTTAATCTAATTTAAATAGTGAAAAATATCAAATAAAGGGGGAAAAATATGGAAAAATCTTTTTTATGCTTTTTATATTTTTCTTAAACTGAGAAAAATGAAAAATTATTTTTTGGAACTTTTTCTCAATTAATTGCAATTAAAGCTAATTAAAATGATTAAAAACTAGTTTAAATCTAGAAAAATAGAAAACAGTGACCAAAATTAGTGAAAAATTCAGGGAAATGCTAAAATATATATCTGGTTCTATGAAAAATAAGAAATATGGTGCTTATGTGTAAGGATCAAGGGCTGCAATGTAAATGGGGCTATAATAAGCACTTAAAAATAAGCAAAAGCTTCTACACTGAATTTAAGCTAAGGGGGTCTTAAAGTAATCTAGAAATGACAGTGTTAGAGCTATGGGAGCATACAATAGGCTAGTAATTAAGGAATGATTAAGCTAAGTGGAAAGTACTTAAGGAAAGAAGCTAATAAGCTAGGGGATCATTCAAATAAGCTATATATGAAGGGAGATCTAATAAGCTATCTAAACTAAGGTATCTAGGAGTAATCTAAGCTAGTCTTAAAGTCTAATAAGCTATATAAGCTAACTGTGATAACTGAGATTCCAACAGTTAAGCAGTTAATGGGACAACCTTTGAGCTTATTAATAAGCTAGCAAACAAGTTTCTATTTCCAAAATAAGCTAGATCAGATCTGACCCATGTACCAGAGAGTACAAAGAACCAATTTTTAACAACTTTGGAGCTCAAACAAAGAGTTTACAGGTTCTGATAAAAAGGGTGCTCAGAACCTGTTTTACTGATAAGCAGTTTGGACAGATTTGAAAAGCCAATTTTGAGCTTGCAAAGGCTATTGGAACTTCTTGAAAACTGATTATAAGCCAAGTATAACTGCTAGACTCTATACTAAACTAATTTTTTTGTGTTTTAGAAATGATTTGGACAGTAAAAATGGCTAGAGAATTTGGCTTAGAAATCTGTTTTTGACAGAAAATGGAGACAGTGAGGTTTTGACCAAAACCTTATTGAAACTAATTGACACTTAAACCAGGGCTTGCACTAGACTCAAAAGGGACAAAGTGACTCACAAAATGACTCACACAAGAGTTTAGACAAATGCTAAGCTAGAAGCTGTTGTGACAGCTTAGGAATATCCAAAACTGGAAATAGCTCTAAACTTTGTGAAACCTGATTAAATTAACCACAAACAACACTCAGAATATTGACTTTAATGATCAAAAAAGTTTCAACCCAAAGAGTACCTTAAAATGGGTCAAGAACCCTTTATACCAAACACTCCTTTATGAAGGGTGTTTGGTACAAATTTGTTGGTTTTACCTCTTGCTTGGGTTCAACTGATGAAATAGAGATGAAAGCACATCCCTTTCATGATGAAATAACAAATTTGTAAATAAGCAATCAAAATAAGCAGTTTGACTTTCTTTTTGACTTTTCTTTATTTTTGTAAAAACTGAATAGGACTTAAAATAAGATGGAAAACACAAGCTCACATAAGCTATTCAGAGCTTATATGAGCTAAAACTAACAATGACAAAAGCTTGAATCAATGTAGGGTACGGATTAAGATCAAACAAGAAATGAAAATACTTGAAAATTTTTATTAAACTAAAAGTGAGATTACAAAACATTGAGAATAATAACTTTAAGATACCATTACTGAAAAGCTTAAAAGATACAAGAAATGAAAATTGAAAGGTAAATTGCTAAAAACTACTACACTACTCTCATTACAATGTGAACAAAGGAGTCCTATTTATAGCCTTGAGGAGGGGGTCTCTTGGATCCTTGGAAGAGCCTAGAAGCAGAATTGAGAGCCACTCATTCCTCCATTGTTTCTTTGCCCAATCAAAATGCTCCAACTAGCTCCAATAGGTGTTTCGGCCAATGAAATTGTGACAATTGGACACGTGGCCATCTTATCCTGACAAGTCAGAGTAGATAAGGGTTTCTAGATAGATTCTAGTACGAGGATAGTGTTTGGTTTAGGTTTATTGTGGTGAATGGGTGTGTTTGGGGCGCGACAGGGGAGGAAGGAGGAGTGCCCTGTTTGGGGCGCGTATGTTTATTATATTATTGTTTAAATGAGAAGACCGGGTCGTGGGTTTTGATTTGGGTAAGTATATCGGGTATAAGGGTTGATATATTGGACGGGTGGGGTTTATAGCCGGGTGTTGGATTTGGGCTAGGTAACTTTGATTTGTAGATTGGGCCGAAGGTGTAGTTGGATAGTTATAAAAAGGGCCGGATAGAGTTGGATTGGTTTTGGACATATATTGGAGCCATTTGGTTAACATAAGGACTAAACATGTAGAATTTGAAATTTCAAGGACCAAACGTGTAATTCTGCCATTCTCTCCAAGGATCACTCTTGTCAATCATAAATAATCCAGGGACTGATTTTGCAACTTTCTGAATCTTCAAGGGCCATTTCTGCCAATTCTTCAAACTTTGATCAAATCTTCACAAATCATCCTCAGAGATTAGAAATCTTCAAAAATGCATAGTTCTGACCTTCCGGCTTAGCTTAAGCTCTCTTAATCTCTCGTGCTCGGATTTACGTCTGATTTGAGTCCTTTTTGCGTGTTTTTACATATCCATACCTGCACAAGCACAAACTCAAGAAAACCACAAATATTAGCAATAAACGGCTTTTTCTTGGTTGTTTTGGGTCTATTTTGATAAAGAAAAGGTATGTGTTTTAGCACATACCAAAATAACCCAGACGAAACTATTACTTGTGTCCTCACGCAATGCAATCAAGTCACGCTTCTAAAACCAAGGATTTCAATCTCTTTCTACTAAACCTATGAAGAAGTAGCAAAGATTCCTCAAAAGAGATTAAGAAAGCCTTAATTCTAAAAACGCCCCGTTTACCTTTTAATTCATAAGTATAGATATTACGATTAAGCACATCAGATTATGAATGACGGTTTGTTGAACTTTCATGTCGATCAATAACTCCAACATTTTTCAAACGACACGTTAGGATCACGGAGTAGAAAACACAACACAGCGTGAAGTGACCATACGGATAGAATACATCGTCCCTGATTTTTCACAAGCTCCCAAACTAAGCGTAAAACCGAAATCATTGTTACAAATGACTCTAGATGCTAACACTACCCATGGAAGTTACTTGTGTACTTACTTTTCGTTCCCATTTTCCTATTTCCTCTAGATTTTTTTATTTTTGTGAGAAGTGAATTTCTTCAAATTCTCGTTTTGATAAGGATTATTCCGATAAAGATACAAAGCTAAGTCGATAATTAGTTATCCGCCTTCTCTCAAGAACCATTGTCGTAAAAATGAGGTCCACATCAAGGAATTTTTATTCACTAATACTTTTGATTTTTTTACTTTTCAACACATTTTTTTTTTTTTTTTTTTTTTTTCACATGAACTTTTACTTTTACTATATGAGCTGTGAACCACGGAGCTTCACGGGGTAATTCCAAGACTATAGGCTTCATGAAATGAGGATCCCGGCTAGCTAGGCTAAGACCTCATTCAATCCCGGCTAAAGATCCAAGGGTCCGATCTCGACACCGCAGCTCACAACTTTACTTATTACTTTTTCACTTATCACTGATTTATTTATTACGGATCCTTGATGTGTACCCAATTTTTAAAACAAAGATTCTTTTAAGAAGATAAAGAACTAACCATCGCCAAAAACTCGACATCTCTAATTATTTAGACAGATATGGGGTGAAACAATTTTGTGGGAACAAAAAGCCATAAGTACCTTCGATGGGCTCTAAAGAGAACCAACTACTCCACGCTTAGCATCTAAACTCATAAGTAACTCTATCATTTCTCGATCTCTGCAAATTTAAAATCCCAAATAATGAGATCCGCAGATGCTTAGCCGATAATTTTTAGATTATCTATGGTTAAGGGAACAAGCTAGGGCTCAACACGCCCGGTCAAGTCAGAATTCTATTCCTACTCTCACCAGCGGAAAGTCAATCAAGGTGTCAAAACATATATTAACTTAGCAAATGTTTCGTCTAATAATCTCAAGTTATGCATATTTAAAGTCACTCAGGGAAACTTGCAAAATCTTGGCCTTGTGAGCTAGAATTCGCATTTTATAGCTTCTGATCTAAGAGCCTAGCCAACTTTTCAATCAAAAAGACTAACAAAAGCTTACAAAATTTTTTAAATTTTGCTCATTTTTGCACAATTTTTCATTTTCTAAGGAAAAACGGGGTTACGAGAGAAACACGACGAAAATAAGCGAGTGCGGTCAAATCAAATCGAAGATTACCCTTTGATATGTATAAAACACATATCAAAATAAAAATTTGATATGTATAAAAATACATACCTTTTCTTTATCAAAATTTGATATGTATAAAAAGGCTTAAGGGTTATGTGTGGGGATAAATCCTTAATATCAATACCAAAAATACTCACGAAGATAGATTCAAATTCTCTTAGGAAAAAGAATAATAAATCAAATCCCGTGTGTGATCGTGTAGTACGGATTAGTCAACCCGAATCGTTTTCCCAACGAGGCGTGAATTGCCAACGTCGTTCTTGGTTTGGAATTTAATGCTCGATGTTTTGATTTGTTTGATTTTGATTATTAAACTACGGGAATAGGGAAGGTAATTAAGGGAATCTATTTTACGGGAAATCCTAAGTGTGATTATAACTAAACGTAATTAATCAAACGTAAATAAAATGCAACTACGTCTAAATTATATCCTAAAAATGCCTAAATCTACTTTTACTCTAGAAATGATATTAGAAAACTAATTTAGAATTAAAACTAATTTTTTGGATTTTTCTGAATTTTATTAAAAACTAATTTTTAATTAATTAATCTAAATTAAATTCTAAAAATTATGAAATTTAGGGAGAAAAATATGAAACTACTTTCTAAAAATCTAAATTATCACTAAAGACTTTTTAAAACTATTTTTTATATTTTTCAGATTAATTTCCTATTTTCTACTAATTTAAAACTAATTTAATCTAATTTAAATAGTGAAAAATATCAAATAAAGGGGGAAAAATATGGAAAAATCTTTTTTTATGCTTTTTATATTTTTCTTAAACTGAGAAAAATGAAAAATTATTTTTTGGAACTTTTTCTCAATTAATTGCAATTAAAGCTAATTAAAATGATTAAAAACTAGTTTAAATCTAGAAAAATAGAAAACAGTGACCAAAATTAGTGAAAAATTCAGGGAAATGCTAAAATATATATCTGGTTCTATGAAAAATAAGAAATATGGTGCTTATGTGTAAGGATCAAGGGCTGCAATGTAAATGGGGCTATAATAAGCACTTAAAAATAAGCAAAAGCTTCTACACTGAATTTAAGCTAAGGGGGTCTTAAAGTAATCTAGAAATGACAGTGTTAGAGCTATGGGAGCATACAATAGGCTAGTAATTAAGGAATGATTAAGCTAAGTGGAAAGTACTTAAGGAAAGAAGCTAATAAGCTAGGGGATCATTCAAATAAGCTATATATGAAGGGAGATCTAATAAGCTATCTAAACTAAGGTATCTAGGAGTAATCTAAGCTAGTCTTAAAGTCTAATAAGCTATATAAGCTAACTGTGATAACTGAGATTCCAACAGTTAAGCAGTTAATGGGACAACCTTTGAGCTTATTAATAAGCTAGCAAACAAGTTTCTATTTCCAAAATAAGCTAGATCAGATCTGACCCATGTACCAGAGAGTACAAAGAACCAATTTTTAACAACTTTGGAGCTCAAACAAAGAGTTTACAGGTTCTGATAAAAAGGGTGCTCAGAACCTGTTTTACTGATAAGCAGTTTGGACAGATTTGAAAAGCCAATTTTGAGCTTGCAAAGGCTATTGGAACTTCTTGAAAACTGATTATAAGCCAAGTATAACTGCTAGACTCTATACTAAACTAATTTTTTTGTGTTTTAGAAATGATTTGGACAGTGAAAATGGCTAGAGAATTTGGCTTAGAAATCTGTTTTTGACAGAAAATGGAGACAGTGAGGTTTTGACCAAAACCTTATTGAAACTAATTGACACTTAAACCAGGGCTTGCACTAGACTCAAAAGGGACAAAGTGACTCACAAAATGACTCACACAAGAGTTTAGACAAATGCTAAGCTAGAAGCTTAGGAATATCCAAAACTGGAAATAGCTCTAAACTTTGTGAAACCTGATTAAATTAACCACAAACAACACTCAGAATATTGACTTTAATGATCAAAACAGTTTCAACCCAAAGAGTACCTTAAAAATGGGTCAAGAACCCTTTATACCAAACACTCCTTTATGAAGGGTGTTTGGTACAAATTTGTTGGTTTTACCTCTTGCTTGGGTTCAACTGATGAAATAGAGATGAAAGCACATCCCTTTCATGATGAAATAACAAATTTGTAAATAAGCAATCAAAATAAGCAGTTTGACTTTCTTTTTGACTTTTCTTTATTTTTGTAAAAACTGAATAGGACTTAAAATAAGATGGAAAACACAAGCTCACATAAGCTATTCAGAGCTTATATGAGCTAAAACTAACAATGACAAAAGCTTGAATCAATGTAGGGTACGGATTAAGATCAAACAAGAAATGAAAATACTTGAAAATTTTTATTAAACTAAAAGTGAGATTACAAAACACTGAGAATAATAACTTTAAGATACCATTACTGAAAAGCTTAAAAGATACAAGAAATGAAAATTGAAAGGTAAATTGCTAAAAACTACACTACTACACTACACTAATTACAATGTGAACAAAGGAGTCCTATTTATAGCCTTGAGGAGGGGGTCTCTTGGATCCTTGGAAGAGCCTAGAAGCAGAATTGAGAGCCACTCATTCCTCCATCATCACTTTGCCCAATCAAAATGCTCCAACTAGCTCCAATAGGTGTTTCGGCCAATGAAATTGTGACAATTGGACACGTGGCCATCTTATCCTGACAAGTCAGCTGGGAAAGAGATTCTAGAATGATTCTAGTACGAGGATAGTGTTTGGTTTAGGTTTATTGTGGTGAATGGGTGTGTTTGGGGCGCGACAGGGGAGGAAGGAGGAGTGCCCTGTTTGGGGCGCGTATGTTTATTATATTATTGTTTAAATGAGAAGACCGGGTCGTGGGTTTTGATTTGGGTAAGTATATCGGGTATAAGGGTTGATATATTGGACGGGTGGGGTTTATAGCCGGGTGTTGGATTTGGGCTAGGTAACTTTGATTTGTAGATTGGGCCGAAGGTGTAGTTGGATAGTTATAAAAAGGGCCGGATAGAGTTGGATTGGTTTTGGACATATATTGGAGCCATTTGGTTAACATAAGGACTAAACATGTAGAATTTGAAATTTCAAGGACCAAACGTGTAATTCTGCCATTCTCTCCAAGGATCACTCTTGTCAATCATAAATAATCCAGGGACTGATTTTGCAACTTTCTGAATCTTCAAGGGCCATTTCTGCCAATTCTCAAAGTTGAGGGGCCAATTCTGCCAATTCTTCAAACTTTGATCAAATCTTCACAAATCATCCTCAGAGATTAGAAATCATAAATGATCAATTTTGCTCTTCCGGCTTAGCTTAAGCTCTCTTGATCTCTCGTGCTCGGATTTACGTCTGATTTGGTTCCTTTTTGCGTGTTTTTACATATCCATACCTGCACAAGCACAAACTCAAGAAAACCACAAATATTAGCAATAAACGGCTTTTTCTTGGTTGTTTTGGGTCTATTTTGATAAAGAAAAGGTATGTGTTTTAGCACATACCACTTGCGCAAGTTTGGATAGAAATTTCGCAAGCTATGGATATGCAAAATAACCGTTCCGAAAATATTTTTTGGAACGACGTTATGCATATGTTCAATAATCAGACAACCAATGACCATCGTACAAAAATTCAATCACGGGTAAATGGACGAGGATTAACGTCGATTGCAAAAGGTTCAACGCAATTTACAAACAGTTGCAGCGTCGAAGTGCTCAAAATGACCACACTCATCTCGAAAATGCGAAACTAAGCTTCCAGCAACAATTTGGTAGAAAGGAGTTCAAATATGTTCACGTTTGGGAGATTTTGAAAAATTGCCCAAATTGGGATGTCGAAGATTAAATCCAGTAGTATGTGTTGTTTTTTTTTAATCGTGTTGTTTTTTTTTCCCATATCGTGTTGTTTTTTTTTAATCGTGTTGTTTTTTTTTTCCGTATCGTGTTGTTTTTTTATTATTGTGTTATGTATTGAATTTTTAATTTGAATGAAATGAATTTATTTAGTTTATATTTGGAAGTGAAAATTGAATAAAAAAAATAAAGTGATAGTGGTGGGCCCCAAATGAAGAGGTTGAGGTTTGTTATGAGTGAGGAGGGGGTTTGTTGTGGTTAGTTGTGGAAAAATGGGATGCTGATGTGGCGCTAAGGTGGCGCGACGACGAAGTTGAAGCTTGTCACGACACCTGATGCTCTAACTTAAACATTCTTTTTAATTATTTAGTTATCAAACAGTTAAAAATTGACATTGCAAGATCAACTAACCACCTAACTAGATCCAATAATGTCAAACATATTAGCACATTTTAACAAATATAAATAATTGTTCCAGAACATGTGATTTTAAATATATATTGAAAAGTTCTGGCAACAACTACTCGTATTTTGATCATTTGTAAAATCCTTGTTTGATTATATAACGCATGAAAGTAATGTGCACACACTGCCACGTGTATGGTTCGGATTAGTTAACGAACGATCATTAAAATAAAAAGTGCAAGCAAGCAATTTAAGCGCATGCGCGCGCTATGATTTTGGGGTATTGGATAACATTAAGGCTAATTATAATGGTAACCGACTAACCGTAGATGACCGTCATCACCACTGATATCTCAACCTCAATTCAGTGTTCTTTCTAACACCTTTTGCATAATCAGGTTATCGTAATGGTGATCGCGGCCATTATTATTATTTTTTTTTTTCCATTTTCATCCTTTTAAACACTAAAATTAAATGTCATTCATATTTAAAAAACATTATATGAATAATTTAAATAAAATAAAAATCATTACAATAAAGTGTTTATTTGTTCGATGCTAAATGTGTCTCAATAAATCAGCTTTAAAGCTTAGATGAGTTTTCTTGTTGTGTATATCTCTAATAACAATGTTTCTCCTATTGATAAAAGTCGGGAGAGATTGCCCTCCCTTTATCTTTTATAATCATATTATGTAATGTGATGCATGTGTACATCATGTTCGTTATTTTCTTAAGAGTCATCGGTCGCGCGAAAGTTTTTATTATAACCCATTTTTTCTTTAGGACGCCAAACGCTCATTCCACGTCTTTCCTTACCTCTGCGTACGCGTTCTTATACCTTATTCGTTTTGTATCATTCGAGCCCGACTTTGAAATGGAGTTAACAAGAAAAAACCATTCCAGCTATATCCCGTTAGTAAGATAATATCCCTATTTATAAGTCATGTCATTTGCCGCAAATTGAACCTCTCGTGCTTTCCTGTCTTTGAGATTGTTGAAAATAGGTGATTGACGCATAACGCTCATGTCGTTATTCGCCCCGGAAACACCAAAGAACACATTTAAAAATTATAAGTCTCGTGTGTCAATCGATTCCAATATAATAAATGGATGTGGCCTGTGATTACCCTAACAGTATTGAGTACGATATGCATTTTGGCAATTAGCCCATGACCAACCCGTACAATTAATGCTTCCAAACATCCTGGAAACCCATGGTTCTCCTTGTGAAAATCATAAAGTTTTTTTACATCGTTACTAGTAGGCATTCGCAAAAACTCATATCCATATAAGTCCTTAATATCCTTACAGAAAGTGTTGAGAGAATCACAAGAAGTTTTCTCACCCATTTGCAAATATTCTTCTAGAGCATGACGGTGTCGTATGCTAATTAACGAATTGCAGAGGTACACTTCATCAATGGAAAATGCCAACTTTTCCTGCACAATCAAACACTTTGTTGAAAATACGGCTAATTATTAGTTAATTCCCGAATAATACGTGTGAATAGTGTTCAGCTCATTCAGAACCGCTTACTGAATAATTTTTCGTCGTACATTGATTTTTCAGAGAAGTAAGCCACCACTAGACGACTATAAGCACCATAACGATTTCTATCTACCGAGTTTCGTGGGGTTTTGGGATTGAAGAAACGGAAGCATGAATAAGAATAGCGGCCTCTTTTAAAAACTCTAAATCAATACTATTAACTTCTTCTTCTTCTTCTTCATCTAAGGATGTAAAAAAAATGATCGGAATTCGTTGTTTTAGTTGAGAAGATTAGTGTGTGTTTATAAAGATGGGTTTAAAAGTATGTATAAAAATAGAGAAGTATTGGAGTATTTAAACGGTAAGTTTATTTAATTTTTTTATTAAATATAGCCAACGATTAAAAGATTGAGTCGTTGGAGGTTTTTTTTGTGCCACACACTCGGTCGAGTAAACTACCAAGTTCCCCATTTTTTCCATGAGAAACACGTTCTAGTAGAGGGTCCGTAAAGAAGGGGACGTGTCCCAGGTGACGACCTACAGATCGATCGACCACCCATTACGTTGGGTCTAACCTTAATTTTCTTCTACCAACAAAAACTAGTTATATCTAAAAAATCTCAAAGTAGAAATCCACCATCTCTTTATTCTTTCTTGAAATACTAAGTACAAATTCATGGTTCTTGATTAGAAACCCCGAAATAACAGTAACTCATGTGATATATTTCTGTGTAAAAATTATCAAACCAACCTCACAATACACATATTTGCACTCAACCAACCTAAAAGCTATAGCAGATTAGTCCTCAATCGAGTGCTAACCAATCCTCAAACGAGTGCTAACCAGTCATCCCCAAATGGATGCGATTGAAGAAAGATACAAAAGACACTAACAAACCTTCACAACACTCCTACGAAATAAACCAGACTAATAATAGATCACGATGATCTATTATGAATACAAACCCAAAATAATAAGTCAATATCAAAGATTGAGAGAGACAAAGATGACTTTTGAGAGAGTATCAAAGACAAAATGATTTATTTATTCCCACATCTTTCACTTCAACCCTCCAAGAATAAGCAACCTTTCAAAACAAACTAAAACAATCAAATTGTTAAAATAAAGTGCAGGAATGCTCCCTGCACTTATAACCAAACAATCAGATGAAACAGAACAATAAAATTTTAACACCTCTTCTCAGCCTCAAGGTTTGAACATTTTTACAAGACCAAGTTTTTCATAAAACAGTTTGTGTTGAGAAATGATTAAACCCTTGGTGAGTGTATCTGCAACATTATTAGCATATCCAATTTTCATAGTCTTTATAATACTAGATATCATATTATCCCTCACAAGATGTAAATCAACCTCAAAATGTTTAGTCTTTTCATAAAAGACTGGATTAGCAGCAATTTGCATTGCATAATTGCTATCACAAAATAACTTCACAGGAAGCAAGCCCTCAATATCTAGATTCTTTAGAATTTTGTTAATCCAAATAATTTCACAAGGAGTAGATGCAAAACATCTATATTCAGACTCAACAGATGATCTAGATATTGTTGCTTGCTTTTTTACTTTCCAGGATATCAATTTGTTCCAAAAATAAACACAAAAACCTAAAACTGATTTTCTGGATAAAGGATACTTAGCCCAATCTGCATTTAAAAAAGCATGCAGACTCTTTCTTATATTTCATAATCTGAACACCAGTACCTGGAGCATATTTTAAATACCTCAAAACTCTTACACCAACTTTTAAAATGTGACTATAATGGCGAATGCATATGTTGACTCAAACAATGAACAACATATAAAATATCATGTCTACTGATAGATAAGTAAATCAATTTACCCACCAGTTTTTGATACTCAGTCAAATTAGAAAGATATTTATCATTTTCAGACTCTTTATGACTAAGTACTGCATTCTACTGCAAAGGAATTGCAGTAGGCTTCCAGGCTAACAAACCATATTTACAAAGCAACTCTAAGCAATAATTTCTTTGAGATAAGCAGATACTATCTTTGTTTTGAAACACTTCAATTCCCAACAGAAAATTAAGAAAACCAAGATCTTTTTATCAAAAACTTAAAATTGAAAAATGTTTAAAGTTTTCAATTTCCTGTAAGTTGTTACCAATAATGACAATATCATCAACATATACTAAAAGAGATATAAAACCCCCTTCTTACTCTTAACATACAAAGAATAGTAATTTTTACTTTGAACAAAACCATGTTCAACCAAAGAAGTGGTAAGTTTTTGATTCAACTGCCTTGATACCTATTTCAACCCATATAAAGAGTTAACAAAGTTGCAAACCTTTGTTTCATTTTTTATCATAATGTCCATATGGTAAATCCATGTACACTTGGTCATGTAAATCACCATACAAAAAAGCATTATTAACATCCAGTTAAAAAAGATGCAAGTTATTAGAAACAACTAAACCAATTAGACACATAAATATAAGCATCTAAACAATAAGACTAAATATTTCTTTATAGTAAAAACCCTCTCTTTGACTATAAACTTTTGCAAAAAGTATAGCTTTATATCTATCAATTTATCTAGATGACTTATACTTGATTTTAAAAATACATTTACAACCAATGGCTTTTCTGTCAACAGGAAAATCGGATAAAACCCAAGTATTGTTTCTATGCAAAGCTTACATTTCTAGATTCATAGTCAATCCATTTAGGATTTTGAGAAGCTTCAAAATAAGACTTAGGTTATGTAGACTTATTTAAAGTAGTACAAAAACAATAATTGACGGTAGAAAGTTTAGAATGTATGACAAATGTTTCAAACCATACTTAAAACAACTACCAACAACAAAATCGTTCAATACAAGGATCTCACCATTTGAAATATGTAGATTACTGCCTACCAGACCTCCTCAAACCAGTTTGTAGTTCTTCTCCAACAATACAAGGATCTCACCATTTGAAATATGTAAATTACTACCCCCAGAGGTGACATTTTCTCCTATTTGGGTTGTTGTGATTGCAACTTCAACCTCAACTGTGTTAACACAGTCATCAAAAGTTTCCCAATCATTACCTTCCACATTAGAATTGTCCCCCTCTTCATCATAGGACTTTCAGACCCATGGACATTAAAAAAGTTTAAACTGTTAACTCGAGACTCAATTAACTCATAAAAATTTTGCTCAAACATATTTAAACATTTGTAGACTTCATTTTAAAAGGAAAAATAATTTCATAAAATTTTACATCTATTGAATAAAAAATAGTTTTACTATCAAGACCATACTAGTTGTAAGCTTTTTAAATACTAAAAAAACCAATTAAGACACATTTTTCCGACCTGACACTAAACTTGTCATTGTTATTTAAAATAGTGGAGTAACACAGACATCCAAAAGATCTGATGTGAGAGACACTATGATCCTTACTATACACTAGAAAATAAGGGGAAGAACCAGATAACACGGAGGAGGGTAACCTTTTACAAGATATAGAGTAGTAACACACATTCAGGACACATAGACAGAGGAATCCCTCCTGAAATATAAGACTCCTAGCAGCATTCAAATGGTTTATATGTTGTCACACCGCTAAAATATCACAACGAAAGATATCGGGCGTGACTTTTATGGGAACAAAGTTACAGTTATATTGAACGACGTCTACATGATTCGTTTGAAAATACACGTTTGATTACAACACAAAAAGTTTATAAAAGGGCTAAGTTTCAAGAATTCACAACTGAACGTTAAAACTAATGCAAGAAATCTTCAAAATGATGAGATCGCAAAAGGTGACTCTAGTAATGATGCTCAATCAAATACTTTATTGAAAATACGGCTAATTATTATTTAATTCCCGAATAATACGTGTGAATAGTGTTCAGCTCATTCAGAACCGCTTACTGAATAATTTTTCGTCGTACATTGATTTTTAAGCACCATAACGATTTCTATCTACCGAGTTTCGTGGGGGTTTTGGGATTGAAGAAATGGAAGCATGAATAAGAATAGCGGCCTCTTTTAAAAACTCTAAATCAATACTATTAACTTCTTCTTTTTCTTCTTCTTCATCTAAGGATGTAAAAAAAATGATCGGAATTCGTTGTTTTAGTTGAGAAGATTAGTGTGTGTTTATAAATATGGGTTTAAAAGTATGTATAAAAATAGAGAAGTATTGGAGTATTTAAACGGTAAGTTTATTTAATTTTTTTTTATTAAATATGGCCAACGATTAAAAGATTGAGTCGTTGGAGGTTTTTTTTGTGCCACACACTCGGTCGAGTAAACTACCAAGTTCCCCATTTTTTCCATGAGAAACACGTTCTAGTAGAGGGTCCGTAAAGAAGGGGACGTGTCCCAGGTGACGACCTACAGATCGATCGACCATCCATTACGTTGGGTCTAACCTTAACTGTCTTCTACCAACAAAAACTAGTTATATCTAAAAAATCTCAAAGTACAAATCCACCATCTCTTTATTCTTTCTTGAAATACTAAGTACAAATTCATGGTTCTTGATTAGAAACCCCGAAATAACAGTAACTCATGTGATATATTTCTGTGAAAAAATTATCAAACCAACCTCACAATACACAGATTTGCACTCAACCAACCTAAAAGCTATAGCAGATTAGTCCTCAATCGAATGCTAACCAGTCCTCAAACGAGTGCTAACCAGTCATCCCTAAATGGATGCGATTGAAGAAAGATACAAAAGACACTAACAAACCCTCACAACACTCCTACGAAATAAACCAGACTAATAATAGATCACGATGATCTATTATGAATACAAACCCAAAATAATAATTCAATATCAAAGATTGAGAGAGACAAAGATGACTTTTGAGAGAGTATCAAAGACAAAATGATGTATTTATTCCCACATCTTTCACTTCAACCCTCCAAGAATAAGCAACCTTTCAAAACAAACTAAAACAATCAAATTGTTAAAATAAAGTACAGGAATGATCCCTCTTCTCAGCCTCATGGTTTGAACATTTCTACAAGACCAAGTTTTTCATAAAACAGTTTGTGTTGAGAAATGCTTAAACCCTTGGTGAGTGTATCTGCAACATTATTAGCATATCCAATTTTCATAGTCTTTATAATACTAGATATCATATTATCCCTCACAAGATGTAAATCAACCTCAAAATGTTTAGTCTTTTCATAAAAGACTGGATTAGCAGCAATTTGCATTGCATAATTGCTATCACAAAATAACTTCACAGGAAGCAAGCCCTCAATATCTAGATCCTTTAGAATTTTGTTAATCCAAATAATTTCACAAGGAGTAGATGCAAAACATCTATATTCAGACTCAACAGATGATCTAGATATTGTTGCTTGCTTTTTTACTTTCCAGGATATCAATTTGTTACAAAAATAAACACAAAAACCTAAAACTGATTTTCTGGATAAAGGATACTTAGCCCAATCTGCATTTAAAAAAGCATGCAGACTCTTTCTTATATTTCATAATCTGAACACCGCACTGAGCATATTTTAAATACCTCAAAACTCTTACACCAAATTTTAAAATGTGACTTTAATGGCGAATGCATATGTTGACTCAAACAATGAACAACATATAAAATATCATGTCTACTGATAGATAAGTAAATCAATTTACCCACCGCTTTTGATACTCAGTCAAATTAGAAAGATATTTATCATTTTCGGACTCTTTATGACTAATCATTCTACTGCAAAGGAATTGCAGTAGGCTTCCAGGCTAACAAACCATATTTACAAAGCAACTCTAAGCAATAATTTCTTTGAGATAAGCAGATACTATCTTTGTTTTGAAACACTTCAATTCCCAACAGAAAATTAAGAAAACCAAGATCTTTTATCAAAAACTTAAAATTGAAAACTGTTTAAAGTTTTCAATTTCCTGTAAGTTGTTACCAATAATGACAATATCATCAACATATACTAAAAGAGATATAAAACCCCCTTCTTACTCTTAACATACAAAGAATAGTAATTTTTAATTTGAACAAAACCATGTTCAACCAAAGAAGTGGTAAGTTTTTGATTCAACTGCCTTGATACCTATTTCAACCCATATAAAGAGTTAACAAAGTTGCAAACCTTTGTTTCATTTTTTATCATAATGTCCATATGGTAAATCCATGTACACTTGGTCATGTAAATCACCATACAAAAAAGCATTATTAACATCCAGTTAAAAAAGATGCCAGTTATTAGAAACAACTAAACCAATTAGACACATAACTATAACCATCTTAACAATAAGACTAAATATTTCTTTATACTAAAAACCCTCTCTTTGACTATAAACTTTTGCAAAAAGTATAGCTTTATATCTATCAATTTATCTAGATGACTTATACTTGATTTTAAAATTACATTTACAACCAATGGCTTTTCTGTCAACAGGAAAATCGGATAAAACCCAAGTATTGATTCTATGCAAAGCTTACATTTCTAGATTCATAGTCAATCCATTTAGGATTTTGAGAAGGTTCAAAATAAGACTTAGGTTATGTAGACTTATTTAAAGTAGTACAAAAACAATAATTGACGGTAGAAAGTTTAGAATGTATGACAAATGTTTCAAACCATACTTAAACTACTACCAACAACAAAATCGTTCAATACAATGATCTCACCATTTGAAATATGTAGATAACTGCCTACCAGACCTCCTCAAACCAGTTTGTAGTTCTTCTCCAACAATACAAGGATCTCACCTTTTGAAATATGTAAATTACTACCCCGAGAGGTGACATTTTCTCCTATTTGGGTTGTTGTGATTGCAACTTCATCCTCAACTGTGTTAACACAGTCATCAAAAGTTTCCCAATCATTACCTTCCATATTAGAATTGTCCCCCTCTTCATCATAGGAATTTCAGACCCATGGAAATTAAAAAAGTTTAATCTGTTAACTCGGGACTCAATTAACTCATAAAAATTTTGCTCAAACATATTTAAACATTTGTAGACTTCATTTTAAAAGGAAAAATAATTTCATAAAATTTTACATCTCTAGAATAAAAAATAGTTTTACTATCAAGACCATACTAGTTGTAAGCTTTTTAAATACTAGAAAAACCAATTAAGACACATTTTTCCGACATGACACTAAACTTGTCATTGTTATTTAAAATAGTGGAGTAACACAAACATCCAAAAGATCTGATGTGAGAGAGACTATGATCCTTACTATACACTAGAAAATAAGGGGAAGCACCAGATAACACGGGGGAGGGTAACCTTTTACATGATATAGAGTAGTAACACACATTCAGGACACATAGACAGAGGAATCCCTCCTGAAATATAAGACTTCTAGCAACATTCAAATGGTGTATATGTTGTCACACCGCTAAAATATCGCAACGAAAGATATCGGGCGTGACTTTTATGGGAACAAAGTTACAGTTATATTGAACGACGTCTACATGATTCGTTTGAAAATACACGTTTGATTACAACACAAAAAGTTTACAAAAGGGCTAAGTTTCAAGAATTCACAACTGAACGTTAAAACTAATGCAAGAAATCTTCAAAATGATGAGATCGCAAAAGGTGACTCTAGTAATGATGCTCTAATGCAAGCCATGTAATAAGTACGTCTAAAAACATGAGAAAAACATGCTAAAAGTGTCAACATAATGTTGGTGAGTTTATAGGTTTAAGGAAATGTAAATATAAAGTGTGGACCACAAGATTTCTGCGACAACTGTAATCTAAATAAGATTATTACAAGTATTACTATTTTTTTATTATTTTTTTAGAACGACAAATTGTATAACCAATACCACCTATCTCACAATATCTATCTCACATGTCTCCAATGAGACTTGAACCCACAACTTCTAGGTTGATGTGCCAATCATATACCGCTGGGCCAAGAGGCTTTGGTGAAAATTATTACTATTACACTAAGCTCATGACACCGAAGCCTTGACAGTTAGTTTATGTGATCACCACAAACAGGTGCCTTGCCAAGCACCTGTGCAACATCAAATGAAATGCGTCCGTTTGAATAGTTGGAGCGACCGACCCGGAAGGGGGTGTTTACCCCCAATAGATCTATTCACAACATTCATGCTTACAAAGTATTTAACGGTTCATGATTGTAGGGAGTTTAATGGCAAATGTGTTAACTTAGTCAAATTGTATATGTTTTATGTACTTGTGTCCATATGTAAAACCAAGCAACGTATTCTTACCCCAAAGTATTTCAAAACAAATATAAACATGTAAAAGTAGGGCTATTAAACTCACCTTGTGTAAATATTGAATACAGGGAATGATAAGTGATGATGTACCCTTCGAACAGCTCGAAGGACACTCCTCCGAGACGTGTCAAAGCCCTTCTATTCGAAGGCCCAAGTTAGGATTCCAGAACATCCACAGGCGTCAAACCATTCGTAAGCACGAAGGTTACCTACGGGGAATTCGCTATTCGAAGCCCTAAGCCCTTCGGGGTATGGCTGACGAAGGAGTAACGGATAGGAGCACCTCCTGACTTGGTCAAACCCACGATCTCCCTCTCTTTCCTGGCTTCCCCGCCAAGCTTGAGAACGTGGGTCACTAAGCCCTAGCGGTTACCCACAATCATGGACGCCCCCATGATCTCCGACATTCGCGCAGAAGTGCCCCTAACCCTATTTCTTCCACTATAAATAGGTTGGTCGGGAAATGGATTATGGTATGCTCATTTCACACTCATCTCTTTACTTACACACATTTATACAACCATAACTCATACTTACTCTCACGCCGGAGGTGGTTCGCAGGGCCCTACCCCACGCGTAATCACTTAACGTAGTGTTTCGTATTTCTTATTCTCAGGTGAAAGACAAGTCTTGGCTGGAACATACACCCCTTATACCTTTGATCATCATCAAAGCCTGGTAGTGCAATCTATTGTACAATCAATAAGTATATCAACGAACAAGTGATCCTAACCGCAACCTTAGCAAATAAATCGTTTTAGAAAAATGAAATATGTAATAGATGCATATAAGTTTTACAAAGTTTTGTCACTTTTATACATTTGTGGTGAGGTTTTAATAAGTTACGTCGGTTTAAAGTTTAATAAAAATAGACAAAGCATGTTTTTAATAACTAATACTTTTAAACTAAAAATAATGTCGCTAATTGAAATAAAGCCCATCTTAAAATGTGTATATCTACTTCATTTCTATCTCCTTTTTTACCTATTAAACTCTTTAAATGTAGATAAATATGTCTACTTTTGATAAATCAAAGGCATGGTTTGTGAAAACATGTTTTAGTTATATATTTTTACCAGAATATTTTCGGACCTGCTGTTAGCATTTTTCAAAACTTCCAACTTAATCGGACTAGATCTTACTTGTTTTCTAATGAAATCACTTGGTTCAAAAGCCTTGATTTATTGTTTTTGAGTCTAGTTTCCAAAAATATGGGTCATTTTTTCAGATCTTTACCAATTATTTTATAAAATCAAAAGTATACACGTATGTTAAAGCTGTTAAAAATCAGAAACCATAACCTAACTTGTTCGGGCCGTATTTTATTCGTTACTTATCTTCACGGTTTCATACAACTCTTAGAGTTTAATTTAAAGTCTTATCTACAAAAGTCTCAACTGGATTAACATGCCAATTTGCCTTCAAAGTAATGATTTTTATGATCCAAATCTGGTACTCAAAATCTCGTCGGTTTTGACTAACAGTAGCATATGATTTATTTAAAAAGCAATACTCAATAAACTCAAAAAGTTATGAACTTTGATGTGGAATACCCTAAGACATATATCAAGCTGGGGGTAAAAAGGAATTTGTCTCAGAAAATTTATAAAGTGGTTTTCTATAGTGATAATCATGACTGAAAATCTGTGACAGATTTGATGTTTATTAAGTTAATCTTTAGCTAAATTTCAACACCCAAATCATATGATGGTGATACAAAAAAAGACATGAAATGATATGTAAACATAACATGAGTATGGAAATAGGTCTAGGATGCTTAAAACTCAGTTGGTGATGAATGATCAAGAACGATGCACAAAAAAACCCAAATAACTAACTAAAAACCATAACTTCTGCTTCCAAAAACCCTAGATCTTCAAATAAACCCTTAATCAATTTTTCCCAATATCAAAATAACCTTGTTTTTGCGTTAGGACCAACTAAGATTTAGATAAAATGAAATTATTTTTGTCTAGCTACAAGACTCATAAATAAAGAAAAGCGCTTCGTGGGAGGCAACTCATGCTTAATTTTTTGCTTGTTTTGTGTGTCGTATATCTTTTTCATTGTTGTTTATTCTCATGTTTGTCTTTGTGAAAATGTTTTATTTTGTCTTTAACCTCGTCTTAATTACATATAAAAGTATTTTACAAAAATATAAGTGTAGGGAAGATCACATACGTTTTTAAAGAACATGAATATAAGAATTGCAATTAGCGAAATTGATATATATGTGTGTTTGTTAGAGTCAAATGCTTGTATCGAGTCATAATAGATGTTTTGCAGGAATTTTTCCAGATTCTAAAGATGTAAATTTTCAGAATTTTTCCAGAAAAACGCAGCAGACCAGTTTCTGTCAGGACAACCGAACGGCGTCAGGATTAAAGCCTGACGACGTCAGGCTATGCGTAAAACAGTTTATTGGTTTTTTCCGTTTTCAGTGCTACTTAAAAAATTTTAGAAATTCTCAGGTCTTAATTTTTTAGAAAAACTACAAACATCCATTCCACAAGCATTATATCTTACTTGCTTTCTAGTGTAGTTGTGTCATATATAGTTTTACCCCCGATTTTATGCAAAGGTTTCGTTTGTTTTCTTATAAGCAAGGTTGTCAAGATCGGGATCCTACCCAGGATCGTTTTCGTCTTTGCAAGATCGTGATCGTAAGATCGGATCGGGATCTTAAGATCCTACTCTAATGTTATTATTTAACAGTTTATGTAATTTTATACAAATCTACAAATTCTAATACATTATAACCATAAAATACTATGAATGTTTCATATAAATGTTGTTCTAAATTATGATTATAAAATGTTTAAAGAGATTAACATGTTGTTTTTTGAATTTTACAAATAAACAACCCATAAATTTGTAGTTTTTTAATTAGTTTGTAATCCGTGAAAAGTAAGATCGGATCGGATTAGATCGTAAGATCGTATGGTTAAGATCCGGATCCTATAAGATCTTAAGCTTGCAAAGATCCTATGTAGGATCTGGATCGTTTTTGCTTTGCAGTATCGTAAAATCGTAAGATCCTAAGATCAAGATCGGGATCCTGACAACCATGCTTATAAGTGTGAAAGTGATATTTGGCAAGAAGAAGAAACACTCATTAGATGAAGCTTATCACTTATGCATTCTTCTTGGAAAAGAATTTAACCGCAACTTCACACGGATCCTACCGAGCTAATCAGGGGAGTACTAGTTTCTGTTCCTTACTTACCTTCCTTTATCATAACTTTGATACTTTCGGGAAACACTAGGGACAATGTTCAGTTTAAGTGTAGGGAGGGAGAATAAAACGGGAACTTAGAAACTATTCACTCACTTGATTATTTGTCTTGTCCTTGGTAATTTGTGTAATAAACTATGAGAAATATTCGTTAGGCAATTTTAGCACCAAATTTTTTTTTATGACATGTATGAGCTAAACTTTAGTCTTAATAAAGCGTCTCATGGATAGGAGTTATATAACTAGCACAAAAACCGTTTACCACTCAAATTCTACTAATGTGCTATTTCATCCTGCTTTTAATATTTATAAAACTTAGATAACTTAGGATAAACACACACTAACGGGCAGAGAACCCGATCAAATGTAGTAAAGCCTTAGGTAAATCCGAGTATCGTCCCAAGAGAGCTGTGACCTTGAAAGAAATACGATGATTAGAAATGATATTGATAATATATTGGTATAATTCATCGATATGCTATTGTTCCATACACACGGATACCAGAAATTTAGGAAAAAGAGATAGATAAACGAAGCTTAACAAAGAATAAAAATATGAATTGATTCTCAATATAAAGGTTCAATATAGTGGTTAATTATCACTAGACTCCTTTGTTCAATTCGTTATGGCCTATGGTTCTTAGATTCCTCACCAAGATGAACAGGTCACCCGGGATCATTCGGCAACCTAATGGAAGTCATTAAGTGCCAAATCTGCTAGATCTAGTCTGCGGAAACCCGGCCGTTAGGAACTTAGATTTCCCCTAACCTCTTAAATACCTCCACTTGATAGGTGATCATTTGGTCGCCAAGCATGAAGAGTGGTTGTACTATGGCCAATTCCTCCCACTGCCAATCTATCGTGGGGTCAGTTGGTCATATCTCCCAGCCCTTTAGATACTACCAAGCTTATAACATTACCAAGAGTAGCGATCTATGATAAGACTAGCAAATGTCAATAAAGAATTAAAGAGAATATCAATAACATAAATGCAAACTTCAATTAATAACATGAATTCATAGAATAAGTCCTAGAAAAATATAAAAGGAATTCAAACTCGAATACAATGGAAATCGTAGACGAGAACTTCTTTATTCGATGCTCCTAAGCCATGCTTATTCTTATGTTTTTTATCTCCCCAAACCCTAGAAGGTTTGGGAAAGGAGAGATGATTAAAACTGGTGAAACCTTCAACTATTTATAGGCTCCACTACTAGTTACGGCGTAACATTTATTAGGTAGTTACGCCATAACTCTCCAATTCTTGTGCTTATCCATGGTTACGGCATAACCTGAGCTGGGGTTACGCCGTAGCCTTTGTAAATCATATGTATTTCTTCATTACGGCGTAACCTGAGCTGAGGGTTACGCCGTAGTCTTCGTTATTTAGATGTTTATTCGCTTTTACGGTGTAACCTGAGCTGAGGGTTACGCCGTAGTCTTCATAATCATAGTTACGTCGTAACTTCATCACTTGGTTATGCCGTAGTTGAGAGACAACTCGTCCATAGGGCTTGAAAACGTCCAATTACTGCTTCCTTGCCTAAAATAGGTCCTGAAATGAAATAACAAGGAATAAGGATGTTTTCACTAGCATTTTACTCAAAATGTGATGATAAAGGAGGAAATTAACGCTTAAAAAATAAGGACTATTTGATGTTATCAAATATCCCCTTACTTGAACTCTACTTTCCTTCAAGTAGACTATTTTAGACTGTAAAAGATACATCCCCTAGGAATGTTCAGTTAAGATTTTCATGCTAGAATATTTATAAGAGCCGAACACCTCACGAAATGGGAATGAAAACACACTCACTCTCATCCTAATCTAACTGTTAATTTCGGGGTGATCACTCAATTGCACGGACATAGTAAGTATTCTATCATAAGCTTGGAAATTACACACAACTCCACCACTAGAGCCAAGGTTAAAATAGATTTTAGAAAGCAATGTTGGGTGATAGTGATTCAAAGGCTTTCGGGTAGTGTCATTACTAACGTGTCACGGCGAAGTGGACAAAATCAATGATACATGACCAAATCCATGGCCAAGACATCAAGGATTGCTCGCTGCATCACCTAGACACGCTTCACGACAAAAAGGGTAAGGTAAGGCATGAGATATTTTAATGGGTGAAAAGAAAAAGAAAGCAAATAGTCTTAGCTTAAAACCGAGTTGCCATCGCTCCACCGTTTATTCGAGGTTTATCTTCATATGACCAATATGTGTCACTGGAATCCATCATTATTCTTTCTTGAACTAGTCTTCCAACCTTCAAATGTGATCGAGAAGTTTATTCTCAATGCCAATTTCATTAATTCATATAGTACTTATAATTTTCCGCACTTTTGTCAATCAACGTAGACATATATATATATATATATATATATATATATATATATATATATATATATATATATATATATATATATATATATTTAAACATAGATGCATCCCCACTTGAACCCTGAGCATAAAGAGATAATTAGGGGTCTTCAACGATATTAAATAAGATGTAGCTGATTTGGTACGTCTTCCAAAACTTATATTCAAACCTCGAACTAGGGCGAACAATGACTTCAAGATAAAAGATAAGACTACACGGTAGGCTAACGTGTAAGGTTTTAACGAAAATAAGGGCTAGAAAATGAAAGGATAGGCTCAAAAAGGGTGTAACTAGGGGTATCTTGCACTAAAGGAGAGTGCAACAAAAAAGGGTTAACACGGAGGTCGAAATGTCAATGTGACTAGTCGATAAACACACATAAGTAAATACATATGGGCTATTTGGGTTTAATCCTAAAACATTTACTTTTTTCAAATCGCCTTTTCCAAATGCACCAAGCTAACTTGATATACTACTCGTCTATGGTCTCGAAGTGATGTAAAAGCCAAGTTCTAAAGTTTACAATACTATCGGCACACTCAATATTTGGTAGATTTGGGTAAAATGGGAAAACGGAAAGGCTAAATCTTACCAATGACATTAAGGGTTATAGTGTGCTCGGCCTTTTGTAATTCTAGATTGGTTAAAAATATGACAATTTTTTTTTCTTCAAATGAGCTTAAAATTTTAAAAACAAACTAGAAAATTAAGGCAAGTAGGCAAAGTAATCATACACTTCATTTCTATTCCTATCCCCCTCTTGAAGTGTACAAAGTCCCATTTGTACGAAAAAAAAGAAGAAAAATAAAATAGAAATGAAAAATAACCGAGAAAGAAATAAACTCCCCTCTCAAACGCTTGCCCAAGATGTCTCACTAAAGGTTGAAGGTGGGTCACGAGGTTGCTAATGAGTATCATATCCGGAGATTACGCCTTAACTATTGGGTTGCCAAAAGTTTTCCTACTGCTGCATAGGTTACGGCGTAATTGATCCAAAGGTTACACCGTAATTCGCATCACAGAACCAGGACCTGCACATAATACATGGAAAATTTTGTACCCAAGGGTACAATCGATAATCAAGCATACAAATATCCTAATAATTCAGTTATTACAGACATATGTTTTAAATGGTTTCAAATTGTTCCAACAAACAAGGGAATCAATCATCCCTGTGAAGATCGTGATCCATGGAGTGAAACTGGGTTGGGTCGAACGGGGTGCTTGTGGTGCTTCCTGGAGTGGGCTCGGCCTGCATGAATGCCACTCCTCCTTGGATGCCAATGTCGGGGATGTCGGGCTGGTACACATACCCCGGTCCATGTCATCTAGGGTGGCTTAAGTGCATGCTCTGGAGCATTTGGCTTGTACGATCTGCACTCCAGTTGAAGAAATCCTGATGGATTTGCTGCACTTGATCCATTGTACCTGCAAAACCCTCAAATTGGTTACTTAGTCCATATAAACCCACTCCAAGGCTATCAATTTCCTCTTTGAAGTGGGTAGCCATCCCCTCGATTCGCTCATCGATAATCTGTAACCTTTCCCCAACATTAATGTGTGCCTTTCTTCGACCCCTGGGCACACGTTCCTTAGCATCCTCTTGGGCTTCTCCAGCACCGCCAGCACCACTACCTTCCCCGACTTCTCTCCTTGGGGCTAATCCAGCTAAACCAATCACTCCATACACGTCTTGGGTGCAAATCCTGAAATCAACTAGCTTATTCAACCCAATCAAGCTAGTCTCCCTACCATGGGATACCCAAGCCAACGCCACATTAGCCATAGCTCCTTGCTAACCTCCCAATGAAATGAGCCCCCTGAATTGGGCTCCTCGCTGTGAACCCCTTAGCACCACCGCCCATGAACCTCGCCAAATAGTTGGGGACATCGATGTGATTTCCCCCATCCATCCCTTTCATGAGGTACAAATCGTCCATGGTCATTTTCTCATTGGCAGAGTGCCTTGCTCGAATAGAGCAAGCAAGAAGTCGGTGCACCAAACGATGAATGGGGTTCCTTACCATTGTGTAGGTTGGTGGGTACTTAGAATTGTATCCATCCATAACAGAGATCGGTTGAAATAGGCGGCGGTATCATGAGTGTCAGGCCTATGCCTCCAACAAGTGTTGTAAAACATTTGGAAGGCTTCAGATTCCATTTTATCATGCGTATATAAGCCCATTCTCTCAGTGAATTGCCTTAAAGTAAAACGCCTTCTCACACCCCCCAATTGGAAAAACAACGAATCGGCATTATCATCCTCAATCTCATTTTGGAACTCAACACTAGCAAGAAATTCCCGAACATATTCTGGAATGACCGGCTCGGTGATCCTAAAAAGCCTTATCCAAGCATTGCAAGTGAACTCCCCCTGCGAACATGTGTACTTAATCTTGCCAAATTTCCTCAACTTTCTTCCAGCAGCCCCATTGGCCATACTATCAAACGCCTCAAAATCCAAGGCTTCAGGTTGACTAATGTCTTTCCTCCTTAACTTCTCGTACTCATCAAGGCATATTTGACTAATTCCTGCATCTTGGTATGCCAAAAACCTGACCCACTCAGCGGGGTTGTTTGCTCCTACAAAGAAAACAGATAAGAGTTAAATGCAAACCCTACTGATTTACTAGTTACGACGTAACCAACATTACAGGTTATGCCGTAATTATATTATTCAACCAGTTACGGCGCAACATAACACAACGGTTACGTCGTAATTACACACTCAAGCAGTTACGGCGTAACTTATCCCCAGGTTACGCCGTAACCTTCCCCAGAAACTCAGCACCACAGATGGTCTAATTTAGCAATAGATTACGCCGGAACCATCAATTTTTTCCATGTGGTAAAAAGTATAAATAATTTTTTAACCTATTAGTGCTGAGGGACCGTGCCTAACCCACTAGGTTTGTGTTTGACCCAAAACCCTTTTAAATTAAGTCATAACATCCTAAACGACCCATAATGATAGGACACGAATCAAAATAACATGGGGAATTCATCATAATTATCAATTAATCAAACCAATAGAAATAAAATAATCAAATAAGCAAGATCCCCAAATATTAAAATATAAACCCTAATTGAATAATAGAAAGAAACGAATCAAAAAGAGTAGTAATAGATCTTACCAGCCATGGTTTGAATGACGAGATGAAGAAATCTTGATAGAAAATTTTTGAGAGAAAAAGTTACTGTTTTGGTAGGCGGTGAAACGAGTTTATGTAAAACCTAGTTTTTCATCCGTATAAGGTTTTATACCGCCAAGAGGTTACGCCGTAATTAGGAAATTAGTTACGCCGTAACTAATATTTTCAGATTAATAATTATTGCAAAAGGGTTACGTCGTAATCCTAAAATAGATTACGCCGTAACTAAATAATTATAATTTTTATAATTATTTAATGGTTACGTCGTAACTCTTAACAGACGTTACGCCGTAACTAATAGCTTAAAATGAGTAAAATTGCAACACGAGAGATTGAGATACGTACCTTGGTTTGAAAGTGCTCAAATCTCTTATTTAGGTGAATATGATATACCTTAGATCTTCCATTAACTGCTCCCCGGCAGCGGCGCCAAAAAGCTGTTGTGCTATTTGATATGTGCTTAAACACATATATTTTGTTTATCAAAACTGACCCAAAATAACCAAGAAAAGAGCCGTTTATTGCTAATATTTGATGGTTTCTTGAGTTTATGCACGCAAGGTGTACGGATATGACAAAACAGACAAAAGAAAGCCAAAACCGAAGAAAACCGAGCACGAGATAAAGAAGAGTGCAAAAGCTGAGGCTAGGAAAGTAATTTGCAAGTTTGGATAATCAATTCTCAAAATGGCGCTTTTAGTCCCGAAGATTCAGAACTCACATGTTTGGTCCTTGGAATTTTCAAAGATGGAAAAAATGGTCCTTGGATTATTTGAGAATTACAAGTTTAACCCTTGAAAGAGATTTTCAGAATTACAACTTTGGTCCCTGGAATTTCAGATCTTACATCTTTAGTCCTTAAACTACACCTTGGGTCCAATATTAATCCTAAAGCCCAAGATACCAAAGGCCCAAGTAGAGCCCAACCTATACCCAGTCCAGTCAAATAACCCAACCCGTGACCCTAATATCCTAACCCGTATACCCAAACGAACCCCGGTCAAACCCACCCTTATACCCGGTCAAACGAAACCAAATTAATATTAAAAATCAAACCCGCCAAGAACACCCCCAAAATCCCCAGCAACCAAGAACCCTAATATACCCTTTGCTTCAATTCACAAAAATAAACCAATTAGAGGGTATAATTGTCTTTTCGACTGACACATGACTGACACACGGATGCCAGCCTGGCAATCCGTGTGTCATTCCATCCATTCTCTCCTCTGATTGGTTGAAGTAACGTGGGGGTGTCTATCCAATGGCTGAGATTAAAGGGATGAGGTGGAGAATGATCCAAGGGACAGAAAAGCTCGTGAGAAAACACACTTGTATCCTTCCGCATCCTTCAAGACCTCAAGAGCTCAAGCAATGGCTATATAAACCCCTTCCTTCACAGATGGATTTTAAAAGGAGAGTAGGAGTAGAATAGGTTAAATTTCTGAGTAACTTTGTATTTCTTAATGTTTTTAGTTTAAATTCAGCTTTTAAATTTCGCATTTTGTACTCAACTTTTATTATCAATATAATCATTTTTGCTTGAATTCTCATTTTAAATTCTGTTTTTATAATTACATCAGCTGTTATAAGATAATATAAGCTCACTTTAGCTTAAAAATTCTCACTACTCAGTTCCTACTCTCATTTACATTCAATCAATAAAAAGTCAAAGGGTGCTTATATGATTCAGTTGCTGATATGGAGATGAATTTGGGTTGAATCAGAATTAATTTGGGTTGAAATTAGGTTTAGATTGGCTATTTGATTTATTGGCAAACCATAGTGGTTGGACCACTGATGAGTGTGTAAATACTCATCATTTTTGGGTCAATCTGAACTGCAAAACGTTTAAAAATGCTTAGAAATGCATCAAAATTTTGAAAATATTCCAAAATTGCATTTTATATGTTTCAGATGCAAAATGTTCAAAATCCGATGAAAAATGAGCAAAGTTTGCATAATTGGCAGTTTCAGTCCCCCAAGTTTCAAAAATTGTCAAAAATAGTCCCTGAGCACATAATTTCAAAAGAAAAATCACCAAAGGTCCTTTTAAAATCATAACTTGTCAAAATTAGTCCTTTGGTGAAAAATATAAAAAGTTTGAGAAAATTACAAGAATGGTCCTTCAAGTTTGAAATTTGGCAAAAATGGCCCTTGGAAATTTGAAAATGGCAAGATTGGTCATTGTACTTTTTGATTGTCACTTTTGGTCCCTTGAAACATCTTTGATGAATTGGCAGCTTAGGCCCCTTGAATTTCAGAATTTACACTAATGGTCCTTATCATTTAAACCCTTGTCAAACCAATTTTGGACCCTGCCATATCTTTGGACCCCCTGTCATAATACATTTTGAACCCCCCTTGGTCAAACTAACCATGGCGCAAAAGTCTCCCCCTCCCAACTGCTATCCTGCAACAAGCCACAACCCATCCCCCCTCCTCAACTCCACTCAACCATGTTCCCCCCCACCTCAACAAGCCTCCAAGATGCATTTAATGCACCTCCCCCCTCCTCACTCAACCCCAACTGTCAATTACCTCTTTTTGGCGCCAAAATCCATTTAAACGGCTAGGATCGCTTGAAATCATCGTAAGGTTGAGATTAATGCTGGGAATTGGTCAGAGAGGAGAGAGAAGATGTTTGGTTTATAAAAAGATAGCAAAGGGAAGCAAGAAGGAGGAGAGTAGTTTAGTTTTATTTTCACTTATGTCGTTTTTTATTCAAAGCTTTTAATTTAATGTAATATCTAAAATATTTTGTTTCTAAGTATCAAAGTAAGGTATTTGTATCTGTATAATCAACTTTTAAGTATCAATGCAAGTTATTGTTCACATTTCAAATTTATACATCACTGTTGGTATTTTCAGTTTTTATTTCTTACAACCAAGCTTCAATAAGCTTGTTTCTCAGTTCTAATAAGTTTACACAAGCTTATCATAGCTTTTTGTAAGCTTTAGTTCAAGTTTTTAGCAAGTTTGGACATTGGTCAATATAAGTCAAACTGGGTCAAATGGCAATGGAAATGGTCAATGGGTGATGCAGTGTTGGAATTGAGTTGTTTTTGAGTTAATGGGTTGATCAAACTAGGGTAGTGATCCTTTGGTTACTTGTTTCAAGCCATAGTGGCTAGGACCCTTTGTAAGTAATTTTCAAGATTTCTTAGCATAATCTTCAATTGTTGTCATAACTGGTTAAATCTTGTTTAAGTAGCTGTATTTAGGACTTATAGACTTAGCTTGATCATTGATACAACTTTGGTCAGAGTTTGTCTCATTAAATTGTCAAACAGTTGATGTAAGGTGTGTTTGGGATTGCTGTTTTAATCATTGTAGAGGCTAGCTCAATGGTTTAAATCTGTTGGTTCATACTTGTCAAGTTTATTTACACTCAAATCTGTCTTCATTTGGTGCCTGCACATCACCAAAGTCAAAAATCACATCTAACTTTCTTAACATGTTCACTGTTGAGATTTTTAATTAGTAAACTCTTGTTTTGTATTTAAAAGTAATAAACATAGCTAGCAGTAGTGTCATTTCATCATTATACATCATGATCAGTCCTAAAATTGAATCCAAAACTCAAAAAAGTCAAAGTTTCATTTTCACTTCAAAAGTCAAAAACTAAAAAGTGGTTTTAGCCAATCGAGAGTGATTTTTCTTAGATTCATTTGAGCCTAATTAGTGAAACTTGTTGATTTAAAATCTCCAACTGGTCTACTCTCTTATTAGCATTTTTATATATTTTTGTGGAATTTTTATAAGGTTCAAAAATGCTTGTCAAGAAGGTGTTAGTGCCCTGTGTACAGGTGCTTGAACTGCCGCGGGACTTGTGCAGTTCTTGCAGACCTTGCACAGAGCTAATCTTAGCTCACCTTGGTCTGTATTTTGGTTTACAAGGTCTCACCTAGGTCTAGTGTAAGTTCTAAGTTTTGGTTTTTAGTTGCTAGCTTATTTGATTGCTTATTCTGGGCTTAAAGTAGGTACCCAAATCTGTTTTAGCTTATAAATTCAAAAACACCAAATCTGTTAATCTTGCAATTCAGTAGCTATGGCTTGTTGTTTTTAGTTGCATTTGAGTTATTGTAGCATAGTTTGGCTTCTGTAAACAGTTGGTGGCTTATTTTGCCCATTTGGCTTATTCAAGTGCTTATTGATAAGCCCTTGGCTCATCAGTTCCTTATTCCTCCATACAAGCCCCTGTTTTTCCAATTTTCCTAGCTTCCTAATATTATTTTAGACTTTTCCTGAAATTTTCAGATTTTTCCAAGTCAGTTTGCTATTTTTCTTGATTTTAATTAGTTTTTAAGCATTTTTAATTAGCTTTAAATACAATTAATTAAGAAAAGGTTCAAAAAAATAATTTTTCATTTTTCTTAAGTTTGGATAAATATAAAAAGCCAAAAAAATAATTTTCTAGATTTTTCTTGGTTAAATTTGTATTTTTAAGTAATTTAATTAGTTTTTAATGGTTTAAAATTCCTAGAAAATCCAAAAATAATCAGAAAAATACAAAAATAGTTTTGAAAATTCTATTTTGATATTTTAGATTTTTCTAAGTCTTAATTTTATTTTTCTAGCTTTATTTCCTAATTTCTTGTATTTTAGGTAAATATTTAATAGTTAAAAATAGTTTTTAATTAATAATAATTAATTAAATAGTTGTAAAAATAATTTTCTTTTTCTAATAATTTTCTTTTATCATTAGGATTGTAAAAATATCATTTTCATATTTTTAGGATTAATATTGTGTAAGTTTCACATTTTTATTTGTACGTCGCGTAGTTTTTAAATTAAGTTTTATAAAAACATAAAAACAAAAACATCATTTTGAAAATAGTGATAGCGTTCATTTAATATTTTTTATCTTTTTAACTGTCTTTAATTTGCATTTAAGCCTCTGTAATTTGTTGGCTTTTTCCGTAGTTATAATCTTATCAAATCCCTCTTTCGTTCAAATCTTTCGATCACTTTACGTTTGATAATCCATTGCACAGCTCGCTGGGACATAACGACCAGGGGAAACACTATACTCCCCTGATCTTCATTGAGTTCGTTCCTGAGCCGTTTTAAGTTTGTTATGCGCCATTCACAAGTGGCGGAACTTGAGTGATAAACTTGACTATTCAGGCGCATCAAATTTTACGCCGCGCCGGGAGTTGTCTGATTATCTTCCATCTAGCAGATTAGTAGTTTGAATACTCACTCTTTGTTTATACCATCCATCTATCATCTATATATATATCCATATTTTCTTATAAAAAATCCAAAAACCCAAAACATCCAAAACGTATAAAACACAAAAATATTTTTCTTTTGTTTCTATATATGTATCAAATATAAAAAAAATACAAAAAGATTTGTCGTTTTCTTTAATAATAACAACTTAAAAGATTACCACCACAAACCAAGGCAGTGCACTACCTAAGCGGGGTGTACCATAATAAGTTCCGAACTAAAGATTTAAAACTTGCCTCTGTGTCCTTGTGATTGGTGTACCTTTTTCAAAGAAGCCATTCATCTTGTGATTATTGGTTAAGTTCACTGTTGTTTTGCCTCGAGTTTGTTTTAATTGATTTTGTTGTTATATATACTTATCATAATCAAAACCCAAAAGATTCTTCTTCCCCATTTTCATAATTCTTATTATTTCCTTGAGTTACGACTAGTGTATGCGCACTCGCTCGCAAGCTCGTAGACGTAACCATAACCAAGCAAACGTCCGAGATACGCAGTTGAACATCCCACCATGTCTGAATCCAAAGGAAGGACCTCAAGTCCAACCCGATCCACAAAATCCAGCTCCCGATCTCCGTGGAGGAGCTCTGCCAACCCACGATGAATGGACGGGGCGGTCCAATTGCCCCAGTCAACATCGAGGCAACGGATTTTGGACTTAAGCATCACATGATTCAACAAGTCCAAAGTTTTTGCCAATTTCACGGATCACCGGGTGAAGATGCCAACAAGCATCTTGACAAGTTTCTCACTGTCACCCAAAGTATGAAGCAAAATGGGGTCACCGATGACGCCTTCGCTATACCTCTTTCCTTATTCCTTGACGCTTCATGCCACCGCATGGTTTGATCGTCTTCCCAAGAACTCAATCCATAGTTTCGATGAAATGATCTCCAAGTACTTGGCGAAATATTTTCGCCGATGGTGACGAAACTAAGGAATGAAATAAGCAATTTTAGGCAGCTTCCCGACGAGTCCTTATTCGAGGCATGGGAACGCTATAAGCTTTCAATTGACCGATGTCCGAACCACAACATGTTGCTTGTCACCCAAATAGATACATTCTATAACGGGTTAACACTGAGACATCGTGACACAATCAATGCCGCTGCCGGTGGTACCTTTATGAAAAGGCGACCCGAAGAGTGCTATGATCTCATCGAAATATGACTCCACCACAATTATTGGGATTCCTCTGCCGAGAGGAGTGAGTCAGCGAGATCCACCACCCTTCCATCTTCGGAATTCACCACTCTCAACAAAAAGTTGGAAGAAATATCTACCGCCATGCTTAAAATGAATCACACAAATGCTAATCAACAAGTTAATGCCGTGAACAAGAGTTGTGAGACTTGTGGTGGTACACATCCATATTTTGAGTGTCCAGCCTCCGGTGGTTTCACTCAAGAGAGCGTATATGTCTTTGCTCAAGGTTCCTACAATTCGGGGGGTAACTCCTACCAACCGCAAGGGGACCGTAACCTTCTAAGCTATCGTTCTAATAATTACCTTGGACCACACAGGGTTTAATCAAAATCGAACAATCAAAACAGAAATAATCAGTTTAATCGAATCGAATCGGAATTTTCAAAATCAAGGTTCTCAAAATCAAGGGAACTATAATCAAAACCGATTCCAAGCTCCACAACAAAGCTTTCAAGCTCCACCTCCTCAAGCTTCCATTGACATTGTTAGTTACATCAAAAACAATGAAGCTAAAATGGTGTCCATGCAAAATCGTTACCTCTATGAGAAATGATTTTACATCTGAGATTAGAACAACTAGTAGCAAGATTGATCAACAAAATAGCAAGATCGATAGCGTGCTTGCTCTTCTCTCGAAGTCAAAAGAATCAAGCTTCAACTTCGGGATCTCTTCCAAGTAACACCATTCCCAACCCTAAGGGTGAGTTGAATGCTATTACCACTCGTAGTGGTAAATCTTATGAGGAACCCTCGATGCCTACTCCTTCTCCGTTGAAGGATGTGGAACGAGAAACCGAGGTGACAAAGGACGAGGTGCATATCTCAAGCCATGGCACAGTACGACAAGTCCAACCTTCGGTCGCCTTACTCCAATTCCGAACCCGTTGTTCCGATGACCAATCCTAAGCCTTCACTTCCTTATCCTTCAAGGCTTAATGATCAAAAGGCCCGCGACAAAACTAATCAACAAATGGAGAAGCTTATCCAAAATTTTCAAGATTTGCACTTCGAGATTAGTTTAGCGGGACTCTTCTTCTTATGCCCAAATTCGGTCCAACAATCAAAAGTCTGCTGACTAACAAGGAAAAGATTTCTGAATTGGCTAAAACTTCTTTGAATGAGAATTGTTCAAGGTTATCCTTAAAAAGCTTCCCGAAAAGCTAGGAGACCCCGGAAAATTTCTCATCCCATGTGATTTTCAAGGAATAGTTCAATGCTCCGCCTTGGCCGATCTTGGTGCAAGCATTAACTTGATGCCACACTCCATGTGGAAAAGGCTTTCATTACCTCCGCTTACACCTACATGTATGATCCTCGAGCTGCTTGCGGACGTACAAGTTCTCGTCCGCTAGGTATAGTCGAGGATGTTTGTGTGAAAGTAGGAGAATTCCATTTCCCCCGCCCGATTTTGTTGTTGTCGAATTTGATGCTGATCCCGAGTACCCTCATTCTTGGGAGGTGCTTCTTAAAAACGGGTCGTGCATTGATCGACGTTGATAAGGGGGAAATCACCTTGAGATCAAACAAGGAAGCAGTTACTTTCAATCTCGATCAAGTTACGAGATATTCCCCTAGTTATGAAGACATTTCCGTCAACATGATTGATGTCATTGACATTGTGTCGGAGGAATATTCTCAAGAACTTCTTGGATTCTCGAGTGGCAATCCCACTTCGGTTGATCCCGTCGTTGCTCTCTCTTCACATCTCTCACCCGCTTGAGGTAAGTAACTCTATTTCGGAAGAGATTGAAGCATATTTGTCTAGTGATTCGGTTTCATGGGAAATTGATCACGCCCCTATTGACATCGAGGGAGATATTCTTCTCATCGAGAAGTTTCTCAATGATGATCCCTCATCTCTCCCTCCTCAAGAACTTCATAAAGAGGAAATCAAAACGATTGAAAAATACGATGATCCTCCAGAGGTCGAACTTAAGGACTTACCACCTCATCTCGAGTATGCATTTTTGGAGGATGACAATAAATCACCCGTCATCATTGCTAAGAACTTGAGTGAGGATGAAAAAGCCGCTCTCATAAAAGTTTTGAAGTCACACAAGCGAGCCATCGCTTGGAAACTTTCCGACATCTAGGTGGTTGACCCGAGATTTGTAGTCACAAAATTCTCCTGAAGATGACTCCAAACCACGGTTCAACATCAAAGAAGAGTGAATCCTAAAATCCATGAAGTTATCAAAGCGGAAGTCATAAAACTTCTCGATGCCGGATTGATTTATCCTATCTCGGATAGTCCTTGGGTGAGCCCCGTTCATTGTGTGCCCAAAAAAGGTGGCATAACCGTTGTTGAAAATGATGAAACGAGTTGATTCCTACTCGATTGGTCACGGGATGGCGTGTTTGCATTGACTATCGAAAGTTAAATGAAGCCACCCGTAAAGACCACTTTCCTTTACCTTTCATGGATCAAATGCTTGAGAGGTTAGCGGGAAACGAATACTATTGCTTTCTCGATGGTTTCTCGGTTACTTCCAGATACCCATTGACCTGAAGATCAAGAAAAGACCACATTTACGTGTCCTTATGGAACATTTGCTTACCGACGCATGCCTTTCGGCTATGCAATGCTCCGGTACGTTCCAAAGGTGTATGATGGCCATTTTCCATGATATGATCGAAAAGACTATGGAAGTCTTTATGGATGATTTTTCGGTCTTTGGGGATTCTTTCCAAACATGCCTCTCCCATTTGGACAAAATGCTTGAACGTTGTGAAAACACGAACCTTTGTCTAAATTGGGAGAAATGTCACTTTATGGTCAAAGAAGGAATTGTCCTCGGCCATAAAATCTCTAAGAAAGGGATTGAGGTGGACAAAGCCAAAGTTGATGTTATTTCAAAGCTACCTCCTCCCACTACTGTCAAAGGAGTTAGAAGTTTCCTTGGTCATGCCGGTTTCTATCGTCGTTTCATTCAAGATTTCTCAAAAATATCCCAGCCTATGACCCGACTTCTTGAAAAAGACACTCCTTTCGTCTTCGCTAGTGAGTGCATTGAAGCGTTCCAAACTCTTAAAAAAGAAACTCACTTGAATCACCAATTCTTGTTGCCCCCGATTGGGATTTACCATTCGAGCTTATGTGCGACGCAAGTGATTTCGCCATAGGTGCAGTCTTGGGGCAACGCAAAGCTAAACATTTCCAGCCTATACACTATGCTAGCAAAACCTTGAACGAAGATCAAGCACATTACACACCTACGAGAAAAAGAATTACTAGCCGTGGTGTATGCTTTCGAGAAGTTTCGGCCATACTTGATCTTGTCCAAAAGCATAGTGTATACGGATCACTCGGCTCTCAAATATCTTTTTGCTAAGCAAGATGCTAAGCCGAGATTGCTCCGATGGATTCTCCTCCTACAAGAATTTGATATCACCATTCATGATAAAAAAGGAGCAGAGAACCTAGTGATCATCTTCCCGTCTTGAAAATCCTCATCAAGGTGTGCTCGATAAAAAGGAGATAAACGAAACGTTTCCTCTCGAGACACTTAATGTGGTATCTCATCGTGGAGATTCTAGTACCCCATGGTTTGCCGACTTTGCAAACTATCATGCGGGTAACTTTGTTGTGAAAGGGATGTCGTCCCAACAGAAAAACAAATTCTTTAAAGATGTTAAGCATTATTCTGGGCGACCCCTACTTGTTTAAGGTTTGTGCGGATCAAGTCATCCGACGGTGTGTTCACGGCCAGGAAGCCAATGACATTCTCAAGGCTTGCCATCATGGACCCACGGGGGGGACATAATGCCCCGAACTACACCGCCAAGAAGGTGTTTGATTCCGGTTTCTATTGGCCCACAATTTACAAAGATGCCCATGACCTCGTCAAATCTTGCGACTCTTGTCATGGTAACATCTCTAAAAGAGATGAAATGCCTCAAAATGCCATTCAAGTGTGCGAGATATTTGACGTATGGGGCATTGACTTTATGGGGCCGTTCCCGTCTTCTCGAGGGTACAAGTATATACTCGGGCGGTCGATACTTGTCTAAATGGGTGGAGGCGAAAGCGCTACCTACCAACGACGCCCGAGTAGTGGTGAAGTTTTTAAAGTCTCTCTTTGCCCGTTTTGGAACTCCTCGTGCCATCATTAGTGATCGCGGTACACACTTTTGCAATGACCAATTCGCAAAAGTGATGCTTAAGTACGGTGTCACCCACCGTCTCTCCACCGCGTATCACCCACAAACTAGTGGGCACGTGGAAGTTTCGAACCGTGGTTTGAAAAGAATCTTGGAGAGGACCGTAGGTGAAAATCGTGCCTCTTGGTCGGACAAATTAGAAGATGCACTTTGGGCCTTCCGTACCGCTTACAAACACCCATCGGGTGTACTCCTTACAAGCTCGTGTATGGAAAGGCGTGTCATCTCCCGATCGAGCTTGAGCACAAAGCCTATTGGGCCTTGAAGCATGCAAATTTCGACCTCGAGTCTTCGGGTGATCATCGAGGAAGTTCAACTCAACGAATTAAATGAACTCCGTGATCAAGCCTACGAGAACTCTTTGATCTACAAAGAAAAGACAAAGAAGATCCATGACTCAAAGATCAAGAACCGCTTTTTCAACGTTGGTGACCGAGTCCTTCTTTTTAATTCTAGATTGAAGATCTTCTCGGGGAAACTTAAGACTCGTTGGACTGGTCCATTCACCATTACCAAAGTGTTTCCATATGGCACCGTCGAATTATCTCAAATAGACGGGCCAAACTTCAAAGTGAATGGACATAGGTTGGAGCATTATTTTGGAGAGGACATTCCTCATGTGGTTGTCCCAGATCTACAAACTTTCCCCACGAACCAATAAATGCGGGGATCGAGTCAAGCTAGCGACTCGGGAATTAAAAACAATAGCACACTATATGGGTTTTCACCCATATTTCTGACTTCTTTCTATTTTCTACCACCCTAGTGTGGGGGGGTTGCCCCACATGTTGTGTATATAAGTTCCAAAAAAAAAAAAAAAAAAAAAAAAAAAAAACTTTCAACATAATGGCCGTAGTATTTCCCTTTTACGTTCTAAGTTTCGGCATAGGCGCCGGTACTTTGAATATTGAGGGCAATATTCATTTCTAAGTGTGGTGGGGAATTCTCACGAATTTTATCATGTAATTATACCGCCTAATTCCCCCATTTTTGGCCAAAATTTTTTTTGGAGTAAGTGTTCTACACTTACTCAATTGGTTATCAGTCCGCTTTGTCTAATAAACAAAAGGATTGGCTAATCCAGGAGCAAACGACTCTTGGTAAAGATTTATCAAATCCGTTGACGGCTTGCAATTTGCCCAAAATTGTATGGTATTCAGCTCACCATATCCTAAAAAGTGAAGAGTTGGCTAGCCCGCAAGTTTATGGCTTGTGGTAAAGGCAGTGGAAAATCCATAATTGGTATTCAGCTCACCAAAGATAATACTGATAATTTATCTAAGAGTTGGCTAGTCCAGAAGCAAACGGCTTCTGTAAAGACAAATCAAATCCTTGGAAGCTGGTGGTTTTGCTTAAAATCACATGGTTATCGTTGTACCATAGTTCTTACTTGAACTGAAACATTTGGCTACTCCAGAAGTAATGGCTTCTGGTAAAGAGATCCAAACCATTAAGTTTTTCTCAAAAGATTGCTAGGGACTAGCAATAGTTTAGTGTGGGGGATTGATGAGTGTGTAAATACTCATCATTTTTTGGTCAATCTGAACGCAAAACGTTTAAAAATGCTCAGAAATGCATCAAAATACTGAAAATATTCCAAAATTGCATTTTATATGTTTCAGATGCAAAATGTTCAAAATCAGATGAAAAATGAGCAAAGTTTGCATAATTGGCAGTTTCAGTCCCCCAAGTTTCAAAAATTGTCAAAAATAGTCCCTGAGCACATAATTTCAAAAGAAAAATCACCAAAGGTCCTTTTAAAATCATAACTTGTCAAAATTAGTCCTTTGGTGAAAAATATAAAAAGTTTGAGAAAATTACAAGAATGGTCCTTCAAGTTTGAAATTTGGCAAAAATGGCCCTTGGAAATTTGAAAATGGCAAGATTGGTCATTGTACTTTTTGATTGTCACTTTTGGTCCCTTGAAACATCTTTGATGAATTGGCAGCTTAGGCCCCTTGAATTTCAGAATTTACACTAATGGTCCTTATCATTTAAACCCTTGTCAAACCAATTTTGGACCCTGCCATATCTTTGGACCCCCTGTCATAATACATTTTGAACCCCCCTTGGTCAAACTAACCATGGCGCCAAAAGTCTCACCCTCCCAACTGCTATCCTGCAACAAGCCACAACCCATCCCCCCTCCTCAACTCCACTCAACCATGTTCCCCCCACCTCAACAAGCCTCCAAGATGCATTTAATGCACCTCCCCCCTCCTCACTCAACCCCAACTGTCAATTACCTCTTTTTGGCGCCAAAATCCATTTAAACGGCTAGGATCGCTTGAAATCATCGTAAGGTTGAGATTAATGCTGGGAATTGGTCAGAGAGGAGAGAGAAGATGTTTGGTTTATAAAAAGATAGCAAAGGGAAGCAAGAAGGAGGAGAGTAGTTTAGTTTTATTTTCACTTATGTCGTTTTTTATTCAAAGCTTTTAATTTAATGTAATATCTGAAATATTTTGTTTCTAAGTATCAAAGTAAGGTATTTGTATCTGTATAATCAACTTTTAAGTATCAATGCAAGTTATTGTTCACATTTCAAATTTATACATCACTGTTGGTATTTTCAGTTTTTATTTCTTACAACCAAGCTTCAATAAGCTTGTTTCTCAGTTCTAATAAGTTTACACAAGCTTATCATAGCTTTTTGTAAGCTTTAGTTCAAGTTTTTAGCAAGTTTGGACATTGGTCAATATAAGTCAAACTGGGTCAAATGGCAATGGAAATGGTCAATGGGTGATGCGTTGTTGAATTGAGTTGTTTGAGTTAATGGGTTGATCAAACTAGGGTAGTGATCCTTTGGTTACTTGTTTCAAGCCATAGTGGCTAGGACCCTTTGTAAGTAATTTTCAAGATTTCTTAGCATAATCTTCAATTGTTGTCATAACTGGTTAAATCTTGTTTAAGTAGCTGTATTTAGGACTTATAGACTTAGCTTGATCATTGATACAACTTTGGTCAGAGTTTGTCTCATTAAATTGGCAAAACAGTTGAATTAAGGTGTGTTTGGCATTGCTGTTTAATCTGTTGTAGAGGCTAGCTCAATGGTTTAAATCTGTTGGTTCATACTTGTCAAGTTTATTTACACTCAAATCTGTCTTCATTTGGTGCCTGCACATCACCAAAGTCAAAAATCACATCTAACTTTCTTAACAGGTTCACTGTTGAGATTTTTAATTAGTAAACTCTTGTTTTGTATTTAAAAGTAATAAACATAGCTAGCAGTAGTGTCATTTCATCATTATACATCATGATCAGTCCTTAAATTGAATCCAAAACTCAAAAAAGTCAAAGTTTCATTTTCACTTCAAAAGTCAAAAACTAAAAAAGTGGTTTTTAGCCAACTGAGAGTGATTTTTCTTAGATTCATTTCTGAGCCTAATTCAGTGAAACTTGTTGATTTAAAATCTCCAACTGGTCTACTCTCTTATTAGCATTTTTATATATTTTTGTGGAATTTTTATAAGGTTCAAAAATGCTTGTCAAGAAGGTGTTATGCCCTGTGCACAGTGCTTGACTGCACAGGACTTGTGCAGTTCTTGCAGACCTTGCACAGAGCTAATCTTAGCTCACCTTGGTCTGTATTTTGGTTTACAAGGTCTCACCTAGGTCTAGTGTAAGTTCTAAGTTTTGGTTTTTAGTTGCTAGCTTATTTGATTGCTTATTCTTGGGCTTAAAGTAGGTACCCAAATCTGTTTTAGCTTATAAATTCAAAAACACCAAATCTGTTAATCTTGCAATTCAGTAGCTATGGCTTGTTGTTTTTAGTTGCATTTGAGTTATTGTAGCATAGTTTGGCTTCTGTAAACAGTTGGTGGCTTATTTTGCCCATTTGGCTTATTCAAGTGCTTATTGATAAGCCCTTGGCTCATCAGTTCCTTATTCCTCCATACAAGCCCCTGTTTTTCCAATTTTCCTAGCTTCCTAATATTATTTTAGACTTTTCCTGAAATTTTCAGATTTTTCCAAGTCAGTTTGCTATTTTTCTTGATTTTAATTAGTTTTTAAGCATTTTTAATTAGCTTTAAATACAATTAATTAAGAAAAGGTTCAAAAAAATAATTTTTCATTTTTCTTAAGTTTGGATAAATATAAAAAGCCAAAAAAATAATTTTCTAGATTTTTCTTGGTTAAATTTGTATTTTTAAGTAATTTAATTAGTTTTTAATGGTTTAAAATTCCTAGAAAATCCAAAAATAATCAGAAAAATACAAAAATAGTTTTGAAAATTCTATTTTGATATTTTAGATTTTTCTAAGTCTTAATTTTATTTTTCTAGCTTTATTTCCTAATTTCTTGTATTTTAGGTAAATATTTAATAGTTAAAAATAGTTTTTAATTAATAATAATTAATTAAATAGTTGTAAAAATAATTTTCTTTTTCTAATAATTTTCTTTTATCATTAGGATTGTAAAAATATCATTTTCATATTTTTAGGATTAATATTGTGTAAGTTTCACATTTTTATTTGTACGTCGCGTAGTTTTTAAATTAAGTTTTATAAAAACATAAAAACAAAAACATCATTTTGAAAATAGTGATAGCGTTCATTTAATATTTTTTATCTTTTTAACTGTCTTTAATTTGCATTTAAGCCTCTGTAATTTGTTGGCTTTTTCCGTAGTTATAATCTTATCAAATCCCTCTTTCGTTCAAATCTCTCGATCACTTTACGTTTGATAATCCATTGCATAGCTCGCTGGGACATAACGACCCGGGGAAACACTATACTCCCCAGATCTTCATTGAGTTCGTTCCTGAGCCGTTTTAAGTTTGTTACTGTCTGCCATTCACAAGTGGCAGACTTGAGTGATAAAACTTGACTGTTCTGGAGCGCATCACCACTGTAAGTACTTTAAATCTGTTTCTAATTTGTTGTCTGTTCTGCACATTCAGCTTATTATAATATTGATAGTTGTAGTTGGTATTTCTGCATTATTTAGCTTTAATTTCATCACTAGAACTTGTTTTAGTTAGATTTCAGGTTTAGGATATAGTTTAGAAGTTTGAATATGCATTTAAGTTGTTATAACATAATGTTTGGATCAGGTAGCATACCTGAGATTGAGGCTCTTTCAGTAGTTTAGCTTATTAAGTTTGGTCTTAATGAGGTCTAATATAGTCATATTGGTATTTTATTTGCATTAGTAATAGCTAAAAAATCAAAATCACAATAAATCAGTTTTAATTTCCATTTCTGTGTGATTCAGTTAATCATTTCTTACATTTAGGTGTTAAACTAGTTAATCTAGCTTGCATTAGGTCCATATTATCACTAAACATCATAATCAGTTCATCATTTGGATTCAAATCTCACTTTAGTCAAATATCCATTTCTGTCATAATTAGTCAAAATTACAAACTCAGTTTTCACAAAACTTTCTGGATTTTTCATGGATTCAGTTCTGATCCAAATTAAGTGAGATTTTGGGTTTTTCAAGTTCAGTTGGTCTAGTTTGCAAAACACATTTTTGTTGAATTTTCTCAAGCTTTTATAAGCTCTTAATCAGCTCTCCTTTAGAGCTCATTTGCCCTGTTCACACTCGGCTAATACTGAGTGTGAACCAGGCAACTTCCAGACTTGGCACAGGGTTCATTCTAGATACTTAGAGTCTGCAATTTGGTTTAGTAGTTCTTAGCTTGGTGGTTTGAGTTCCACATTTGTGGTTTTCACTTTGGCTTATTAGATAAGCTGGTACATGAGCTTAAAGTAGGGCATTAGAGGCTTGTTTGGCTCAAGTAGTAATTAACTTAAATCCTTTGAGGTTTGCTTATTTGGGGTTAGAAATAGTTGTAATCAGTTGCTTTAAGGTAGTTATAGCTTAATCTAGCTTCTGTATTGATTTGGTGCCTTTTATTGTTCATTAGCTTATTATTAAGTGCTTATTCATAAGTCAGTTACACTACAGCTGCTATTTCTCACACATAAGCATAGGTTTTTATATTTTTTATAGATTTAGAATATAATTTTAGAATTTTCCTGAATTTTTCATATTTTTCCAGCATTGTTTACTATTTTTCTTATTTTAAATCAGTTTTTAGGACTTTTTAAATAGCTTTTAATACAAATAAATCAGAAAAGCTTCAAAAAAATAAGTTTTCAATTTTCATAGATTAAGATAAATATAAAAAGCAAAAAAATAATTTTTCCAGATTTTTCCTAGTTTAATTTTTAATTTTTAGCATTTAAATTAGTTTTAAATAGTTTTTAATTCATAGAAATTCAAATAATCATCAGAAAAATACAAATTCAGTTTTGAAAAGTATTTTGAGTTATTTTAGATTTTTGAAAAATAGTTTCATAATTTTCACCTTTATTTTAATAATTTTTAGTATTTTTAATTAGTTTTTAAAGTTTAAAATTAGTTCAAATAAATTCGAGAAAAATCCTAAAAATTAGTTTTAATTCTTAATTAAGTTTTAAATATAATTTTTAGAGTAAAAATATTTTTAGATCATTTTTAAGACTTATTTTGGTATTAGTTGCATTTTATTTACGTTTCATTTTAGTTTTATTCGCGTATTTAGGATTCCCCGTAGTGTAATTTCCCTTTTATGCTCCCCTTGCCCCGTAGATTAGAAAATTCCAAACTATCCCCTTTTCCCATTCAAATCCCGATAAGCGCGACGTGAGTTGGAAATTCCATTCAACCCTCGTTCGGAACGATCTCGGTGCTCAAACCTAACACGTTTGAGTTACCCATATACTACACACTTCTCTATTATTGGTTTCCCGAGTGAATCAATTTTTGGCGCCGCTGCCGGGGAGGGCTTGTAGCAAGTTTTCGTATTCCGCTCAATCACGTGCATTTGAAGATCCTTCCCCGAGTGAAGTTACCGTCGTTTTTGTATATATATCTTTTTCAAAAACCCAAAAACATCTAAAAAACCAAAACATTCTTCCTAGAGTGTTTACAAAACCATAAAAATTAAAAAACCAACAAAAGAAACTGAAACGTCAATTGTTACGTCGGCTCACCTTGAAGGTACAACCTATACATGGGGTATAAGGAAAGTCTTGACATTAAATTGCAGACTGAAGAACGATCCACTCTTCGTTCCCGCTCCGCTGCGCGAACTTTTGAGAGCTACCCGAGCACCGTTGACGCGACGGTTACAAAAATATTGTGTTTTCAAGGTTTTCTTAATTATAAAAACCCAAAAAGATTTCCCTTTTCAAAATTTGTTTAAAACCCAAAAAATATTCTTCTTTATCCTCTAACCCGATAATTCTTTCTCCTTAACCCTCTATATGTTTATTCTCATGGATACGATCGATTTTCGTCATTGTTTTCATTGCCAAAGCCGTATGGAAGAAAATCTATATCGATGTTTGAAATGTATTTGCGACTGGTGCGGAAATAATTGTCGAGATGGATTTTGTAATGTATGCCAGAATTTTATTAATCCAAATCCAGATCTCGCCCGTCTTTATGCACGTCTAGAACAAAAGGGTACTCTTCATAATGATGTTGATATAATAGCATGGTGGAAGAATTTACTTGAAGAACCTTCGATTCCTACTCCTTCTCCGGTGAGGGACATGGAATATGTTTCTGAGCCGAGTGAATCCCGTTCAAGAACCAGAGCCTATCACGGAAATGGTGGAAATAGCTAAATCTTATCCGGATAATTCTTCGATTTATCAGCTCTTGTGCATATGGTGTAGCGGACCTGAATATGGTGGGAATTGTCCGGTTAGCAATGGAAAATCTGGACCCGAGTTTCACCACAATCCTTACTATGAGACAACCGATTTCCCTAACCAACCTCTGTACCATGAGCCGGAATCATACTCTTGTGAGTACTGTGGTGGTCCTCACCAAGGTTTTCAATGTCAAGTTCAATTTAACAACTCAACCTTTGGTTATGAACATTACCCCGTATTCGTCACAACAATCGTACTGTTGTGAGTATTGTGGAGGTCCGCACGTTAATTCCGATTGTCAGATGCAAAACCCGATTGTTTACGAGCAAGTACCTTGTTACAATTACGATTATTCTTATAACCCACCTCCACAATACCAAGAAATTCGACCACAAACTCCGTCAGATGATCAAGAATTTCACCAAGGTTGTTTCAATATATTACAAGAGTTAAAGGAATTAAAAGAAGTGCTTAATAAACCGGCTCAAGAAAAAGATCCTAATCAAAAGACCTATCGTGAATTATTAGCTGAAGAAGCCGCGAAAGTGATCCAACATCGTCCAACTACCTATTATTACGATTCTGATTTTGATGACGATTATACTCCTCCGAGTGGCAATCCCACTCCCGTTTCTGAGCCTTTAATTTCCGACCCTTCTCCTTCACTCACGCCGGTTGAGAGAAGTGACGTCCTTTTGGACGAGGTCGATGATTCTATTTCTTCAAAAATCGTTGAACCCGTTGACTCTCTCATAATGGGGGATGAGCATCTTAATACCATTCAGAAAATGGAATCGTCTAATGTTGAGGTCCTTGTCCCAATCCCAAGAGAGTCCGAGATTATTGATAATATTTGTAATGAGCCTTCTCTTGATATTTCGAATGATCATGATGAGATGTTCTCCGATTCCGATGATGATTCTTATGAAGACATCGATTTTGTCGACGATTTACCTTTTGAGCCCGTTCACATAGAAGAAGAAAACGATTTTGAGCCAGAAAATGAAGAGATTGAGCCCGATGATATACATATCGAGGATGAAGCACTACGTCAAACATTGTTGAATGTCCATCTTCTCATTTCCAAGATTGAAGCCCTCAACGATAATTCAAGTTCGCATCCTATCTCCGTTAAAGATAGTGATTCCTCTCCCGAACTTGAGACTTTCCGATTCGATGAAGAGATTAGTGGCAGTCCCACTATGGCAGATATTTATCCTCTTACTCTTGAGCGATTCTACTTCGAGGTTGATTTGAGCAAAGTTTTGAATGAGATTTCCCGATACTCTCCGCAAATTCCCGATATATTGAAGATCTTTTCGATGACCTAATACCACCGGGTATTGAGGATATTATGAAATGATCCTGATGCGGATTGGTTGTTCTTGAATGGTTTTTCTTGATTCCTCCACCTCTCTCTGACAGTCCACCTCCTTTTTTCCGTTGG
>OU343225.1:191617378-191785138 GCA_910596185.1 Chrysanthemum makinoi
GGATTATTGATAATATTTGTAATCGCTTCTCTTGATATTTCGAATGATCATGATGAGATGTTCTCCGATTCCCGGATAATGATTCTTATGAGACCCCAAAATCGATTTTGTGACCATTACCTTTGAAACCTACATAGAAGAAGAAAACGATTTTGAGCCAGAAATGAAGGATTGAGCCCGATGATATACATATCGAGATGAAGCACTAAGTCAAACATTGTTGAATGTCCATCTTCTCATTTCCAAGATTGAAGCCCTCAACGATAATTCAAGTTCGCATCCTATCTCCGTTAAAGATAGTGATTCCTCTCCCGAACTTGAGACTTTCCGATTCGATGAAGAGATTAGTGGCAGTCCCACTATGGCAGATATTTATCCTCTTACTCTTGAGCGATTCTACTTCGAGGTTGATTTGAGCAAAGTTTTGAATGAGATTTCCGATACTCCGGCAAATGACCCGATTATTGAAGATGCTTTTGATGACCTAATACCACCGGGTATTGAGGATATTATGAATGATCCTGATGAGGATATGGTTGTTCTTGATGGTTTTCTTGATTCTCCTCTCTCTGACGAGTCCACCATCCTTTATTCCGTTGAGCCGACATGTGAAGACAAAATCTTTAAACCCGGGATATGCATTGATGAGCCTTTTGTTAAAATAATTTCTGGAGATAAGGATCCTCGGATGGATGCCTTCATTTGTGAGCCTAAATCTCTTATCCTTTACCATGAGCTCCCATTTTCTTTGGAGTATCCTCATGTTGATCCATCATCCCGACGTCCACCCGCAAAACCACCGGATGATGGATCCTTTTTACATGATATGCCTTATCCACCCATTTTCTTCTCCACCCAACCCACCCAGTCTTATTCTTTCGGGAATGAGGACACCGTTTTTGACCCTGGTATCCTTTCCACTTTCTTCCCCAAGGACAAATGAATTTGGGGACGAGTCAGGCTAGCGACTCATTGACGAAAAACAGTAGCGCTTCGTGGGAGGCACCCCATGTTTATCCTTCTATCTTCTTTCTATTTTCTCTAATAAGTGACGTGAAGGGGTTAGCCTCTTCGATTTCTCGTGTTTGGTTGTTTGTGATGTTTTTGTCCAGGATTTTCCCGATATGAAGACTCTCGTGCTCGAAGTTTGTCTTTTCTCCACTCGAGTTTCATGATCGATGCTGATGGAAATCCGATATCCTAATCTTATCGACTAACGTTTATCTTCTAGCATACTTAATAAACGGCTTTTAGATTTTCGTGATACCCTTGCCTTTAAACATTGAGGACAATGTTTCGTTCTAGTCTGGGGTAGGGTAATCTTCGATTTGATTTGACCGCACTTGCTTATTTTTGTCGTGTACTCTCGCAACCCCGTTTTTCCTTAGAAAATGAAAATTTGTGCTAAAAATGTGAAAAATTTAAAAATTTTTGTAAGCTTTTGTTAGTTTTATGATTGAAAAGTTCTTGCTAGTCTCTTAGAAGTTTCTTTAAATATACGTTTTTCTTGAAAAAGCCTTTGCTAATTGCTTAGACAAGAGGCTATAAAATGCGATTCTAGCTCACAAGGCCAAGAATTTGCAAGTCTCCATAAGTGATTTTAAATATGCGAAGCTTAAACAAGAATTTGCTAGTTTCTAATAAGTGACTTTAAAAATGCGAGACTTGAGATTATTTGACGAAGCATTTGCTAAGTTAATATATGTTTTGACACCTTGTTAGCTTTCGCTGGTGAGAGTGGAATGGAATTCTGACTTTGACCCGGGCATGTTGAGCCCTAGCTTGTTCCCTTAACCATAGATAATCTAATAATTATCGGCTAAGCATCCGCGAATCTCATTATTTGGGATTTTAAATTTGCGGAGATCGAGGAATGATAGAGTTACTTATGAGTTTAGATGCTAAGCGTGGAGTAGATGGTTCTCTTTAGAGCCCATCGAAGGTACTTATGGCTTTTTGTTCCCACAAAATTGTTTCACCCCATATTTGTTAATAATAATTAGAGATGTTGAGTTTTTGGCGATAGTTAGTTCTTTATCTTCTTTAGAGAATCTTTGCCCATGATAGTTGGGTACACATCAAGGTACTGTCAGTGTTGCGGTGTAATAGACAACTGATTTCTGATAGTTTGCTGCTATTGTTTCTATTGTTATAAAAGCCGTAGGATTCGGAGTTTGGCACAAAAATTAACATGAAATAAAGCCCAAATGTATTAAAGTTGAAAAATCCAAAGCCATAAAAGTTTTCATAGACTTCCAAAAAGGCAGAGGAAAATCCAAAGTCATAATAAGACTTCTGATAAAATGGTAATCCCGTTGAGTTAGTTGTTGAAAAGACCAAGGGCCTAAAATGCAAAAATGCAAATGTGCTGAAATAAGTGTTAAGCCAAATTTTGAATCCGGGAGTTATCTCCCTAAATCATGCGAAATTAGGACCTTGATGTGGACCTCATTCTTGTGTGCAATGGTTTTCGAGGGAAGATGGATAACTAATTAGCGACTTATCTTTATATCTTTATCGGAATAAGAATTATCAAAACGAGAAATTTGAAGAAATTCAATTCTCACAAAAAAATAAAAATCTAGAGGAAATAGGAAAATGGGAGAAAAAGGTAATTACACAAGTAACTTCCATGGGTAGTGTTAGCATCTAGAATCATATTTAACAATGATTTTGATTTTATGCTTAGTTTGGGGACTTGTGAAAAATCAGGGACGATGTATTCTATCCGTATGGTCACTTCACGCTGTGTTGTGTTTCCTACTCCGTGATCCTAACATGTCGGTTGAAAAATGTTGGAGTTATTGATCGACATGAAAGTTCAACAAACCGTCACTCATAACCAGAATGTGCTTAATCGTAATATCTATACATGTGAAATAAAAGGTAAAAGGGGCGGTTTTAGAATTAAGGCTTCTTAATCTCTTTTGAGGAATCTTTGCTACTTTTCATAGGTTTAGTAGAAAGAGATTGAAATCTTTAGTTTTAGAAGCGCGAGTTGATTGCATTGCGTGGGGACACGACAATGATCTCGTCTGGGGTATTTTGATATGTGCTTAAACACATATCTTTTGTTTATAAAAACTGACCCAAAAGAACCAAGAAAAGAGCCGTTTATTGCTAATATTTGATGGTTTCTTGAGTTTATGCATGTGCAGGTACGGATATGACAAAACAGACAAAAGAATGCCAAAACCGAAGAAAACCGAGCACGAGAGAAAGAAGAGTGCAAAAGCTGAGGCTAGGAAAGGAATTTGCAAGTTTGGATAATCAATTCTCAAAATGGCAGTTTTAGTCCCTGAAGATTCAGAACTGACATGTTTGGTCCTTGGAATTTTCAAAGATGGAAAAAATGGTCCTTGGATTATTTGAGAATTACAAGTTTAACCCTTGAAAGAGATTTTCAGAATTACAACTTTGGTCCCTGGAATTTCAGATCTTACATCTTTAGTCCTTAAACTACACCTTGGGTCCAATATTAATCCTAAAGCCCAAGATACCAAAGGCCCAAGTAGAGCCCAACCTATACCCGGTCCAGTCAAATAACCCAACCCGTGACCCTAATATCCTAACCCGTTGATGAGTGTGTAAATACTCATCATTTTTAGTCAAATCTGAACTGCAAAACGCTTAAAAAGGCTCATAAATGCATCAAAATAATAAAAATATTCCAAAATTGCATTTTATATGTTTCAGATGCAAAATGTTTAAATCAGATGAAAAATGAGCAAAGTTTGCATAATTGGCAGTTTCAGTCCCCCAAGTTTCTTAAATTGTCAAAAATAGTCCCTGAGCCTTAATTTCAAAAGTAAAATCACCAAAGGTCCTTTTAATATCATAACTTGTCAAAATTAGTCCTTTGGTGAAAAATATAAAAAGTTTGAGAAAATTACAAGTTTGGTCCTCCAACTTTGAAAATTGGCAAAATTGGTCCCTGGAAAATGTGAAAATGTCAGCTTTGTTCCTTGTGCTATTAACACTTGTCAATTTCAGTCCTTGGAGCAACTTTGAGATATTGGCAGCCTAGGTCCCTACAGTTTCAGAAATGGCAAATTAAGTCCTTGATAATTAAAAACCTCTTGCACCTTAGACCCTTGTCAAAATTGCCAATGACCCCCCCGCACAACCTTTTTGACCCTGCCATTTGGACCCCCGTTATTTAATATCCCAAGTCAAACCAGTTGACGCTTTTTCCTCCCAAGTCACGGGTAACACCTTCTTCATCATATCAAAACCTGCAACTCCTTCTGCTACACTCCACCATCATCCCTACTCTACTACCTCCACTCACCCCACTCCAAAGATACATTTAATGCACCCACTACCTACCTCTGCCCTCTCCAGATGTTAAACATTTTGGCGCCAAAACTTCATCCAAGGCCAAAATCCGTTTTACTAATCCAAGGGTCTTTTATTAGTGGGATTTGAAGAGAGAGAGAGAAGAAGATTGAGTGTATATAAAGGCAAGAGGAAGCAACAAGAAAGGGGACTTAGTTAATTTTCTTAAAATGTATGTCGTTTTATAGTTTCTTAGTCTAAATTAGATTTGCAGTTGTATTTTAAAGTTCCATTGTATTCAAGTGAACCATTTTCAGTGTATTTCAACTTTATTTAAGTATCAATCTTAGTTCAAGTTCAATTTCCATAATATATGTCTACTGTTGAAATTTCCACTCTAAAAATCCTATGTCAAGTCTCTTAGTCCCTTGTTTTTAAGTTCAAACATGCTAAATTAAGCTTGTTAAAGCTTTCTCTAAGCTCACATTGCAGTTTTGAACAATCTTGGAGTTTGGTCAATAAAAGTCAAACATGGGTAAAAATGAAGCAGAAATGGAATGGGTTGGTGCAGACATGTTCTTGGGATTGGATTAGAAGCAGTGGGTTGGATAAAATAGGTTAGAGGTCCTTGGGTTCACTGTTGGCAAGCCATAGTGGCTTTGGACCTTTGTAAGTGATTTTCTCAAGTTCTTGCATATAATGCATTTGTAGTTATAATCTGTTAAAACCTGTTCTAATAGTAGTATTCAAGTTATTTTAAGTTAGTTTGATCATAATCACAAGCTTGTTCAGTCATTAGTATAGATTTAGTTTACAAAACAGTGAGAAAGGTGTGTTTGGTTTTACTGTCATAACTATCATAATGATGCATTCAGTGATAGCTTTCTATTGGTTCATGTTTGTTAAGCATATTTGAACTCATTTGAGTCTTAGTTTGGGTCTGCAACACCACCAAAGTCAAAATTACACTTAATCCATATCACTGCTCCACTGTTGTAGTTTTGGATAAGCAGATCCTTGTTTTGTGTTAAGAAGTGTTAAACATTGCTTGCATTAGGTTCATTACACCTTATTACATCAACATCAGTCATAAAATTGGATTCAAAATCCATTTTGGTCAAAGTTCATCAATATTATCAAAAGTCAAAATTGCTAAAATCTGTTTTGGGCTCATCTGCAAGGATTTTTCATGAGCTCATTCTTGAGCCACATGAAGTGAGACTTGGCATTTTGAAAACTTCAGTTGGTGTTCTTTCTTATCACCATTTTAGTAGAATTTTACAATTTTTGTATAAGCTCCAAACTAGCTTCTCTTTCAGGCCCAAACTCCCCTGCTCCACAAACTCAGCTTAAGCTGAGTTTTTCTCAGATATTGCAGGGTTGGCACAGGGCTCATAAGAGCTTGTTAAAGTCTGAAAATTGGTTTGTAAGGTCTCAGCTAGGTCTACTTTAGGTCCCAATAATTGGTTTTTGCTGACTAGCTTATTTGATTGCTTATTTTGTGGCTGCAAGAAGCCCACAGAAACTGTTTTAGCTCTTAATCTCAAAAACATCAAACCTGTGAATTCAGCTAAATAGAGGTTAAGCCCTGTTGTTAATTGTTGCATTTTAGTTATGTTAGCAGTCTAGAACTTGTGTTTCTGTTTGGTGCCTGTTTTAGCTCATTTGGCTTATTAAAGTGCTTATTTATAAGCACTTGCTATAGCAGTTTCATTTTCTTGCAAGCAAGCTCCTGTTTTTCCATTTTCCTAGCTTCCTTATATTATTTTAGAGTTTTCCTGAAATTTTCAGATTTTTCTAAGTTGATTTGCTCTTTTTCTTAATTTAAATTAGTTTTTAAGCATTTTTAATTAGCTTTTAATACAAAAAATTCAGAAAAGGTTCAAAAAAAATAATTTTTCATTTTTTTAGGTTTAGATAAATATAAAAAGTAAAAAAAGTAATTTTCCAGATTTTTCATAGTTTATTTTGTAATTTTTAGTAATTTAATTAGTTTTTAATAGTTTAAAATTCCTAGAAAATAGAAAAATATTCAGAAAAATATAAAAATGGTTTTGAAAATTCTATTTTGAGATTTTAGACTTTTCCAATTCATAATTTTATTTTTCTAGCTTTATTTCCTATTTTCTTGTATTTTAGGTAATTATTAAATAGTTAAAAATAGTTTTTAATTAATAATAATTAGATAATTAGTTATAAAAATAATTTTCTTTTTCTATAAATTTTCTTTTATCATTAGGATTGTAAAAATATCATTTTCATATTTTTAGGGTTAATATTGTGTAAGTTTCACATTTTTATTTGTACGTCGCGTAGTTTTTAATTTCAGTTTTATAAAAACATAAAAACAAAAACATCATTTTAATAATAGTGATAGCGTTTATTTAATATTTTTTATCTTTTTAATTTCCTTTAATTTGCATTTAAGCCGTTTTAATTTGTTGGCTTTTTCTGTAGTTATAATATCATTCAAATCTCTTTTCTGTTCAAATTCCTCGATCACTTTACGTTTGATAATCCATTGCATAGCTCGCTGGGACATAACGACCCGGGGAGACCCTATACTCCTCAGATCTTCATTGAGTTCGTTCCTGAGCTGTTTTAAGTTTGTTACGGTCTGCCATTCACAAGTGGCAGACTTGAGTGATAAAACTTGACGGTTTGGCACGGATCAAATTTTTGGCGCCGCTGCCGGGGAGCTGTGCTGATCTATCTTTCGTTTAGCAGATTAGTTTTTTGAATACTCACTCTTTGTTTATATCATCCATCCATCATCTATATATATATCCATATTTTCTTATAAAAAATCCAAAAACCCAAAAACATCCAAAAACGTATAAAACACAAAAATATTTTCCTTTTGTTTCTATATAGGTATCAAATATAAAAAAGACAAAAATTTTCGTTTTCTTTAATAACAACTTAAAAATTACCACCGCAAACCAAGGCAAGCACTACCTAACTGGGGTGCGACCATAATAAGTTCCCGAACTAAAGATTTAAAACTTGCCTTTGTGTCCTTGTGATTGGTGTACCTTTTTCAAAGAAGCCATTCACATTGTGATTATTGGTTAAGTTCACTGTTGTTTTGCCTCGATTTTGTGTTAATTGATTTTGTTGGTATATCTACTTGTCAGAACCAGAAAACCCAAAAAGATTCTTCTCACCCCATTTTTATAAAATATCTTCATAATTCCATTCCTCTCCTTAACTCTGAGGTCCCTTAGAGGTAACTCTAGTGCATGCGCACTCGTTCTTCTAGATCATTGAGTCCTTTGCGTGATCTAGCAGAAATTCCTAGAAGACGTTCTCGTAGACGTGCTGCCCAAATAGTCGAACCCGAGATTCGTACTATTTCAAGCAAAAATATGGCAGACGAACTACTATGGCGGAATGCTCCGCACCCACCGGGTTTATGGAGATGCCATCGTTTTACCAGTAATCAACTCTGATCACTTCGAATTGAAGACACACTTGATCCAACTTGTGTCTACAAATCAATTCCGCGGGTCTGATCGTGAAGACCCGTATGCACACATCCGTTGGTTTAACAAGTTGACTTCAACAATCAATTTCAAGGATGTACCACAAAAGGTAATCAAGTTGATGCTTTTCCCATTCTCACTTGAGGGACGGCCGGTTTGGCTGAAAAGAACCCCTCGATCCATCGAAACTTGGGAGGATCTTGTTCAAAAATTTGTTAATTACTTCTTCCCTCCATCAAAGACGACTAATCTCTTAAAATGAAATTCTGGATTTCGTCAAAATTTCGATGAAAACTTTGGAGAGGCATGGGAGAGATTCAAAGATCTCCTCAGGAAATGCCCCCATCATGAATTCACGGAGCTTCAACAAGTCAATATCTTTTATAATGGGTTGAACTGTAACGATCAAGATTCTTTGAACGCATCCGCTGGTGGCAATATCTTGAATCGTAGACCTAAAGATGTGCTTGAAATTTGCGAGAGTAAATCAAAAGTTCCTATTTCTCGAAACAAAGTCAATGTTCCGAACACTCCTGCTTCCACATCCAGTAACTCTTCGAGTTAGCGCTCCGATAGCCCTCTAACGGACATGATCCATTGTATGATAAAAGAGGTTAAGGAAATCAAAAGCGAAATTCATAAGCCGGACCAATCAAAGCCATAAACAAGGTGTGTGAAATTTGTAGTGGTCCACACGCGTATTATGATTGTCAAGCAACCGATGCTTTCTTTTACCAAGCTCCCGTAGCTTCGGTAAACCACAATCAATACCGACCACAAGCTGATCCTCACTACCGTGCACCTAGCGGTATGACACCACCTGGTTTTCCTCCTGTGCAAAACCATGGCAATCAAAACCATGGCAATCAAAATCGCTTTGTTTCGAATCAAGGACACAACTTCAATAACTCTCAAAATTTCAATCCAAACCGGAACAATTTCAACCAACCATATCAAGCTCCTAATCATCAAAGTTATCAACAACCTCCTCAAGCTCCCATGCCAAATGACTTCATGAAAATGACTGAGTCAAACATTCGTTCAATGCAAACTCAGATCAATAACATGAGAGGTGAGCTAAAAAGGGAAATTGATACCACATTATCTCGGCAGACAAATGAGTTGAAGAATATGATGAGCAGTTTCATGAACATGAATATGAACAAAGCTTCGTAATCTTCTGGAGGACTCCCAAGCAATACAATTCCCAATCCAAATGCCGAGTTGAAAGCCGTCACCACTCGTAGTGGTAAGACACACAATGGACCTTCGACTCCTATGCCCCCTCCTCCTGTGGCATTGAGTCAAGTTACCAAGGAGACAACGAACAAGGTGCATTATTCAAGCCCACGAATTACCGCACGTCCCCACCTTCGGTAGTCCAAGCTTCAAGTCCGGAACCCGAGTTCCGAAGACAAATTCTGAGCCAGAAAACACTTCCATCCCGGCTCAAAAGTCTAGTCAGCATCCTTACCCATCAAGAATGAATGATGAGAAGCTCAAAGACAAAAACAAAGAGCAAATGGAAAAATTTTTCAAATCTTCAATGAGCTTCACTTTGATATTCGTTGATGCTCTCGTTCTAATGCCTAAATTTGCATCCACGCTTAAAGGCTTACTCCCCAACAAAGATAAGTTGTCGAGATGGCAAAAACCTCCTCTAAATGAGCAATGCTCAGCGGCCATTCTTAATAAGCTTCCCGAAAGCTTGGAGACCAGGCCGGTTTTAATCCGTGTGATTTCTTGGGATGTTTCAATGCTCGCCTTGCCGATCTTGGCGCTAGCATTAACCTCATGCCACTCTCAGTATGGAAGAAACTGTCTCTTCCTAAACTTCCATCCACTTGTATGACACTCGAGCTAGCGGACCGTACCATAACTCGTCCACTTTGGATAGCGAGATGTCGTGATGAAAGTGGGAAAGTTTCACTTTCCTACTGACTTTGTTGTAGTAGACTTCGATGCAGATCCTAGAGTTCCCCTCATCTTAGGGAGAGCTTTCTTAAGAACGAGTCGTGCTCTGATTGATGTGTTTGCTGAAGAGTTGACCATACGGGTTGACAACGAAGAGCTCACATTGAATATCAACCAGAACTCCAAACCTCTGTACAAACAGAGTGTTGCCACAATTGATCAAAGATCTGAAAGATTCAATGCAACACTCTCAAACTTCACGGTTAAGAGGAGTTTTCAAAAACGTGCTGAGCTTAAAGCTTTGAAAATCAACCCTGGTTCAAACAAATGGTTTGAAAGTTGTACCAGGGAAGTCAAGAGTGTTCTTGATGATGATGATGATCTAGAATCGGAGACTTCATCGGAAGTGGTGGAAACTGCTAGCTCTAAGAGCCCACCACTTGTCCCACCCCGGAATCGGTTTGCGCATCGAGATTGTTAACTCTGTGGATGAAACCAAACTCTCTTCAGTTTCATCTGAATTGGATGATGATTGTGATCCAATTGGAGACATTCTTCCCATTGATGAATTGCTAAAAAATGATCCATCATCTTCTAGTCTTATTCCCGACTCTCACTCCTGATGAGGAAGATGACAACTTTTTGAATGAAGTCGATGCCTTTCTTAGTGATGAGTCAATTCCAACAGGAATTGATAACACTTACCTTGATCCGGAAGGAGACATCCTTTTTCTGGAAAGTCTGTTGATTGAAGAACCATTTCCCACCCTCCCTCCCAGACATCTTCTTGACAATCACCATCTAAGCTTCAAGTTTAAGCTTAAAGATGTCAAAACTGGTGATTTGCTTCTCTCTGGTGAGGAATGGACTTGCATTCTCATGTACGTCTTTATTCCATTCTTCACAGATGGTGTGGTCGCTCTTTCCCTTTTTCTCTTCGGGATTGAGGCCACCATCTTTGACCCCGTATCATCCCTTATAGTTTCTACTATTAACAATACGCGGTTATATCGCGTCGGTGTGGAACTTCTCATGTTCATATGTTCATTAACATTGTGAACGAAAGTCCGATCGAGATTGGTTTTCCACGTTACTTTCCCCATGAACAAATGAATTCGGGGATCGAGTCAATCTAGCGACTCGGGAATCAAAAACAGTAGCATGCCATATGGGTTTTCACCCATATTTTCGACTTCTTTCTATCTTTCTACCACCCTAGTGTGGGGGGGTTGCCCCACATGTTGTGTATATAAGTGTTTCAAAAAAAAAAAAAAAAAAAAATCTTCTTTCTAAATAATGGCCGTAGTATTTCCCTTTCACGATTCTTTGTTTCGGCATAACCGCCGGTACTTTGAATATTGAGGGCAATATTCATTTCTAAGTGTGGGGGGAATTCTCACGAATTTTATCACGTAATTATACCGCCTAATTCCCGTTTTTGCCAAAAATTTTTTTTGGAGTAAGTGTTCTACACTTACTCATTTGGTTATCAGTCCGCCTTGTCTAATAAACAAAAGGATTGGCTAATCCAGGAGCAAACGGCTCTTGGTAAAGATATCTCAAATCTGTTGACGGCTTGCAATTTGCCCAAAATTGTATGGTATTCAGCTCACCATATCCTAAAAAGTGAAGAGTTGGCTAGCCCGCAAGTTTATGGCTTGTGGTAAAGGCAGTGGAAAAACCATAATTGGTAATCGACTCACCAAAGATAATATTGATAATTTATCTAAGAGTTGTCTAGTCGAGCAACGGCTTCTGGTAAAGACAAATCAAATCCGTTGGAAGCTGGTGGTTTGCTCAAAATCACATGGTTATCAGTGTACCATGGTTCTTACTTGAACTGAAACATTTGGCTACTCCAGAAGTAATGGCTTTTGGTAAAGAGATTCAAATCCATTAAGTTTTTCTCAAAAGATTGCTAGGAACTAGCAATAGTTTAGTGTGGGGGATTGATGAGTGTGTAAATACTCATCATTTTTAGTCAAATCTGAACTGCAAAACGCTTAAAAAGGCTCACAAATGCATCAAAATACTGAAAATATTCCAAAATTGCATTTTATATGTTTCAGATGCAAAATGTTTAAAATCAGATGAAAAATGAGCAAAGTTTGCATAATTGGCAGTTTCAGTCCCCCAAGTTTCTTAAATTGTCAAAAATAGTCCCTGAGCCTTAATTTCAAAAGTAAAATCACCAAAGGTCCTTTTAATATCATAACTTGTCAAAATTAGTCCTTTGGTGAAAAATATAAAAAGTTTGAGAAAATTACAAGTTTGGTCCTCCAACTTTGAAAATTGGCAAAATTGGTCCCTGGAAAATGTGAAAATGTCAGCTTTGTTCCTTGTGCTATTAACACTTGTCAATTTCAGTCCTTGGAGCAACTTTGAGATATTGGCAGCCTAGGTCCCTACAGTTTCAGAAATGGCAAATTAAGTCCTTGATAATTAAAAACCTCTTGCACCTTAGACCCTTGTCAAAATTGCCAATGACCCCCTGCCACAACCTTTTTGGACCCTGCCATTTGGACCCCCTGTTATTTAATATCCCAAGTCAAACCCAGTTGACTGCTTTTTCCCTCCCAAGTCACGGGTAACACCTTCTTCATCATATCAAAACCTGCAACTCCTTCTGCTACACTCCACCATCATCCCTACTCTACCCTCCACCTCACCCCACTCCAAAGATACATTTAATGCACCCACTACCTACCTCTGCCCTCTCCAGCTGTTAAAAACAGTTTTGGCGCCAAAACTTCATCCAAGGGCCAAAATCTGTTTTACTAATCCAAGGGTCAGTTTTATTAGTGGGATTTGAAGAGAGAGGTGAGAGAAGAAGATTTGAGTGTATAAAAGGCAAGAGGAAGCAACAAGAAAGAAGACTTAGTTAATTTTCTTAAAATGTATGTCGTTTTATAGTTTCTTAGTCTAAATTAGATTTGCAGTTGTATTTTAAAGTTCCATTGTATTCAAGTGAACCATTTTCAGTGTATTTCAACTTTATTTAAGTATCAATCTTAGTTCAAGTTCAATTTCCATAATATATGTCTACTGTTGAAATTTCCACTCTAAAAATCCTATGTCAAGTCTCTTAGTCCCTTGTTTTTAAGTTCAAACATGCTAAATTAAGCTTGTTAAAGCTTTCTCTAAGCTCACATTGCAGTTTTGAACAATCTTGGAGTTTGGTCAATAAAAGTCAAACATGGGTAAAAATGAAGCAGAAATGGAATGGGTTGGTGCAGACATGTTCTTGGGATTGGATTAGAAGCAGTGGGTTGGATAAAATAGGTTAGAGGTCCTTGGGTTCACTGTTGGCAAGCCATAGTGGCTTTGGACCTTTGTAAGTGATTTTCTCAAGTTCTTGCATATAATGCATTTGTAGTTATAATTTGTTAAAACCTATTCTAATAGTAGTATTCAAGTTATTTTAAGTTAGTTTGATCATAATCACAAGCTTGTTCAGTCATTAGTATAGATTTAGTTTACAAAACAGTGAGAAAGGTGTGTTTGGTTTTACTGTCATAACTGTCATAATGATGCATTCAGTGATAGCTTTCTATTGGTTCATGTTTGTTAAGCATATTTGAACTCATTTGAGTCTTAGTTTGGGTCTGCAACACCACCAAAGTCAAAATTACACTTAATCCATATCACTGCTCCACTGTTGTAGTTTTGGATAAGCAGATCCTTGTTTCGTGTTAAGAAGTGTTAAACATTGCTTGCATTAGGTTCATTACACCTTATTACATCAACATCAGTCATAAAATTGGATTCAAAATCCATTTTGGTCATCAATATTATCAAAAGTCAAAATTGCTAAAATCTGTTTTGGGCTCATCTGCAAGGATTTTTCATGAGCTCATTCTTGAGCCACATGAAGTGAGACTTGGCATTTTGAAAACTTCAGTTGGTGTTCTTTCTTATCACCATTTTAGTAGAATTTTACAATTTTTGTATAAGCTCCAAACTAGCTTCTCTTTCAGGCCCAAACTCCCCTGCTCCACAAACTCAGCTTAAGCTGAGTTTTTCTCAGATATTGCAGGGTTGGCACAGGGCTCATAAGAGCTTGTTAAAGTCTGAAAATTGGTTTGTAAGGTCTCAGCTAGGTCTACTTTAGGTCCCAATAATTGGTTTTTGCTGACTAGCTTATTTGATTGCTTATTTTGTGGCTGCAAGTAGCCCACATAAACTGTTTTAGCTCTTAATCTCAAAAACATCAAACCTGTGAATTCAGCTAAATAGAGATTAAGGTCTGTTGTTAATTGTTGCATTTTAGTTATTTTAGCAGTTTATAACTTGTGTTTCTGTTTGGTGCCTGTTTTTGCTCATTTGGCTTATTAAAGTGCTTATTTATAAGCACTTGCTATAGCAGTTTCATTTTCTTGCAAGCAAGCTCCTGTTTTTCCATTTTTCCTAGCTTCCTTATATAATTTTAGAGTTTTCCTGAAATTTTCAGATTTTTCTAAGTTGATTTGCTATTTTTCTTAATTTAAATTAGTTTTTAAGCATTTTTAATTAGCTTTTAATACAAAAAATTCAGAAAAGGTTCAAAAAAATAATTTTTCATTTTTTAGGTTTAGATAAATATAAAAAGTAAAAAAAAGTAATTTTCCAGATTTTTCATAGTTTATTTTGTAATTTTTAGTAATTTAATTAGTTTTTAATAGTTTAAAATTCCTAGAAAATAGAAAAATATTCAGAAAAATATAAAAATGGTTTTGAAAATTCTATTTTGAGATTTTAGACTTTTCCAATTCATAATTTTATTTTTCTAGCTTTATTTCCTATTTTCTTGTATTTTAGGTAATTATTAAATAGTTAAAAATAGTTTTTAATTAATAATAATTAGATAATTAGTTATAAAAATAATTTTCTTTTTCTATAAATTTTCTTTTATCATTCGGATTGTAAAAATATCATTTTCATATTTTTAGGGTTAATATTGTGTAAGTTTCACATTTTTATTTGTACGTCGCGTAGTTTTTAATTTCAGTTTTATAAAAACATAAAAACAAAAACATCATTTTAATAATAGTGATAGCGTTTATTTAATATTTTTTATCTTTTTAATTTCCTTTAATTTGCATTTAAGCCGTTTTAATTTGTTGGCTTTTTCTGTAGTTATAATATCATTCAAATCTCTTTTCTGTTCAAATTCCTCGATCACTTTACGTTTGATAATCCATTGCATAGCTCGCTGGGACATAACGACCCGGGGAGACCCTATACTCCTCAGATCTTCATTGAGTTCGTTCCTGAGCCGTTTTAAGTTTGTTACGGTCTGCCATTCACAAGTGGCAGACTTGAGTGATAAAACTTGACGGTTTGGCACGGATCAAAGTATACCCAAACGAACCCCGGTCAAACCCACCCTTATACCCGGTCAAACGAAACCAAATTAATATTAAAAATGAAACCCGCCAAGAACACCCCCAAAATCCCCAGCAACCAAGAACCCTAATATACCCTTTGCTTCAATTCACAAAAATAAACCAATTAGAGGGTATAATTGTCTTTTCGCCTGACACATGACTGACACACGGATGCCAGCTTGGCAATCCGTGTGTCATTCCATCCATTCTCTCCTCTGATTGGTTGAAGTAACGTGGGGGTGTCTATCCAATGGCTGAGATTAAAGGGATGAGGTGGAGAATGATCCAAGGGACAGAAAAGCTCAGAGAAAACACACTTGTATCCTTCCAGATCCTTCTGAAGACCTCAAGAGCTCAAGCAGCTGGCTATATAAACCCCTTCCTTCACAGATGGATTTTAAAAGGAGAGTAGGAGTAGAATAGGTTAAATTTCTGAGTAACTTTGTATTTCTTAATGTTTTTAGTTTAAATTCAGTTTTTAAATTCTGTTTTGTACTCAACTTTTATTATCAATATAATCATTTTTGCTTGAATTCTCATTTTAAATTCTGTTTTTATAATTACATCAACTGTTATAAGATAATATAAGCTCACTTTAGCTTAAAAATTCTCACTACTCAGTTCCTACTCTCATTTACATTCAATCAATAAAAAGTCAAAGGGTGCTTATATGATTCAGTTGCTGATATGGAGATGAATTTGGGTTGAATCAGAATTAATTTGGGTTGAAATTAGGTTTAGATTGGCTATTTGATTTATTGGCAAACCATAGTGGTTGGACCACTGTAAGTACTTTAAATCTGTTTCTAATTTGTTGTCTGTTCTGCACATTCAGCTTATTATAATATTGATAGTTGTAGTTGGTATTTCTGCATTATTTAGCTTTAATTTCATCACTAGAACTTGTTTTAGTTAGATTTCAGGTTTAGGATATAGTTTAGAAGTTTGAACATGCATTTAAGTTGTTATAACATAATGTTTGGATCAGGTAGCATACCTGAGATTGAGGCTCTTTCAGTAGTTTAGCTTATTAAGTTTGGTCTTACTGAGGTCTAATATAGTCATATTGGTATTTTATTTGCATTAGTAATAGCTAAAAAATCAAAATCACAATAAATCAGTTTTAATTTCCATTTCTGTGTGATTCAGTTAATCATTTCTTACATTTAGGTGTTAAACTAGTTAATCTAGCTTGCATTAGGTCCATATTATCACTAAACATCATAATCAGTTCATCATTTGGATTCAAATCTCACTTTAGTCAAATATCCATTTCTGTCATAATTAGTCAAAATTACAAACTCAGTTTTCACAAAACTTTCTGGATTTTTCATGGATTCAGTTCTGATCCAAATTAAGTGAGATTTTGGGTTTTTCAAGTTCAGTTGGTCTAGTTTGCAAAACACATTTTTGTGAAATTTTTGGAAGTATTTATAAGCACTAAATCAGCTCTCCTTTAGAGCTCATTTGCCCTGTTCACACTCAGCTAATACTGAGTGTGAACCAGGCAACTTCCAGACTTGGCACAGGGTTCATTCTAGATACTTAGAGTCTGAAATTTGGTTTAGTAGTTCTTAGCTTGGTGGTTTGAGTTCCACATTTGTGGTTTTCACTTTGGCTTATTAGATAAGCTGGTACATGAGCTTAAAGTAGGGCATTAGAGGCTTGTTTGGCTCAAGTAGTAATTAACTTAAATCCTTTGAGGTTTGCTTATTTGGGGTTAGAAATAGTTGTAATCAGTTGCTTTAAGGTAGTTATAGCTTAATCTAGCTTCTGTATTGATTTGGTGCCTTTTATTGTTCATTAGCTTATTATTAAGTGCTTATTCATAAGTCAGTTACACTACAGCTGCTATTTCTCACACATAAGCATAGGTTTTTATATTTTTTATAGATTTAGAATATAATTTTAGAATTTTCCTGAATTTTTCATATTTTTCCAGCATTGTTTACTATTTTTCTTATTTTAAATCAGTTTTTAGGACTTTTTAAATAGCTTTTAATACAAATAAATCAGAAAAGCTTCAAAAAAATAAGTTTTCAATTTTCATAGATTAAGATAAATATAAAAAGCAAAAAAATAATTTTTCCAGATTTTTCCTAGTTTAATTTTTAATTTTTAGCATTTAAATTAGTTTTAAATAGTTTTTAATTCATAGAAATTCAAATAATCATCAGAAAAATACAAATTCAGTTTTGAAAAGTCTTTTGAGTTATTTTAGATTTTTGAAAAATAGTTTCATAATTTTCACCTTTATTTTTATAATTTTTAGTATTTTTAATTAGTTTTTAAAGTTTAAAATTAGTTCAAATAAATTCGAGAAAAATCCTAAAAATTAGTTTTAATTCTTAATTAAGTTTTAAATATAATTTTTAGAGTAAAAATATTTTTAGATCATTTTTATGACTTATTTTGGTATTAGTTGCATTTTATTTACGTTTCATTTTAGTTTTATTCGCGTATTTAGGATTCCCCGTAGTGTAATTTCCCTTTTATGCTCCCCTTGCCCCGTAGATTAGAAAATTCCAAATTATCCCATTTTCCCATTCAAATCCCGATAATCGCGACGTGAGTTGGAAATTCCATTCAACCCTCGTTCGGAACGATCTCGGTGCTCAAACCTAACACGTTTGAGTTACCCATATACTACACACTTCTCTATTATTGGTTTCCCGAGCGAATCACTATTTCATCCTGCTTTTAATATTTATAAAACTTAGATAACTTAGGATAAATACATACTAGCGGGCAGAGAACCCGATCAGATGTAGTAAAGCTGAGTATCGTCCCAAGAGAGCTGTGACCTTGAAAGAAATAAGATTATTAGAAATTATATTGATAATATATTGGTATAATTCATCGATATGCAATTGTTCCATACACACGGATACCAGAAATTTAGGGAAAAGAGACAGATAAACGAAGCTTAACGAAGAATACAAATATGAATTGATTCTCGATATAAAGATTCAATATAGTGGTTAATTATCGCCAGACTCCTTTGGTCAATTCGTCATGGCCTATGGTTCTTAGATTCTTCACCAAGATGAACAGGTCACCCGAGATCATTCGGCAACCTAATAGCAGTCATTAAGTGCCAAATCTGCTAGATCTAGTCTGCGGAAACCCGACCGTTAGGAACTTAGATTTCCCCTGTTAGGAATTGGAAATTCTATAGTGAAGTATCGGTCACCTCAAATATAATCTAGCTTAAGTTAGCTCGTAGACATATCGTTTATTACGCTATTTGTTAGTTAGTTATTAGCATAGTTTAGTTTAGTGCAACACCGTGGAGGAAGGACGGGTATTTACCCATTGTATGCCTGATCCACAGCCCGAAGGAGGGCGTAATACTATGTATAAATATCCCTCTCCCCACAAGGGAGAGGGTTGGATGTTTATTTGTAATCTAACCTTCTATGTGTTTCTCTCACTAGAACATCTCATTCTCTCTCTCTAAACACTCCATATGCCTCTATGATCTAAGTATTGTTATGTTTATGAAATCTAATATATTACAATTGGTATCAAGAGCCATGGTTTGATCACTCATCTTTCATGCTCTTTGTTTTAGTGGATTTCATAAGGTTTTTTGGGGTTAAAAGTGTTTAGTAGAGTTTGAATCATTTGGATCATTTCTAGCGTTAAAGGTTGGATTTTGATTGTACTTTTGTGTTTAGAATCATCACTTGTGCTTAGGTTTTGAATTGGAAGGCTTGAATCATCGTGGTTGGGTTGCGTTTGGCTTGTAAAGTGGTTGTTTTTTGAAAGTTGTCATAAGCGAGTTGAGTCTCGTATAAAGCTTCTTTGAAAGTGAGTTGTCTGTTTCAGTGAGTTGTCTCTTAAGCGACTTTTGTTCTTGTGTTCTATGCGAGTTGTGCTCTAAGCGAGTTGGTTTATGCGACTTGGCTATTAAGCGAGTTGTCCCTTTATGCGACTTGTCTATTAAGCGAGTTGAACTCTAAGCGAGTTGGTTAGGGTGCGACTTGTCAAGTTCACTACTTGTCTATTGAGACTTGTCACTTCTTCGTGCTATATTTTACGGTTGTTCGTTTGATTTACTTAAATACAGTGAAAGAATCTATTTTTCGGTTTAATCAAAGAATAGTAAAATTCCGTAGAATCTGATATTATGGCTTACACCACTGATCCATTAATTTCCAATGTGCTCAAACTATATGACTCGGTGGACAGCATACAAAGTTCATATTACTCAGAGAGCATATTCATGACTGATTCAATCAATGATGATCAAAACACTTCATACTTTAAGTCAAATCCTAAGGAAGTACACCAGCTTATGCTGCAAAATGCCTTGCTAATGGAATGCAGCCTTGAGCCCTATCAACTACTTCACTCTCATCTCTTACAGTTCTTATCCACAACTGTGAATCGAACATGCAGTGCTCTTTTTCGTCAGGACTTACCTACATTGACGAGAACCTTGCTGACGAATTTAGAACTATTGAAGCTTCAACTTACCAAAAAGAAGGTACTAAAAGATGATTCCAATGCTGTACTTCAGGTAATCCACAACCAATTCCAGTCATTCATCAATGGGGAATATTTCGCAGACTTCGATCAATGCGTGACTGGAATTTCTTTCAAGAAACATACTGGAATGGAAATTCAGGAGTTCATCGACACATTTATCCGACTATTGGATAATGTGGAAAAGTACATTGAGGAAGCTTCTCAAAAGAATGTTTAAGTGAATGAGTGTCAAGTGCAATTAGGAGATAGTGGTGAAATTTCGGGTAATGTTTCAATTGAAAGGTCGAGTGTTGCTGAATGCAGAATATCAGATACAACAAAGAATGATGTAACCAGCAGTTCGGTAACTCCTGATGTGGATGCACATGTCAGACTGGTGGATGAACAATTGTCATCTGATGAGGTATCCTTAACTGTTCAACATAATGCGTCTGCTAATGTACCTAAACAAACTGATCTTAAGGCTAAACTTGATTCGGATGAATGTTCCTTGGTTGAGGCTGAGTCTAGAACTTTTAAAACAAATGAAATGGTTGAAAAAAGGTTTTTTGATGAACTTTCTAACAAATACTCAATTCTCGAAAAATACTGTATTTCCTTAGAAATTGCAATACAACAAAAAGAAGAAAGTTTTCTTGCTACAAAACCTTGCATAAATCCGGATTCCGAATTTTGAGAATTTTTTAAATTAACCATTTAAAACGTTCGGACAAAGACTCAACCATATGTAATCTGAATATACAACTCTCAGATATGCATAAGAAATGTAATATAGGGATGAACAATCTTAACTATGAGGTGAGTGATCCGATTAAATCTAAGAATGATGAATTGGCTTTATGTGTGACCAAGCTATTAAGGGAAAATGAGTCCTTGAGGAAGAACTTATTAGAGAACAATTTCAAGCTGTTAGATCAAACTAACTCCTTGTTGGCAGACATTGATGCCCTCAAAGCCCAAATTCAGGATAAGAGCTTCACCATTATTGCCTTAAAAAATGAGCTTAGGAAAACTATTGGAAATAGAGTGAACACTAAGTTTGCAAAACCATCAACCTTAGGTAAGCCAATTGTAACCAATAATGCAGAACGATCTGTAGTTAGGCAGCCTAGTGATTTAAATCAGAAAGATTCAAACCTTCAAAATCTAAGCTTGCCTCTCAAGTGGATGAAAATATAGTTTTGTCAAAACCAGTCACTTCACCAACTAAATCCGATATGATGAATAACAATCCCCAGCTTAATGATTTAAGCTCCAAAATCAGGAATATAAGGAGATCATATAGACTACATAAGAAACATCAAATGGCTGACCACTCCCCTAAGAAACAAACTAATTGCAAAAGGACCAATATTCAGAATAGGGAATTAGTTACATTTTCTTCTGAAACTAAAGGATCTAACTCTGCTAGCTGTTGTTTTAAGTGGATTCCTACTGGTAGATTATTTAAGTTCACACGAACCAAACAAACTTATTCACCTAGATCTTGTCTTAAGTGGATGCCCACAGGGAAAATCTTCATGAATGTTGGACTTAAAGGGACTCCCATTAATGATACTCCTAGGCCTGAATGTATGATATCCAATGATGAGGACATAACTGCTTCTATCCCCTCAAAATGTCATTCCACATATGCTATTAGTGCAGATACTCCTCAGTCTTTTTCAGGTACAATGCTCAATTCAATCATGAACATCATGACCTGGTTCCCAACAGAACTGAAGACTGCTCACTCAGGAATCGTAGCTTGTCAGAATTGACGTACCTTGTACTTTGACTCCTGATCACCATTATTCAGGACTCGTTCTCATTAATTCTTGTACAAATTTATCTACATTCACATAAAAAAAATTGCAAAATTCATTTTTTCTTCACTAAATTTAATTTTACACAAAATTGAATAAAAGATATATCTTTTCTGTTATCGATAACATCTACGGTCCTAGAAATGTCATTCAACAATGGCACGGGGCTTTAGATGAAGTTCGAACAGAGCCTTTAATGTTCCTATCATTACTCGACTTATTTATCACAAACTTAAGTCGACTAAGACCCACAGAAAGGAACTACTTCAATCAATGATTACTTGTTCACGCGTATCATTGATTGAGGGGGAGAATTGTGCTTCTTCATATGTTTCTTATTTGGGGAAGAATAATCATGTCCCTTTATGTGTGCCTGTGTCAGTTATCTTGATTATATGTCCTGGTTATTGCATGCTATGTGGAAGTGATTTATTGCTAACTGGTGTGATTTAAGTTTCAAAAATTTATGTATTCTGAACTGATGTGCTTGTCTCTTAAGTTATGCAATTGGATAAGTCTCTTCATGTATGCGAGTTGTCACACATGCGAGTTGTTAACTCTCTTGGTGCTGTTATAATATGGTTGAGAATGCGAGTTGTCTAAATGCATGTTGATAAATGTTATGTTGTTTGCGAGTTGCCTTACCTTGATAATTATGCGAGTTTCTAAGTATAGGGACTTAATGTGACAACTCGCTAAACCTGTATGCTTAAGTATGCGTGTTGACTCTTAGTCAAATCACTTTTTCATCCGGTCAAACGCTTTACCTACTTTCTCTCTCAACATTCCTCATAGCGAGTTGTCTAACTTATGATTCTGTGGTAGGTTATCTGAGTTTGCTATACATGCCTCTATCATGATTATCAATTCTTGAATCATCACTCTAATCTTAACCCATTGTGCAGATTCCATCTACCTAAATCGTTCGATCTAAAAACTGATACTAGGTTTGATTCCTGTTTTTTTTGTAATTGATATTGGTTTTAGATAACATTACTTAGGGTAGTCATTGTTATGATCTGAGATGGTTTGTATGAGTGATTAATGGAGTTAAGTTATCGTGGTGCGTGTTGCGTTTTAAAAAGGACTCATATGATTTGGTTGTAAGATTTGTTATAATCATTAGATTAGGTTCTTTGAATGTTGTTTTCTTGTGGTTGTGGTTCATCCTTGTGGCAAGTATCCTTTCCTATGTGTATGTGTTTGATAAACTGGGTTTCTCGATGAATGTTCTTACATGCGAGTTGGTCCTGATTGCTTATAAGCGAGTTGTAGTTCGTTTTTCCTGAAAGCAAGTTGTCTCTGGTTGCATATATGCGAGTTGCATTAGTTACTTTATGTATGCGAGTTGTCTCTTGCTTATCAATATATTCGAGTTTCTATATGAGACTTGTCACATACGTTTTGACGTATGCGAGTTAACTCATACTTTGACCCATGCGGGTTAGGTTATGCGAGTTGATCATATTTCTGACCAAAGCGAGTTGATGGATGCGAGTTGATGGATGCGAGTTGCCCTTTGCGACTTACTTCATATGTTTTGACATATGCGAGTTAATTCACATTGTAACCTATGCGTGTTGATGTTATGCATGTTTTCTTATGCGAGTTATACAATGCGAGTTGTTACACTTGACCTATGCGAGTTGTATCATGCGAGTTGTCAAAATTGCTAGTGATATTAACCTACAATGTGTTTTATGCAACTTGTTAATAGTACAGATGTGTTCATGCAACTTGACTTGTATATCTCTGTATCTAAGTCTCTGCATGCTAATTACATTTTTACATTGATGTGCATCTTACGTCTCCATCTTGGACATATCTTGCTTTCTTCGTATACTGTATGTCATTGTCAAAGATCTTATGATATGGGATACGCATTTGGTCCAAAATTGATAACTTTGTCTTACCTAACAATCGTTCCGGATATTGTTGTTGTTGTATGTGTGTTCATCAGATTTCAATGGCAAACACCACATCCTCTGATATCCTTGCTACCACTGCACCAACCATCATCCCGACTGATGACGAAATACTACCATTTGCGGAATGGGTTGCTATAGCTAAGAGCAACTGCTATGTAGATGTGGATAGAGGTCAACACAATCCAATTTACCGACTGGCTATTGACATTTTGAAAGACACCAATTTCTTTGGGGCCTTAACCAAGCGTTGCATTATGCCTTCCATTTATCTTCAACAATTCTGGAACACTGTTACATGGGACAAGATAACTGCTAAATACTCTTGTAAGCTTGAAGACAAGTAGTATGACATCAACATTGAGACTCTCAGGAATGATCTTCAGATCACACCAAGAGACCCCTCTAATCCATTCGACACTCCACCCACTACTGAAGAACTAATAGAGTTTGTCAATGAATTGGGATATCCAGAAGTGCTAACTAAGATCTCTTCTCTCATCAACGCTGAAATATATCAACCATGGAGAACAATTGTTACGATCCTCAACTTGTGCTTGACTGGTAAAACGTCAGGAACATACAGAGTAAGAGCTCCTATTCTGCAAATTCTGTGGGGGATGGTCAAAGGGAAAAACATTGATTTTGCTGAACGTTTTTGGGAAGAATTCTCCTTGTCTTTAGACACATTTATCACTGATAGACTAAACTCTCTAAATAAATTCAAAGGAAGAAAAGGCCTTGGCAAAAGAGTAATTCCCAGCATCAGGTTTTCAAAGCTCATTATCCAGCACCTGCAACAGATTTACAATTTTACTCCACGAAGTGAGTCAGCCCTTCATGAAGCCAGCGATGAATTCATTCTTGGCAACTTAAAATATGTTGCCAGAGGACATGACAAGGAAATATTTGGAATGACTATCCCTGAAACTCTTCTTACAGAAAGAATTAAGAAAGCTGATTACTTCAAGAGATACTTAAAGAAGGCCTCCAGCGCAACCGATGATGACACACCAAAGTCTACTCCCGCACTACCCAAATCCAAACAATCATAGTCTACCTACTCTAGTCTACCCCAGAAAAAGAAGAGTCGTGATAGTTCCGTTTCTACTGACTCTCCGTCTCAAAAGCAAAAGAGGAGAAGGAAAGACACTGGAAAGGGTAATGATGAAGGAACCAAGGTTCCAGAAAGTGAGATGCATTTGATAGATGAAGACGAGGCTGCACTGCAACAAGGGATTCAACAAAGCCTGGATAGTCTAAACATGCCTCAGAGACCACCAGTGGGAGGTGTTGTAATACGACAACTAGTGTCAGCACCACGACAAACCACACCTGCTACACAAGACAAAGGTAAAGGGATTGCAGGAGTAGAAGCAGAACAAGCCGCTCAAATGCTGCTGACTATCTCTTCTCCACCTCCAAAAAAAAATACCCAATTCGTACTCAAGAAAAGAGATGTTGAATCTTCCTCAGCACAAGTACAATCTGGAGTGGGAAAAGATGTGCCTAATACACCTGATGAAACCCTTGTTTCCAGTGATACTCATTCAGAAAGTCAGGAGACAACACATTTTACTGATGAGGTTCCAGTGCTTGAGACAGAGTCTGAACAGATGGACACTGATAAGCAAGTTATGGAAGTTGGGGGAAATGATCTGCTGGAAGGTTCTCAGGAGACTCGAAGTCAAAGATCTGAGGATCACCTCCGTCTAGAGTAAACTAACATATCCACAGGATCATTATCATCACTGAAGAATATTGATCCTGACATTACTTATGGTGATCAATTCTTAAAGGACGGACCCTCAGACATCGAGTCTGACAAGCAAACCAATGAAAAAGAAGAAGTTCAGTCCATGTTCTCGGTCACCATTCAGCAAGACACATCAACCATTCCTCCAAGTCAGCTCCGATTCTCACCTCATCAGTAATTACTCCATTTTCACCACCCGCTCCTGCTCAAACAACCGCACTTCCACCACCCAAACCTGCTCTAACAACCGCACTTCCACCACCCGAACCAACTAAAGATACATCACCTGAACCAGTTGTCACAATTAATGACACGGACACTCCACCGGCGTCACCACCTCTGATCTTAACATCTGAGCAATTGCTCAACAAGGCAGTGAAACGTATTGAAGCTCTTGAGAGGCATCTGCCTAAATCTATCAACGTCCTCGAGCGTCGTGTGTTATTTATTGGATTTCACAATCATATCATAACACAAACACAAGTAGGCGTATAATTTAGATGGTTTAGAGAGAGAAATTGGGATATTCTAGAAAGAGAAACTCATGGAAGGTTAGATTCCAAATGAACATCCAACCCTCTCCCTTGGGAGGAGAAGGCTATTTTTACAAAGAGTCACGCCCTGCTACGGGCTGTGGATCAGGCATATAGTGGGTAAAGACCCGTCCTTCCTCCACGGTGCTGCACTAGACTAAACTACACTAATAACTAATTAACAGATAACATACTAAACGATATGTCTACGAGCTAACTTAAGCTATATTACATTTAGGGGTGACTGATACTTCACTATAAAATTTCCAATTCCTAACAATCTTCCCCTAAGGGAGGTCACCCCATGAAATACAATTTGCATACTAGCAAACTATTGTTTCTTCAGTCCTGAGCTCGTAGACTTTAAATACTTCAAATTAATCAAACATTGTGCTTCCGTGGTGATTTCATCATTGTTCAACTGCAATGTATCTTTCGTGGAGGTTATAGAGCTGATCCACTTGATAATGAGTTATTTGAGCCACTTTGAGATCATCGCAAACATAAATCTTTGACTCATCCTTTGTGGTGTTGGTATTATGTGATGTTGTGACTTTTGGACCGACATGCTCACATTTGGATCATGATGTATTTTTATCAGAATAGCGGAAGCTTTCGTTGATTCATGATATTGGCAGCGGTAGCAGAAGCATGGAGTGAAAACATCAGAGTCATTGATGCACTAATCATGATTTCTTTAGATATGAATGGTTGTGTGAGCGTGCGGCTATGGATTGACCGCTTCATTCGATCAGTGCAAGCGTCGGGGTGTACCGCATAAAGCAGGTTAGCAATAAAGCGTACGAAAGTGTCTTTGATCACTTTCGTTGAATTGAGGTACACTGCCCACGGTTCCCCGTTGATCATACAAACGCCTGTGAATAGGTAAAATTCCGAAGAATTTCCTTGACAGGGTTTCGCAGCTGCTCTAGCTGTTCTCTAACCGGAACGTCTCAAAGAAGACAACACGGAGTGAGTGAACCAGCGAATTGAGATTCAATAATTGATAATAAGAGATTTGAAAAACAATCGTGTATCGTTCAATAGAAATTGTTTTTGCAATACAACGAAGGTTTTAATGAAAATCAATTATCAATCATAAACACCTTTTATTTTGAAATATTTGTACACAATCGATGTGCTAAAGAAAAGAGTTTTTAAGCACAACGACCGGTTTTTCAAAGGAATCCGTCAATCCATAACCTGAACCAGGATTGATTCAAAAGATTGAATCACCCCATTGTTTCTGTTCAGTTGTCACATGGTTGATCTGTTGGATAGATCTCACATGCCACCTACCAGGAGCTTGTTTGATGTTGGCTCCAGAAGGCTTTCCATCTTCATCGTGAATATGTATGCACATCACTCAGATGTTTTGGCAATACCACAAGGATAATGCGTAGGACTCATGAGATATAATCTCTCTTTCCACATTGTGTGAAACAGAGAGTCTTCATTGTAAGTGTCCTAATGAGATTTATTGATGATCTCATGGCTGTAGAATCAATTGTGCATATTTGGTTCCTATGCCGGAGACTAGGGAGAGGGTCTCCTTCTTCAATACCAACTATCTCTAAGATAAAGTCGATAGATTATGTCGGTTCCCTATGAGAATGAAACAAGTCCTTTTAAGAGGAACTTGAGTGGTTTGGAAAGTTGAAGTATGGTGCGTCACTGGGTCTATGACGTCTTGTCTTCAATACCGATGTTACCTTGGTAACCACCATTAGTATATGAATTGAACCTGGTTTCTGCCCTAAGGTTGAATTATTGGAGGGTTATTTCTTTTCACTCTTTTCATATTCATTTCTTTTTCATTCTTCAACCCCTTCAATGCTTACCGAGACTTCATTACTAGAACCTTGTTGGGTTTATTCTAGTACTAGCTCAGTCTCAGTCCGCACTCTTCCCATATTCTCATTTTTCTCCTTTTTTCATCATACCTAAGGACTTCTACACTATCTAGTGGATTGTCCCTGGGTAGATCCCTCCGGTTTTGGCGGGTCATGGGAACAAATACCTAACCTTATCATCCTTATATCACCATACATAAAGTAAATTTGGCCGGTCTATTTGGTATTGTTCATCTTCCATTGGAATCAATTAAAAACCATTTGAAAATCAATCCATATACTTGTGATATATTATCAAAGTATTTTGTATCTGAATTATTTTTGATAATTTTAGAAATAGTGCTCCCCCTCAAGATGTGCATTATGTATTTGAGATGGTTTTAGCACATGGAGGCAAGAGGGCTTGAAAATCTCAGATGAAAGCTTCGTTTCTTTGATCAACCATTTCTAAAAGTTATCTACATCACTTTCCCGATCAAAATTAGCATTTTTCATACTTTGATAAAGATATTTATATGGGAAAGGATGTGGTTTACAAAAGTTTCTCTCCCTCAATATGTGCCTAGAGATTTGAAATTGTTTTGCACGAGGAGGAAAAAGTTCTTAGAAGCATATTTACGATTATACCGCCATACTGAAACCGATTGAAAATCAATCAAGGTACATTATGATGAAACATATAAATCTTTGTACCTTGAAAGTTTATTTTCCTTTTGAAAACTCCCCACTTAATATGCTTGAGATTGAAAAAGTTTAGCACATATTAGAGAGCATATGCACTTTGAGCTGGTCATCTTTTATCATCTTTCATATTTATATCACATTTTCTCCCCGATCAAAATTTCAAATCCTTTGAGACTTTGGATCTCAAGTGATTTAAATATGTATGAATCAAACATTTGTTGGAGAAAAATGTGTCGGTTTTATAAGATTTGGCGTGCCACCGAAGTTCCCTTTTTATATAAGAGGAAGCCACATTACATAACCTACCACTAATACATTCATTATAGTTGTTTATATAGTACATACACCACATTATACACAACAAAAATTACAACACATAAACTACTTGGGAAGATGTCTTCATTCGTTCTTTAAGCGACATGTAGTGACCTTCACGAAGTTGACCTCCCACAAAGCTTTCAAGGCTGCGATAAATCATTCTAGTCTTTAATCTTCTACCAATTGCAGAAATGAAATCTTCACACATCTTCAAGTCCTGTTCTAACCAGAATCTAGTTTTGTTCCACGGCTTCATGTCAATCTTGATTTCCTTCACTCTTGAGTTCAATTCTTGTTCAACCAACCTGAGTGTACCATCACTGAACTTATATAGCTCGCATAATCTCATTAGCATTCTTGACCAGTATCTGTCGGTAAAGATGATGCCTCTAGGAGTGTCAATCACTTTATATTCGTGGTGAAAATCAAGACCTGAGGCATCCCATTGCAGCCTTTAAGGTTGACCCTAGTCTGGTAGCTTTCCATTCCTAGCTGAAAATCCTCAACCCTTTTACATATAACCAAGCCTCTGATCCAAAGATTGACAGCAGCCGAGAGAGCCTTCTTCTCACGAACCGGAAGATGATTAAGGCGTCTTTGTAGGTTCAGAAGGTAGAGATCTTCAAAATCATTGGGCATCAAGTGCTTGAAGTCGTTCTCTTCAATCACATGGTATTTTTGGTCTGCTCTTGAAGAGCGATCTTCTTAAGGTAATCATAGCCATGGATTGGGAAGATCTCTACACTGACAACACTTAGAATTCGTAGCTTGGATCTAACACCTTTTCGTCTTTTCTCAGCTCCATGTCTCTCGATGTAGAATTTCTTCTTTTTGAACCACCAATGAGAAATACCATATGAGGCTTCGATGTAATATACATGTTCTTTGTCGGACCGAATTGATCGGTACCATCTGTTCAAGACCCGATCATGTATGCAGCAACTTTCATCTTCGAAATCAATAAAAGGCTGGTCTTCTTCATAGAAAGCGCACACAGATAGTCCAAGTCTCGGTTGAAGAAGAATTCAGTGAATGGTCATTTGTCGGGTTCACCACCGAGGAAAGAGGTTTATTCATATTGTAGTGGCTAATCTCCTCGCTGACTTGATCACTAAGCATCTTGTGGCACTCTTCCATCGATATTGGGCTGATTGGCATCAGAGTGAAAGGCCTTGACAATTTCAAAAGCTTGTCCTTCAAGATCCTTTAGAGTGATTGACGAGATTCCCTTCTGTTCACAAAACCACTTAATGAAGCCCCATATATCAGTGGCATGAAGTAGAGAGTCTTCATTTGGGGTTTCATAGTTAGTAGAAATTGTGGAAGCCCAGTTGTTGTCAGGGATCATCGTGTCGTCTCGGATAGACCATGAGGGGTTGGTGTATGAGGTCTCTCTTCGGATAGCCAACTTCGAATGGTGTCTTTTGAAGGTGCAACTCTAGATGGGTTAGAGCGTTCTCCTGTCATGTATGTATCAAACCAATCATCTTCAAACGGCTTGGGGATATACTTGGTGGATGCATCATCGTCATCTGATTCTGATTCTGATTCTGCCATGACATACGACTCTTCATGAAACACTTGATCTTCAGGAATAGAGGAGATTGTGGGTGTGAACCTTGAATCGATCGTGGTCCAAGCTGCAGACTTCTTTTGAGTTTCATGGTCTCCGGATGGACTAGATTGATTAGAAGGTTTTGGATGAGATGCTGGTGGTTGTGATGGAAGTGTCATGGTTGTGCCGGAAGATCCACCAGCCCCAGAAGTTCTAGCTCCTCTAGTTGGAGGTGAAGGAGGTGGTGGTGGCTTGGGGCCTCCAGACTTATCAGTTGATTATTCTGGAACAGTCTTTCTCTTCTTCTTATCTTCCCTTTCTCGTATGTCCTCCACAAACTGCTGATAATTATCAAGTCTTATCGATTCCTCAAGTGCTTCATATAGTTTCTTATGCGTATCTACCAAATGCTCTCCTGCTTCATACATTCTTTCAGAGAGAGCTGATCTCATGTCAAAGTTTGGCAAGTCTTTGAATCGCTGAAGTAGTGGAGCCTTCATTGCCCAATCAACTGCATATTTAATATCTGCTTCTATTGCCTGTGTAACAATCTCATTAAGGTTAAGATTCTCCGCTTTTGACACGACTATCAAGATTATTGGCGGCGCGGAAAGTGCTTCTCAATAGTTCATACGTGTCATAGCCTCTTTGACCAATTGTTCGTCGTTTGTCTGGAGAAGGTGAAGCAGGAGGTGGTGAGCGAGGAGAGTGACGGTATCACTGATGGTGACAACTTGTACTGGATCAATATTGGGTTTGGGTGGTGGAAGTGCGGTTGCTTGAATAGGTGCTAACATTAGAGGAGTGGTTGATGTGTCTTTCTGAATATCAACATTGTACATGGACTCAGCTTCCTCTTTCTCATCATTTTTCTTAAGCGGCTCGTTATCGAGGGTTTGTTATTTAGGAACTGATCACCAAAGATAAGTCTGTATCTAGATTCTTCAATGAGGAAAGAGAATCAATAGATAGATTTGGTTCTTCCAAATGCCTGGTCTCATCAGATCTTGATTCAACATTCTCCTATGTGTCTTTCTGCATCTCTTCATCAATATTTTGATCAGACTGAGTATCACTTGATGCAGGAGTTTCTTGTTGCGTTTCAGACACTTTCTTTTCCAACCCAGATTGTTCTTGAGCTGAAGAGGATTCAACACTTCTTTTCTTCAGCTCAAATTGAGTGGTAGTTCTTGATGGTGAAGTGGAGATGGTCAGAAGCATGTGAGCGGTTTGTTCGTCATCTACCCGGCAATCCCTTTCCTTTGTCTTGTGTGATTGGAGTTGTATGGCGTGGCTCAGGTTCAGGTTCTCTCAGCACGACACCTCCACCTGGTGGTCTCATGTTCATGATTTCTAGGCTTTGTTGAATTCCTTGCTGCAGAGCAGCATCATCTTCATCAATCAACCTCGTATTACCCCTCGAAACCTCAGTTTCCTCAAAGTTTTCTTTTTCCACTTCCTTCTTCTTTCTTTTCTGCTTCTGGGTTGGGGTGTCAGAAGGTTGTGACCTTTCACGTCTCCTTTTTGGAAGGGCAGCATATGAAGTCTTTGATCCAGACGTCATTGAGTCAGAAGCAGACTTAGCAGTTTTGGGTTGTGGTGGAGTGGGAGAGACATCAACATTAGCACTGGATCTGGAAGCCCTTTTCTTGTACAATTTGAAGTAATCCGTCTTCTTAATATCGTCAGTGAGAAGGATATCAGGAATTGGCAATCCAAAGATCTCTTTATCCATACCTTTAGCAACATATTCAAGGTTACCCAGAATAAATTCATCCTTGGCATTATGAAGGACGGATTCACTCCTAGGATTGAAGTTATGAGTCTGTTGCAAGTACTGGATGACAAGTTTTGAGAATCGATCTTTGGGAATCACAAGTTTGTTTACTTTCTTTAGTCCTGAGCTTTATTCTGAAAGTTTGTTCTATCGGAGATAAATGTGCTCATTGACAATGATAATTCTTCCCAGATACGTTCTGATACATCAACATTCACCCCATTGACGATAACCCCATAGGATTTGCAAGATGGGAATCCTTACTTTATCAAACCTGATGTTTGCCGATAAACATAAGTTGAGAACTGTTGTCATTGCTCTCCAGGTTGATACATGTGTCCGTGATGATGTCAAAGCCTGGATATGCCAACTTGATAACCCAACCAATCAGAAAGGCGATTAGCTCTTCCGCACTAGGTGGTGGTTTAGATCGTATGGTGGGGTTACAGGGTGTGATTCCAAGGGCCTTGCTGAGAATGTCCGAATTGATCACAAATTCCTTATCATCCAGCTTGCAGGTATAATGAGTCGTGATTTTGTCCCATTCAATGGTGTTCCAAAATTGTTGTATGTAAATGGTGGGAATTGTGCATTGCTTAGTTAGAGCACTGAAGAAATTTGTGTTTTTGAGGATATCAATAGACACTTTGAGGGTTGGATTTTGTTGCAACTTTTGCAAGTCCACATAACAGTTACTTTTCCCTATTTCTACCCATTGATTCTTAGGAAAGATTTCGTCGTCTAAAATGACTTTGGGTGGAGCAGAAGATGTAATATTATCAGCTGAGGTTGTGTTTGCCATTGAAGATCTAAAGATACACACATACAACAACAATGATTGTGAGCATGTTAGATTAGGTAGGGTTAGTTAAGCAACATTGTATACAACCTCATGACATAAACACAATAACTTAGTAACTTAGACAGAGTTCCCATAAGAAATTTGAAATAGATTTGAATGGCATTAGAGAGATTTCAAGGTAACAGCTCCATTTGACACAGTTATCGAAAGACAAGTTGATTTAGAATCAAATTATTTAAAAGCATAGTTGCTATTAACTAATTTCATGAGACAAGATACTCTTATGTGGATGTTATAGCAGGTTATTTAAGACAAGTTGTCATACCAAGTTACTACAAGAGAAACCAAGTACAAATTGCTCAAACAAAAATGTTATAGCAAGTTGCTAAGAGTATGTTGTAAAGGCAAGTCGCTACAGGAAAAACCTGAATCAAGTCGCTAATCATGAAATTACAATAGCAAGTCGCCTTGAAATGATTCAACATACCAAGTCGCCACTTGAACATTGAGCTAGCAAGTCGCTAATCTTGTACATATAAGTCGCTATCAAAAAATGATAGGACCAAGTCGCTACACGATTAACAAGTTTGAGACTTGTAATACAAGTCGCTAGCAATATTTATAGTGATAAGTTAGCTCACGAGTTTCATAGGTAAATCGCTAACTATGTATAAAGAAAACTAAATCGCTACCAAGAATATTGGTAAGTCGCCACCAAGAACACACAATCTAACTCGCTACGAAGAACACATCTAAGTCACTATCTAGAATAAGTTTTACTTATCAAAGCAACTCGCTAGGAAGAATGTTGTAAGTCACTACCTAGAACATTTTCTACTCTAACAACAAATAGCTCCAACCAAACAATCATTCATAACCATTACATGAGCACACTCAACTCGCTATATAGAACAGTTACAATTTTAAGAGAAACCACAGGCAAATACACAAATCTCTCACACAATACATACACAAATAACATCAAAATCACTTGCAACGATACCCTATTGACGCAACACATCATCATACGCCTAAACATCATCATACGCATGAAAAGTGATCCCATTAAAGCATATTCATTTACAAACCTAAGTAAGAATCAAGAGATGAGGATCAAATGCACGGTGGGGATCAAGCTAAGTCGCTAGGATGAGATGTGAATGAGAGAGAAAACTTAAGATTTTTGAAATAATGACTAGTGAACTGTAAGTCGCTAGGGTACACTTTCAGTCCCTGTAGTTATGAGACTCGTTAAGTAAGTCGCTAGCAAAGAAACAACCAAGTCGCTAAAGGTTTACAAAGCAAGTCGCTAACTTCGTCTTGTTAAGTTGCTATCTATTATTACAAAAGCATTAGCTATCATATCATATTATGTATAATAGGCGTTTTCAGTCCATGAACTTATCAGATTGCAAACTAGCATACATAGCATAATTAAGATGACATAATAGGATAGGCAACTTAACACATTGGACACTAAGAAATCAAGACAGAAGTGACCACGGAGAACAAGACAGGACAGAGTCATGCATCTGAGCACAATACATAACCGACAATTGTGCATATATAAAGAGATAACTTGTAAAATTCTCCCCCTCAATCAATGTCACCAATGACCATTGATTGAATTAAACCCACCCGTTATAAAACAAGAATATATCATTTGTTCGAACTTCATCTATGATCCCGTGTCATTATTGAATGACATTTCTAGGACCGTAGATGTTATCGATAACAAAGGACATATCATTTATTAGTTTGAGGTAAAATACTAAAATTATGAATTTAAAAGAATGATTAAAAAAATTTAAAAAGGATATATATATAAATAATTTTTTTTAAACTGATTTGTACACAGATTTATGAAAGCGAGTCCTGATTCAAGTCGAATAGGAGTCAAAGCACGAGTACGTCGTTCGGCAAGCAACCATTCCAGAGTGAGCAATGTTCATTTCAGATGGAAACCAAGTCATGAAGTTACTGATTGAGTTGAGCATTGTACGAAAAGACTGAGAACACTTTGCACTAGAGGCACATGTAGTATTGCAAATAGATGAGTTAGTGACTGGTGACCTCATAGTTGGATGTTGCAAGGTGTGATCTAGGAGTGTCATTACTAGACATCCCTTTAGGTTCAATGTTTTTGAAGAATTTTCTGTGGGGATCCACTTAAGGTAAGATCTAGGAATGTATGTCCGGTTGGATCTTTGAAAACTTAAATAATTTACCAGTGGGAATCCATTTGAAACAACTACTAGTAGTTTTGGATGTGAACACTTCCTTGTTATTACTATTTGTCCATCTGTAATTAGTTTGATTCTTAGGGGAATGAGCAGGTAATTGGCGCTTCTTAAGAGAACTAGATGGCCTCCTAGAACTCGTGATCTTAGGACTTAGAACATTGAACTGGGGTTCATTATTCATCATGTCGGAATGAAGTAGTGAAGTGACTGGTTTTGTCAAAATAGTATTCGCATCAACTTGGGAGGCAAGCCTAGATTTTGATGGTTTTAATCTTTCAGTTCTAAAAGCATTGGGCTGCCTAACTACAGTATGTTTTGAGTTGTTCTAAACAGTTGGCTTTCCTAAGGTTGATGGTTTTGCAAACTTAGTGTTCACACTATTTCCAATAGATTTCCTAAGCTTATTTTTTAAGGCAACAATAATGAAGCTCTTATCCTGAATTTGGGCTTTGAGGGCATCAATGTCTGTCAACAAGGCGTTAGATTGATTAATCAACTTGTAATTGGTCTCCTCTAAGTTCTTTCTTAAGGGTTCATTTTCTCTTAATAGGTTGGACACACATAGAGCCAGTTCAGCATTCCTAGATTTAAGTGTATCACTCATCTCATGACAATCACACTTATGAACATCTGAGAGTTGTAACCCAGTTTGCATATGGTTGAGTCTTTGTCCTAATCTGGTTTTAGGTGATTAATTTCAAAAATTCTAAATTCGAAATTCGATTAATGCAAGATTTTCAGCATAAAAGCTATCTTCCTTTTGTTGTATTGCAATTTCCAAGGAAATACAATGTTTTTCAAGAATTGAGTATTTGTTTGAAAGTTCATCATAAACCCTTTTTTCAATCATGTCATTAGCTTTAAAAGTTATAGATTCAGGCTCAACCAAGACCGATTTCATAGTATTATGTTCAGAGTTAGAATCAAGTAGATTAGGTACATTAACACATGAATTAATTTGATCAGTTAAGGGTACCTTATCGCATGAAACCTGCTCATCTCGAAGATCTGTCATCAAGATTTACCACATGAATACTAGGAGTTTTCATGTAAACTGTTTCAACCTTTTCTGACTCTGAGTCTTTGAGATCAGATCTGTTAGCTTCATCCTCCTTTATTGCAACTGAAATTCTGCATTCGTCATCATTCATTTGTTTGGCTGATCTATTGCTCGATCTATCACAATCTTCACATAACATAACTTGACACCCATTCAATTCATTCAGCACGTCATTCTCTTGAGTAACTTCCTTAATGTATATTTCCATATTACTCATAAGTTGAATAACGGTTTTCGAACTCATGAATTTCCATTCCAGTGTGTTTCTTGAATGAAATTCCAGTCATGTCATGATCAAAATCGAGGAATATTCCCCCGATGAATGGTCGAAATTGATCGAAGATTACTTGAAGAGCTGCATTAGAATCATCAGTTGAGAACTTCTCTTTGGTAATTTGAAACCTCAGTTGTTCTAAGTTAAGTAGCACAGTTCTTGTCAAGGTGGGAAAATCCGGACGAAGCGACAGATTGCTTGTTCGATCCATAGTTGTAGATAGAAGTAGTTTGAGGTGCTGATGAAGTAGTTGAAAGGGCTCAATGTTGTATTCCATTTGCCTTGCATCATTTTTCAATATCAAGAGTGACTTATTAGAATTTGACTCAAATTGTGAAGTGTTTTGATTATAAGTTGCTGAATCATCCAAGGTAGAACATTCGAGTAGCTCCTGTTTCATTATTCTATGTGGTATCATAGAGTTCAAGTACTTTGGTGATTAAAGGATCAGTGATGTAAGACATTGTGTTGATGGATGTGTTTATGGATATTAGATATAAGTAACTTGCTTCACTTCACCAAATTGTTATAAGACCAAGTCGCTAAGAGTTAAGAAGACAAGTCGCTAAGCACCAAGTCGCTAGGAATTTTGACAGCAAGTCGCTAAGCACCAAGTCGCTAAGCTGTCAAGTTGCTAAGTAGCAACTCGCTAACACCAAGTCGCTAACACCAAGTCGCTAACATCAAGTCGCTAACACCAAATCGCTAAGAATCATAAGTACAAGTCGCTAACAAAATTGAAAGCAAGTCGCTACCTATACCAAGTCGCTAGCCGTAGTGGAGAATCCACTAAGTGTACTGTTTGTCGGCTTGTCTCAATAGACAAGTCGCTACCAAAAACCACTATAACTCGCTACCTTTATCAAGCAAGTCGCTACGATGAATATCACCGAGAACCAAGTCGCTACCAAGAAAAACTTCAAAAACACACTTTTCAATCCAAAAGAAGCTCAACTACAGTGATTCAAGCTTACCAAATCAAAACCCAAGCACATACAATGATCCTAAACACAAAAGTACACCCAAAATTCAAACTTTAACACTAGAGATGATCCAAATGATGCAAAAACCACTAAACTTTTTCAAACTCAAAAACCATCTAAAAACCACTAGAAATACAAGAATATGTAAGAGATGATCTAACCATGGCTCTTGATACCAATTGTTACTTATTGGATTTCACAATCATATCATAACACAAACACAAGTAGGCGTATAATTTAGATGGTTTAGAGAGAGAAAGTGGGATATTTTAGAAAGAGAAACTCATGGAAGGTTAGATTCCAAATGAACATCCAACCCTCTCCCTTGTGAGGAGAGGGCTATTTATACAAAGAGTCACGCCCTCCTACGGGCTGTGGATTAGGCATACAGTGGGTAAAGACCCTTCCTTCCTCCACGGTATTGCACTAGACTAAACTATACTAATAACTAATTAACAAATAACATACTAAACGATATGTCTACGAGCTAACTTAAGCTCTATTACATTTAGGGGTGACCGATACTTCACTATAGAATTTCGAATTCCTAACATCGTGTCTCCAAGCAGGAGAACCTTAACTTCGATGAAGGTGTAGCAGACGCCATTGAAGCTGAAGTTAAAGATGCTGTAGAATGGGCAATGTAAGCTCCACTGCTTCAACGGTTTAAAGACTTACCCATTTCAGATATGATAGTTGTCCTTTCGGATAAAATGTATGACTCTAACGAGCATCTGGATGAGGTCCATAAGAAGTTATTCGTGGCTCTCAAAGAATCGATAAAGCACGATAAACATTTACAGTTTCTGCAGGACATGCGAGAAAGAGAGGCAAAGAAGAAAAGGAGGACTTCGGTGTTGGAGTCGTTGCATAAAGGTCCTAAATCTCCACCTCCTCCTCCTCCTCCTCTAACTGGTGGAGCTGGAACTTCTGGTACTGGTGGATGTTCTGGCACAACCACAACTACTATGACAAATCCACCAACATCTCCACCAAAACCATTTAATCAAACCAGTTCATCCGGAGGTCAAGGTACTCAGAAGATGTCTACAGCTTGGACCACGGTTGATTCCAGGTTTACACCCACATTCTCTTCTATCCCTGAAGACCAGATGCTTAATGAAGAGTCTTATGTTGCTCATGAGTCAGAATCAGATGACGACGACGTCTCCACCAAGCATATACCCAAAGTTACAGAAGAAGAAGATTGGTGGGACGCTTATATTGAGGGTAAACACTTCAAATCGTCTAGAGTTGCACCTTCAAAGGACATGACTCAAAGCTGGCTCACCAAAGATAAACCTCAAACTCCTGAACCTTCATGGTCCATTCCTGAGTCTGATTCGATAATCCCTGACAACAATTGGGCTACAGCCATTATTTCCAACTATGAAGCTCCATTAGAAGACTCTCTTCTTCAATTCACAGGGGATATGGGAAGCTTTATGAAGTGGTTTGTGAGAAGAAGGGAATTTCGTCAATCACTCCTAAAGATCTTAAAGGCCCAGCGTTTGAAATTGTCAAAGTCTTCCACTCTGATGCTAATCAGCTTCAATACCAGATGGAAGAATGCCATAAAATGCTGAATGATCAAGTCAGTGAGCAGATCAATCGGTTTGATGTTAACAACCCTCTTCCTCTCGGAGGTGAACCAGGACAATTGACTATCCAATCAGAGTTCTTCTTTAACCATGACCTGGATTATCTATGTGCCCGAACTGCAGAAAGAAAACCAGCTTTGTCAATTTCTAAGATGAAAGCTGCAACCTACATAGATTCGGTCTTGAGCGGATGGTACCGATCAATTCTCGACGACAAAGAACAAGTGTATGACATCGCCTGCTTGTACGGCATTTCTCATTGGTGGTTCAAGAAGAAGAAATTCTACGTTAATAGACATGGAGCTGAAAAGAGACGCAAAGTCGCTGTTTCGATCCAAGCTACGTATTCTAAGTGTTGACAGTGTAGAGATCTTCTCAATCTATGGCTATGATTACCTGAATAAGATTGTTCTTCGAAGAGCGCGAACTTGAAAGATCATGTTATAAGAAAACGACTTCAAACATCTGTTGCCAAATGACTTTGAAGATCTCTATCTTCGAACTCCAGGACATCTAGACCATTTACCTATTCGTGAAAAGAAGGCTCTCTCTGCTACTGTCAATCTTTGGATCAAGGGCTTAGTCATTCGACAAAGAGTTGGTGATTTTCAACTAGGCGTGGAAAGCTACCAGACTCAGGTCAATCTAACGAGACCTCAATGGGAAGCCACAGGACATGAATTTCGTCACTACTATACAGTGAATGACACCCCTGGAGCAGTCCTCTTTACCGACAGATACGGGTCAAGAATGCTAATGAGGTTGTGCGAGCTATACAAGTTCAGTGATGGTACACTCAAGATGGTAGAAGAAGAATTGAACTCAAGGGTGAAGGAAATCAAACTTGACTTGAAGCCGTGGAACAAAACAAAATTCTGGTCTGAACAGGATTTGAAGAGGTGTGAAGAGTTCGTTGCTGCGATCGGAAAAAGACTTAAGACGAGAAAGATCTTTCGCAACCTTGAAAGTTTTGTGGGTGGTAGTTTAAGTGAAGGTCATTACAAGCTACTGCAAAGAACTGAATGAAGACATCTTACTGTAGTAGTTTTGTTATGTATTATGATATATGTAATGTGGTGATTATACTATGAACAACTATAACTATAATGTATATAGTAGTGGTAGGTTATGGATTGTTGTTCCCTCTTAGTCTAAAAGGGAACTTAGGAGTAGTCCACTTCAGATCAAATAAAACCGGACACATTTTTCTCCAACAAGTTATGTTTCTTACATATTTAAATCACTTGAGATCCAAAATCTCAAAGGATTTGAAATTTTTTATCGGGGGAGAAAATGTGATATAAATATGCAATCTGATAAAAGGTAACCAATTTGTCTCAAAGTGCATACTGCTCTCTAATATGCGCTAAACTCTTTTCGAATCTCGAAGCATATATTGAGGGGGAGCATTTTAAAAGGAAAATAAACCTTCAAGGTACAAATACTCACATGTTTCAACATAAAGTACCTTGATTGATTTTCTAACGGTTTATGTGTGGCAATATGATCGTGAATATACTTCTAAGAACTTTTTCCCTAGTATGTGCAAAACACATTCGAATCTCCATGCACATATTGAGGGGGAGCATCTTTTTGAAAACCACATCCTTTCCCAAAATTACCTTAACAAAGTATTTAAAAATACTAAGTTTGATCGGGAAAGTGATGTAGATAGTTTTAGAAAATGTTAATCAAAGAAGTGAATTCTTCCTCTTGCCTCCATGTGCCAAAATGATTTAAAACATACGATGCACATGTTGAGGGGGAGCCTTTTTCTAAAAATATCAAAAACAATTCAGGTACAAAATGCTTTGATAATATATCACAAGTTCCTGGATTGATTTTCAAACGGTTTTCAATTGGTTCCAATAGCAGATGAACAATACCAAAAAGACTGACCAAATTTACTTTTTGTATAGTGATATAAGGATGGTTAGGTTAGATATGCGTTCCCGCGTTCCCACGATCCCGCCAGAGCCGGAGGGATCTACCCAGGGACAATCCACTAGAGAGTGTAGAGTCCTTAGGTTTGATGAAAAAAGGAGAAAAGTGAGAAATGGGAAGAGTGCGGACTGAGATAGAGCTAGAACTGGAATAAACCCAAAAAGGTTCTAGTAATGAAGTCTCGGTAAGCACTGAAGGGTTTGAAGAATGAAAAAGAAAGGAATGTGAAAAGGGTGAAAAGAAATAGGCCTCCATTATTTCAACCTTAGGGCAGAAACCGGGTTCAATTCATATGCTACTGGCTGTTACCTAGGTAACACCGGTATTGAAGACAAGATGTCATGGACCCAGTGACGCACTGCACTACATCTTCCCAAGCTACTCAAGTTCCTCTTAAAAGGACTTGTTTCATTCTCACGGGGAACCTACATTATCTATCGACTTTCTCTTAGAGATGGTTGATATTGAAGAAGGAGACCCTCTCCCTAGTCTCCGGCATAGGAAACAAATGTGCACTATTGAGTCTAGAGCCATGAGATCATCAATAAATCTCATTAGGACACTTTCAATGAAGACTCTCTATTTCACACAATGTGGAAAGAGAGAACATATGTTAAGAGTCCTACGCATTATCCTTGTGGGATTGCCAGAACATCTGAGTGATATGATAACACATTCACAATGAAGATGGAAAGCCTTCTAGAGCCAACATCAAACAAGCTCTTGGTAGGTGGCATGTGAGATCTATCCAATAGATCAACCATGTGATAACTGAACAGAAACAATGAGCGATTCAAAGTTATGAATCAATCCTGGTTCAGGTTATGGGTTGACGGATACATTTGAAAAACCGGTCGTTGTGCTTAAAATTCTTTTCTCTAGCACATCGACTGTGTATTAATATTTCAAAAATAAAAGGTGTTTATGATTGATAATTGATTTTCCTTGAAACCTTCGTTGTATTGCAAAAACACTTTATATTGAGCAGTACACGATTGTTTTTCAAATCATTTTTAATCAATCAGTAAATCTTACTTTGATGGTTCACTCACTCCGTGTTGTCTTCTTTGAGACGTTCCGGTTTGAGAACAGCTAGAGCAGCTGCGAAACCCTGTCAAGGAGATTCTTCGGAATTATACCTGATTACAGGCAGTACTTGTACTGATCAACGGGGAACCGTGGGCCGTGTACCTTAATTCAACGAAAGTGATCAAAGACACTTTTCGTGCGCTTTATTGCTAATTGTTGTGTGCAGGTACACCCGACGTTTGCAGCTGATCAGAATTGAGAGGTCAATCCATAGCCGCATGCTCACACAACACATTCATTTCTAAAGAAATCATGATAAGTGCATCAACGACTCTGATATTATCACATCATGCTTCTGCTACGCTGCTGCAAATATCATGAATCAACTAAAGCTTCCGCTACTCTGATAAGAAGACATCATGATCCAGAATGTGAGCATGTCGTTCCATTTGTCACAACATCATATGAGGGCAACACAACAAAGGGTGATGCTGAGATCAACTGTGGCTGATGATCTCAAATAAAGCTCAAAGGTCATCAAAATGTGGATTAGCTCTCTAACCTCCACTTAATGTAAAAAGTAGTTGGACTATGAAGAAATTACCACGAAAGCACAAAGATTGAATATTTTGATGAATTGAAGTCTACGAGCTCAAGACTGAAGATTAAATAGAATGCTAGGATGCAAAATGTAAATCATGGGGTGACCTCCCTTAGGGGGAGATTGCTAGGAATTGGAAATTCTATAGTGAAGTATCGGTCACCCCAAATATAATCTAGCTTAAGTTAGCTCGTAGACATATCGTTTATAACGCTATTTGTTAGTTAGTTATTAACATAGTTTAGTCTAGTGCAACACCGTGGAGGAAGGACGGGTCTTTACCCATTGTATGCCTGATCCACAGCCCGAAAGAGGGCGTAATACTATGTATAAATAGCCCTCTCCCCACAAGGGAGAGGGTTGGATGTTCATTTGCAATCTAACCTTCTATGTGTTTCTCTCACTAGAACATCTCATTATCTCTCTCTAAACACTCCATATGCCTCTATGATCTAAGTATTGTTATGCTTATGAAATCTAATATTTTACATCTCCTAACCTCTTAAATACCTCCACTTGATAGGTGATCATTTGGTCAGTTCACACACGAAGAGTGGTTGTACTATGGCTAAATCCTCTGATACTTCACAATCTATCAGACTGGGGTCAGTTGATCATATCTCCCAGCCCTTTAGATACTACCAAGTTTATAATATTACCAAGACTAGCGATCTATGATAAGACTAACAAATGTCTATAAAGAATTAAATAGAATATCAATAACATAAATGCAAACTTCAATTAATAACACGAATTCATAGAATAAGTCCTAGAAAAATATAAAAGGAATTCAAACTTGAACACAATCGAAATCGTAGACGAGAACTTCGTTATTCGATGCTCCTAAGCCATGCTTCTTCTTCTGTGTTTGATCTCCCCAAACCCTAGAAGTTTTGGGAAAGGAGAGATGATTAAAACTGGTGAAACCTTCGACTATTTATAGGCTCCGATACTAGTTACGGCGTAACATTTATTAAGTAGTTACGCCGTAACTCTCTAATTCTTGTGCTTATCCATGGTTACGGCGTAACCTGAGCTGGGGTTACGCCGTAGCCTTTGTAAATCATATGTATTTCTTCATTACGGCGTAACCTGAGCTGAGGGTTATGTCGTAGTCTTTGTTATTTAGATGTTTATCCGTTGTTACGGCGTAACCTGAGCTGAGGGTTACGCCGTAGTCTTCATAATCATACTTACGTCGTAACTTCATCACTTGGTTACGCCGTAGTTGAGAGACAACTTGAAAACGTTCAATTACTGCTTCCTTGCCTAAAATAGGTCCTAAATGAAGTAACAAGGAATAAGGATGTTTTCACTAGCATTTTACTCAAAATGTGATGATAAAGGGGGAAATTAATGCTTAGAAAATCAGGACTATTTGATGTTATCATCCACCCCAAAAATGTGAGTTTCGCCCCTAGATCTTTAGGAATAAAAGCATTCACCTTTAATGCTTAGAGAGTGTACCGGTAGTTTAATAGATTCTAGAACTTGTTTTGTGATGCATTCTGAGATCGCTAGTGAAACTACACTTGTGTAGTTAGGAACAACTAAATGAAAAGAGACATTAAGATAACCCTTGTTTGAAACCTGTATTATAATTAATTCTTCCACATCGGTTGAGTAATTACCCCACACCCTTGCGATGTACTCATCTTTAGTACACGATACCCCTAGTTAAGCCTTCAGAGCCTATTTTTTTCGCGGTTCTCGTGATGTTTTGGTTTTCCGGAATATCAATGAAGAGCATTGTTTACAATCCACCCCCAAATGTACACCCAAATCGCCTTAGCCTACCTTGTATGCACTTACCTTTAGTGCATTATTGTTATCATTATTTAACCCTTAGTTCAAATATCTAGTTACTTGCATGGTTGCTAAGTCGAGTCATATCTTTTGTATACAGTTTTGGGACGATTGGGACTCATGGGTAAAAGTAATATTTTATTGAGTAACGGGAAAGAACGATAAATTCAAATTCCATTTGTCTACGTAATTATATAGTCCAAGTGTTTTGATCTTTTTAAATCGGGTCAATTAGTGTTAGAGAAATAAAAACTCAAGTGTAGGGATGCTCCTATAAATCCCTTATATTTTGATGTTATCGTAGAGGATGGTAGAGTAAAAATGTATGGAAAACAAAAGTCGAAAAAGAAAAGAAAAGAGAGTGTTTAAAAAAAATGAAGAAAAACATACGGGCTACCATCCTACATCTATATTTATGTTTATGTATTTAAATTTATATTTGTTTTGTTTCAAGTTATCTTGTTTTAGTGAGTCACGCTTTTCATGCTTGTAACATAAGATTTTTGACTTGCCACCACTAAATATCCCCAATCCAACAAAACCCTTTGTTTCCCTATCGTAAGCCTAACGTTACAACCCTTGTACAGACCTCTTAGATAGTTGTCCCTAGGTCCTTACGCCAAAGCGGTGGAGGTTTGATCTATTCTCAAGCTTATGGTAATCTATGTACTATGCCAGGTAATAAGTGTTTATCTTCCATTTCCATTTATTATATTTCATATAAACCCGAGAGATGAGAAAATCGAAACACCCCTTGTGAGGTGCTAGTATATAATTTCCGTGCTTGTTATGACTATTGCGGTGCTTTTACTTGTTGTGAATTATTTTAATCCAATGCTTCATGCCCCCTAACTTATAAATTGATTGGTCAAAAGCACATTTGCTTGAGGACAAGCAAATACCAAGTGCAGGGATATTTGATAAGGATTTAAACATACGCTTTTAGGGGGTCATTTAGCCCTAAATCGACCAATTTTATTTCCGTTACTACTTAATTTTGTTCCTTTTCACTTTTTAGGTCTCCTGGAAGCAAAATGCTGGAATGAAGCATATTTGGACGAAAATGAGCAAATATATGAAGAAAATGGCAAAGTCAAGATCGAAGCCACTCAAAGCTGATCAACAGTACCTGACGGCATCCCAATCAAAAGGCGACGCCATCCCTCTATGATGACTTGATCAAAACATGCACGTGAAGGCTCAGTGAAAATTCTGGTCTTATAACCTGATGGCGTCACGCCTTAATATTGGAGGGTGTCACTCACATTTTTCAACTTAGACGGCCAGATCTAGAATCAAGACGACGTCCCATCTGAAAACCGACGGCGTCACAACTCTAAGGTGACGTCGTCCCATCGATAACTTGGCCTAGGCGAAACCCTAATGACGGCGAGCTGATGGCATACCATGCAAAAGGTGACGTTGTCGCATTTGTAAATCTATATATAGAATTCGATTTTTCTGCATTTAGAGAGGTAGACTTTTGGAGAAAAAACCCTAAATTGTTTGTAGTCCGAATTAGACAGTATCTCAGGGTCCCATACCCTATTTTACACATCGAGATAAGTATTTTAATCCAAAGTAACATTATGTCTATCTCGTATTCGATTGATTGTGTGTATGCCTGCTTGTTTACCATGTCTAGCTAAATTTCTTGTGTGTTTGCTTAGATCTATGAAACCTAGTTATTGATTATTGTTAGGTTGTTTCTTATCTTAATTGTAAATTGGCTTAGGAGTGCAACCAGGCACCATTCGTTATATTTAATGCTTGAGTATGCTTTATGATGATGTGGTCTATGGATGAAATAGCTTAGGCTTGCCGACTTCGTAGGTCACATACGAGAGATAACCTCAAAGAACTAGGGGGAACGCATACCCTACGACCTTAGGAATACAACGCGTTAAGATAAGATATGACAATTCAACCGACCAATAAAAGATAACTAGGGAGTAATAGTATCTAGGTAAATACATTTTTAATCATCATACGAGCACACATCAAATAGACATAACTACCCGTAGTAACTAGATAATTGGATAAGTAGATTAATCGGTAGAAGTATCACCCCCCCCCCAGCCAATTGCCCCGAGATATTTACCTTAGCTTTCTAAAACACCATAAAAAGATTAAAAAAAAGAATCATCTTCAACCCCCACCTTCTCGTCATACATTTCTTACTAGCATTCCTATTCCCCTAGAGAATGATATCAATCCCCGAGGCTTACCCAATACTACACTACAATGATTAGGTTCACTGCATAGGAGGTTGAAAAACTTGCTCGACGAAAAAGAAGTTTCCTTCACCCAGAACGCGCCTCCCGCCCGCATCAGTTAAACATTGTAATGAAAAGTTTTAGAGACCATTGCATCACTCATAATGTCTTAAAAATAAATGAGACCATTGAAATATATGAGCATGCATGACTGTTTAGTGACTTAGTGTGTGGACTCACAGCGGAATGTTTACGATAAAATGTCATGATGCAACAGTTATAGTCTATGCTTAATGATGCAACCTAATTCTCTATAACCTTGGCTCTGGTACCGATCTGTCACACCTCCAAAATATCGCAGCGGAAGATATCGGGGCATGACTTTCATGGGAACAAATTTATAGTTACATTGAACGACCTCTACATGAGTTATTTGAAAATACACGTTTGAGTACAACCCAAAATTTTACAAAAGGGTTAAGCTTCAAGAGTTCAGAACTGAACATTAAAAGTAATGCAAGAAATCTTTAAAATGATGAGACCACAAAATGTGACTCGAGTAATGATGCTCAAATGCAATACATGTAATAAGTACGTCTAAGAACCTAAGAAAAACAAGCTAAAAGTGTTAATAAAAAGTTGGTGAGTTCATAGGTTTAAGTAAATGTAAATGTTAAGTATGGACCACAAGATTTCTATGACAACTGTAATTTGAATAATATCGTGAAAAGTATTACTATTACACTAAGCTCATGACACTGAAGCCTTGACAGTTAGTTATGTGATCACCCCAATTAGGTGCGTTGCCAAGCACCTACACAACATCAAATTAAATGCGTCCATTTGAATAGTTAGAGCGACCAAACCGGATAGGGGAGTTTACCCCAATATATCTATTCACAACATTTGCGCTTACAAGGTAATTAATTGTTCATGATTGTGGGGAATTTAATGGAAAATGTGGTAACTTAGTTAATTTGTAAATGTTTTATGTACAATATATTCTCACCCTAAAGTATTTTAAAACAAGTAAAAGTGGGGCTATGAAACTCACCATGAGTAAATAGTGAATACGGGAAATAATAAGTATATCAACGAACAAGTGATCCTAACCGCGACCTAAATAAATAAGTCATTTTATAAAAATGCAACACGTACTAGATGCATATGAGTTCTACAAAGTTTTATCACTTTTACACATTTGTAGTGAGGTATTAATAAGTTCCGTCGGTTTAAAGTTTAATAAAAATAGACAAAGCATGTTTTTTATAACTAATAGTTTTAAACTAAAAATAATGTTGCTGATTGAAATAAAGCCCATCTTAAAATATGTGTATCTACTTCATTTCTAGCTCATTTTTTATCCGTTAAACACTCTAAACGTAGATAAATATGTCTACTTTCAATAAATCAAACTCACGGTTTATGAAAACATGTTTTAGTTATAGATTTTTACCAAAACATTTTCTGACCCGCTGTAGCATTTTTTCAGAAAAATTCCAACTTAATCGGACTAGATCTTACTCATTTTCTAATGAAATTACTTTGTTCAAAAAACCAGGTTCATTGTTTTAAACTCTAGCTTCTTAAAACATGGGCCATTTTCCCCAGATCTTTACGAATTATTTTATAAAATAAAAAGTATACATGTATGTCAAGGCTGTTAAAAATCAGAAACTATAACCTAATTTGTTCGGGCCATATTTTACTTGTTACTTATCTTTACAGTTCCATCCAACTCTCAGAGCTTAATTTAATTCTTATCTAAAAAAGTCTCAACTGGCTCAACATGCCAATTTGCTTTCAAAGTAATTATTTATATGATCCAAATCTGGTACTTAGAATCTTGTTGGTTTTGATTAACAGTAGCATATGATTTATTAAAAATATTAAATCAACTCCAAAAATTATGAAATTCAACGTGGAACATCCAAAGACATATATCTAGTTGTGGTAAAAATGAATTAGTCCTAGAAAATTTATATAGTGGTTTTCTATAGTGATGATCATGACTAAAAATCATGGACAGATTTGATGTTTATTAACTCAATCTTTAGCTCAATTTCAACACCCAATTCATATAATGGTGATAGAAAATAGACATAAAATGATATGTAAACATAAAATGAGTATGGAAATAGGTCTAGGATGCTTACAACTCAGTTGGTGATGAATGATCAAGAATGATGCATAAAAGAACCCAAATAACTAACTAAAAACCCTAACTTTTGCTTCCAGAAACCCTAGTTCTTCAAATCAACCCTTAATCAATTTTTCCCAATATAAATTTTGCTTGTTTTTCCTTAGGAATAGCCGAGATTTAGAGACAATGAAAGTATTTTTGTGTGTGAGAAATGAAGTGAATGGTAGTTCTATTTATAGTGCAGGAATGAACATATAGTGTATCACCAAAGATGTGACTAGTTTGCATAAGATGTGATGTGTGTCTGCATGGGGGGACAAGAGATGGAGTGTAGTTTTTTGTGTGTAAGATTTGCGTAAGAATTACTTGATCATTTAGTTAATTAATACGTTATTTTGTAGTAAGTATAAAATGAAAGAAAGTGGTAAAATAGTTAGTGGAAGTTTTATGTATTATTTCTGGGGGCTGGTTTTTAGTGGGAACAGAGGGAGGAAAATGAGTTATTTTTTAACTGTATAAGTATTTGTAGAAAGGTGGTGAGGGTTTCGGGTATGTTATGCATGCGTAAAATGAAATAAAATGTAAGACTTGTATGATTTTAATAAAAATTATTAAATGAAATGTAAAAACATATACAATATGTTTATGAGAGTGTTCATACATATTGTTGATGTAGACTAAGCTTAGTCTATTACCGGTATACGTTAAATGTTGTTTTCCGGTTTACGCGATTTAACCTAACGGTTACGTGTCAAAGTAAATATTCAAATATTTAAAGTGAATTGTTTGAGTTTATAGTTGAGTAAATGATCTGAAAATACGAGTTGTGACTTATGTTTCCTCTCTGAAATCCCATTTTGTTGAGGAGTGTAAGCACAAGAAGTTTGATGATTAATTCCCAAATTATTAAACATATTAGACAGATGATTATTAACAAATTTTGTACCATTATCATACCTTAAGACTTTATTCTTTTTCCTAAATTTGGTAAAAACCAATTTTATAAAACTTTCAATATAACCAAAAACTTCAACCTTTGACTTCAACAGATACATCTAAATAACCCTGCTAAATTCATCAACTAAATTGAGAAAGTACTTATACCCATCCTTACTAATAACCTTGTAAGGACCCCAGACAACGCAGTGAACTAAATCGCCAAAGACAAAGATTTATGATCACTTAAGGGAAATGGTTCCCTAGTTTTCTTGGCCATGTGACAAATGTCATAAGGAGAAATGTGATCAACAATTTTAAAACCAATTTTAATTCCCAAAACATACAGAACTTGATCAGAAGAATGACCAAGTATGCAGTGTCACAACTTTGTGGAAACATGACAGACAAAAACAGAATTGCAGACACCAACATTTGACTTACCATTTTTATCAACATCAAACAAGTAAAGACCACCAGTTTCACTACCAGTCCCCACTAGCTTGCCTAGTTTCAAATCCTGGATATAACATTTATGTTCATCAAAACCAACAAAGAACTTACTATCTTCAATCACAGAAAGCAAACTAAAATTATACTCAGGCACAACTAGGACATCAAAAACGAAAACACCATTAGTAAATCTAAGACTACCAATACAAGTAATCTTAGTATGAGTACCATTAGGATGACCAACAGCTAACACAAGACCAAAAATATCAACCACATTAAACATGTTTTTAGTAAAATTAGTCATGTGTTGATTGGCACCATAATTTATAATCCACCCCAAGGTAATATTAAACATGACATATCCAGTTTTAGCACAAAAACTTCTTCAAAATGTAGGTTAAAAAACACATTGTTATTGTAAAAATTAGGACTTATACCGGACATACTAGCATAAACACTTCTAGAAGGTTTTTCATTTATAAGATTGAGAAGTTTCATCATCGGCTCATTAGTGAAAGAAGCAGAAACATGTCTAGTGAAATTAGAAGCAGATTGATTAACTTCAGCATTAACATTAAAAGTTTTTACCATACCAGACTGTTTAGACAAGTTTGGCTTATTTTCTTAGACTAGGAGGATAACCAATAAGCTCAAAACATATTTCAACAGTATGACCAATAAAACCACCATTTTTTCATAACATATTAGGATTAGGTCCCCTATTAATATTGTTGTTGTTATTAACCCTTATGTTAAAATTATTAGTGTTATTATTAGTTTTAAGAACAAATGCAGCAGGTTGAGCCTTGTTGCTAGATTACAAACCATGATGAAGACCCCTACGGGGTCAATTCGGGTCGGGTCAAATCGGGTCAAGCCTTAAAAAAACATACCCGAACCCGACCTTGTTTAGAACTCGGTTCAACTCGGGTCGGGTCAATTCGGGTTCGGGTCAACTTGGGCCGGGTCAATCGGGGCGGTCAATTCGGGTTCGGGGCCAACCCGAGTATTTTTACATTGTAAAAGTGTTGTTGAGCCGGGTTAGTCGGGTCATGACTAGAAAAACATACCCGAACCTGACCTTGTTTAGAACTCGTGTCAATTCGGGTTGACCCAGTTGACCCAAATAAAATTTTAAACCCGATTGACTCGACTCGAATTGACTCGGGTCGGGTCGGGTTCAGGTCAGGTCGGCCCGAGTGACACCCCTACTCACTGGTGCAAGCAGGAACAAGGTCAGAATGTCAAATTCTCTCCACACAAAGTTCAATTTATGATAATAATCTGGAACAGACAAGTCTCCTTGTTTTAAACCATTAATTGTATGCATCAGATTAAAAATCACAGACCAATCCATTTTATCATAAGTTTCTTTTTAGCTTTTCCAAACTTCAGAATCAATTTTAGAATTAACTTGACCAATATACAACTCTTGGAATAAAGATCCCAAAATCCAACCAAGAACAATGGCATTACATCTTTCCCATTGCTGAAATAAAACATGATTGGTTTCAGGTTTAACACATTTTATATCAATAAACCCTTTTTATTTTTCCTTTTTAAAGCAATAGTCATAGCAGTAGCCTACATTTTATAATTCTCTTACCAATTTAATTTGAAAATAACAATAGACAGACTAGAATTATCATTAGCATGAAGAAACAGTGGATTTCCAACATCCAAATTATTAATAAGATCCTCATTAGAACCACTACCAGTAGCAATAACCATGATGAAACAAAGAGAAAAACACAAATAAACAAAAAACCATAGACAACAGACCAAACCAACAAAGAACAATCAAATACCCTGTACACCTTCAAACACAAGTAACCATCAAGAATCAGACCACCAACAACTTCACAAGACTGCCCAGAACCTATCCTCTAGCAATCTAGACCAGACATCAAAATAAATGACATAAATATAAACTCACACCAAAACCCAATCAATACCCAGTCGAGTGAACTAGGAATTGACCAGGGCAGGATTCCTTGCCACTCTATGGTGGTAGGTCAAGATAGGCAACTCGTTTGCACTCACCCAAATAAAGTAATGTTAGTCTTAAGAGAAGAAAGACTATGCTTACAGTGCTTTAAAAAGACGAGCAGTGGAAGAACATACCACAAACCCCTTGATTCATTTAGTCAAGGGAAATTGTGACCACAAGAAAGTCCCATGTAACTATCAATACCAAAACCTCTAAATAAAGAAAAAAATTAGGGTTTCAAGACAAAACCTTAATTTTGCGGATCCTAGCAATTAACCTTCCAATAACTCAATTCAACCCATAATCAACCAGATCCAGTACCAAGAACAACCAAAGAACCACCAGAACGCAAAAACCCCAAAAATCAAGAAACCCTAATTATGAACGGATAATCAAGAACCAACAATCAAGATGATTGTGGCTCTGATACGATGTAAAAATTATCAAACCAACCTCACAATACACAGACTTGCACTTAACCAACCTCCCCACATGCTTATTTTCTTAACAAAATCTATATCGGATTAGTCCTCATATGATTGCTAACCCACACAATACAAGAGAAACCAGTCGTCCTCAAATGGATGCGATTGAAGAAAGATACAAAAGACACTTACAAACCCTCACAACACTCTTATGAACTAAACCAGACTAATAATAGATCAAGATGATCTATTATCTATACAAACCTAGAATAATAAGGCAATATCAAAGATTGAGAGAGACAAAGATGATTTTAAGAGAGTATCAAAGACAAAACAATGAGATCAATGAAAACCTAGACTTGGATGATGTATTTATAGCCACATCTTTCACTTCAACCCTCAAAGAATAAGCAACATGTAAAAAAAACAAGCTAAAACAACCAAACTGTTAAAATAAAGAGCAGGACTGGGTCCTGCATTTATAACCAAACCATGAGAGGAAACAAAACAATATATTTTTAACATCTGTAAAAAAACGCAAATAAGAACACACTCTTTTGTCTAGTCACGTCTTCAAGATCTTTAAAAAATATCGGGTAAGGTTTAATGATTATTGTTTCTTTTGACAGATCGATGATGGGTTTCGTTTCTTTTCGATATTAAGATTCTGTTAAAAAACTATAAGAAACCCGATATCGTTTCTTTTTTTTTAATCTTTTGCTTCAAGATCGATAATGTGAAATCTGAGTTTTGTGTATCTTCTTTACATTTTATGTTAAGGGTTGATGTTGTAGGCGAATGAGACAGTTTGTTTGAGTCATAGTTATTGGAGATTAGGAAAGAGAATGTAGAAGTTGTTGTTAGTTGAGGTAAGCTCTGTTGTAAAAATCGGCCAGGCGGCCGATTAATCCCTGCATATTCGCTGATCGCTCACTAACCGCCTTGATTAATCACAATCGGCCTATTTAATCGGTTTGGTCAACGATCGTTGAAAAATCGGTCAACAAACCTATTAATCGGACAAAATCGGTCTAATCGGACAAAAGCGCTTAAAAATTGGTCAACAAATCGCTTAAGAATGAGACAAAATCACTTAAAAGTTGGTCAACAAACCGATTAATCGGAAAAAATCGGTCAAAGGTCGCTTAAAAATGGTCAAAAAACCGAGTAATATTTTTGTTTGACTTTGAAGAATTATGTATTATGTCTATATTTGAACTTTGATGCAATACGCTTATCACATACATATAAAATAATATAATATTTAAAATTACATTTTTGTGCATAAAAATTCCAATCCGATTAATCCCCGCCTAACCGATTAATCGCTAGGCCGTACCCAACCGCCTCACTAGCGCCTTGCAATTTTTACAACCTTGGATGTAAGAACAGAAATAACACGAAGAAATAAAAACGAAAATATGATATGTAATATGAGGTTTTGCTAAAGTTGGGCGTGCTTCACGCTTTTCCTCAATCGCTTTGTAATTGTGTCGTTTTCTTCGCTGGCAATACACCGCAAAGTGTCGCTTTGACACATTTTAAAGTGCGCGTTGATTCTTGAAATTTCATATGGTCATACTTTGGCAAGGCTTGCTTGCTCCTTAGGTCACATGTATGTACTAAAACTAATTTAATTGTAAAATTTATAAAAATCTAAGTATTTTGGTGAGCTATATTTAATTTGTGAAGATATGATAAATATTTATTTATACGATATTTAATTGTGAAGTTTCCAAAGTTTTATAAACTATAAACTTTTTTTATAAACTTTTAAACTAAACTTTATTAAACTTCAAATTATGTTTTATAAACTTTTTTATAAACTTTTTTAAACTTTGACACATTTAGTAGTATGTTTTTTAAAGTTTATGTTGTAATACTATTCGAAAGTTTAAAGTTTTATAAATACACTATACATATCTCACTTAATACTATCTTTACACAAATAAATACATTAAATTTTCACAATTTAAAAAAAGATGTGTAAAGCATATCAAGTGGAAGAGGGAAACAAATTGGTTGATATTCTTCATCCAAAAAGTCACATAGAGTATAGTTTTAATGTCCTTGAAGCAAAGATTTTGTTTCTTGATCAATTTTTTTTGTGAATTTTCAATCCGGTTTACAGCGGTTGGAAAGATATTAAAAAAAAAAAAAAAAAAAAAAAAAAATTTGGAAACTTGGTTGCGCTCTAATATATTGCATAGATCGGAGTGCATTAATATGCATGCCTACTACCCGTTTTGTGCAAATACTGTAGAAAATTTACATTGGTTGTTAGACAGTTAATGTCATAGTTGTTATAATATGTATGACTATTTATAGTGTAGTCACGCTATTAGCCCTACCACTGATAGGCATATGAGTATATTTTGTGGACATAATTTATTTTATCTATAAACTTTCGAATTTGTCAAGGCATTTTTTTGGCGTAATAGGATAATACCTAGCTACAATGTTATTTCCAAAGGATTTTTGTGCAGGTTTTTCATGTGCACTTCGATAGAATTGAAAGTGATTACACGTTTTATTTATGTGCGCACTTTGATTTATAATTTATTGTATATGCATGTATTTTATTCAGCGTTTTATTTGTTTACGTTGCTATATAACTAATACACATGCTCGTCATATAAGCGAGAATTTTTTATTACCCGTGTTTCGTTAAAAGCGCGGGCAGTGATTATTTCTGGAATCGGTAGATAACTACAGAGACCATTTATGTATTTTTAGTTAAGCAAAAGTCCCAGATTTAACTTTGGTAATCGCTAGTAAAGGTAAAAACCAATTTTAAAACTTTCCAGGGACTATTTTAACGTGAGTAAATTGGAGGGACATTTATGTATTTTTTTGTTACACAAATAGTACCCGATTTAACTTAAAGACTATTTCTATAATTGCAAGCAAACGAGAGGCACTATTTTGCCTTTTTACCCGCATTTTTTACTGTACATTGAAATACTTCTGTAAATTGTTTATAATTTAAATTAAAATTTATAAAACATTCAATATTTTTCAAGATAAATCAAAACTCTGGAGTAATTGAACCTACGCATCAAGCAAATATGAGCTGGTTATTTCTTCAAAAGTAAGGAAATATATATACTTGGCTTGCAAAATTTAGAAAGAAAATAAATGTAATAAATACAAAATAATGAATTATGGAACTTTTTCATGTTGTCGTTTGTCTTATTGTCTTATTGTCATGCACGTGCCGTCATGTGTGGTGGTTGTTCCTCAACAACAACAACAACCCAAAAAAAAAAAAAAAAAAAAAAAATTATTTTATTATCTCGACAAAATAAAAACGTCTTTAGTGCCAAATACTGTGTTGCGTACAAAAACATGCTTGAGTGTCTATGTTTGGTTTGTTAATTGCTTTTTAAAGATGAAGATAAGCTAGATGTAGCATGGTTTATTTCCATATGTAATGCACCAGCCACCTTTTTATTTTATATACAACAGCTTTTCGTTATTGTGCGTTCGTGCCTAGTGGTGCATATAATGCGTAGTTAAATTTCTAGTGGGACTAAATAGTATATTAACCCACCTTTTATAAAGTATCAATAGAACATATTTTATACTATCCTTCAGAATAATTCTATGTAATATGGATATACCACATCAGCTAGATCATATGATGTAGTAGATAACATGCACCATCTTCTCAAATTAAGGCTTGTCGCGAAGCGATGTGAAGCTTTTTAAGATGATGAGTGGTGAGTAATGAACATTTTAATTTTTAGTGTTCATTTGGCAAAGGAGCGATGAATTGTCGCTATTTTTTAAATAAGGCTAATTCTCTAATGCTATTTTAAGAAGCTGTGACAAATGAGCGGTGAGCTGTGACAGTTTAGTATGTATGTATGTGTTATCTTGTTGTGGTTGCATCAGTAGATGCATATATCGTAGTTATTTGGCCAAGAATGAAAGTTGAATATAACTATGTTGTTGTCGTGTACGTAATTAACACCGAATCATTTTTCACATATAACCATGTTCTATTTAAATATATTTTACTCATTTATAATTACAGCTATATAGGATACCAAACGTTTTTTATTTTAAAAAAATAGTTAGTGCTCACGGCTACTGCTCAAAGCTACTGCTCATAACTATTTCTCACTACTACTACTCACTGTTACTTTTAACAAACACACCCTAAGTTGGACCGAAGCATTTTTGAAGATTTTTGAAATTCCAAATAATTTACGTAAGTATAAATTTTGGTTGGAAATAGGAGGTTATGAGCTATACAACCATTGCAGGCCTAGCTTTTCCCCAAACAGGAAGCCCAGCCCATACGTTCACCAATATGGATTCAACCCAGTCTCTGAATCTCTGATTCAATGGGCAACTCTAGTGGTTATTCGATTGATTCGGTTCGGTTAGTTTGTTTTTTTTTTTTTTTTGGTATAACCGAAAATCGAACCGAATAACCAAAAACCGAAACCTTATAACCGAAAACCGAACCGAATAACCCGAATTACATAACTTTAATTATTTTTTTATTTAATTATATATACTTTTAGCACAAAATATTTTTTCATGCTTAAATCATGTTATATTTATACTAAAAGAGAGTTTTAGTGATTTTTTTTTTTCATATATATACATAGAAATAATATATATTTTATATGAATTCGGTTTTCAGTTTTCATTGCCAAAACTATATCCAAACCGATAACCAAATATTTAGTTCGGCTCGGTTCGGTTTTGACCAATTCGGTTCGGTTACGAATTCGATTCAGTTATTTTCGGTTCGATTCGATTTCGGTTTTCGGTTACTGTGGATATTACCAAATCCATGAACACCCCTAGGCAACTCAGTATTATGGTGTAAAGGCGTCGAGCTGATTGTAAGCTACTCGAGCTCGGCTTTCTAAAAGTTTGTATCAAGCTCGACCTTAACGAGTTATAACCCGGGCTCGAGCTTCAAATATCGATCTCGATGAAGCATGTGAGCCTACACAAGCTTTTACATATATAAAATGTATAAATATACATATAAGTTTAGATAGATAACTGATTAAGATACTATATATTATTTACAAGTATAGAATATAGTTCATCTTTTCAAAATATTTGAATTAAAGTTTAATCATAAACATATTTCTTTTACATTTTTGCTTTTAAAAACTAAATTTACTTCGTAAAAGAGCCGTACCTGAGCCACCTCGTGTTCCAAAAATAATTTATGAACCAAGCTCGAGCTTTACAAAAATAGGCTCGATTCGAGTCGTGCTCGAGCTCCAGGTATTCTAACGTTAAACGTGTCAGGCTCGAGTTTTGCCGAAGTCGGGCTCGACTTGACTCGTTTACACCTCTACTTATAATTATGTAGTATGTGATTTGTTATTAGATATAGAGATTAGCTCATTAAAAAGTACAAAAAAACTAAAAGCTAAACGAATCAGTTTTAGCCATTCGTTTTTCTATACAAAATGCAAAAACTCGCTTTGATCATTTGCTTTTAATACTAAATATCACATAAACCGTTATCCGTTATTTTTTTATTTGATAACCCACATCATACACTTTTAACGAATTTTTTCGTCTGTTATTGTTGGTTTAATGTTTACAGTAAGGGATTAAGGTTTACGTTTATAAGGATAGGGGTTAGTTTTTTTAGGATTAAACATTTTACACTATTAAGGTTGAGGGTTTCAAGTTTAGGATATTCTAGGGTTTACTGATTAGGTTTAGGGTTTTTTTAAGGTTTTGTTGTTATGGTTTTGAAGGTTTAAAGTCTGGAATTAGTGAAAATTAAATAAAATGTTAATTGTTACAAATTTTCCATTTATGTGTAAATTTTAAAATTTTCAAAAAAAAATTGTCGAAAGTATATGATGTGTGTTATTTATTGAAAAATTAAAAGGTCCTCCTCATTGTGATATTGTAAAGAATAAGGAATCTAATCACCAAGAAAAGTCCATAAGCTAGAATATCATTTTTTCGTTTTTACTCACCACTATATAATGTGGGAGTATTTGTTTTTTCATTTGTATTTGTAACATTTTGTATGCCATATTTGTCACCGAGCTCTTCCAATTAGTATTGTTTGTGGATTCCCCGAACATCTCATCAAACTTTCATAACTAACAATTCTTGACCTAAATCTTGTGAAACTAACACTAGTCTTGATATCTCGACCATTTCTTTTCAATATAACACATTTCTTCTTACAATTATCAACCGATATACATTTCTCCCCCATGATGAATACGATTTATAGTAATCATCATGGATATCTTAAACTATTGGGTTGATAATCAAGAAAAGAATAATCACATGAATGCATTACACCTTATTCCATTTTTGTATTATGCTGCAACCACTATATATAGTGGGAGCATTTGTTTTATTTTTGTAGATTTGTAACTTTGTAATGTATACGCTACATCTCTTAGGGGAAGATTGTTTAGAATAAGGATAGAAAATTGTTCATATTGTTAACCAAGAAGATCAATTTTGTTATCCTTGACTTGGAATTTCCTTGATGAGTGACTACTAGATCCAATTTTCTTTAGCCGTTTTACACATGAAAGTTATCTCATATTCATTTTTAGGTAAATTATTGTAAAGAAGCATTTTAGCCTCGTTATTTTTTGCAAGCTTTTTCTTCATGTTGTCATTTTGATGATCATAAGGAACCGGTTCATCTTTTTGAGTAAGAAAGTTTCTAACAACGGGCAAGAAGTCACCTTCAAGGATTATATGCCAAAGGTCGATGTCTTTTACTTGCAAAAAAGTTTCAAATCTATTTTCCCAATAAATAAAGCCATCACTTTCAAAGAGCAAGGGTTACATGGATTGCCATTCTTTGTAATTTTCTAAAGTCGTAGATCAATTCAAGTTTTAAAATAAAATATATTTTAAAAATCTTTGGTAACGTTGTGGATATCAATTTTGAAAACTAGAAGGTGGGTTGAATAGTTTTGTCATTCTAAAAACTTAGGTTTGAAACTTATTGTGTGCAAGCAATGATAATATGAATGATAAAATGCAAGACAAGAAAGTAAAAGAATAATCAAATCAAACACAATGTCAACAAACTCCTTTTTTGGCGATGAAAATCGTACAACGTCGCTTATACTTTTACCGATACAAAGCTAAATATCGAGTCGTACTCGAGGTAGAACCAACATTTCTCACTATGTGTTTTAAGGCCTAAACACTAATCTAATTCTCTATGTTTGGTGTATGATGGTGTTTATAAATTTGGAATATAGTTGTGGAATATGATAACACAAAGTTGCAAATACAAGACTACAACTAAAACACAAAAGACTTGGAAACTTCTTGTGTTCTTCCCTTGCTAGAGAAAATAGATCACTTGAATGAATATAAAATAATATAATGATAAAAGAAAAGTGTGTATGAGAATGTAATGCAATGCTAGAAATATGTATGCAGGGGGTGAGGAAAAATAATGCGAAAGGCTTGTTTAAATATGCAAGATGGAAGCTGGTACAAACCTCGATCGATCCATGCTGATCCACGGATCCTTTGAAGATTTGTAGGTCCTACACATGCAAATTTTCAGCCCGTTTTAAATGGTCATTCATGTTATGTTTGGAGTATTTCCTATCTAGAAAGCATGGAGAAATGGTTGAGATAAATGAGTTTGATGTTTACCTAAAGTGTTAACGCTCAAGCCTAAAAATGGCTAATGATAGTTTTTATACAAAAACACATGTGATGCTTTCCTCTTTGGTTTTGAATTATTGCAAGAATGGTTAATCTATTTTTTCAGGCAAGGAAAAGTTTGAATCATTTCCTTAAAATGGAAACTTCTTGCTAGTTAGAGAAGAAATTTAATAGATATTTTGTTTAAATGAAAGTAAATAAAACAATATCTTCTACAAAGACATTCACCGAAGACGCATAAGCCATTTTGAAAGAAGCTATTCAGGAACCGAGGGAACTTTTGTTAAAGTTTTTAAATAGTGTAATGTTTTAAAATGATGCAAGCGTTTAATGCATTGTATATGATAAAACTTTCTTTAATTATTATATAAGTTTTAGGGATTCATAAACATATACCTTAATTGATTATTGACAAAAGATAAGTTATGTCTAAAGCTTTTTTACTTGAACTTTACTTAATACATTGTTATATTTGTCATTAAAAAGGTAGAGAAATCCTTAAATTGAAATAACGTTTTTATGCTTTTATTTGTATTAATAGTAACTATTTGACAGTTTACCATCTTGATGACCGCTAAGACTTGCTTTCTTTAAAAGTGTTTTTAGTAGGAGAAAAAATTCTCTTGTTTTATATATCTAATTGAATAGGAATTTGGAAGGGAATTTATTTTCACAATAATATTGAAAATTTGAAAAACGTGTTTAATTGATGTTTCTACTTTCTATTTTGAATAAGAGAATGAAGGGTTTTGGGATACAAAGGAAACAACAAAGGTAAGTTTTGTAACTTTCTTTGTGAAGTTAGGAAATAAATAATATTTGTTTTAAACTAATTTGGGCATGTGTTTATATTATGTGAACAATTCTAATTTTTTTAAGTATTATATTGCAACTTTTATTTCTACACTTCTTTACATAGTGTTTTGTCTATCACAGTGGTTTGGAGCTTGCGTTGGCAAGGCTGCTCGGCATAGGCCTGAACGTGGAGTTTGGACCAGTGTCCACTTTGGGGGATATAAGGCGTATGCTCTCTGGTACGAATGTTGCCGTACTTTTCTCTACATTGAATATATTGAATGCAAATATATGTGATTCTTTATTTTGCATTCAAATTACTAGAGGGGGCATGATGAATGAGTTGGGCTGGTCGGGCAATATATTAAAACGGGTCACGATTGGGTGGTTATTCAATGGGCCGTGTTGGATTGGTTTGTAAACATCAAAATTTTAGTTTGTACCAATTTAGTATCTTTTTAATCGGTTAATACTTATGGGTTTATTTGCTCCAAAAAGTATGATGATGATGTTATGCGGGTGAAGAATATGAATGTGGGTTTAAATAGTTTGTATTATTATTTTACTACAGTAGGCAATTGGCAGGATGGGTGATCAGGGATGAATTAAAGCATGGGTCAAAACGGATCCAAATCGAAACAGGTCATGTTTTAGCACGGGTTGAAATATGAAACTATTTTTGGTAGCAAAAGCTTACGAACCATGAAAATTTATATGATATACTTGAAAAATGATGCTTTTTTTTACTGTCCGAACCAGTGAAGGAACTTGCTCCTACAAGGAACTTGTAATCCAATGGCACAATCATTGTTGATGCCTCAACTTTACAAGCATCTTCCCAAAGAAGCTTGAAATGCGTGTGATATATAGCATTGGATTATGACCACCTTGGTTAGTACAAGGTAACATATCTTCATTTCCATGTTATTTGATTTATATTAAAGTTTTGGTAGTTTGCATTTGCTAAAAAATTATTGTTGGGAACCTTAATGTTATATTTTTATGCAACTTGAACTAAGTAATTTCAACTCCAAGGATATACCATCAACATAAATGTTTTATCTTAAAAATCACCTATGATTTCATGCTTATAAGATTTTGTTCGTGTTATAGTTTTTTTTCATCATATCATGTGAATGATGGGATGTAAAAGAAAATTTATCTTAACACATTACAAATATTTGTACTTGAAAATCTTACTGCAAGTAGAAGAACAATTGTCAAGTTTTTGAATCTAAAGCCACCTATGTTTAGGTATAAGTAGGTGTATGTGTGTTTATAGTAAAATTAAGTGCTCATTGGTGTTCATATAGGCAAAGTAACTCATGAAAAATGAAGCTAAATGGATATCAAAAGATTTTTGGTGCATGCCATTCTTTTTTTCATGCCGACTCATATCTCCTTTCTTTCTCTATTTCTTTTATGGAAAAAAGCGCTGTAGAATAATAGATAACAACGTTATTACGTCAGTCAAAACAACAAAAATATGTAAACAATACGAATGTCTAATAGTTTATCTAGATGTGATTGTAGGTTAGTTAGCCACATGCTGAAACAATCTGCTATGTGATTCACTTCCTTAGGAAGCATTAAGACTATCCGTATTGGCTAGCGTGAGAGTGGGGCGTGAGTTTGTTTGTTCATGTGTGAATCTACAACACACAAACATACTCACTTGTGAACATGTGGAAATGAGACTAAAAAACGTGAGTGCATCACTTTTTGGACAATGTGAAAACTGTGGGCCCAAATGCATGCAGGGTTTAGTGGGAGTGTGTAACTTTTTTATTTTCTGAATAACATTTTAGTTTTTAATAAAATTGTTTGAATGGTGAGATTGATAACGGTGAATGGTGAGTGGAAGTGTGAGTGAAAAGTTGGAGAGAGAAAATTGATGTGACGCCGAGGTGGAAGGTGAGTGAGTGTGTTTTCTGGTGACGGATAAGGGTAGTCTAAGGTAAGCCATTATTCCATTTCGTAACCTTGATGATTATTTGATTGTAATTTGCCTACTTTTGGAACCAAGGTGAGCAACTAGCCCCCATGGCCATGATCATGATCATCAATCTTTGTGTTCCAACTGAGGTAATCATTCATTAACTAAAACCCAATTTAAGACAACCAAATGGGTTGATTTAAATTATTATTATTATTATTATTATTATTATTATTATCTCTAACGGGTCAAGTGAGCCCAATCTGAAGGTACAAAAAAGTAGAATTTCTATGGTAGTTTTAAAAATCTATTTAGAAGAAAAGGCAGAGTGGTTTAATACACCTTGTGCTTATAGAAAGTAATTTGGGTAATAGAAAGATGTTGCTTTTCTTAATTATATCATTTTACTTCTCTTATGCTCTTTATATGTTTAATTGTGATAAGTATTATGTAATTGCAGAACTATGGGAATCATTCATTAAAGACTTAGCAGACTATCATCTTTTATCGGGGAAGCAAAAATATGGTAAAGGAGGTAGTTGCGAAGCAAATGTTTTTTTTATCTCGATCAAGTCATGAGATGTTTTATTTGATCATGTGAAGACTCATTTTCACGACTATAGCATTTTATGATTTTTTGGAAGGTATTATGCATGCCAAGGGTTTAATAAAATATTAAATGCCTAAATGGAAGTTTGAGTTGCTTTGCTATTGATTTTTCTTTCTATTTTATATTATATGAAAGTGCACTATAATGACATTGCTTTTGTGGTTCTTCAGTATTAGATTGTAAATCTTAAGAGAGTCGACAAGGGTTTATTATGATTATAACTATGGACTATAAGGGAACTGCAACCTATCGAACTATCGATGATGGTATTATGAATGATTTGATAATTAAATTGATTAAGGCAATGATTGGAACTATTATAAGGATGATGATATTAGTATTTTTAAGATTGGGGTTTGAATGTTAGTTGGTTGTCTTAAGCTAGAATTTTTGCTTATTTTGATTTATGTTTAAATATTTATAAGGGTTTATGATTCGTTAGTTAAATTAGTTAATTGTTTAGTAGGATTTGATGATTAGCTAATACTGTAATTATCAGCTAAATATGTTTCATATGGTTTATGCTTATTGAAAAAGTTGGATGTCCTTAATTCATTGCTTTACAGAAGCTACTGATTTGCTAAAAAGAATCTTTCAATTGATTCAACAGTCGAAGACTTCGGAAGCTTCAGAGGCTGCTAAGAAGGTAAGGGTTTAGTACTTTAGTTTAGCTTCGTGTGACATTATGTAACATTTTTTGTGTTAATCGTGTTTGTTTAGTACTAATTGAGATTGTTGAAAATTGATCATGTGGTTGGTGTACTTTGCAGCCCTCAGTTGACTTATTAAACCTCGGATCCCACCTATTGTTCTTGCAGAAAGATGAAAGAATCATTGGAGTCAGAATGATGTACTTATCAAATGTCACACATTTTCTATTAAGCAATTGTCACAAACAATGTTTGTATGCAAGTTGTCTAAGAAATTATCAAAAGGACTTGCTTAGAATGCATTATGCAACTGCACAAAAATTGTAAATAGCTAATCCTCTATTAGTTTCTATTAGCAAAAATGGGCAAGTTATGTAATGGGTCACAATGGGTAAATTTTTGTATGGGTTCAGTTGGATTTACCTTAAACACTTTCAATCTAAAAGTTTGTATATAATGGCGTCTCAAATTTGATGACTAAATAGTATCGTTTCAGTATTAATCTGGATCATTGAAAACTATTTAATATGGTATATGTATTAAAAATACACTTTTGAAGACTTTCAACGCTCTTAATGTATTAATTATAGGGCAAATGGCACAAAAAAACACTCAACTTAGGGTCTATTTGCAATCAAGGTACTCTACTTTTTTTCTTACAAAATAAAGGCGCCTAACTTTTTTTTGGCTATTTTTTTTTTGGCTATTTTTTTTTTTTTTTTAACTTTCGTTAACCAGTTCGTTAGTAAATTACATGTTTAGTCCTTGAGTTTGTATAGTCATTTCATGCACCATCCACCACCATCACCAACTGTCGCAGCCATCACCAACCGTCGCCACCACCTGCCACCTCTACCACCAACACCACCAGCTACCAACTTCACCGCCGCCACCAACACCACCAACCGCCGCACCACCACCAACCGCCACCGCCGCCGCCACCACCACCATCCACTACCACCAACCACCAACACCACCTACCTTTACCACCACTGTCCGTCGCCGCCACCACCAACCACCACCACCACCTACCGGTGGTGGTAGCAGCTATTGTTGTTGGTGGTTATTAATGGTGGTGGCGGCGACGAACGGTGGTGGTGAAGGCGGTTGGTGTTGGTGGTTATTGATGGTGGTGGCGGTGGTTGGTGGTGTTGGTGGCGGCGATGATGGTGGTTGCTGGTGGTGGTGGCGACGGTTGGTGATGGTGGCGGCAGTTGGTTGTGGTGGTGGATAGTGCATGAAATGACTATACAAACTTAAGGACCAAACATGTAATTTACTAACGAAGTGGGTTAACGAAAGTTAGAAAAAAACCTAAATCGGCTAAAAAAAGGTTGGGCGCCTATATTTGTATCAAAAAAGTAACCTTGATTGAAAATAGACCCTAAGTTAAGTGACTTTTTGTGCCATTTGCCCTTAAATATAAAACATAACATGAACCATTTGTATGTAAATGGGTCAAGTTTGATACCTTTAGGTTACTTAAATTCCCATTGCACCGTCTTCTATTTATTCCTTTTATTTTTTTGGCATCCTCTATGTTATGATCTAAATTATGGTGGATTTAGGCCCTTAAGTTTTCTCGCCCACTAAACCTTAATATCATGTATTCTATATACAATTAGAGGTAGAAAAAACCAATGGTTTGTAACTAACATAAATATAGAGGTGTCAACATTTTTGGTACGGGTTGAAACAAGTCGTATTGGCTCATAAGTATTTTCTATAAATATTAGCATGCCAAATATGATCACTAAAGTTTCATTATTATACTTTTTATCATTATTATTAATTAAATATATAAATGGCTTTATGCATTAAAAGTAAAGATTTGGTGACTTTTGACCTGTTACGACTCATTTGACCCGTTTTCTTATTAGCCAACCATTATTATGTTATCAATTAACTTTTATCTCACTTTATACCCATTAAGATGAAACATAACCTTAACCAACCTGTTCATATGTATATAGTCATTCAATCTCTACCTATATTGGTATTTTTGCTATTTCTTATTGTGGAAAACTAGCAGGGGGGTTGAATAGTTTTACCATTTAAAATCTTATTTGAAACTTTATTGTTAGGATTTAGTAAATCCAGTAATTAAAGTGTCGGTCACCTCAAGTATATGTAATCGTTAGAAAGCTCGTAGTCGTAGTTATTTTAAGTTAAGTAGTATTTAGTTTTGTATCACCGTGGAGGACGGACGGGTCTTTACCCACTGTATGCCTGATCCACAGCCCGTAGGTGGCGATTTGTGTGATACTATAAATACTTTCTACCTCCCAAGGTAGAGAGTTGGAGCTCATAATAATACTTTCATTTTCTCTCACTAAGTTCCCAAAACCTCTAACTCTTTCTCTCTCTAAAACTACATAGTATACGCCTCTTTGATCTTTGGTTTAGTGTGTTTATGAAATCCAATATGCAACAATTGGTATCAAGAGCCATGGTTTGATCATCTCTCTTACATATCCTTGGATTTCTAGTGGTTTTAGATGGTTTTTGAGTTTGAAAAAGTTTAGTGGTTTTTGCATCATTTGGATCATTTCTAGTGTTAAAGTTTGAATTTTGGGTGTACTTTTGTGTTTAGAATCATTGTAAGTGCTTGGGTTTTGATTTGGTAAGCTTGAATCACTGTGGTTGAGCTTGTTTTGGATTGAAAATTGTGTTTTTGAAGTTTTTCTTGCTAGCGACTTGGTTCTCGTTGTGTTTTTGATCTTAGCGACTTGCTTCAGTAAAAGTTAGCGAGTTACAGTGTTAGTTGTTAGCGACTTGAGCCTAGCGACTTGTCTATTGAGACAAGCTGACAAATAGTACAAGTTAGTGGATTCTCCACTACGGCTAGCGACTTGGTAAGGTTAGCGAATTGCTTCGTGAAATTGTTAGCGAGTTGTAGTGTAAATTGTTAGCGACTTGATACTAGCGACTTGGATCTTAGCGAGTTGTTCTTTAACAACTTAACTGTGTCTAGCGACTTGGTGCTTAGCGATTTGTTGTCATAATTCTTAACGACTTGGTGTTAGCGACTTGGACCTTAGCGAGTTGCTCTTTAGCGACTTGACTGTGTAGCGACTTGGTGTTTTAGCGACTTGTGTCCAGCGACTTGGGTCTTAGCGACTTGGGCTTAGCGACTTGGTTCAATAACTCTTAGCGACTTGGTTAATTTCGTTTGTAATACGGTTTTCTCTTGATTTAGTAAAATCCCGTGAAAGAATCTATTTCCTAGTTTAATCATAGAGTTATAAAATCCCGTGTAATCTGCTAACATGTCTACCAACGTACCTACAATCATCTCCACTGTTGCTGAGGATGTTCAAGCAGTTGGTTCAGATACTCGTCCACCCATGCTTGACAGAACTGACTATGATTCTTGGGCTCAACGAATCAGATTGTACTGTCTTGGAAAGGAAAATGGGGTCAACATTCTCAAATCAATTGATGAAGGACTTTATCAGATTGAGACTACAAGAGACATAATTGATACTGCTGCAGATGAAACCATGATCTTTGGATTGGACAGGCCAAAGACGTATGATGAGCTCAGTGATTAGGAGAAAAAGAGATTCGATGCTGATATCAGGGCCTCAAACATCATACTACATGGTCTTCCAAAAGACATCTACAAGCTTATCAATCACAAAACTGAAGCCAAGGCTGTTTGGGATAATGTCAAGATGCTTCTCTCGGGTTCTAAATTAACTAAGGAAGACAGAGAATCACAGCTGTATGATGAGTTTGAGCACTTCAAGATGAAACCAGATGAGAGTGTCTATGAGTACTACGTGAGATTCCATAAGCTTGTGAATGACATGAGGAACATCAAAATGACCATGCCAAACATTCAGCTGAACTCAAAGTTTGTGAACAACATGAATCCCGAATGGCACAAATTTGTCACCGCTGTGAAGCTAACCAAAGGATTAAAGAATACAAACTATGAGCAACTGTATGCCTTTCTTCTTCAAAATGAGAGACATGCTATGTTTGAAAAAAGGATTCTTGATCAGTTCAAATCTAAGCAGGGAGAAACCAGTTCGTCAAATCACTCAACTGCCTTCTACACCAATGTTGGTATTACTACCAAAGCCTCTCAAGTCATACCCACAGGTAATGGTACTCACAAACTCATTCCTGATCCGAGGTTCAAGCAAGCTGATGTTGATGCAGTTATGGGACACTTCATTAATCAACTGGCTCTTATGGTTAAACAAAACTTGACCCTTAGTCCACATACCAACAGTCTTCACACTAACAATGAGATCAGAACTGCATCCAATCTACACAATCATGTTGTTGTCAGAGATGGAAAGGTTATGGGGCAACCACTTCAAGGAAGACGATACGAACAAGGGATGGTTGGAGCAGGTTATGGGAATGCTGGAGTTGATAGAGGATATGTGGCAAATCAGAATAGGGGAAGGAATGGGAATCAAGGACAAGCAAAGCCGATCAAATGCTACAACTGTGGTGGTGAGGGACATATTGCTAGGAACTGCACATCTCCAAAACGTCCACAGAATGCAGAATACTTCAGAGACAAGATGCTGCTTGTGCAAGCTCAGGATAATGGAGCAGCTTTGGATGAAGAGGAGTTGTTGTTCCTTGCTGAGGGAAATGCCCGAACCTATGATGCTGATGTTGATGAACAGCCAATTCAGGAGATAGGTCATAATCATCAAAATGCATTTCAAGTAGCTGACTGTGATGCATTTGACTCTGATGTCGATGATGAACCTACTGCCCAAACAATCTTCATGGCTAGCATTTCTCCAATGGTCTCTCCAAAGGTCCCCTCACCACAGCAAGCTGGTCCATCCAAAGAATCAATCATCTCAGAGGTATTAAAACTATATGATGATGTTGATCAGCAAAAGAAACATGATAAGGTTCAATCGCAGGAAACCAGTGACTCAGATATTGCTAATATGGGCAATGATAATATTGTCCCATATGATCAATATGTGACCCAATGTGAAAGTGCGATTGAACCAAGTGATGTATCTAATGCAGCCAATGATGACTATATCTTTGATGAATACACTGCATGTGCCCCTGATGATTCTGTTACCTCTGAACTGAATGCCTATAAAGAACAAGTTGCTATTTATGAACAACGTGTTAAGTTTGAGTTAACCACCCGTGAGCAGGAAATGGATGACCAAATGCGTACAATTATTAGAAAAAGTAATTTTAGAGAAGAAGTATTAAAACAAGAGTTAAACTCCTTACAAGAAAAGCTTTCTAAAACTGCTAAGCAAAAACAAGAACTTCAAGAAAATGTTAAAATGCTTAAGCAAGAATTCAATGCTAAGGAATCAAAACTTTTGAATGATTTTTCCAATCTAAAAACTTTGAAAAACAAGCTTGAAAATAAGTTGTACGTACAAGGAAATACCATTCAGACTGCTCACTTGATCACTAAGCATAGAGTCTTAAGCGATAAGCATAGCATTCCCCTTGTTGAGGAACCAAATCCAGAGGTCATTAAAAGGGCTAGAGCTGCTCATAAGGTAATTTATGATGGCAATGAAATCCTTAAGCCTAGGCAGAAACCTAGTTGTACTATTGAGAGTGCTGAGGAAGATAAGAAATCAGATGAAGTCACTAGGGAAAAATTGAATATGAAGCTAGAAGATCCTGAGTGTAAAATGAATAATATAACAATCAAACCCCATGATTACACTAAGGAAAATTGGATATCCTTAAACAAGTTTAAGCCTCAGACTTTATTACCCCTGAACAAGTGTCTGAAAAAGGATATGGATATGCAAAAAGCTGAAAATCTTGTTGAAAAGAATCCCCCTTGTAGGAAATTCCCTAAAGCAACTGTGTATCCTCCTAATACACCAATGCATTTAGTTCCTAGATCTATTGCCACTAATAGCAAGACCTTAATCAGATTGTATGTTGTTTATCAGCTATTTGTTGATTTTGAGAAAACGTGTAAGAAGAGAATCACACCTACTGGGATAACTGAGGGGGAAAAGGGTTTTGAGCAAACTAAAGAATGCTATTGAACTGAGGTCGTGTCTTTCTTTAAACAATTAAAAGGTCAATTTGAGAGTCTTCAAAAAGGGATAAATTCAGATATTAAAGAAATGGAAAAGGAAGTTGATGCAATGATAGTTGAGGTTAATGATTATGAACAGGAACTCAAATATAATGAGGTTGAAAGGAAGAACTTGCATATCTTAAATGAGAATTTGATTTCGAGTTGTGTTGCTCAAGATGTGTTTTATACTGTTACTAAGCACTCTATTACTGCTTCTCGATTTCATGAATTATCTATTGCATTGAAAGTTTCCCATGATCGTGTCATTGAGCTTGAAAACAAAAACTCATAACTAAATGAGAAAATTGATCAGGATGATCACGATAATTTGGTAAAACATCTTTCTAAACTAGAAGTTGAACATTTTGATTTACAACTAAAATATCAACATCTTAAAGAAAATGTCAAAACCACAAATATCAAGACATCCTCAGATGTTCCAGAGTTTGATGCAGTTTTTTAGATAAACAAACGTGACGAACAGATTCAAGCTCATTGTAACACGATCATAAAGTTGAAAGCCCAAATTTCTCAATTAAAGGGTGAAAAGAACAATGTGACTGGCTCCCAAATGCCTCCTCCTTTAGATTCTCAGTATTCTCAAACTTTTCATCTTCAAAACTTGGTTAATGCTTTACAAAAAGAAAACGAGAGTTTTCTAGAAGAAAATGAAAAAGTTAAACAACACTTTAAAGAGTTATATGATTCAATGAAAGTCACTCGTGACAAAAACAACGAAAAAATAACGTCTTTACAAAAGGAAATTGAGAATCTGAGGAGTCAGAAAAAAGGGAAACTGCCACTTGTTTTTAATGAGAATGTTGCATCAAAGTCATCCTCAGACTGAAAATATACTGTGACTGTTAAATACATTCCTCCTCATCTTAGGAATAATGAACTTGTGTTTCATAACTATTGTGCTCACCTTAAGGATAATCTAGAATGTCTCCGTGAGATTGTGGAAGAGGATTTCATAAATAAGCCTCTTGATAGAGAAATTAGGTTTGCTTGCATTCAGGCCAAACGATCTCAAGAGTTGCTAGAATGTTTAATAGCAACATGTCCTAAATCCTTAGGTGCGAAAGGTAAAGTTGTGATGCCGTGTTCTATGCCTAGTGCCAAGCATACAAACCATTCTATGCCCAGTTTTAAGAAAGTGAACACTAATGTGCACTTCTAGTTCAGGAATGCAAAAAGTAGATTAACCAACTAATGTTCCCATAATTCCCTCTACAGGAGTAATCAGTGACATAAAAGCAAGCGGGTCAAAGCCTCCGGGCAATACCAAGCAAGATAGGACCTCGCAAGCTAAAAATGTGCATTGGAAGAGAGTAGAAGATCACCCTAGGAATATTAAGTTTGAGTTGAATAAAACGAATCATGTTGATTCTAGTATTAGCTATAAGCGTACTGTAATTAATTTGAATTCTGCTACTATTCTCAAACCATGTAATGATGACTGCTTGATTTCTATTACTAATCATGAATGTGGTGTGAATGTTTTGTCTAATGCTGTCAAATGCCCTGATATAACTGTTATTGTTAAAATTCAAGCTAAGAAGGCTAAAAGGCAAAGGCGAAAGAAAGTTAGAAAACAGTGAAAACCCACAGGAAGGAAATTTAGTAATATAGGTTATCAATGGATACCTACTGGCCGTAAGATTAATGAGCTTTGCCCTAAAGTTTCTAAATCAATGCCCACTAGAAAATGGATTCCTACCGGTAGAACTATTCCCTTAAGAAGCGAACATACTTTGAATAGGTCAAATACGGACACTAGCACTGCATCTATTTCTAATGAGTCCATTGTTTCTACCTCTGATGTGGGTGTTCCAATCACTGTTACTAACCAAATGGAACCCATTCTTGCATGGGGATCCCAATTATCCATTTATCCATTCTTGTCTGTGTTCAACTGCAGATCGTTCAAATCGTTCTGTGGTACTTGGACTCAGGCTGTTTTAAGCATATGACTGGAGATCGCTCGCGGCTCATGAACTTCATGAGTAAATTCATAGGGACTGTTATATTTGGGAACGACCATTTTGGAGCAATTATGGGTTATGGTGACTATGTCGTTGGCAAAAGTGTAATCTCCAGGGTATATTATGATGAAGGTCTTGGTCATAACTTTTTTTTTGTTGGTCAATTCTGTGATTCTGAACTAGAAGTGGCATTTAGAAAACATTCTTGTTTCATTAGAGAACTCGATGGTGTGGAACTATTAAGAGGAACCCGTGGTTCAAATCTTTACACCATATCTATCGAAGACATGATGAAGTCCTCTCCAATCTGCTTGTTGTCAAAGGCTTGGAAACAAAGTCATGGTTATGGCATCGTTGTCTCAATCACTTGAACTTCGGCACCATGAATAACCTGTCCAGAAAGGACCTTGTCAGAGGCTTACCCAGATTAAAATATGAAAAAGATCATCTTTGCTCAGCTTGCCAATTGGGAAAAAGCACGAAATATGCCCACAAACCAAAACCTACAAACTCGGTAATGGAAGTTCTTCATACCCTTCATATGGATCTGTGCGGACCAATGAGAGTGCAAACGATAAATGGGAAGAAATACATTCTAGTCATTGTTGATGACTACTCTCGATTTACTTGGGTAAAGTTTTTGAGGACAAAGGATGAAACTCCAGATGTCATCATCAAACTTATCAAACAGCTTCAGGTTCGACTCAACAATACCGTTAGAATTGTTCGAACAGACAATGGCACAAAGTTTGTTAACAAAGACTTAATTCAGTTTTATGAAAGTGTTGGGATCAGTCATCAAAGAAGTGTTCCACGAACTCCTCAACAGAACGGTGTAGTTGAAAGACGAAATTGAACTCTTGTGGAAGCCGCAAGAACAATGCTAATTTATTCAAAGGTTCCAATGTTTCTATGGGCTGAAGCCATTGCCACTGCTTGCTACACCCAAAATCGTTCCCTTATACATACCTCTCATGGAAAAACTCCATATGAACTTGTCCATAAACGAAAACCTGATCTCTCCTACCTTCGTGTGTTTGGTGCTTTGTGCTACCCAACGAATGATGGTCAAGATTTAGGTAAATTAAGAGCTAAGGCGGACATTGGAGTTTTTGTAGGTTATGCATCTAACAAGAAGGGTTACCGAATCTACAACAAAAGAACTCGATATATCATGGAAACTATTCACGTCACGTTCGATGAGATGTCGGGAAAATGGCTCCGGACAATCCAGTCTGGACCCGCATCTCAACTTTCATCAAGTAGTCCTATCAGTTCTACTCTTGTTTCAAATCCCTCACCAGCAACTCATTATGTACCTCCTTCAGAAGATGATTTGAAGAAATTATTTGATCCTATGTTTGATGAACACTATGAGCCAAGGGCTAATGATCTGTCAATTCCATCATCAGAGGCTGCTCCTATCCCTGTCAATGAAGTTAACCCTTCAGTTTCCATGTCACTAAGTCAAGAAGCGCCTGCTGCTGATCACTCTGTCTCATCAACAAATCATCAATCATCGAATGTACATCATGGAATTGTTTCTGGCACCCATGATGAAGTTAATCCCTTTGCTACTCCCGAAGATGCTCCATTTGAAAACATATTTGCTCCTGAATCATCATCAAAACCATCTTCATCAGGAGATATCGACTCTGCTACGTCAGTTCCTCAACAACAACCACATGAACACATTAGAAAGTGGACACATGATCATCCATTGGACAACATCATTGGAAACCCTTCTCGTCCAGTATCTACACGGAAACAACTTGCAACCGATGCCTTATGGTGCTTCTTCAACTCCGTACTCTCTAAGGTCGAACCAAAAGATGTTAAAACTGCCATGAATGAAAACAACTGGTTCAATGCCATGCAAGAAGAAATTCATGAGTTTGATCGACTAGATGTATGGGAATTAGTACCTGCTCCAGATTGTGCTATGATCATTGCTCTAAAGTGGATCTTCAAAGTGAAACTTGATGAGCATGGTGATGCTTTAAAGAATAAGGCTCGATTAATTGCAAAAGGATACCGTCAAGAGGAGGGTATTGAATTTGAAGAATCATTTGCTCCGGTTGCTCGTATCGAGGCAATCAGAATATTTTTTGCTAATGCTGCAAGTAAGAACATGGTAGTCTATCAGATGGATGTAAAGACGGCTTTTCTTAACGGATATCTGAAAGAAGTCGTATACGTCAGCCAACCTGAAGGCTTTGTGAATCCAGAGCATCCTACTCACGTCTATCGTTTGAAGAAAGCCCTTTACGGTTTGAAGCAAGCTCCAAGGGCATGGTATGATACGCTATCAAAGTTTCTTATATCTACTTGATTCAGCAAAGGAGCAGTTGATCCGACATTGTTCACCAGAAAGTCAAGCAAACATTTAATTCACGTTCAAATATATGTTGATGATATTATTTTTGCCTCGACTGACCCCAATGAATGTGATCGTTTTTCAAATGAAATGGGTTCCAAATTTCAAATGTCAATGATGGGACAAATGTCATTTTTCTTGGGATTAAAAATTTCACAAAGTCCCGGAGGCATTTTTATAAATCAATCTAAATATGCAAATGAGTTTTAAAGAAATTAGGATTTAATTCTAGTGACCCTGTTGACACTCCCATGATAGAGCGTACTAAACTGGATGAGGACCACTCAGGGATCATGGTAGACCAAACAAAATATCGTAGTATGATCGGATCCCTGATGTACCTCACAGCCAGTAGACCAGACATTCTATTCGCTGTTTGCATGTGTGCTAGATATCAGGCTAAGCCTACCAAAAAGCACCTTGAAGCGGTTAAACGGGTCTTTCAGTATCTCCAAGGAACCATCAATATGGGACTTTGGTACCCGAAGGACACCGGTATGTCACTAACAGCCTATGCAGATGCTGATCATGCAAGATGTCAAGATACACGTCGAAGTACATCTGGAGGTGCTCAGTTTCTGGGTGATAAGCTTGTGACCTGGTCTTTAAAGAAGCAAATGAGTACTTCTATTTCCTCTACAGAGGCTGAATACATAGCCATGTCATCTTGTTGTGCTCAAATCCTATGGATGAGATCCCAATTATCTGACTATGGCTTTGAATTCAACAAAATCCCTCTGTACTGTGATAATAAAAGTGCTATTGCTCTCTCATGCAACAACGTTCAACACTCAAGAGCAAAACACATTAACATTCGACATCATTTCATCAGGGAGCAAGTAGAAAACGGTGTGGTGGAACTTTATTTTGTGAGGACTGAATACCAGTTAGCAGACATCTTCACCAAAGCTCTTCCTAGAGAACGTTTTGAGTTTATCCTCCCACGACTTGGTCTAAAGAGTCTACAACCGGAAACACTCAAACGTCTTCAAGAGGAAGACGAGGAGTAAAGGTTTTTCTTCATCCATATCTTGTAAATATTTATTCGAAAAGCAAAATACATAATTTCAAAACCTTCAAAAAGCAAATAGAGAAATATAAAACTTTCAAAAAATCCATAAAAATCTGAAAAATCTTGAAAAATTTCAAAAAATATTGTCATTTTGTCATGTTTTTTTCGATTCGAAAATATCTACGGACTTTGTGTTGTCATTCAAAGAATGACACGGGTCTTTAGATATTTTTCGAATGTTCTTAAAAAAAATAACAAAAAAATTTAAAAATGAGAGAAAATGAAAAAAAAATTGTGATTTAAATTGGATTTAAACTAATAATTTGATAAATGGTTTATTGTCATTTCAGGAAGTAACCCGCTTTTTAAAGAAAGAACAGAGCCATGCTTTAACGTATGTTTCAAATCTCATGCTCTGATTCTAAAAATTCTTTCACAAATATTTTTCCTTCTATAAATTCTTCTGAAAAATATTTGCTATCTAATGAAAACAATATTAAACAAAATAACTCGGACTAAATTTTTGAAATTCACTTGGACTTGAAAACGGTCAAAATCTCGATCTCTTAATCAACAACTTATGTCATTGATTGAGGGGGAGAATGATTTCAATTAAAAGGTTATTTGTCATGTTTTCAAAAGATATTCATGCATGTTATTGGAGTTTAAAGTCTCATAAGTGGTCCTTATCGGTTAAATATTTTCATAAGCAAGTCATAATTCTCCTTAAAAGCTCTCAAAAATAATTTAAATCTATAGAGATCATAAATCTTAAATATTTGAAAATTGTGATCGGGGAAGAATTTGTGATTTAAATTGGATTTAAACTGATGATTCGATAAATGGTTTCACATGTATTTAGCAAGCTTTCCTCCCCGCATGTGCCAAACGATTTCAAATTTTTCATGCACATGTTGAGGGGGAACATCTTTTTTTTAAATCACAAAGAATGGAAACGTGATTGATTTGTATCTAAGTGCAGGTTCCTTCTAATATGTGCAAAACTCTTTCAAACCTCGAGGCACATATTGAGGGGGAGCAAATTTATGAAAACCTCATCCTTCCCCAATATGCTTTATCTACTTGATTTGATAAGGAAGTGATGTTGATATCTTTTAGAAAATGGTAATCAAAGAAGTTAATTCTTCCTCTTGCCTCCGTGTGCCAAAATGATTTCAAAGACATGAAGCACATGTTGAGGGGGAGCTCTGTTTCTAAAAATATAAAAAGCAATTCAGGTACAAAATGCTTTGATAATATATCATAAATATCTGAATTGATTTTTTCAAATGGTTTTCAAGTGGTTCCAATGGCAGATGAACAATACCAAATAGACCGACCAAATTTACTTTATGTATGGTGATATAAGGATGATAAGGTTAGGTATTTGTTCCCATGATCCGCCAGAACCGGAGGGATCTACCCAGGGACAATCCACTAGATAGTGTAGAAGTCCTTAGGTTTGATGAAAAAAAGGAGAAAACTGAGATATGGGAAGAGTGCGGATTGAGACTGAGCTAGTACTGGAATAAACCCAACAAGGTTCTAGTTATGAAGTCTCGGTAAGCACTGAAGGGGTTGAAGAATGAAAAAGAATTGAATATGAAAAAGGGTGAAAAGAAATAGCCCTCCATTTATTCAACCTTAGGGCAGAACCCGGGTTCAATTCATATGCTACTGGTGGTTACCAAGGTAACATCGGTATTGAAGACAAGACGTCATGGACCCAGTGACGCACTGCACTACAACTTCCCAAACTACTCAAGTTCCTCTTAAAAGGGCTTGTTTCATTCTCACGGGGAACCGACATTATCTATCTACTTTCTTCTAGAGATTGTTGATATTGAAGAAGGAGACCCTCTCTCTAGTCTCTGGCATAGGAACCAAATGTGCACTATTGAGTCTTGAGCCACGAGATCATCAAATAAATCTCATTAGGCCACTGAATATAAAGACTCTCTGTTTCACACAATGTGGAAAGAGAGATTATATCTTATGAGTCCTACGCATTATCCTTGTGGTATTGCTAGAACATCTGAATGATATGCAAACATATTCACAATGAAGATGGAAAGCCTTCTGGAGCCAACATCAAACAAGCTCCTGGTGGGTGGCATGTGAGATCTATCCAATAGATCAACCATGTGACAACTGGACAGAAACAAGGGGGCGAGTCCTAATTATGATTCAATCTTGGTTTAGGTTATGGATTGACGGATACCTTTGAAAAACCGGTCGTTGTGCTTAAAAACTCTTTTCTTTAGCACATCGACTGAGTACTCTTATTTCAAAATAAAAGGTGTTTATGATTGATAATTGATTTTCATTAAAACCTTCGTTGTATTGCAAAAACAATTTCTATTGAGCGGTACACGATTGTTTTTCAAATCTCTTTTCATTAATCAGTGAATCTCAATTCGATGGTTCACTCACTCCGTGTTGTCTTCTTTGAGACGTTCCGGTTTGAGAACAGCTAGAGCAGCTGCGAAACCCTGTCAAGGAAATTCTTCGGAATTATACCTGTTCACAGGCAGTACTTGTACTGATCAATGGGGAACCGTGGGCCGTGTACCTCAATTCAACGAAAAGTGATCAAAGACACTTTCGTGCGCGTTATTGCTAACTGTTGTATGCAGGTACGCCCGACGTTTGCAGCTGATCAGAATGAAGCGGTCAATCCATAGCCGCATGCTCACACATCACATTCATTTCAAAAGAAATCATGATTAGTGCATCAATGACTCTGATATTCTCACTCCATGCTTCTGCTACGCTGCTGCCAATATCATGAATCAACGAAAGCTTCCGCTACTCTGATGAGAAGAAATCATGATCCAGAATGTGAGCATGTCGGTCCAAATGTCACAACATCACATAATACCAACACCACAATGGATGAGTCAGAGATTTATGATAGCTGATGATCTCAAAGCTGGCTCAAAACTCATTATCACGTGGATCAGTAAAAGACCTCCACAAGATTTATCCAAACATGCAAAACATGAAGAATCAAAGATTACGACCTACTGAGCTAAGAATTTAATCAAGAATCCAAAGACAATCTAATGTAATATCTGTTTGTATTTGTTGTAATTTAAGGTGACCTCCCTTAGGGGGAGATTGTTAGGATTTAGTAAATCCAGTAATTAAAGTGTCGGTCACCTCAAGTATATGTAATCGTTAGAAAGCTCGTAGTCGTAGTTATTTTAAGTTAAGTAGTATTTAGTTTTGTATCACCGTGGAGGATGGACGGGTCTTTACCCACTGTATGCCAGATCCACAGCCCGTAGGTGGCGATTTGTGTAAGACTATAAATACTCTCTACCTCCCAAGGTAGAGAGTTGGAGCTCATAATAATACTTTCATTTTCTCTCACTAAGTTCCCAAAACCTCTAACTCTTTCTCTCTCTAAAACTACATAGTATACGCCTCTTTGATCTTTGGTTTAGTGTGTTTATGAAATCCAATATGCAACATTTATTGTGAGATCAATCGATATAGATAAAAGATGTGTTAGTGAAGAATAAATAGTATGCAAGCAATATATAATAAGTAAGTAAGGAAAGAAACAATCAAACCACGATAAAGTTGTTTATAGTGGTTCGGTCTACAAGGACTCTTTGCTTTACTCCACTCCCCGAGTCTTCAACTCGAGAGTTATCTTAACTAATCAACAAGCTCCTTTAATCGGCGGAGAAAACCTTTACACGTCGCTTACACAATATTTCCGACACAAAGCTAGATGTTGAGTTCTTTTACAAGGGTACAACCACTCCCAACACAATATGTATTTTGAGGACTAAAATACTAACCACTCACACTCAGAGGTTTAATATGTTTTGGTACAATAATGATGTATGAACTATAATGGATCACACAACAACAAAACAAATAAGCCTTCCAATTAGCTTGATTATGCCTTGATCTTCTTTGCTACAAATATGATCACTAGAATGAAATGAAACTGAGCTAGATGTAATAGAATGAGAGAATGTATGTGTTTTATGCTAATGAGGGATGAGAATACAACTTGGGTTTGCTTGCTATTTATAGGCCAATTGTACAGCAAGACCACGAACTGGACGGAACCAAAAAAAGGGTTCCGCCCTTGTTAATTTTTGGTTCCGCCAATCTGACAGTAAAGATCACAAAAAAAATTTCCAAGATCACGCAAATCTCTCCAAGATCATGTAAGATATGATGAGTGATATCTAACCAAAATATTCTATGAAATCTTCCAAAGAATTCCAATGATGCAAGCCATGATGTAATATGTCGTTTTCTATTTTTAGAATTAATATGTTATAAGTAAATACATATTTGATGTTTATGTTTAAGAAACTAAACATACTTGTTCTAAAATATTGATACACATTATAGTTTAGAAGGACATCAATATTAATTGATACATAGCTAATCAAAATGTGATAAGATGTAAATGCTTAAGTGATGAAGACTTTATTTAAGAAAAGCTTTTTTTAATGTCTATTATTCTTAACAAGATTTATACTTTACAAAAATGAATTTTACTTTTGTCGTTAACAAAACAAGGTAAAGATCATAAAATTTAAATAACGTTTTAGGACGATATTTGTATTAACAATCTCCCCCTTTTTGTTGAGAACAAAACATAAATTTTATTTTTATCAAAGATGTAAAGATGTACAAGAGTTATAAAATTATGAGATTAATTTGAACATGGAAGAACTAGTTAGTTAGATAAAGTTGACAATCAAAAGCTTATTTTATCTTATAACTAGTTTATCCAATTATTTGGTCTTTAACAATTTTGACTTTTAAAAGTCAAAGCATGATGTTGACTTTTTGAAAGTCAATGGTCAAGTTCAATAATATTCAAAGTCAAAGCATGATGTTGACTTTTTTAAAGTTAATGGTCAAGTTCAATAATATTCTCCCCCTTTTTGTCAAAGAAAAATGTAAAACCCCCAAATCTCGGTACAGCGGAAGACTTAAGCAAGTTTTCGGGGCGTTACTGGATTGGTACATTACACAAGTATAGCAAACAAGATCATCATATTATAGTTCAAAAACCAATCCCAAATTTAATTATCCAAAATACAATCATCCCAAAATAGTTAAATGTAAGGCCCAACATGATTTATAAAATAGGTCCGCATAATATTATCAGAGTTTAAATATGATCCTTCAACCATGCCTCATTGCCAAGCTTCCACAGAACAAGCATTCCAAACATCAACTTAGATACCTGAGAAAAAAAATGCTAAAAGGTCAGCTAACGCTGGTGAGTTCATAGGTTTAAGTTCAAATTCAATTGTGGACCTGTAGGGGTTTATTTGCTATGCGAGACTAAGATAGATACACAATATCACACCAATCACATACCAATATCACAATCAAAAACACCATCAATAACATACCCGACGTCATAGTAGGGCCCTAAGCAACACTAGCCAGCGCAGTTGTAGCAAGGTTTAGAACAAATGCTACCCTGGACTAGGTTGAGGTAGAAGTGGGGCTATGAAACTCACATCAAGCAAGCAACTCACCTCAAGCAAGCAACGTTATCTACCCCAATTTAGTTAAAACAGAGATAAAAGTGGGGCTATGAAACCCAATTTAGTTAAAACACCCCAATTTAGCAAGCAACTCACCTCAAGCAAGCAACTCACCCCAATTTATTTAAAACATAGATAAAAGTGAGGCTATGAAACTCACCTCAAGCAAGCAACGCACAAACGAACACTAGCAATGAAGATAACAGCTAACACGGCTCAGCAACTACTGACTCAGCACAACCTATTAATATAAACCAATTCTTAATATATATTTCCAAAATCAACGTTATCTACCCCAATGTATTCCTTTTCTTTATCTCCGAAAATATCTTGTTTCACTGTTTAGTCCTAGCGTTTGGTATCGCCCCGTGTGTGTATCGACTCAACAAGACATCATGAATGCACTCAAATAACCACAATGTGACTCAATGCAACACATTGAGATGTCTAAGCTATAAGCTCCATAGTCCAATAAGTTTCGCAATAAATAGTTAGACCTTATCGAATTCGTCAATTCGATAAACTCAATCATTTATTCGTGTCACTTACTATCCCATAAACCGGTCGCACCCTAGCGAGTCATAAGGATAATTCACCCATTGATAACGTTATCCTACGTACCTAACGAGCTCTTATTAGATTCGTCAACCTAATAAGTCCGTTATCCATGTGGATTGACGCTATTAATGTTAGGTCATCCGTAACACATGCACAAGACGTAAATAGTATTAAATGCTCGAAAATGGCATTAAATGCTCATAAATGGCACATTTCAATAAACGTGGGCTCGAAACATTAAATACTCATTAATTAGAAAACCTTTCCGTTTTTAGTCGTTAATTCCCATTTAAAATAGCGAATAACAAGACAAGTCTTGTTATCGAAGGTTTTAGTATAAAAACCATTTATTATTTATGTTTCTTAGTTTTATTAACATGTTTATATATATATATATATATATATATATATATATATATATATATATATTACGTCAATTTCAATATAAGTTTCAAATCGTTATTCGTTTCGAGTCCACAAGCACGAGTCATGACTTCTCGGCTTTTATTCAATCTATAGTCCAATATATACTAAAGTCCATGTTATGGCGTTGTCGGGGTCAACTATGACTAAAAAGTCAAAGTAACACCGACGTTGCTCAAAGTTGACAATTTATAATATAAGTCCAAGTAAATAATCACAATAGTGCAAATCAATCTCCAATCAACCCATATCAATCTCGCCATCCAAACAAACTACCAAAAATACCCGTAACCAATGTCGCGACCCTAATGGTCATGACACGGTCCCGGTTAAGACCACGTGAACAAAACAAACTCTAGAAGCTTTTCGGCTCCACGCGTCTCATCCAAACACCAACAACTACCAACAAGTTACCACAACGACCCGACCCGGACCCTTGGTCCTCTTGGGTCTCGTACGCCACAAAAAACCCACGTACGAAGCCCTAGTGGCTCATACGACCTACCAAATCCATCCAAACGCTCCCCAAATGGCTTCTCCAATAATCAAACACAATCAAACAACATCCAAACAACATCCAATTATCAAAACCATCAACTAACCTAAACCAAGAACATGAACAATGATAAAAATGCAAAAATACAAATAAATGACACAACAAACGATACCAAATCACTTGTTTACATGTTTAATTAGTTATAATTCATTTTAAACCCGTATTCATCAAAAACCCAACAAGGTCGCCCCATGTACGAGCCTAATAGGTCTCATACGAGGCTCCTCATAGCTCAAACGAGCCTCAACCATGTTCCTTTTATCTCTTCCAAACCCGATCTACAAAGTTACCACAAAACCCTAGAAATTCGAATAGTTTTTGCAAGATTTGAAGGTGTTAACGGGGCCTATAGGGCGCGTGCCATATATGGATGGAAAGAGGAAAGAGAGATCTACAAGATAGTGGTGGAAGTGAGATACCACTCGCCGGAGTGTGGCCGGAATCTCGCCGAACAGTGGCGGCGGTGGTGGCGTTATTATTAGGGTTAGGGTTTTTGTGGTGAGGAGAGAGAGAGAGTAGAGAAAGAAAGTAGGTGTGTGTGTGTATTTTTAGTGAGATAAAGAAACTAGATAAATGAGGTAGGATGGGGATATATATGTGGGACTAGGGACCTCAAAAATAATAAAAAGGTGGGGAGGGGGCGCCGGCCATAGGCTTTTAGGGGGGCCAAACTCGTAATTTTTGTAAAATAATCCTGTTTACCCTTTCCCGAGCTTATATATTTTCCTACGAGTGTCCCACGACGTTCCTTTGACTTTCTATTTCTTTTATTTATATTTTTCCACGAGTTTTGATTATTTATTTGTCAAGTTTCATGTTACGGTTTAAAAGTTACGTTATCTCTCGTTATAGGATTTTATTGTGCCGAATCACATAGTGCTTAACGAAAAAGGCTAAAACTTATACGGCGACTCATACGATAATAAAATAAATCATAAAAATCAATAAACGATATCAAAACAAGTCATGGTTAATCGAAGTAGTTCTAAAGGCAATTATTCGGTTTAACTTAGCGTAATGCGGTTACCTAAAATGGGCTCCCTAATTGCCAGTTGTCACACAAAAAGAAGTGGCGAAGCGGAAAATGCAATGAGCCCGAGCCAAATTCTCCCCCTTGGCCAATGCTCCCCCTTAATTGGGTGCCAAGAGAAAGATAAATGGATTTTGAAAAGCTATAAAAGAAAGGTTAGTGACATACATCATCACAAGTATACAAGTATATCCAACCAACAAGTAATTACCAACAACCATATAATAAACATCATTCATTTGTTAAGATTTTTATGACTTAGAAGTCATAAAATGAAACACAATGGGGACGTTGATACATAAAAAAAATCCTAAAAATTAGAAAAATAATAAAAAAAGAATCCTAGAATAAAAAATAACTTAGAAATTAAAAAGTCCTAAAAATAAAGCTAGAACCATCCTATTGAGGAGGAGGATGAGAAAGAGCGTTAATACGCTCAAGGATGTGATTGAGGATGAACCTCATCTCATCTTGTAACTCGTGGACCATGATTTGGGTCCTTTCGCTAAGATGGGCGGTGCGCTCACAATGGGAGCAACCGTGTCTAGGTAGGAGAGTAGGATCATTATTAGGTGGTGGAACATTGGTGGAAATGTTGTTGGTATTTGATGGAGTGATGAGGGAGGAAAGCAAAGCATTTTGCATTTGCAAAGCTTCATTTAGGTGATAATCCACCATATTTGAAAAGGCATGAAAGTTTTCTAGATGAGCTTGTATATCCACTTGAGATTGTGGGTGGTCTTTCAACATTGACTCATCAATGTCATCAAGATGAGGAGAAAAGGATGTAGGTGGTAGAGTATGGTCTCCATATAATGGCCCATGAATTTCATTGTGGATTGGGTGGAAGAGACGAGGTCTAGGTTCCAAAGGGGCGTTTAGGTCAAATGATGCTCTTGGTGGTTCATGAGCGATGCGCTCAATGGTTCCGAATGATGGAAGTGGTGGTGGATTTGCGGGCCTAGGAGGTAGATCTTCTAAGTCTTGTAAGAATGAATTTGAAGATGTTGGTGGAGTTGCGAAGAGTTCTATAGGTACAAGCTTTGGAGATTTTGGTGGTGATGGTGATTTTGATGATTGTATTGGAATTGATGGTGGAGAGGTGACAATTGGTGTTTTAGTAGGTGGTGGAGTGGTGATGATAATGGGTGATTTTTGTGGTGGAGTTGGAGTACTTAAAGTGAGGAAGTTTTCTTCTCTTATTGGGGATGAAACGTTTAGTGGTGATGATTCGGAGGAGGAGCTAAGATTTATGAAGCAACAAGGTATTACACTTATCCTTGCGGTTTTATTTAGTGGTTTGGTTGAAGGTGATGATGTAGATGACTTTGTCATTTGTGATTAGCTTATTCTAAGAAAAGAAGGAAAAGATTGTTGAGTTGTGAAGATGATCATCTTTGATGTCCTAATTTATAGGATCATGAGATTATGGAGAATTATGTTTGATTTGATGTTAAGACATTCAAGTGAAGTGGTTCCTAATGATTTGGAAGAGTTTAAATGCATGTCAAATATCCCTAAGTCAATCCATATAAGTAGTGTTGAGTAAAATGACCAAGATATGCAATAAATGGGTTTTAATCATTGCAAAATCTTGAAGTTCAGATCATCCATGGATTTCAAGGAACCAAAAATATGGTTCCTTCCTTTATAAGAAAGGGTTCCTTGGGTGGATTTTGAGAATTTTTGAATTTGGGTGGGAAATGGATATCCTATTTGTTTAAGGAAGTTAAACTAGTCCTAATATAAATAAAAAACAGTAAAAACTATCCTAGAAACAAATTTTGGTAAATTAAAATGCCGGAATGAGTAAAATTCAGCAACTTACCTGCATTTCCCACGGCACCAAAATTTTACACAGACGGAACCCAAATTTTGGTTCCGTCTGGTCCGCCAGTAATAAATGGCGGCACCAAAATTTAACACGGACGGAACCAATTTTTTTGGGTCCGTGAGATCCGTGTTGTGCAGAAAAGTTGGCAGTGGGGTTTTTTAACCCTCGGGGACTTTTACGAATCCTTAAATTTTTCTTAAAACACATGGAGATAATTATTTCTAGTTCGGAACAAGCAATAAAACACATATAAACATACTGGAGCATGTATTTTCAATAAGGGCTAGTGATTTTCACTAAAAAGTGAAAACGGGTAAAATTTGATAACATCCGAATGTTATCCCCCTGCATGAGAAAGTTTGTTCACATCAATGCTTTAAGTTTATTTATTGTCCTTGAAAGCGAGAACACATAAATTACAGCATACAACATTGTTTTTGTCCTTGTACCAAACACCCTCTTAACACCTCATCTCACTTGTCCAACTTCTTGTATATCTTGGACATCATCCTACCAAGGCATTTGAACATCCCCTTGCTTTACTTGAACTCCTCCATGGGGTTCTCAATCTCTGGAAGTGAGGCGTAGTACTCATGAGGTGGAAGCCTCGAGTTGGGGAGACCGTCTTCAGAGCTATTTGATGAGGATGAAGGAGTAGGAGGTTGTGGCCTTTTTCCTTTGGTCTTAGTCTTGGATAATCTTTCATCACTCAAGGGCACAAATATGTGAGGGGTGAGAGGATAGTCAAGTTTTAACCCTCTAGGACTTGGTGGAATGGGTGCATAAGCTCTAAAGAGACGGGTAAGAAGCATCCCATACAAAAGAGCAACGGAGCCTTGAGTAGGAATTTCTACCATCCTCCTAGCAATGTAGTATACCAATTTGAATGGTTGACGAGTAGACAAGCTATAGAGCATGTAGCATAGGCAAGCATTTATGTGGTCACAGTTTCCTATGGTGCTTATGACATTGGCTCTAAGGAGTTCTTCCCATTTTTTAAAGTGAGGCTTAAGCTCATTGAGTTCCATTCCGTATGGATCTCGGTTGACTTCTTTTCCCGTTCTAGTGACACGGGTTGGTGCTACCCTATCAAAGAATAGATGCTCATGAATGACATCTTTGTTGACCAAAGGAGTTTGGTAAGGATCAGAACGGTCATGAATTGAATCAAGAATAGTGAATGACTACTTATCCGAGTATAAACAAGTTCCAACATAAGGAATTCCTAACACTTGAGCGAATTGAGTGAGGGAAATGGTGTAGTCGTTTTGGTTGATTCTGAAGCTAAGAGACATGAGACCATCATCATTTGTCACAAAAATTACACTAGCATAGAACTCTAGGAAAAATCTATGGCAAATGGGCTCATCAATGTCTAGAAGACAATCGAAGTGGATGATGGATAGTTCTTGACAGAGATTCGTTCATTCTACAAAGGATGGGTGAATTGTCCTACCCTCATGAAAGTACCTTTTCTCTAGACTCGTAAAAATCTCAACTTGGTCTTTGGTAAGACCCTTAGTTTTGTGGTGTTGTGGGATGTATCCAAGGGTGTCTTTGTGATCGTAAAATTTTGCGGCTACCATGTTTGTTCCTAGGAGCAAGAAATTACATGTTTTAGTAAAAACGAAAATTAAATTAACATTTTTGTTCTAGTGTGTGCCAATATGCAAACAATGTGGAGTTGTGGTTATCTCGACTCATTTTATGCATAAAATAGTTTTTATTAGTAGTATTTGGCAAAATGCAAGAGATAACCCAAACGCTCCTAATTCAATGTGGCTTCGTTTGAATATACTCGGGAATGCATATTAATTATGCATTTCCTTTAGTATTCAAGAGACATTATGCAAGTGATGAAAATAACGTTTTTATTTGTATGAACAATGAGAAATTGTTTTTCCTACAAGTGAGAAATTTTTCAAAATTTTTACTTGGGGTTTTTAGTTAATTATGATAATGCCTTATGATATGTAACTCCTAACTATGGGAAACATGATTATTTACGTAATTTTAACAATGTAGTTCATGATTTGTGCAAGAATATGCATAATCCCATGTTTTGGTTTTGTACATAAATTAGAACCCTATAATCAGAATTAAGAGAAGTAATGTAGTTAGGATACTTACAATGATGATTTTGGTTGGGATTAGTTGAAGAAAAAACTTAACTATGAGTTAGGTATGTTTATAGGTCGTTTAGTTATGTGGGCTGTGAAGAAGAAGGTGTTTTGTATTTAAAAAAATTTGCTACTGTGATCACCACGTACCAGACGGACCCAAATTTAGGGTTCCGTTTGTGTTGAATTTTGGTTCCGTGGGAACATCAGCAAAATTTGCTAATTTGTTGTGTTTTGGTCATTCTAAGTTTTAAGCTATGTTTTTGATTATATGTTTGGTTCCATTAATCCTAAACCAAGTCTAAGAAGATTAAATGGTTCTCGTTTAAGAGGTTTAGTTACGATGTCGGCAATGTTATATTCAGAGGAGACTTTCTCGATTGAGAAGTTTCCTTTTTGAACATTGTCGTGAAGGAAGTGATGGCGAATTTCAATATATTTCGTTCGGGCATGTTGCACAGGATTTTTGATGAGATCAATGGCCCTTAAGTTTTTCGTCGAGCAAGTTTTTCAACACCCTAGGTAGTGAACCTAATCGTTGTAGTGTAGTATTAGGGTAAGCCTCGGGAATTGATATCGTTCTCTAGGGGAATAGGAATGCTAGTGAGAAATTACTACGCTAAGGTTGGGGTTGAGGAAGATTATTTTTTTTAATCTTTTTTATGTTTTTTTAGAAAATGGAAAGGTACGAATCTCGGGGTATTGGATTTGGGGGGTTAGTATTTCTACCGATTACTCTACTTATCTAATTATCTAATTATCTAAACTAAGGTGAGTGTAGTCTATGTCTATTGTTGTGTGCTCTTATGATGATTAAAAATGTGTTTACTTATATGCTATTACTCCCTAGTTATCTCCTATTGATGGTTGAATTGTCACGTCCTTATTCTTAACGCGTTGTGCCTTCTAAGGTCGTAGGGTATGCGTCTTTCCCTAACTCTTTAAGTCTACCTTAAGGTTATTACCTACGAAATCTCTAGGATTCATAAATTAACTCTAATGTTATCTTTGGATGTTTAGACTACAATAAATCTAGGTGATTATAAACTAATGTTCACAAATATTACTCAAGCATTAAAAACACAACGGATGACCTAAAGCAATACTAGGTCAATCACAATTAAGATAAGAGACAACCAATCAATATTCAATACCTAGGTTTCATAGATCTAAGCAAACACACAAGTAAATTAGCCGGACATGGAAAACATGCAAGCATACACACAAACAAGGGTTAATATACACAAAAGTTACTAAAGTTTATGGGAAATTTGTCCTAAGTCACTAAAGTTTTTTTATTGCTATTCAGGTTACTCAACTTATTGTGACCGGTTATATTTGTTACTCTTGTTTTGGTGACCTAAAATTACCGGTAATAATACTACGTGGCAAATATTTTCGATTTCATTTATATTAAAAAAATGAGTTAATATACAAATAAGTTACTAAATTTTGCCAAAATGTTCATTTTAGTTACTATACGTTTACATTCTTTTACATTTAAGTTAATATACAAGTAAGTTGCTAAAATTGTGTATATTTTTATACGTTTTTTTACAACAACTTTTTGGACGTTATTATACGTTTACATTGTTTTACATTTTTGTCTGTTTTTCCACGTTTTTTTTACAATTTTGCACACATTTGTATGTTTTTTTTATATAATTGGATGTTATTAGACTTTTTTGAAAGTATTTTTTTGTTTTGATATGTTTTCATACGTTATTATACATTTTTGGATGTTAGTATACGTTTTTGGACGTTGTTATACGTTTTCTTACATTTTTATACGTAAAAAGTATAAAACATCAAACGTATTAAAGAAGATAAAACGTATAGAAAATAAAAACATATAAAACATACAAACGTATAAAAGCGGATAAAACATATAAAACATACATACGTATAAAACATATAAAATATAAAAACGTAGAAAACATACAAACGTATAAAAGCAGATAAAACATATAAAACATACATACGTATAAAACATATAAAACATAAAAACGTATAAAGCATACAAAGGTGTAGAATAACGTAAAAATATTATGAAAACGTACAGAAACGTAAGATAATGTATGAAAATGAACGAAAATGTACAAAACCATACAATAATGTATGAAACCGTAAAAAGGTATAGAGAAAAACGTACACACACATATAAAAACGGATAAATACATACAAAAACGTACGAAAATGGACAAGCATATATAAAAAATGTACGAAAATGTACAAAACGTAATAAAAGGTACGACAACAGAGAAATGCATACACAAACGTATAAAAATGGATAGAAACGTAAAAAAACGTATGAGGAAATATACAAAAACCAACGAAAATGGAGAAAGATGTAAAAAAAGAACGACAACAAAGAAAACGTACACAACGTATAAATACGTATAAAAACGTATAAAAATGGAGAAAAACATAAAAAAGCGAAAACAGATAAAACATATATAAATGTATAAAATCGGATAATAACTTTTTTTTTGAAGTTCAGTAACCTATTTAATAAACCCCGTGAACTATAGTAACTTTCTTGTAACATCTCAAACTATAGTGATGACGTGGACAAGGGAACCGGTAAATCATCCGGTTGCCCACCCTCGTAGTAACAAGAATGTCACTTTTTTAAACGTTGAGTAACCCATATAATAAACCCGTTAACTTGAGTAACCTAAATAACAACAAAAAAACTTTAGTGACTTAGGACAAATTTCCCGTAAACTTTAGTAGCTTTTTTGTATATTAACCCCACAAACAATTAAAGACATAATTGGATCAATGAAGTAAATCACTTATCTTGTTGTAAAATAGGGTATAGAACCCTAAGATACTGCCCAAGACAGCATATGTTCGGTTTAGGTTTTACTCCACAAAACTACCTCTCTAAAATACTGAAAATCCGAATTCTATATATAGAGTTACAATATGCGACGGCGTCACTCTTTAATTGTGACGTCGTCGGGTCGCCGCCATTAGGGTTTCGTCTTGGCCACGTCAACTCTGTGACGGAGTAACCTTATGCTTGTGACGCCGTCGGCTTCAACCTCTGACGCCGTCAGGATCCAAATCTAGGTCGTCTGAGTTGTGACGCCCTACTCTTTTAAACCTGATGCAGTCACTTGTAAAATAGCAATTTGCTCTCTGAGTCGTCTCAAGGAGTGTCTCGACGGCGTCACAATTAATATGTGACGCCTTCCCCTTCAGTTCCAGCAGCTTGAGTGTCTCGATTCTTGACTTTGGCCATTTTCTTCGTATTTTCGCGCCTTTTCGTCTGAATAAGTGTCATTCCAGCAATTTGCCTTCAAGAGACCTAAAAAGTGAAAAGGAACGAAATTAAGTAGTAACGGATACAAAAGTGATTAATTAAGGGCTTAAATGATCCCTCAAAAGTGTACCTTTTAAATCTTTATCATGTCACAAAGTATAGAGATGTCGTTGAGATGAATTCCGTAGTCCACAAGAGCTTGCTTCATCCAAAGAGCTTGTTGACATGCCTTTCCGGCTGAGACGTACTCGCCTTCGATAGTTGAGATAGCGAGGGCCGTTTGTTTTTTTGCGAACCATGAGGTGAGACATTGTCCAACAAAAGTACAAATACCACTTGTACTCTTTCTATCGACATAGTCACCGGCATGGTCCGAGTCGGCATAAACTATGGTTTCTACGTTCCTTTGGGATACCATAATCCTAAACATGTAGTGCCTTTAATGTATCTAAATATTCGTTTTAAGGCTTCTATGTGTGATGCTTTTGGATCTTCTTGAAAGCGAGCATATAGACAAACACTAAACATAATGTCGGGTCTACTAGCCATGAGATAAAGTAAGCTACCAATCATTCCTCTATATTTAGTGTTATCTATGGATTCACCTTCCTCATCCTTGGTGAGTTTGGTTTCCGAGGACATGGGTATTTTAATGGGTTTTGAGTCTTCAAGACCAAATTTCTTAAGCATATCTTTTATGTATTTAGATTGGTTAAAGAATATGCCATCCTCTAGTTGTTTAATTTGAAGTCCTAAAAAGAAGTTTAACTCACCCATCATACTCATCTCAAACTCGTAGTGCATGATTTTAGAGAAATCATTACATAGCTCTTGATAAGTTGATCCAAATATGATGTCATCAACGTATATTTGAACTATGATAATGTGTGATTCCTTTTTCTTGGTAAAGAGAGTATTATCTACTAATCCCATGGTGTATTTGTGTTCAACTAAGAAAGTATTAAGCCGATTGTACCAAGCTTTTGGTGCTTGCTTAAGTCTGTATAATGTTTTTTTAAGTTTGAAAACATGATGTGGTTTTTCAAATTCGGTGAATCCCGGAGGTTGTGCAACATATACTTCTTCATTAATGAACCCATTTAGAAATGCACTTTTAACATCCATTTGAAATAATTTTAAGTCATAAGCACATGCAAATGCAAGTAAGATTTTAATAGACTCGAGCCTAGCTACCGGTGTATAAGTTTCTTCATAATCAATTCATTCTTGTTGATTATAGCCTTGTGCCACAAGCCTAGCCTTGTTTTTAGACACTACACCATTTTCGTCCATTTTATTTCGAAAAACCCATTTCGTTCCAATTATAGTTTGATTTTTAGGTTTTGGAACTAAATTCCCTACATCATTTCTAACAAATTGGTTTAACTCCTCTTGCATAGCAATTACCCAAGATTCATCTTCTATTTCTTCGTTTACGTTTTTCAGTTAAATGGATGATACAAAACAAAAGTAGTTACTTTAATTTTGGGCTTGTGATCTTAATGTTCTTTGATTTAATTGTCCTATGACTTTTTCTAAAGGATGACTTTTGGATTCTTTGATATTTATGATATCTTTATTTAATGGTTCATCTTCCTTGTTATTATCATTAATTTCTTGACTTTCAACTAAGTCATCATCTACCAAAGGTGATGTCTTAGAGGGAGGTGGACTTTCGTCAAATGTTATGTTCAATGATCCCTCGACTCTTATTGTTTCTTTGTTTAAAAATATGTATCCTTTGCTAGTTTGTGAGTAACCAAGAAACACACCTTCATAAGACTTTGGGTCAAATTTGGTGAGATAGTCTTTGGTATTTAGAATAAAACATTAACATCCAAACACTCTAAAGTATCCTAAAGTAGGCTTTTTGCCTTTATAGATTTTGTTAATACAAATATCGTCATTAAACGTTATCTATATTTTTGATCTTTACCTAAGTTTTGTTAACGACAAAAGTAAATTTAATTTGTATAAAAGCTTAAAGCTTGTCAAGTTTAATAGATATTAAAACAAGCTTTTTCAAACAATATATTCATCATTCAAGCATTTACATTTATGATTAGTAACATCTTGATATAACTCTAATCATTATGTATGATAATAGTTTTTAGAATGTGTTAGGTTCTTAAAACCAAACACTACTTAAGTACTTGCATATTTCTAATAATAGAAATACAACATATGACATCATGTGATGCATCATGGAAATCATTGGAAGATTTCATTAGATATTTTGTGTGGATTTGTACTCTTCATATCTTGCACAATCTCACTTAGATAGAGTTGACTTTAGCAAAGATTTGATGTCTTGACTGTCAGACCGGCGGTACCAAATTGGTACACGGGCGGAACCCTTTTTAAGGGTTTCGCGGTCCGTGGACGCTCCTGTCCACTTTGGCTATAAATAGCAATGCCAAGCCAAGTAGTTTCTCATCCCTTTCTAACATACTCTCATACATATCTTCTCTCTAACCTTTCTAACTCAGTTTCATATCATATTAGTGATCTCTTTTGTAGCAAAGAAGATCAAGTCACATTCAAGCTTCAAACGAGAAGTTGGAAGTCTTGTTTGTTTAGTGTTGTATGATCTTGTGTTGATTCATACTTCATTGTTGTATTAAACCATCATAATCTTGTGAGTGTGAGTGGTTAGTATTTTAGTCCTCAAAATACGTTGTGTGTGGGAGTGGTTGTACCCTTGGAAAGAACTCGACATCTAGCTTAGTGTCGGAAATAGTGTAAGCGAAGTGTAAAGGTTTTCTCCGCCGGTGAAAGGAGCTTGTTGACTAGTGAAGTTAAACTCTCGAGTGTGAGACTCGAGGAGTGGAGTAGGGCAAGGAAAAAGAGTCCTTGTAGACCGAACCACTATAAACAACTTGTTGTGGTTTGATCATTTTTTTCCTTATTTACTTCTTACATATTGCTTGCATATTTCATTAACATATCTAAGATCAATATCAATTGATCTTTACAATAAGTTTCAAAACAAAGTTTTTAATTAGTAAACTATTCAACCCCCCCTTCTAGTTTTCTACAGATTTCATAAGGTATTTTGTTCAAGAAATGAAGTATTAAGACTCTATTTAAATGTATGTGGAAGTGTCAACGGCGTTACACCCAAACTTTTGAGGTATGTTTTGTTCATTAAGCATTGTTCTACTGTTAGGATCCAATATTTATGTTGTTTGATGATTCTGGTGGTCTAGGATTGTGATTAAACAAGAAAGCCATTTTAAATAGATGAAGAGAGTTGAGAGGAGGTTCCTTGAAGAGAGTTGCTTAAGAAAATGAAAGGTTTATTCAAAGAAGCCACACCCCTTCCATGGATGGAAGGGGTATTTATAGTTACAAGAAAACACGACCTCCTATCGGCCTGTGGATCAGGTATACAGTAGGTAAAGACCCGTCCTTCCTCCACGGTGTTACACTAAACTAATCTACGCTACAAACTAACTAATAAACTACTAAGTAACGTAAATAACGACAAGTCTACGAGCTAACTTATGCTAGATAATATTTGGGGTGACCGACTCTTTACTATGGAATTTTTTAATTCCTAACAATCTCCCCCTAAGGGAGGTCACCCCATTTTTTACATTTCGAATCCTAGCATTCTATTCTTGACTTTGTTATTGAGCTCGTAGACTTCAATTCTTCAATTCCGCAATCTTTGTGCATAAGCAGTGACTCTTCATAGTCCGCATATTTTGTACTTTTAGTAGAGGCCTTTAACTGATCCTCATCTTTGATGATCTTCGAGCTTTCATTGAGATCATCAGCCACAGTAAATCTCTGGATCACCCTTTATTGTGTTGCCATCATGTGAAGTTGTGACTTTCGGACCGACATGCTCACACTTTTGAATCATGACATCTTTCCATCAGAGTAGCGGAAGCCTTACTGGTTCATGATATTTGCAGCAGCGAAGCAGAAGCATAGTATAAAAATATCAGAACCATGTTATGTAGATATGCACCAGTCATGATTTCTTTAAATTAAGTGTGGATGCTGTGAGCATGCGGCTTTGGAATGACTCCTCAATTCTGATCAGCCGCAACCGTCCAAATGTACCTGCAAACAACAGTTAGCAATAAAACACACGAAAGTGTCTTTGATCACTTTCGTTGAATTGAGGTACACGCCCACGGTTCTCGCTGATCAGTAAGTACTGCCTGTGATCAGGTAGGATTCCTAAGAATCTCCTTGACAGGGTTTCGCATGCTTCTAATGTTCTCAAACCGGAACGTCTCAAAGAAGACAACACGGAGTGAGTGAACCAGCTAATTGAGATTCACTGATTGATGAAAAATGATTTGAAAACAATCGCGTATTGCTTAGAAGAAAGAGTTTTGCAATACGACGAAGGTTTTATGAGTACAATTTTCAATCAAAATACTTTTGTATTTAAAGAGTACACATTCGACGTGCTAGAGAAAAGAAGATTTGCACATCGAACGGTTTTCCAAAAGTATTTTTTCAATCAGAGATACTTTTTGTGTTTGAAAACATAAGTACACATTCGATGTGGTAGAGAAAATAAGATTTGCACAATCGAACGGTTTTTCCAAAAGTATTCGTCAATTCCATTCCTGGACCAAGGTTGATTCACGAGTGAATCGCCCCATCGTTTCTATCCAGTTGTCATATGGTTGATCTATAGAATAGATCTCACATGCCACCTACCAAGAGCTTGTTTGATGTTGGCTCCAGGAGGCTTTCCATCTTCATTGTGAATATGTATGCATATCACTCAGATGTTCTGCAATACCACAAGGATAATGCGTAGGACTCTTAATATATTCTTACTTTCCACATTATGTGAAAAAGCAAGTCTTCAAGAATTTAGTGTCCTAATGAGATATTGTGGATGATCTCTTGGCTCTAGACTCAATTAGTGCACATTTGGTTCCTATGCCAGAGACTAGGGAGAGGGTCTCCTTCTTCAATATCAACAATCTCTAAGAGAAAGTCAATAGATTATGTCGGTTCCCTGTGAGAATGAAACAAGCCCTTTTAAGAGGAACTTGAGTAGCTTGGGAAGTTTAGTGCAGTGCGTCACTGGGTCCATGACGTCTTGTCTTCAATACCAGTGTTACCTTAGTAACCACCAGTAGCATATGTGTAGGACCTAAGATATATCAACCTTATCACAAACCCAACACAAATACCACGTTAACACAAACAAACACAAACGTTATGCTTAAGAAGAAAGAAAGATTAAGGAGATGGTGACTTGAATGATATGAAATCCGTGTATGTGAGAGTATAAGATAAACACAATATGTTGTATTACTTCAAAGGAAAAACACACACACACTTTCAAGCACACCCCTCAAATGAGACTTTGAGGGGTATTTATAGTCCAAGGGACTTGATGCCCTAAAGGCTTTCTTATGGGCTTTTCGTGGGCTTGGACATGGGTTGGATTGGATAAAAGGCAAGCCTTACATAACTAGTACCCATTTAGCTTAGTCCAATCCACGAGCCCGTTGACTATTCTCTCACGATATCTAACACACGTTATAAAGTTCCTAAATGTGAATGACCATCACTTCTAATAAAAACTATTAAGGCTAACAATCTCCCCCTAAGGGGTGGTCATTCAAATGATGCTCCACTTGATAAGATCTTTACTTTCCTTGAGCTTGAACTTTGCGTGTAGATATAGAATAGTCTTGATTCTTTGTTCCTTCATGCTTTGTGAATAGATAATGTGGTTGTTCTGCCATTGTCAACTTCGTTGGTTAGGTGTCTCCACGTCTTTCTCCACCATGCTCACACTTCTATTTGACTTTTGGTTACCAATGATGTAGTTCTCGAGTCTTTAAACTTTGTGTTGCCTTTGATTGTGATGAGAACTTTCATGTGTTGTTGGTATGAGCATGTGGCGAGTCTCAGACGATCCATCCGCCCGGAGCTTCCATAAGAAGAAAACATAAAACAGGTTAGTAATAAGCGGATTCCGGCACTTACAAGTTTGAACTTCGAGAGTGTTAACAGCATAGTGTGAAAACACGTCTCTAATTCTCACAAGGGTCGTTCCTGAACTGGAGTCCCACAAGTGAGATAACACGATATACCGAAGTACACCTACAGTTCAGATGAGTCGCTGAGGTACACCGAAGCATCACCCCACGACTGTAGACCGTTTGAGACACACTAAGCGTAATCCACGGAGAATTACCGAAGTGACCTGCTGTCAGGGCTGCTTGATGTTGACCCTGGCAGGAGTTTCCATTCAATCACTGAAGATCACAAATGTGAAACTTCTCATAAATGTTCTGGCAGATTGCTAAGATCTGCGTAGGACTCTATAATATATCACTTGTGTCCTTATTGATGAACAACAAGCGATGTCATGTCAAGTGTTCCTATGAGATCTTTTGATGAATCTCGTGGCTCTAGACTCAATAAGTGCATTTTGGTTTTCCTGAGCGGAGACTAGGGAGAGGGTCTCCTTCTTCAATATCAACACTCTCTAAGAGAAAGTCGATAGATTATGTAGGGTTCCCAGTGAGAATGAAACAAATCCTTTTGAGAGGAATTGAGTGGCTAGAAGGTTAGTGCAGTGCGTCACTGGGTCCATGACGTCTTTGTCTTCAATACCAGTGTCAACTTAGTGACAACCAGTAGCAGATGAATTGAACCCGGTTTCTGCCCTAAGGTTGAATATGGAGGGCTATTTCTTTTCACCCTTTCTTTACATTTCTTTTTAATTCTTCAACCCCTTCTTTCTCCTTTCTCACATTACTCCTTTTTTCAATCATACCTAAGGACTTCTAATACTAACTATTGGTGATGTCCTTGGGTAGATCCCTCCGGCTCTGGCGGATCATAGGACGAATTTCCTATCCTTAGTCACCTTATAACTCCATGACTGTCCCATGTTGCCATAAAACCATTTTTCTTGAAAATCTCACAGAGTGTTTATGATAGAAAACATGTTTGAGACACTTCGCGAGTTTTATATTTTCAGAAACACTCCCCCTTCACATGTGCTTATGAGTTTTAAAAGAAATCTGCACATAGAGGGTAGAGTTTGCACTTTTTGAATTGATCGGCTCATAATAGACACTTTCCCACGAGACACGGTTACGTTGCCTAGTTAAAGAGTTCCATTGTCAGTTTTTAGGTGACAACTAGCTCTAGTAACTAACTTGAAGATGTAAACACTCCTTGAAAAGGAGGTTAGACCCATGAAGGTGCATATCTATCACAAGTTTCTCGAGATGGTACATTTACAGACTTTGATTCCCGTCAATTCATTGGTTCCGTCTGAGTCAAGCTCATTTTGAGATTTAAACAACGATCATTAAATCTTTTGATCACATTTTAATCACGTCTCCTCCCCCTCAAAAATAGCATATTCGTGATATTTTTGATATCAACGGATTAAACAACATTTTAGAATCTTTTGGGGAGACAAACGGATTTGATTTAAGCATGAATATGGAACATTTTAGTTTTATACTCCCCCTTTAATAAAGCATAATCAATTAAAGAGTTTTAGAGGGAGTTATCTTGAGCACAAAATATTTTGAAAGATTTTGAAAATCTTTTGAACAATCTTGAAAAGGTGCTCAAGATGATGATGATTTCTCACCAAATTTAAATGTAGTGCAATCAAGCGTACACTTGATTTTTCTATAAAAGCACGAGTTTTGATTTGAAAAATAATCAAAAGTCATCATTTTAGTCCGGGTTTCGTACTGAAGTATACGAAAGCCATTTTATGAAGAAATTTTTGAGAGACGACATGTTTTAGAAAACAAATAAAGAACTCTCGCTCAAGCATCTGTACATACCCGTATCATTGTTGAATGACATTTCTAGAAACGTACAGAATATCGATTATACGAGAGACATGTCGTGAGAAGAATATTTTTGGATTTTTGATTTTATATTGTTTTTGTATTTTTGAAAGTTTTATATTTTTATATTTTGCTTTTGTTGGTTTTTCAAATTTTGTATTTTGTTTTTCAAAAATATTTACAGCGAAGCTTTTTGGAAAATCATTTTCAAGAAGAATCGAGAAGACGTTCTAACTCCTCAGGGGTTAGGCTTCGCATTCCAATTCGTCGAACTAAATAGTCAAACCTTTCTTTTGGAAGGGCTTTAGTTAATAGATCGGCGAGTTGGTAATCTGTCTTCACGAAGAATAATTCAACAGTACCATTTTCGACGTACTCTTTGATGAAGTGATAGCGGACACGGATATGCTTAGTCTTTGAGTGATGAACAGGATTGCATGATATGGCTATGGCACTTTTCGAGTCACAATACATAGGTATTTTATCGAAAGTAAAGCCATAATCTGTGAGTTGTGTTCTCATCCATAGAACTTGAGCACAACACGCAGATAGAGACACATACTCAGCTTCAGCGGTTGAAAGTGCAGTGCAATCTTGTTTCTTTGAAGACCAGCTTACTAACTTTTCACCCAAAAATTGTGCTCCTCCGGATGTACTTTTTGCTGTAACTTGATCACCTGCGTGGTCCGCATCCGAAAAGGCAATTAGATCAAATCCGGATTCCTTCGGATACCAAAGTCCCATGTGAATGGATGTCTTCAGGTACCGAAAGATCCTTTTAACCTCTTTGAGGTGCAGTTCGGTAGGCTTTGCCTGAAACCGTGCTAATAAGCAAACAGCAAAATGAATATCGGGTCGACTAGCAGTAAGATACATGAGAGAACCAATCATGCTCCGATATTTCTTCGGATCAATAGGTTTCCCAAACAAATCGGCTCCAATTTTTGGTGAAGTTACCATTGGTGTTCCGACCGAGTCACAATTATCCATACCATGATTTTTCAAAATCTCAGTTGTGTATTTAGCTTGATTTATAAAAATTCCACGAGGGGACTGATGTATTTGTAAACCAAGAAAGAATTTTAGTTCCCCATCATGGACATTTCAAATTTACTTTTCATGAGATTTTCAAAATGTTTTGAAAGATTCGGATTAGTGGACCCAAAGATGATGTCGTCCACGTAAATCTGAACAATCAAAATGTCGTTTTTGCATTTTTGTGTAAACAAGGTAGGATCAACTGTTCCTTTGGTGAAATTATGTTGGATAAGGAAAGAGGACAGTTCGTCATACCACGCTCTCGGAGCTTGTTTCAATCCATAGATTGCCTTTTTGAGTTTGTAGACGTAGTCTGGATGTTCCATGTCTATGAAGCCTTCTGGCTGACTCACGTACACTTCTTCTTTCAGAGTTCCATTCAAGAACGCGGTCTTAATGTCCATCTGATAAACCGTGATGTTTTTGTGAGCGGCATAGGCTAAGAAAATCCTGACTGCTTCTAGTCTAGCTACCGGCGCGAATGACTCTTCAAAGTCTATCCCTTCCTCTTGTCTGTATCCTTTGGCCACAAGACGAGCTTTGTTGCGAATTACAGTCATCTCTTCATCCCTTTTGTTCTTCCATAACCATTTGAGATCAATGACGCGAATGTCAATTGGTCTTGGAACCATATCCCAAGAGTCATGTAGACGGTATTGGAGAAGTTCCTCCTGCATCGCTTCTATCCATGCGGGTTCTGCCATTGCCTCGCGAATGTTCTTTGGCTCTATATTGCTAATTGAGCAAAGGTAAATGCACAAGTCGCAATCGGTGGCAAGTTGACGTCTCGTCTGAATTGGCCTTGAAGGTTCACCAATAACTTGTTCAATTGGGTGGTCTTTTGTCCACTTCAGAGTAGAAGGATACCGTTGGTTAAACGTATGCGAGTTAGATGGTTCTCGTAAGCTTGAAGAAGATTCAGCTGATTCCGTAGCAAACGGGTTTTCAAATAAGTCTTCATCTAACGTTGCATCGTTATGGTTTTGGTTTTGCTCATCAACTGCTGGTAGAATGGGTGCAATAACTGTAGTAGATGTAGATGGAATTGGTGCATTGGTTTCGACCGTTGTAGATGCATCTTCTGTTGGTGGTGGTGGATGATTTTGAGCGGGTGCAGCGGAATGATGGTTTGATGCATTTGTCGAAGTTCCACCATAGTATTCATCGAACATTAACTCAAAGAAATTCTCCCATTCTTGTTCTTTAGGATTGTCAATCGAAGTTGATTGAGCTCTTTGAGGTACGAGTCCTGAACTGATGTGTCCAGAAGTCTGTCGGTTTAGTGCGGGTTCTAGAGCGAGTCTCTCAGAAGCCATATGTGAAAGTTCGTCAAACTTCACATTCATCGTCTCCATGATCCTCCTAGTTCTCCTGTTATACACCCTGAATGCCCTCGAGTTATCTGAATATCCAATGAAGATTCCAATATCACCTTTTGCTTTCAGTTTTCCAAGATCTTCTCTGTCAGTCGTAGGATAGCACAAAGCGCCAAATACGTGAAAGTAAGAGATATCCGGTTTTCTGTTGTTCACAAGCTCATATGGGGTTTTATTGAATCTTGGATGGATAAGGGATCGGTTCTGAGTGAAACAAGCAGTGGCAACAGCATCAGCCCATAGAAATAACGGTGCACTAGAATAGATTAGCATTGTGCGAGCAGCTTCCACAAGAGTTCTATTTCTTCTTTCAACTACCCCATTCTGCTGTGGAGTTCTAACAACTGATGTCTGATGTGTGATTCCAACATCTTCAAAATAAGCTCTTAACTCCTGATTAGTGAATTCTGTGCCGTTGTCTGTTCTTACAACCCTTACTGGAGTTTGAAGAAGTACTTGAATTCGTTTCAGAAAGGTGATGATGATGCTTGGTGCTTCGTCTTTTGATCTCAGAAACTTAACCCATGTATATCTTGAATAATCATCGACAATGACAAGAATATACTTTTTCCCATTAATGCTTTCAACTCTCATTGGGCCACATAAGTCCATGTGCAACATATGCAACTTTGCTTCCGAACTAGGTATGGATTTGGGTTTATATGATGCTCTTTTGCTTTTTCCTTGTTCGCATGATGGACATAAGTGATCCTTGGTGTATTTGAACTTTGGAAGTCCGTTGACGATGTTGTCTTTGGCAATTTTGTTGATGGTGTCGAAATTGAGATGGGATAACCGTCTGTGCCACAACCAGGACTGTGTTCCAGATGCTCGTGTCATAAGACATATTGGTGATGAAGAGGCCATTTGATTGATGTCGATAGCATACAAGTTTGTATCACGATTCCCGGTTAAGAGATCAGTGCCATCCAAGTTTCTAACGAAGCAAGCATTTCTCCTAAAAGCAACCTCTAAATCTGCATCACAGAACTGCCCGACTGAAAACAAATTGTGTCCCAACCCTTCGACATAGTAAACCGAGTGATCAAATAATTTCCAAAAGGTAGATCTCCATAACCCATGATAGCTGCTACATGATCATTACCAAACGTACGGTTCCCATGAATTTCCAGACGAAATTGATCAGCAGCTTCAGATTCCGGTCATGTGCTTGGAGCAACCCGAGTCGACGATCCAAAGACATATTTTGATAACCTGCCAAGTAATAAAAAGAATATTGTGGAAACCGTTTTGATTTTGGTTCCTTTGGGTTAGAGGTAAAATCCTGATCACACTCAGAGAGGTTTTCTACAGGGAAGTCTGGTTTATCACTCATTGTTCCATTCTGGAGTGTGAAAGTTCTACATGTGGGTTTCCAAATATCATCCCTAAAGTATACACGTTGGTTCCTGTCAGTAGTGTAAAGCTTAAGTTTTGCAACTAGTCTTCCTACTCTTTTAGCGTAATTACTTTTTGGGACGTTCTTCTTAACAGGCTTATCATTCACATTCTTAGAAACACAATCATCTTGAACATTTAAAGATTTCTTGCAGGTTAAACAAAGAGATGCAACACATTCATTAGACTTAGCAAGTTTCATAGGTTCAGTACATTCAGATGAAATGTCTTTCTTATTCAAAAGCTGTAAATTCCTAGGGTGTTCTTCTACTTTCTTCTCTTTATTCAAGCTACGACTCCTAGAGGCATGCGAGACTCTATTATTCCTTGTATTGCTCTTAGGCTTTAGTCTGCTGCTCCTAGAGGTGCTTTCTAGTCCTGTAGAAGGTGAGGCACACGCATTAGGATTCACATTTTTATGAAGGGAGGTGGTTTCAGCTTTCCTAGTCTCTTTAGAGTGCTTTTCTAAACTTATGTCATTTGTTCCATATGTTTTATATGTGGAGGCAGACGCATTAGTGGTACTCATCTTAAAAAGGCCAGGTGCTAAAACTTTTGGTTTCTCGATAACCGCTTTTCCTTTATCAACATTTTGTTTAGGTAGGGCGGGTGGAGTGACTGGTTTTGATGAAACATTTTTCTCATTGACTTTTGGAGGAGGCATAGAAACAGACATTTTTGGTTTGGAAACCGGTTTGGGAACATTTGCTTTCTCCGCAGTCAATGGTTTTTTAATCACAGTATCCACTGCCTTTCCTTTTTGACTTTCCAGCTGAGCCCTCAAAAGATCATTTTTTGCTTTCATGTCATTGTAGGCACGCTCATACGACAATTTGTCATATTTGCATTCCTCAGTTTTTCGATCAAGTTGTTTAAAATATGACACATTTTCTTTTTCAAGTTTTTCAAGAGCTTTTTCATATTTTGAAACAATTTCGGAGGTCTCATCCTGGAGTCTTTCATGATCTTCAACAGAATATGTTTGCAAAATGATGGACATAATATCAGTAGTCAGAACATCTTCGAAGAGTGAATCATTTAGATTTTCCAAAACTTTGATGTGTTCAACACTTTCATTAGCTTGCTTTACCAGGGATTTATGGTCCTTGACAAAGTCAGCTGTTTCTTTCAAAAAGGCTTGTTCAAAATGAATTACCCTTGAGTTGATGTTAGTCAGCTGAGGGCAATTTGAGTTTCAAAAAACTTTTTCTGTTCAATATCAAAACTATTAAACCAGATGTTTGTTGTAATATTGGTTTTAGTTTTAACGGTCTCTTGAAGATCTGCAATTCTCATTTTCACATTTTCCAAAATACTTCTGGCATCACTTGTGTTAAAAGGATTGTTTGAAGACATTTGTTCAATGTTCGAAAGAGATTTGGAGACAACAACTGGTTTTGAAACTGATTTTGAAACTGGTGTTGACACTTTGTTTGAAACACTTGGTTTGGTGGAAAACGTTGATTGAGAAACAAACGAAATACCATTAATTTTGTTCCATGTGTTATAATCAATTGGTTTGATTTCCGGATGTTTTTGTTTCATTTTTGATCTACTCTCCTCAGATAGTTCCAACGTTTCAAGAGAATCATGCACAATTATGGGTTCATGCAAAGGTTTTCCATTGTTCAACACATTCTGAGATTTCTGAGCTTTCTTGAGGAAACCAAGAGGTGAGTTACCAAGAGCCATTTTATTTGTAGTATGAAAAATCGGATTTACTTGATTAGAAAGCATCTTGATTGTCTTAGCGGAATGACCCGTTGTAAGAAGTAAATTATCCAATTTTTTGATTTTTTCCGTTTTATCAAGAATTTCATCAAGAAGAGAATCTTCTCATTTTGCAAAATCAGCAATCAACTGTTTCTTCTCCTTTTCAAGATCAGAAAAATGCTGCTTTTGTTTAGAAAGTTGGTCATTTAGATCAGAAATTTCCTTGTTTAAAGATTTGATTTTCAAATTCAGATTCACATCAAGTGTGTCATACTTGAGTTGCAAATCTTTTTCTCTAAAAACAGAATCTCGATAACCAATTTCTAACTCTGAAGTTTTGTTTGTATGAAATTCATAGGCTCTGGCGTGCTCCTTGTAACTCTCAAGCTCAGCGGTCAATTTAGCATTCGCGGCCTTAACTTCGCGATTGACCGTTTTAACTTTCTCAACTTCAATGCCACATTGATTGATTAATGATTCAACATAAGCACGTGTTTCCTCATCAGTCTTAGTATTTTGTGCCACACAGCCTCCACTAGGATCCACATCTGGAGTCTCAGAGTTAGTATTGCTACAACTCGGATTGTCCATGTATGTATCATAAGTAGGTGCTGATGTCACAGAATGCTGTTCGTCATGAGTAAACACATCAAATATGACATTGTTATAGCATGGATCAATGATTGGTACCTCAGATACTGTATTGGCGTCATAGACAGGAGGTGAGTCTGACTCAGTGTCATACTTAGCTTCCTGAAGATTTGCCATGAAGATGCAATTCGCATTGAGTTCCTCGAGGTCTTCCAATTCATCCACAATAGCGAAAAAATCAATTTCCTCAGCACTCAACTGTAACCCCGCTTCTTGCTTATCTGCTAACAGAGCAGCTTTCCGAAGAAAATCACCATTCTTTTTGTGCGGCTTAGTGGGACAGTTTCTTGCCATGTGACCCACTCCTTGACAGTTGTAACACTTAATCTGATTACCCTGATGCACATTTCCATAATTCCCAACGACTGGAGCTGCAACATACCCATTCTGATTACCCACTGCTCTATTCCCAACATTCTGTCCAATCTGATTTCCAACATTCTGACCCAACTGATTACCCTGATACGGAACTGCCTGATTACCCATACGAAATCCAGTAGCATATCCCTGCTGATTCCCAATAACTCCAACCATTTGTCCTTGATGACCCATATTCACTCCCGGTTGAGCAATTTGCCTGTTGCGAGTGTTTGATGAGATCCTTTGGTTGTTGTTAGTAGGTGTGGAATAGCGACCTTTGATTACTTTTCCCAAGAGAGAAAGTATTTGGGACATAGGGTCTTCTTGATCAGATTCGAGATCTGTGATTCCTTGTTCCTGGTATTGTGGATACTGTTGTTGAAAGACTTGTTGTTCTTGTGGATATAATTGTTGTTGTGGTTGTGGAATGTATTGCTGCAAGTTGTTGTTGTTGGAAGATGATGAAGCTTGTTGTAGTGTATTCACTGAAGGTTGAGTCTTTGCAATGAGTGCCAATGGATCATGATTCTTTGCCAATCTTTCTTTCCTGACTTCATTCACTTCAGCTTGGTTTTGTTTCAGAAAAATCGTTTAGTTGATCAAAGTTCACCTGATGTAAGTCTTTTGTTTGGTTGACAATAGTGACATATCGTCCCCATTCTTCTGGAAGATTGTTCAGGAACTTGATGTTTTGAACGATAGTTCTGGGTGTCAGCTTGTTTCTGATTAGCTCATTCATCAAAGTGCAAAACCTTCCATAGTAGGATTCAATGGATTCTCCTGGTGTAGATGTGAACTTTTCCCATTCAGTTAGCAACTTGTTCTCCATGTCTTGATGACCAATTTCTGTTCCATGACAAAGTCGTCTAACACGTTCCCACATATCGAAAGCAGTTTCACAACTGTCTACCGCAGCAAAGATGTCTATTGGTAAACCCAGTTGGATAATATGAATTGCCATGTCATCTGCTTCGACTTGTTTCTGATCCTCTGCAGTGTATTCAGATTCGTATTGAAGACGAGAAGATGGTTGGACGGGAGGTGTTGCATCTGAATTTCCAGGTACATGAACTTGTCGAGGCTTGAAGGGTCCATCCTGAATGGATTTAATCATGAGTTTTCCATTAGGTTTGGTCTTGATGTAACGAAGCATACGACTTGTCCATTGAAGATAACCACCTTTTGCCAACATAGGAGGTCGGTTTTCAGCACCGGCTGCATGAATGTCTTGTTGAGTAGCCATTGATGAAGGTATGATCTGATAAAGTTGATGTATGATCGATTCAACGATAAAGGAGTTGTGGTTGATGAAGATTAAACTCGGTTGAGGTGTTTCTGAAAGTCGTACTCGTAACCTTGGTTCTAAAAAATTTCGCCCAAAATTTGAAATTCACTATAAAAATCAATTCTAAGGACGCATGAAAAATTTGAGTTATGACAATTTTGACGCCAAATTTGACCCGAAAAATTTGAATTTAGGCCCAAAAATTTGAATTTTTGACCAAAATTTTACTCACAGTTAAACCAAAATTTGAATCTCGCGTAAAAATTGAATGTTTAGTCTCCTCAAAAATTTAAATTTTACTCAAGTCTCCTCAAATTTGTTTTTTTTTTTTTTTTTTTAAACCTTATGGGTAGAAAAAGCTTAGGCGTAGAGAACTGAAGTTACGAGTAGGAAATGGTTACGAGTAGGATCTTATGCGTAGGATATTATGCGTAGGAAGCTTAGGCGTAGGAAGCTTAGGCGTAGGATCTTATGCGTAGGATTCCTTAGGCGTAGGATCTTATGCGTAGAAAGTATCTTACGCGTAACCTTAGGCTTATGCGTAGACAAAAAAACTTAGTCGTAAAACCTTACGCGTAAGTGGGATCTTATGCGTAGAGTTCTACTCGTAAGAGTTTATGCTTATGCGCAAACTTAGGTGTAAACCCAAAAATCCTTTACACTATCACAGTGTAAATGATATCCAAAAGTCGAAGTGTTCCACAAACTTATCCAAGTGAGGGAAGCACTGAGTCACCGTTTAAGCTCGAAGAATCTGCACCAAAAAGTTATGAGTAGAAAACTAGGGTTTTGACTTTTTGACTTCTACTCGTAAGAAATTTCCAATGATTCAAACGATGTCTCTTGCACAGATATCCTTAAAAACACTCCAATAACACAAATCTTTTGACATTTTTCACCCAAAGTGCTTATAAAAGTTACGAGTAGAAATGACCAATGAACCAAAATCGAGTTCAAAAATGATTTAAAACACGTAAAGTTTCGAACTTTTTGCAAAAACTAGAATCTTTAACACTATGTAAACCTTAGACCATAAGAATCTTGAAGATTTAAGTGCAAAAATTAAAGCTTTAAGCGTGACAACGTTTATAACAAAGCTACGCGTATAGTACCAACCTTCAAAACAAACACAAACACTCCTAAACCATTGTTAGGCTTTGATACCAATTGTAGGACCTAAGATATATCAACCTTATCACAAACCCAACACAAATACCACGTTAACACAAACAAACACAAACGTTATGCTTAAGAAGAAAGAAAGATTAAGGAGATGGTGACTTGAATGATATGAAATCCGTGTATGTGAGAGTATAAGATAAACACAATATGTTGTATTACTTCAAAGGAAAAACACACACACACTTTCAAGCACACCCCTCAAATGAGACTTTGAGGGGTATTTATAGTCCAAGGGACTTGATGCCCTAAAGGCTTTCTTATGGGCTTTTCGTGGGCTTGGACATGGGTTGGATTGGATAAAAGGCAAGCCTTACATAACTAGTACCCATTTAGCTTAGTCCAATCCACGAGCCCGTTGACTATTCTCTCACGATATCTAACACACGTTATAAAGTTCCTAAATGTGAATGACCATCACTTCTAATAAAAACTATTAAGGCTAACAATATGTATTGAACCCGGTTACTGCCCTAAGGTTGAATTATTGGAGGGCTATTTCTTTTCACCCTTTTTCACATTCAGTTCTTTTTCATTCTTCAACCCCTTCAGTGCTTACCGAGACTTCATAACTAGAACCTTGTTGGGTTTATTCCAGTACTAGCTCTGTCTCAGTCCGCACTCTTCCCATATTCTCATTTTCTCCTTTTTTTTCAATATACCTAAGGACTCTACACTATCTAGTGGATTGTCCCTGGGTAGATCCCTCCGGTTCTGGCGGATCGTTGGAACGAATACCTAACCTAACCATCCTTATAACATCATGAATAAAGTAAAATGGTCGGTCTTTTGGTACAGTTCATTCTTCCTTGAAACCAATTGAAAAATCATTTGGAAAAACAATCAAGGTACTTGTGATACGAGATCAAAGCATTTTGTACCTTAATAGTTTTGATCATTTAGAAAACCTCCCCCTCAACATGTGCATATGATTTAGAAATTGTTTATCACATGGAGGCAAGAGGACTTTGAAATATTTTCTTTGATCACAATTTTCATACGAAAAAGCCATTTGATTTTCTTGGTAAATTCTCCCCCTCAATATGTGCATAGGATTTTTGAAATCATTTTTATCACATAAAGGCAAGAGTTAATTTGAAGCACATCCACAATCACAAGCGCCATTAAGAAACCATTTTAAAACACAATCAATGTACTTTATAAATTACTTTAAAAAGCTTTCATACCTCGATAGTTTGTTTGCTCCCCCTCAATATGTGCTTCGAGATTCGAAAGCGTTTAGCACATATGAGAGAGTAGCCTGCACAATTAAATCAAAACGATCACCTTTTATCAAATTTCATTATTAAATCACAAATTCTCCCCCGATCAAAAATATCAAACCCTTTGAGATTTAGGATCCCAAGTGATTTAATACGGTTTAGAAAACATGGGAGAATATGTGGCCTGGTTTAAATACTCATCATGTTTTTGGATAAATCCTCCTCCTCAACATGTGCATTGTGTATGAAATCGTTTGGCACATGGAGGCAGGAGTGCCTTTAAAGGACTAAAACCAATTCCATTAAAACAGATAAGAGATTTAACTCACGATCTCTACCCCGATCAAAATTTCAAACCTTTTGAGATTTGTGATCCCAATTGATTTAAATCATTTAAAAGATTTTGGGGAAAGACGTGGCTTGATTTAACTTTGAAAAATGACAGATAAGGACCATTTTAAGACATTAAAGATTGTTAGTATCAGGTATGATTGTTTTAAGAGATCTTTTAGGTAAAATAAAACAATTTCACAATCAAACAAGAACAGAAAAAATTTTATTTTGAAAGATCTTGATTCTAAAGAAAATCATACCATGACATAACATTAAATCTTTAGATCACCACTTAATTATTGTACAAACGGACTCTTTTGAAGATATATTGTTTGAAAATATTTTAAATTAAATCACTCTCCCCCTCAATCGATGACCGAAGTCGATAATTGAGTGACTTAAATTTTGATAAAATGAAGTCCGGTGATTTTCAAAATTTAGTTCAATTTATTTTCAAAACAATATTTTTCCATTTTTCAAAACAATATAATTTTTCAAAATTGTTTAAAAAATGTTATCCTGCACAGAGATATGTTAGGTGGTTGAGAAGCTTCTGTTGTAGCTGTAGGGTTTGGAAGAAAATCCATCTGCTGATGCAGTGAGACTTCGTCTTACGTTGCATTTTGAATGCCAACTGAGGTCAAATTAAGCTCCGTTTCTTCAATCACTTAGAAGAAAACCATCTGCTGATGCAGTGAGACCTCTTACGTTGCATTTATGCCAACTCTCCATAGAAGTCCAATTAAGCTCCGTTTCTTCATTTGTCAACCCAAGAAATGGTTACCCTTTCCTTTCGGCATCCAAACATCATATTATGTGGGATCCTGATCGGGAACATTCTTATACCCAATATACCTGCATACGTTAGTGAACACACATACAGATATATGGTGGTCGACATCACCCATAACAGCAATCGACTAATAAAAGTCAATTCATCATAACAATCAGATCATATAAGGCATGGGGTTTATGTGTTAATCAAACACTAATCATCTAAACCTAACAATCATATCCTAAATTCCTAGTCCTTCGACACAGGCAAATATCATTTTTAATTAAGCACGTAGGATAATTAAGAGAGCCCGTTAGATGATATAGATTTGAAAAACATTATCCCCCTCAATCCATGACTCATTTTATGAAAAGTTTAAAAGCGTTGAAGTCATTGATTGAGTTTTCAATTTTTACGAAAAACTCTGAATCTGATTGATTTTCAAACAACTCATTTACCACCATTTTTGAAAACACCAAATATTTTTCTGAAGAATTTAAGACGGAAAAACATTTGTGTAGGAACAGCAGTCCTTCGACATACTTTCCTCAATTTGTTTTTAGGATAAGTGCACGAAAATATTTGAAAATTGGTTTAGCGCAACACTTTCCTTTCTTTTGAAGAGCGGGTTGCTATCAGAAATAATAGCAAACCATAGTTTAAGCGCGGGTTACAGTCTGAAATAACTGTAAGCCATTTGAATTTCGAGACATGTTTAGAAAGAAATATTTACACCTCCTGCTCGAACTTCATCTAAAGTCCCGTGCCATTATTGAATGACATTTCTAAGACCGTAGATGTTATCGATACCAGAAGACATGTCTTTAGAAAACATATTTTTGGTATTTTTTGAAATTTTCTGATTTTTATGGATTTTTGAAGGTTTTATATTTTTCTATTTTCTTTTGTTGGTTTTATATTTTTGTATTTGGTTTTTAATAAATATATACAAGGATAGAGTAGATGATATAGTAAAAGAAGATGATGATACGAGTACCGAGATAAGGATATCGAACAGTCCCGTTGTAGAAGATAGAAGTCATCATCTCTTAAACATTCACCACCAAAGCTTCCAAGACTCTTGAATCGAAGAGAGAAATTGAGCCACTTGAAAGTGAGACTTTGGCAGCTTCCCCCCAAACCGAAAATCCATTAGATGAGCAGATTCGAAGCTCTATTTCAAGCTTGCCTTAGCCAGGTGCACAGAAAAGCACACCATTATCATAAATCCCACTGCTCCTTTTAAGACCGATAATCGAGATTCTCCGTTCAAGGTTATATCATCAAGTAGAAGAACAACAACGTATCATCCCACACATAAAATAATCTTCTCAAATTTCACAACCACTGAAGTCTGAAGCAATCCATTCCAAAAGGTGTCAAGAGAACAATTCCCCCAAGTAGTTGAATTGATGCAGTCAGTTTCTTTGTATAATGCTCAAGAACTCTCCCGAACACACATCATGAGGGGAATGAAAACACCTTCCCATGTTCACATTTTTCTTCCCGGATGATCGTGTATGAAGCTCAAGAACCCGAAGTACACCAATACCCAAGAGCTCTCCCGAATACACATCATGAGGGGAATGAAAACACCTCCCCATGTTCACATTTTTCTTCCCTGATGATCGTGTATGAAGCTCAAGTATCCGAAGTATACCAATACCCAAGGAAGGAATAACTGATAACATTGAAGAAGCAGGCCAAGTCACTGATTATCTCTGCGGATGACAATCTCTGCGGATGTCAACTCCGGAATAAGTGATTATATCTCTGAATCACTGATTAAGCCCTCAAGTGAAACAGCTGAGCGCCCCCAATGTACACACTCTCTCTCCCCTGATCATTGCGATACCATCGAAATCACCACACACTAGTGTACCTCTTTTATCTTCAGAAACTTTCTCTAACATCACTTCCCCCACGTAGTTGAAATACTAACACTAAACGCCTTGATGAGTAAAACCTTGAGTTTCTCTGCGGTCATGACATTTGTTTTCCCGGGATATCTTCAATCACTTAGAAGAATTAAGTTCATCAAGTTTACTCGCCATGAGTCAAACCTTGAGTTTCTCTGCGGTAATAACATTTGTCTTCCCGGGATATCTTCAATTTCTTAGAAGTATTAAGTACATCAAGTTTACTCGCGTTTAGATGCTTGACTCCTTCCCCCTTTCTGGTTTTGATACTTCAGAATCAGCAACTCTTTGAATGCCCAAATACTTGAAATTTTTTGAGAAGATCGCTTGAAGTCTTTGTGAGAATCAACATGCTGAATAATGTGAGCAAGTCTAATTGGGGATTGAATCTGACTTATAACACTCTCCCAATTAGTGCTCTCCCCTAAACCGACAATCTGTTTGATAAATGTCCAGATTAAGAAGAAGTCTTTAGGTCGTTAAATGCAACTCGTCTTTAGTCTTCTAACATGTAGTAGAGAATGTAGAACCGACTGAAGACTCGACCTTCTTCAAGATTGTCCAGTTGGGGAATAGATAGTTAACATCTTCAACTCACCAAAAACAAGAACATCACCAAAAAACATCCCAATCAACTTACATCTTGCAAATCCCCTTAACTAAAATCCCTCCCAATCAAACAAGAACAGAAAGATGTTCATCAAGGAAATTAGCAATCAGGCCGCAACGAACACATAAGATGGTAACACCAAACTACCAATCACATCAAACAAGAACAGAGAGATCGTTCGGAATCATCATGTTGATGTATACGTGAAGCATTAACCGGAATCACTTTGTCGATAAACTCATCAATCCGAGTGAAGATGTCAACCTACGGCTCTTAGAAGAGAAAAACTCCATGTGAAGATGACCCGATAAGAAGAAGCTCGGTTCTTACATGAGTTTAGAGCCGTATGACCATTTATATTTTCAAAAATCAATCAACAATGCAAAAAATTCACACTTCTTCTCCCCCTCAAGAATTGCATACGGAGATGCCATTCTTGACTAAATAAGTGAAATCATCCAAAAGTATTCTATTCACACTTCTCCCCCGCAAAATTAGCACATGATGTCGCCATCGTCATTATAGTTGAGCAAGTGGAATTAAGAAAACAATCAACAGTAGCCCGGTTCACTTGATAATCAAAAGCACATGGAAAAAGCATGAAGCATGTTGATGAGAATGGTCATAATAAGAAGATTTCTCTTCTTCCGAAGATAATGCGCACTGAAGCGTACACATTTCTTTTCTTTGAGGAACGAGGCATGAACTGTAGTGTTCATACGTCATAAGAAGATTTCTCTTCTTTTGAAGATAAAGCGCACTGAAACGTACACTTTTCTTTTCTTTAGAGTACGAGGCTTGAACTGTTGTGTTCAAACGTCATTAAATCTCTCTCTTTTCATCTACTCTTGGCAAACTTGTAATCACCCCATTATCATTCAGTAGGCTATTTGTCGTGACAGCTGATGGAGAAAACCCAATATGATGAATTTGACCCTGAAGTAAACTACCCCGAACTCGTGACATAAACTTGCACATATGTAACAAAGAGCGGTGCCGAGACTTCATCCTCCATTGAATCTCTAAGTACTCTATACTCTTCATCCAACCAACCATCAAGTAATAGACGTACATCACCTCTTGAGAATCCACAATTCAATGTGACACTGAGCACTACAACGTAACTCCTTAAATTGATAGTTATTTTGTGGTGGTATGAGCCCAATTCCCCCAAGTGGTAAAAGAAAAGGTAAAAGACACCCAACAATAACTAGATTTCCAAGTCTTCGTTTATAATAATAAGCTCGAACAAGGATCTTGAAGAATCTTCATCCAACCATCCCCGATACCTTCAGATACTAAGTACACTCGCCCGTGATATTTCACTTCAACCTCAAATAAACAATAGTGAATTAACTCCGTTGTCACATCTTCTTGGTTAAAAGCTCAAATCTAGCCTCCTTTGACGTTTTAAGTAAACTCTGATAATGGAATTCATCCCGACCATGGTTTAAAGCACATAACCCCGTAAAACCATGTAATAACCAAACTGCCATGACGAATATCCAAACACACATCCAATTCATGAAGTACACCCTTTTATCCCTTCTTCGAAGCAGAAACCGTAGCACCAGCATCAGAAAAGATCTCGAAATACACTTTCCTTTTCTCCAGGATGGTTCCATCAATACGGGATTTTACAACTCTATGGTTTAAACCGAAAAATAGTATCTTTCGCGGGATTTTACAAAACCAAGAATAAACCGTAAGATAGATCCGGAAATGCACTTTAATATTACCAGGATGTTTCCATTGTCACAGGATTTTACTGGTCTATGATTTAAACCGAGAAATAGGTTCTTTCGCGGGATTTTACAAAATCAAGACAAAACCGTAAACAATGTCAGCTTGAAGTTGTTATGACAAATTTGGTTTCGGTGAATATCTGTTTTAGGGGAACATGCAGCGGTTCATCAACGGTTCAATATCCAACATCAACAACATCATCAACAATTCTTTACCCATATGTAGAAAACTTCACAAACCATACTAAGTTGAGTAGTATACATGATTCTCCCCCATGATGGTTTCGAACTTTCGGAAGCATCATTAACATGTACGACTATTTTCACGAAAAGTTCTTGTCATAAGCAAACATCTTGAAAGATCATGACTGACGTTGAAGTTTCTAGAAAGATTTTGCTTAGACTGTGAAGTATAACTGACATTCAGTGGCGTCGAATATATCATGAGAATTGTTAATCACATCTCAACCAATCAATCCATTGGTAAACACATCATTCACGTATTCTGACGGCTATTGTAGTAACCACCTAGAGAAGTAAACCCGATATATCAAACTTGAACATGAAGTAGAATTCCCCAAATTTGTTACTTAAACTTTTACTAATCCTTGTGAAGAAGAAACGGTGTACCCAATGTACAAAACCTCTTGACGTATCCTCAACTGCGTGAGACACCGAAGTGATAGCTACGTTGTGGGTTAAGTGAGAAAGAATCACAAACGCAACTAAATAGCCAAGTCTTTATCACACTCTATAAAAGCCCAAACAAGTCATCTTCGCGGAATGGTAGAAAGAAAGAAGATGAAATAAGTAAACGAGCCCGGAAAACTTCACTTCAAAGCCAAATAGGAAATACCGTACAAACAACCCCGTAGTCATCATTGTTCAAGTATTATTCGTGAAAAAGTATACACCAAAATATCAAACCCCGTAACATATGAAATCTCATCATCAACTCGCATCAAGTCTCAAGTCGCTTTGAATAATCAAGGCTCATCATCTGATCTCATCAAATCACATCATCACATCTTGAATAACTCGTAGCCCATAAATTAAGCACAACTCGACTTGGTCCATTTATCACATTAATCCGTATACCCAAGACAAATCACGAGTCCAAGTCCATTAAAATCGTTAATATTCAATCATCCAATTTTATCCATTGTCTCCACGTTATAAAATGTGTACACAATTTTATCCATTTAAAATCACGAGTCCATATTCCCAACACTATCCATTGCAAATAAAATGTGTACATAATTTTATCCAATCATCCATGTTATAATCACAAGTCAACAGGGCCGTGTAATACTCTTCTAATCCATGAGATCAAGTCGGCCCAACAAACATTACACCCTAGCCACGAGGCCTGATCACTGCCCATCACAACCATCATCCGTTCATAATGAAAGCTACCCTAATACATTGGGGAGTATAAAACATAACCAAATCACCCTTAACCCTAAAACCACTTTCTCAAATGTGCGCCCCCTCCTCTCACTTACCCTAAATATTCTCCCACAAACCCTAATATTACTCCAACTTATTTGACAGCCTCTTTCTTCTAAACATTCTCACAAAAAGAAAAACCCAACATCAAATCTGCCATAAGTTCGAACCATACACACATCTCCACAGGGATGGATAGATGTCAAATTGTTAACGCCACAAGGATGGCTCGGCTAAGAACATGGCTTCAAAGACATATTCCAGGTAATCGAAGGTGTTTAGATGATTTCTTGTAGGTTTTGATATAAACGAACTAATGAGAGGTAGTAACAAACTTGTTACATACTTGTCTTGATGAGTTCGAATAAAATAGAGGCAAGACTTCAAATAAGACTTCAAATAAACTTTTTAGATCGATGATGATTTTTTATTATCGTGTAAATGACTCTTGATAGTCTTGATGTAACTTTGAAAGACACGACAATAGTAGTATGAGATTGATTCGAAATAGATATGACCTTTTTTTTTCATTTGTCGATTTGATTAAGACTCATGGATCTATGATGATATGTTCAAGTGTACAAAGGTTGATTTGTAAAAACACTTGAACAAACCTGAGATTGACATGATTCAGTTAACACCGAAGAAAAGGTTGGATGAAACAACGAGTTTTGTCCATTCTTTTATAAGTTTCGAACATTAAAGGAAACGTCTTCAAAAGGATCGATGATGGTGATGTTCGAACAATAAAAATCTTTAAAAGATTTCTGAAAATGTTAGAACAATACTGAGATCTGGAAGTTTTTCTTTTTGTTCAAAATCATTTGAGATTGATTGTTAGTGTTGAGGAGGGATGTTGATGAAGTTGAGTTTGAATGATGGGTTAGGATTAATGGTTGTTGATGTAGTGGAACTGTTATTCGTTTACATTAACATCTCGTTGCATTTCTGTTAATCATGGACTAGTGATGGTTGATTAACCTGAGGTCAAGAGTGTTGGTCATTGGTATTGTGTTCTTGTTGGTTTTGGTAGATTTTATGATTGTTGAGGTCTTAGTGGTTGAGGTCTGCATACATTCTTCTTCTTCATTTCTTCATTACATGTCAAGTTGCATCATCTTAATCCAGTCTCAGTTGACTAAAAGTCAACTCGCATTTTAACCCAACTCGCTTTATGAACATTAGTACTCAACTCGCATTAAAGAATGCGAGTCCACATCTCGCAAATATTTCAAAAAAATTTTAAGCAACTCGCTCAATAGCAAAGTGCAATAAAACCAAATGCGAGTTAAGTAACTCGCATGAAACTGAACCAGTACCCAACTCGCGTTTGACCATACCAACACGCATTTGACATTTTAGCAACTCGCATTCAATGCAAGTAGGAAACTCGCTTTATATATCAGTTAACACAACTCGCTTAGGGTTCACAGTATCCAGACAGTTTATGCCAAGTCGCTCCTTAGACATTTTTCAGGTCAAGTCGCTTTAAGTAAAGCACTTATGGACATATTTGAGACAACTTGCATAACAAACTGCACCAACTCGCTTAGAAGAAGTAGCCAACTGTCAACTCGCATAGTATATTATTATATCAAACAGCATATTCATGTGACTCAACCCAGAAACTGCTGTATAATACAGATTTACAAAAACATATACCCACTTGGACGATTTGACCAAATACATGAACATGTATGACCTCAACCCAACTCGCACCAAAGTTATTAGACCACCAAGACTGTATTTTAAAAAACTGATATAAACTTATTCAAGACATGTTAAAAACAGTTTGGACACTTCAATCAAGACCAGTAACAACAACAGTACAATACAACGAAAACTGCATCAACTTGCAACAATGAAACAAACAATCCGCTTAAAAAACCATTCGACTCAACACAAACAACATAACCTTGGCTCTTGATACCAATTGTTAGGATCCAATATTTATGTTGTTTGATGATTCTGGTGGTCTAGGATTGTGATTAAACAAGAAAGCCATTTTAAATAGATGAAGAGAGTTGAGAGGAGGTTCCTTGAAGAGAGTTGCTTAAGAAAATGAAAGGTTTATTCAAAGAAGCCACACCCCTTCCATGGATGGAAGGGGTATTTATAGTTACAAGAAAACACGACCTCCTATCGGCCTGTGGATCAGGTATACAGTGGGTAAAGACCCGTCCTTCCTCCACGGTGTTACACTAAACTAATCTACGCTACAAACTAACTAATAAACTACTAAGTAACGTAAATAACGACAAGTCTACGAGCTAACTTATGCTAGATAATATTTGGGGTGACCGACTCTTTACTATGGAATTTTTTAATTCCTAACATCTACTCATTTCTTGAATAGTTCTATTCTTACGTTCTACAACACCATTAGATTGGGGTGTTCGAGGAGCCGAAAATTTATGTGTTATACCATTTGTATCACAAAAGTTTCCAAATTGTGTTTCATTATCGAACTCGCGACCATGATCCGTTCGGATCGACACAATGTTAATACCTAGTTGATTTTGAATTTTCTTACTAAGTATTTCAAATTTATCAAAGGCTTCGTTTTTAGTTTTCAAAAACATTGTCCAAGTGAACCTTGAGTAATCATCTACTATGACCAAAGTGTAGAAGTTGCCTCCATAACATTTTATAGTGGATGGACCAAACAAGTCCATATGCAAAAGCTCTAGACACTTAGATGTGGAAACCATGTTTTTAGCCTTATGGCTACTATGAACTTGTTTCCCAATTTTGCAAGCATTACAAAATTGTTGGTCATATTTCAATTTGGGTAAGTTTCTAACTAGCTCTTTTGAGGATAGGGATTGAATGAGTCTCATATTAGCGTGACCTAAGCGTCTATGCCAAAGAGTAGAGTTATCATCTAAGGTTGTTAGGAAAAGTTTGCCTTTAGATGTTCTATATATTTTCGTGACGTATATGTTATTTTTCCTAACTCCTTTAGCTATGGTGATACCATCTTTTAGTATTTTACAACCATTTTCTTCAAATAGTACTTTATACTTTTTATCACATAGTTGGCTAATACTAAGTAGATTAAATCCTAATCTATCAACATAAGCAACATTTCCAATAGTTAAGGAGTTATCAGCGATCGTACCTTTGCCAATGATTTTGCTTTTGAGATTGCTACCAAAAGTAACATTACCTCCGTCATACTCTTGGTATGTTGAGAAGACGCTTTTGTTTCCCGTCATGTGTCTTGAGCATCCACTATCTTTTATCCATTCATCAGGTTCTAAGCCGACTTTCAAGCATACATATGACACAAATAACTCAAGCGTTTGGTCCCCAATATCTCATGGGTCCGTTTGGGTTAAACATACCATTTACTTGGTTCATGTATGGAAATGATGGGTATGGATTCCATGGCATGTAATTAGGAGTTTGATATGGTCTATGGTAGTTTTGATTCCAACCGATATGTTGATAGTTGGGTTGTATGTTGTAGTTGTTTTTGGGAAACGGGAGTTTTGCAATAGGTGTTTTAGGCCGTTGTTGAGTAGTTTTAGATCTAAATTCATTTTTAGCAAGTACTACTCCTAATGTAACAGCAGGTTTTTGCTTAACAACATCTTTAGATTTCTATGTTACCTTGACAAATTCACTACGGTCCGTGTTGCAAACTTGTTGTCCTTCTGCAGACACCACGGAACCAATTTTTAGAACGGACGGACCCAAAATTTTGGTTCCGTCTGGTCCATGGTAAACAGTTTTTGTTGGGACATTTTGTTTGTCTTTTTCGGACGTCTTGGTTTGACTACTTTGAATCATAACTTCATTAAAACCTAATCCACTTGTATTTCCTGGTACTTTTTGAATTCTTACTATTTCATCGGCACAAGAAATGTTTTTGTTGAATCTATTAAATTTAGAGTTATGTTCGATAAGAACCTTTTGTGTGAGTTTTAGCTTTTCTATTTATGTGGCCATTAGTTATGATGTAAATGTATTACCTGTTAGGACCGCATCACGAACATCAGCTCTAAGCCTGAGTTCATTGTAAGCAATGAGGTTGAAGTGATGGCTCGGGAAACCGTCATCTTCTAAAGGGGAAACGTCAGTATACTTCCCAAGTAAGAACGTTGTGTTATGGGAAGAGTGTGTTGCCAAACATCAGTGTTCTTACAGCTGAACCTGCGAATTTTGTAACACAAGCCTGTTTGCAAGACCGAATCGAACTGCTTAATGTCTCGGACGTCAACATTTGCCTGAATGGCGTTTCCCTGTTAGAAGCACATATTAGGTATTGTTTTCAATGGTACTATTTATGTTAAGATAGTTTAGTATAGTTATCTTGCTTACATGTTTGTCTAGCAGCATGAAACATAAACATGTTTGATTGGGATTAAGGACGTTTCGTGAGGTCCATTTTCGGTACACTTTCAGTTGCAATTCTTTTTGCAAGTCTTGTGGTTTAATATCTATAATGTAAACAACATATGCTTCTGTTATTATGAGCTTCCCTTTGCCTTTCGAGTCTGCAGTTGTGGTGACATCTGTTGTGCCACTTTCCTCTGCGCTTGTTTGAATTAGTTCACCTTTTCCTTTGTCAGCCATTATTCTGCCATCGATAGTAGCATTAATTAGCAACGATGGGATAACGTAAGATAATATTCAAACAAAGTGCATACGTTTGTAACAAATGCTTAACATTTAGATATAACGGATAATGCAGCATACACAAATGTAAATCACATAATTGCAAACCTAGTATAAGCTATTATGTAAGTAGCAAAAGAAACATATGCATTGTAGGAGCAGTACTTATGTTTTGACAATATTTTCATAACGATACAAAAAAGTACTTAGACCTGCTGTAGTTTTATTTTTTTTAAATCTTTGTACACGATGTTTTTCGTTGTGTTTGGCGACTGGTTTGGCTGGGGTTCTATGACAACTTTCAGACCCTTTGATGAGGTGGCTCTTGAGAGTGCAACGTATAGTTGCCCGTGTCCAAATATAGGTTCTGGTAAATAGATTCCTATCTTTGTAAGAAACTGACCCTGACTTTTGTTTATCGTCATCACGTAAAACAATTTAATTGGGAATTGATTGTGTTTGAAAACAAAGGGCATCTTCTCTTCTTTAACTGTCAAAATAATGCGTGGTAGAAAGACTTTTTCGCCTACTCGTGTGCCAGTTATTATATTTGCTTCGATCACCATGGTTAACAGTTGAGTAACGATCATGCGTGTCACATTACACAGACCCCCGGTGAGGTTCAAATTACGCATCAACATTACCGGAATGCCTATTTTGACCTTTAAGGAATGTGGAGGAATCCCTGGGAAATTCATCGAATTTAAATAGTCATCTGGATATAACAACTCTGTAACAGCTCCATCATTTCCAATAGGAACTGCGTTGTCAACGCTCATATAAAATTCAAATGGTCCGGACACCCGCTGGAGTATCTATGCATTTATTGTGTCAGCCATATCGTATTTTGGACACACTATAGCTTTATTCTGAAAGGTTCTAACTGTTGGTGCTTGCAGCGAGTTGCTATCATATATAAACTCGATTAGCCTATCCACCACTTGGTCACCCGGTTCGAAACAATGTACATCTGGGATCCGCACTCACGAGGTGTTTTATGTGTCTTAAGCATCTTCTATGCCAACGTTTCCATTGCCTATGTTTAACAGCCATTCAAAGAACGACCGACATTCTATTCTTTCCTCTTCTGTCATGCCTTGCTTTTGCAACCTCATACTTTCTAGCAGAAAGAAGACCTTAAAATGTTGCCATAATATTGATTCAGCAATGGATGCAGCAATAATTGCGTTTCTTGAAGCTCCTTTCTTTACTGGCAATGTTTGGCGGAAATCCCCGCCTAACATTATTGATTTGCCTCCAAAAAGCAAGGGCGGGTTGCTGAGAACGTCGCGCAACGTCCTATCTAACACTTCGAAACATCTTTTTTCATTCATCGGCGCCTCATCCCATATCACCAATTCTGTTCGGTTTAACAGTTCACTTAACTGTGTATTTTTTTATCGTACATACTGATTCATCATTTAGCTGCAACATGATTTCAAAGCGTGAGTGAGCAGTCCTTCCAGATGGCAACAACAATGAAGCTACGCCTGATGAACCGACTGCTATCACGATTTTTCCTTCAGCTCTAAGTGTCGTGATAACTGTTTCCCATAAAAAGGTTTTACCGGTCCCTCCATGTCCATATATGAACATTAACTGTTGCGTATGATTGCGTACAACATCTATGATTGTATCGAACACTTCACGTTGTTGTTGGTTTATTTGTGGGATGAGACTTCTGCTTTCCACAACCATTTCATTCCTGTTGTAACATGTTTCTTTCATAACCGTTCGACTTCTGAATAGACTCAACAACCCTTCTGGCGGATCTGGTAACCCATAATCCCTTAGTGACATTCCATGGATATTCAGCAATGCTTGCAGCTCGTATAAAATTTCGCCTTCTAATTCAGGGTCATTTACAAATAGCGGGCGAATACCTAGCGCTTCTGATAGTATCCGTGGCACGTCATTTGACATTTGCCTCTATAACATTTGCCAAAGAGCTATCGGACTTGTGATATCTGTGAATAACAGTATTTGTGCAAATAGTGCTCGTAACTGAGAGGAAGTAGCTGTTGTACAACTTTCTTGCATCGCTGTAATCCACTCTTGACCATCCTATAATAAACCCATTGCTTCACAAGCCTCCCTGTTTGTATTGTACGTATAATCATTGACGGTTCAAATGGCTGCAAATGACGCAAACCCTTTTTGATGACACAGTAACATACGGTGGTAAAATAGGTCGCCTGCAGTGGGATGCACATATGCTAATCGACCAATTGCTGGTTTATTGAGGTTCCGCCTAGGAGACCAAGTTCTATCAGCTTTAGACCACACGAACTATGATGGAAATTGAAAATTTGTTAAATGTCGATCAACTGTTGATGATTCATTGTACGCTAACCATTCAGTGAGAGTTGTTCGTCGGGCGCTTGGATTATTGAGTATGGATTGCATCATCTGTGATGCTCTGAAAGAAATGTGCTGCATGTTTTCTAGGTGGACAACAAGGATTTGAACTGCTGGTTCCCACTATGGATATCAAAACAAAATATGCACCAGCAAGCCTCGTGAGGACCGATATAATGCGCATCAACAAAGTTCTTTATCTCGTTCATACCTGTGTTTGAATTGCTAGCTGAAGTTGAAGTAGCCGTGAACCCATGTTGTGCCTAGCCTATTTGCGTGGAGACCTGAGCAATAATTCTGTCCGTACCCTTTGAAATATATTTAAACATATACTTTATGAGCATCGTCCAGCCACAATACTCGACATTTATATGCGCATAGAACCTCATACATAACTGACGACTGTATGGCACAACGTAAGCATTGTCCAACCTAAACATCGTTTCGTTGTGATCTATCTGCGTATCCCTCCGTCTATAGTGTGCATACCCTCCTTTATCAATGAATGTCGCTTCACAATATTCCTTTGGGAAATATTTTTTACACGTTGTTCTATCACGCATGCACACTGCATTCGGAAAAGCCCCCCACAAGGACCATGCATCATAAATTCTGATATAACTCTAAACCCCTCCTGATCGTCTTGCTGATGTGGAAGTTCCGCGTTGATATAGCTATCTACATCCTAAGGCCGCATCGTTTCAGCTCGCCACATCACCCACAACAGTATATGGCAATGTGGTAAACCCCATTTCTGGAACTCCACTGTATACAACACTGCAAAAAAAATAATCATGAAAAAATAGTCAGTTACATTTAATGGCTTACAGATGAGTGTGAATCTATCAGTTCTGAATACGATAAGTTAAATATAATATACCTGCGTTTAATGGGCCAGAAGGTCGGAACTCATGAAAATACTTAATAAGGGAGTGAATTTTACGCTCAAACACCCAATCAATAACATTTGGTATGTCAGCTGCAATAAGATTAGGGTATGCCATCATGTACTCATCTATTTCAGGCCACTTGGTGTTACATGTGAACGTTACAAAAAATGCAGGGTTGCCATATAGCATGCAGATGGCTAAAGCTTCAAGATAATGACTATACATATATCGGGGACCCTAAGTAAACGACAAAGGCAAAATAATTCTTGAACCCACATCTGAGCCATCGACATCACCACGTGTAATTGCATCATACAGACCGGTTAAATAATTTCCTCTTATGTTTGATTGGTTTGCCCTAATGAAATCCATTCGGTGCTCCTCTATACTACAATACACAGTGACAACGTATTGTTGAAATAGCCTCCCCCTCTGCTTAACAGGTTATAATAGCCGCTCCTATCGTGTAACTGATACTAGCCTTCATAGACATTCTTCAGCCCCTACGTGTCGAAGTGGTTTCAACGTTAACATACCATAGATCCATACGGTAACCATGTTCTCCAAATAGAACATCAATGGGAATTGAGCTGACATATATATTGCTTGTAGTTTGTTTATCCTTTGCGGTTCCCCAGAATGAGCTTCTAGTATTACATCAAAGTCGCTCTCTGTTTCCTATGTATCATCAATAACTATAGCACAAATTGCGTCCGCTGCAGGTAATTCATATTTTAACGCTTTCCCGACATTGAAAAGCCTAACTTTAAATTATGGTACTTCATGTTGTTGTAGCTTATCCCTTGTTGTCCTAAACAACTGCATCAATGCATTGTTCTCATCGAGGAATGTAATCAGTGCCTGCACAATCTCTAGTCTCAAAAGGTTTCTTTCACCCTCCGAAAAATGATCAAACCTATTCTGAACCTCATGTTCTGTATCGTAAATGTATAGCTGTAAAAACCTTGGGCATGTTCTTGGGACCGGGCATAACCGACCTATACGATGATATATTTGACCTAATACCTTGAAAACATATGGCCATATACCAGTATTTACGGATTCATCAATATTCGCACCTAGTGAAGTCATAGCGAACATTTGATTATAAGCGAGTATGTTTTCTAAAAAATGGTTGTTAGAAAACAGGTCACATATAACTGCAGGATATTCTTTAACTGTCAAAAGTTTGACTCTTACTTCCAAACAACAACGATTGTATATAGGCCCCCCGGATACAGTTGAGTAACTCAATTTCTCTTCGTCCCAGAATACCGCCCTGCAATGACGACATATGCGGTTTCAAGGGCCAAACTTGATGTACTCGGTGGGAGGCCCTAATGAAAAATAACGTTGTTATAGATACCCCATACGGTCACAAATGTTAAAAAAAAACTGTAATAAAAAACCAATGTTAAGTAGGGACAAACCTGTTGTAGCCGAAGCACGGCTGCTGGTGTGCACATGTGTTATATGTGCATTAGCTGCACCATTCGTTGTGCGATGGCGTTTTGTAGAGCGTTGTGTTCCCATATCAACTTCTGGCCCAGTATGCCGTGAAGTCCCTATTTCAGACTCTGATGTAACAAGTGCTGGCAATGTTGCTACAATAATATAAACGACGAGTGTGACCCCTATAAAATGCAGAAACAAAAGTACATATGCAATGCACATTTTAAACCAAAAAATACCTGCAGCTGTTACAGTGTTATCGAACGCGTCCCCCAAAGGTCTAAAAGGGTATGCACGCTGGGAACATGAGGGAATGTCAAAGGCAACGGAAAATTTAACACCATAACCATTAAAAGGAGTTGTATCCACGTGTACAACAGTGGATTCCACCGATAATCTAGGTCTCTTTACCATCTCAGTTGATGGTTCTAACACATGCTTATCTCGTCTATCAGCTATACGCTCATTGACTTTATTATTACAGCCTTCAGGTCCAAGATTTGAAAAGCATGTATAACCATTTAATCCTTCAGATATAACGCCTCCATCACAACGTTCACTAATAGGTAAAAGAACATCATCATATACGGGGCAATTAACATTCAATGGTTCAACATAAGAGATAGTTCCCGACTAGAAATCTAGATTAAGAGGTACTCGAGCATGACGTACAAAACCTTATACATCTCCATCAGTAGAATCCACAATAGGTAAAGCAACATCATATGAGGCCGTGCAATTAACATTCAATGGTTCGGCATAAGACATGCTCCCCGACTAGAAATCCATATTTAGTGGTAATCGAGTGTGACCTGCAACACCCAACATAAAAATTAGGTATCTGTTAGGACGTTAAACCATCAACGAAACAATTACAGTAAATAACTTTAAACAACTACTACCAAACCTGTTAAATGATTAAAGGGATGTGCAACATTAGGAAGCTGAGTTGTCCCTTGAAACAAAGGGCTAGCATCACCATCAAAGGTTACCATACTTTCATATGGAAACTGCAAGTTGCTAGGACCAGCAACAACATTTTGACCAACGGCTTCTACAAGACGAAAGGCAACAGAAGAGTGTTCGACTGAAGCGTTAACAGTATATGCATCGACGTGCACACCTGCAGCTCTGTTAACAGGCTGGGTTTCTTAAACGTTTCACTTGACATTTCAGATGCACACCTATACGATGTGCCAGCTGCCCTTTTACGACCCCGATGAACGTAGTCTTGAGGTCTATCAATCGAAGAGCATGTACGGTTGTCAAAATTGGTCAACACAACATCTTTGTTGCAACATTCTCCTATAGCTAAAGTATTGCTATATTATTCTGAGGTACGGACATCCAAATGTTCTACATAAGACATAGTTCCCGTCTGGAAATCCAGATTGACTGATAAGCGACCAACACCTACAATACCCCACAAAATAGTAAGATATCTGCTACAATGTCAGCTCAACAATGAAAACATGCAATCTAAAAAAAAACAAAAAAAAAAAACAAAAAAACAAAAACAAAAAAAGGCAAGCACAGATGCTGTTGAGTGTTTAAAAGCATGTTCAGCGCCCTTCGAAAGATATGTACCAACAGCCGGAGGACAAACCTTTTTGTTCAAAACCTGACGTTCCTCCAACACAGCATTGTAGCTGTAATCAACTTTCCTTTTCAGGGTACACTGCCCTTCAGACATCTCAGCTAAAGCGTTTGCGTCATCTACTTGACATTGTAAATGAGCCGACGGGTCTAACCTATGATAACTGCCTAATAACAAACAACCTTCACTACTATTATTGTGTCCGAAAATCTCATGAGCAGTAATACTACCTCCTTGGACACCATCTTCGTCTCTAACCAAACGGCGTGCTATCTAAGCTAATAACATGGTCACTAGGTTGTAAATTTTCCGGACAAATGTTAACAACATTTACCCTCTTGCATGGCGCACTCTTACTTCTCATATTAACAATCTAAACACTTACACAACAAACTAACCTAAACGAAGCAACTCCTAACCAAATAATTCATGCACTACAAAACACTAGCCCACTAAACGTGCATGCATAAATATACCAAAGAATAACAAATATTGTATGTTCTAAACAACATCAAACACTTTCTCAGGCCAAGACACTCATGAAACAACCTAGAACACACATGCAAACAAAAAACATAACCACGCAAATCGAACATGCAACAATGAACTGAAGATCTAAAAACCGGCGTACCTACCAAAAATTCTGGAGGAGAAGCAGAAGACTGCTAGCTTCACACTAAAGAAAACCAAACGACATGTATAGTCGTTCAAAATGGCCTAAGGAAGGTACAATAGTTTGGGCTAAACATTTGGGCCAAAGGTTAAGCGTATTATTATATAGGCAGCCCAACTTGAAACTATTATTTTACACCGGTCCTAAGTATTATATACGATGCCTTAATATTAAATACCACCGACACGTTTTTTAAATTCCCACCGACCTAGCGCTTTATGATGCAGGTTTTACTGACCAGGTTTTAATATTTATAATGTCTCGTTATACGTATGGTCTACCCTAATGCACTAACGGGCAGTGTACCCGGTCGTGTGTAGTGTAGTATTCGGTAAAATCGAGGTCGTCCCAAGAGCTATGTGTGTTGGATTAATACTAAGTCTAGGTGTCACAGATTTTAAGAATGTTTTGATATTGATTTAACTAATAAATTACTAAAGCAAATGAAAGCAAAGGTGTGATCAAATAGAGGAGAGTGGTGCTAACCTAGTTATTCATCCTAGCTAGTAATGTCTACGTCTAATTACTTCCAATTACTTCAGGTGGGGTCAAAGTCGAGAGGACAGCATTTGGTCAGTTCGCCCTAACCTATCAGCAAAGATGCCACCACTGGAGAAATCAGGTGTCCCCTCATAAGTCCAGTTGTTCCTGGTCCCCTAAGCCGAGTCATTAAGTTCCGCTACATGCTAGACTTATAATAGTGAGTGCCCGGGTGCTAGCATCTTAGACACTCACCCCCTAATTCTTAAGTTCATCCAAACGGTAGGTGATCAGTTGGTCAAACCGCACAAGTAGAAAGGGTCGTCAGTTGGTCATATCTTACCCTTCCCATCTCAGTCTACTCACTTAGGGTCAGTTGGTCATATCTCCTAAGCAACTAGCCTCTACCGCCATTTAAAACTACCGAAACAAGAGTAGCTACCAATAAACTATGCATGCATACACTTAGAAATAATTAAACGGAAGTAATGTAAATGCAAACAAAATAATTAAGGAATCATAACTAGGCCAGCACCAAGAGGTGGTTAGCCTCTCATATTAACCATACAAATAATTCAATATTTAATGTTACGAAATACATGAATCAAAAGTAAAGAAAAGATAAAATACTAATGCTTATCGTAGGGGAGTGATTTCTCCCTTTGAGATAGCTCCGTATGCTCCTCTAGACCTGCCTTTGGCTTCTTCCCATGTTCTTTGGTTGTGGTGTGTGAAAATGGGATGCTTTGAAATACTGGAAATCGTGGGGTATTTATAGGCCAGATCTTGGTTACGGTGTAACTAATAAAATAGTTATGCCGTAATCATCTAATTCTTTGTAAATTGCACTAGATCTGCTGGTTATGGCATAACCTTAGAAGGGGTTACTCCGTATCTTCAATAATTCTTGGTTACGCAGTAGTTTATGCACGAGTTACGGCGTATTTATCAGCGGCGCGGAACCTCATTTGACCAAATATAGTTACGTCGTAATCTTTAAAGAGAGTTACGCTGTAATCTTCTAATAAGTTGGCTTTGTGAGTCACGCTTTAGTTACGGCGTAATGTGAGAGATGAGTTACGCCGTAACTTCTTCAAAGTGAGCATACTATGATAAATCTTTAATAATTCTCCAATTCCGCGTCTCTTTAGCTCCAATGCTCGTAATTTACCTGAAAGTGGATTATAATGGAAAACAAGCGTAAATCCATATAAATGATATAAGTTACAAGCATTATCGGGGGAAATTGACACTTAATATTCAGGATAATTTGATGTTATCACTTTACTATAGATATATAATGACGTGGTAGGGATGAGCATGGTACCAGTCCCGTACCGAATTAGTGGTACGGACTTTGCCGAGCATAAATTAGTGGTACCGGTACCGTACCGAATGGGATTCGGATACCGGTACTGGTATCAGTACCGGGAAATTGGGTTTTCCCTTTTTTTCGGGAATTTCCCGATTTGGTACTGGTCCCGTGTCAAATTAGTGGTCCCGGTTTTTTTTTCACCTTATTTCGTAGTCCCGGTGCCATACCGTATATAAGAAATCGGTACGGTTCCGATACGGATTCAGTACAGTTCCGATTCAGTTTCGAGATTTGGGTCGAAATGCTCGTCCCTATGACGTGGCATGAAATATTAAAATTTTAAAGCTTTATAAATTTTAAACACTTTAAAGTCAAATACTAGCTAGTGATGAAACACACAGCAGTACCGTCATAGTAGTACAAGTAAAAAATCACACAACCCGTAACGTTCACATCATTATTCCCACCAAAAAACCAATCATTCATCTTCCAAACCCCCAAAAACAAAAACAAAAACCAAATCCGTAGATGGGTTTAGAAATCAGAAACCCAAACACCTGCATCAGAGGATGTTTCACATCGACACAATCCCTTTACACCTCCCTTCATCTTCATACACCCTTTTAAACCTTATTGCTAGAGGTAGGGCCCACAACAACAACAACTGTTTTTTAATTTTATTTTTTCTAATAAACAATAAAGTGGATTAATGTTTTTAGGTGGTGAAAGTGTTGTGTATGATGGAATGTTGGATGAGGAAAGAGTCGTTGTTAAGAAACCTGTTTTGTCCACTTCGGAGGATATTAATAGGTTTCATATATGGTGCAACCTTCGAGCTCATGTCGTAGGAGAGGTAAACAATAACCTGGAACTTTACAGGGAAATGGGGGGGAGTTGGTTTGAACAGATTTCGCACTCGCCGGGTTGGTTTGGTGATGGATTTGCAACCCAAGAATACTGGATGGTTATGCCAGACACATACACGGGAGCGGTATTGCTACAATGCTTAACCGGCTAGTTGTATGTATATCCTATTCAGCATGTGTTACGTGTCTTCCGCTTAGGTCCGGTCCAGATACAGCACAAGTATTGTCCCCCATTGTGATTCTTCGTGCGGGGGAAGGAGTGACTGCTCACTATGTTCATGCGATTCTAGATGAAAACTCACCACTCCCACCCACAATGGAGGGCGTTCAGACATGACTTGGCCTTGGGATGGGCAACTCTATATGCTGAACGACAAAACATGTATAGACGAATGTAGTAAACGATTGTTGATTTATGTAGTATACGATTACTGATTTATGTTGTAAATAAGTATTTGTATTCTGACACCGAGTTACTGATTTATATTGTAAATAACCATGTATCAACTATTATTCTATATTGTAAATAACCATGTTGTAAATTATTATACATATTCTTTGGCCAGATGGAACAAAAAATTCCTTTCTTGTGTCGTTGTGAACGAGGACTTATAATTGAAAGAACATCCCAAAAACCCAAAAGTTATGGTCAGAAGTATTATACATGTCCTTTATCAAAGGTAAATAATTATATGTTTGCTTATTTACGTAAATATGTCAATAACTTATTTGTTATAAATATATTTCTTATAATTGTTTCATCATGTAACAGCCAGGAACAAAAGATTATGGGTGTCGATACTTTATGTGGAAGGATGAATTTCAACAAGAGTACTTTAGTCAAGTCTCTTCTTCAATGCAGTGCTCAAACTGCGAAGCTAAAGACAACACGATCAACATGCTCGAAACAAGAAACAAGATGTTATTGTCTCAAAACAATATGTTTAAGGCAAAATTAAAGACGATGGAGGCATCACTGGAATTGGCAAGAAATCCCGTTGATCACGCATGTCAGTCGAGTGAAATACTCTATGAACTTATAGATGACATTAATAATCTCATGTAGAGTAGATTTCGTTATAGTAGCATTTGTTGTTGTACTTGTTTAATATTTTAATGTTTAACGTGTTTATTGTTGTTTTATTTGAATGGAAACAAATTAGACGAATAAAAAATATATATATATAACAAATACACAATAAAAAAAACATAACGTAAAAAACAAACATAAATATATTTTACACAAATACATATACACACATATACTTTACAAAAAAAATGCAAAACATAATAAGACAAAAAGAGGGACAAAAGTACATATGGGGTGCAAGATAAGTGAAATATAGGGTGTGACATTAGCCCCCCCCCCCCAAAAAAAAATTCTATAAACAATTAGAGGTAAAAAAAAACCTAGGGTTAGTAACTAACATAAATTAGTGGTGTAAACATTTTTGGTACGTACTGACTCACAAATATTCTCTATAAATATTATCATGCCAAATATGATCACTAAAGTTTCATTATTTTACCTTTTATCTTATTATTAATTAAATATATAAAAGGCTTTATGAATTAAAAGTAAAGATTTGACAATTTTTGACCTGTTACGACTCATTTGACCCGTTTTCTTATTAGCCAACCGTTATTATGTTATCAATTAACTTTTAGCTCACTTTATACTCATTAAGATGAAACATAACCTTAACCAACCTGTTCATATGTATATAGTCATTCAACCTCTACCTATATTGGTATTTTTGCTATTTCTTATCAAGGATTGTCTTATGACAAATTATTGGCAGTTCCACACTCTGAAAATTATACATTTCGGTTCAAGTTGTCAATGTGTGATATTCTTGACTATTTAAGGAATGACATGACCGGACCAGGGGTGAAATATTTTTCTGCTCTAATAGTGTTGGACAAGAAAAAACCTACAAAAAGGAAGGTTCTTTTTATGTGTGGAGCAACGACAAGGTCAGTAACTATATATTGAGTTTTTTCTCCAAGCAACATAAATGAGTAATTTCTATATTCGTTATTGAGCGGATCGGGTAAGACTCATCATCAATGTAGCTAAATATAAATTTTAAATTTTGTGTTCTAAAAGATGTTCTTAAGTTATACGTATAATGCTGAAATCAGGTCAGTTAAAAGTTGATCAATGTACACGTATGATTATAAATTAAATGAAAATAGTATGTTAAATAAACTCTATACATTCCTCGTCGAGCAAAATAGTAATCGGTAGAAATACCAACCCTCCAAATCCAGTACCCCGAGATTCGTACCTTTCCATTTTCTAAAAAAAACATAAAAAAAAGATAAAAAATAATCTTCCTCAACCCCAACCTTAGCGTAGTAATTTCTCACTAGCATTCCAATTCCCCCAGAGATCGATATCAATTCTCGAGGCTTACCCTAATACTACACTACAACGATTAGGTTCACTGCCTATGGTGTTGAAAAACTTGCTCGACGAAAAGGAAGTTACTTTAACCCCGAACGCGCGTTGTACGCGTATCAAGTTTTTGGCGCCGCTTCCGGGGAATAGAATAGCTAGTTATATTTTCACCTCGTTTAGGTTTCCTTGCTTGATTCCTATCAAGTAAGCTTTTTTCCCATTTTTAGCTTCCTCGTAGTCTATCCCCCTTTTTTGTGACCTTTTTTCGCAAAACCCATCACTCACCATGATTCGCATCTTTCGCCGAAGAGTCTTCACACTACCCGCCCCAATCCTCCTCCCAATCCCGAAATAGAGAACGCAATCCCACAGAACCCTTCACCCGTTCACCACTTTGGAAATCACCTAGGGCATAATGAAATAAATTGGCAACAACAAAGTCCTTTCTATGACTCGGATTCCGATGAGGAGTTTGATTATGGTGAAGCACTTGATAACGGGGAGGTCATCGATGAAGTTAATCTTGAAATGGAAGAAGACTTCTCCCAATGTTTTGACCCTAGGTGTAGAATTGAGGCTAATGGCCCCTTTAACACGCAATTCCCTTGTAAGATAGGATTTGAAAGTTTTGATGCTAACTTGCACTCATTCTTACCTTTAAACTTAATCTCAAGAAACCTATATAATAAAATAAAGGTAGATGAATTAGCCTATCAAGGGGATAATGTTGTTGATGTGGTCACTTACTTGGATGTGTTTGTCGGAAGTTTTGCCTATGTGGTTGAATTCATGGTCCTAGAAGATTTAGGAGAATTCATTGATGGAAGCCTTACTCAAGTTATATTTGGAACGAACTTTAAGAGAATGACTAGGTTGAATGAACGGATGATCGATGGTCTAATCACATTCTTCGACGGAGTTGAAGATTTTGTTTATCAAATGCCCCGTACACATCCTAGGTTTAAGCACAAAGATATAGAGACATGCAATCGGATGGCTCCTATTCCGATACTTAGTGAGAGAGATAAACAACAAGGACTTAGGCATACTTATGAAAAAAATGAGCGATACTATAAAAAATGCCTAGAGTTAGGAGATGATTACAAGAAGAGCGAGAGAACATTGCAATGGCTTAGGTATGGGCACGTAAGCGTGCACGAGACCACGTAGGGGCACGATTTCGAGTCTAACTACAAGACTCATAAATAAAGAAAAGCGCTTCGTGGGAGGCAACCCATGCTTAATTGTTTGCTTGTTTGTGTGTCATATATCTTTTATTGATTGTTTATTCTCATGTTTGAATTTGTAAAAATTCTTTATTTTGTCTTTAGCCTCGTCTTAATTACATATAAAGGTATTTTACAAAAGGGATAAGTGTAGGGAGGATTATACACGTTTTTAAAAAGGACGTGAACATGAGAATTACGATTATTTAAAAGATATACATGTGTGTTTGTTTGAGTAAAATGCTTGTATCGAGTCATAATGGATGTTTTGCAGGAAATGTTTCCAGATTCTAAAGATATAAATTTTCCAGAAAATCGCAGACCAGTTTCTGTCAGGATAACCTGACGGCGTCAGGAGGAGTAGAAACAGCTTACTACTTTTTCTCGTTTTCTAAGTTACTTATAAATTTTTGGAATTTTCCAGGTCTTAATTTTCAAGAAAATCTGTAAACATCCATTCCACAAGCATTATATCCTAGTTTAGTAGAGTCATATATATATATTGTTACCGCCGATTTTACGCGAAGGTTTCATTTGTTTTCTTCAAGTGTGCAGGTTTTATTTATCAAGTAGAAGATACATAAGATTGGATGGATCTTTTCACGCATACATTCTTCTTGAAGAAAGATTTAACCACTACCTCACACGGATCCTACCGAGCTAATCAGGGGAGTGCTATTTTTTTTAGGTCACTAGATTTACAACACAAGCTTACAAGAAAGATAGAGAGGCGATTGAACAAGAAATCAAACACACACACACGATAATATGAGACGGTTACGCGTAGGAGTATGTGAAAGAAATAACTTGAACAACCAACCCTCAAGTGAGGGTTATTACATAGTATTTATAGGAGGGAAGCTAGGGCAACACTCCTAGTCCCTTCCTTTCTCCTATGGGCTTGGGCCTAAGCTCATGGGCCTTCTACATAAGCTTAAGGCTAATAACAAACATAAAGGCCATAATAAGCTAACTATTACATATGAGTAACTAACACTTGAATAAGGTTTAGGAGTGATTCCAACAATCTCCCCCTCAAGTGTTATTACATATGAGTAACAAACACTCAAGTGTTGGTGATGAAAAACGGTGAAGGCGTTGATGTAATAGTAGCTTTGACGTCTTCTGACATTCTTCTTTCTTGTGAGAAGAATTGCCTTGATTTGAACCATCTCCCCAGTGTAGCGAGATAGTTTTCTTTGAACAGTTATGCTTTGACGTCATCTTTAACTTTGTTCTTTGATCATTTTTCTTTGTGATGAAAGTGATAGTATGTTGTTGTCTGCATCGAGTCTGCCTCAGGTCTGCTTCGCTGCTACAGTGTCTCCACGTCATTCTTCAACATGCTCACATGCTCTTTTGACGTTTGAATTCAGTACTGATGAAGTTCTTTAAGTCTTTAACTTTGTAGATTCTTTGATTTGACGAAGAATCATTCTGACTGTTGTGTTGCTTTTGGATAGAACTTCCATTAGTGATGATGTTGGCGTGAGCATGAGAAGAATCTGCACGATCATTCCGCTCCAGAGCTTCCATAAGAAGAAAACATTAATACGGTTATTAATAAGCGGATTCCGGCACTTACAAGTTTGAACTTCGAGAGTGTTAACAACATAGTGTGAAAACACAACTCTAATTCTTACAAAGGCCGTTCCTGAATCGGAGTCCCACAAGTGAGATAACACGATGTATCGAAGTACACCTACGATTCAGATGAGTCGTTGAGGTACACCGAAGCATCACCTCACGACTGTAGACCGTTTGAGACCACTAAGCGCAATCCACGGGGAGTTGCCGAAGCGACCTGCTGTCAGGGCTGTTTGATGTTGACCCTGGCAAGAGTTTCCATTCAATCACCGAGGATCACAAATGTGAACCTCTCATAAATGTTCTCGACAGATTGCTAAGATCTGTGAAGGACTCGATAATGTACCACTGAAATTCTTATTGTTGAATATCAAGTGATTAAATGTCAAGTGTACCTAAGAGATCTTTTGATGAATCTCGTGGCTCTAGACTCAATAGTGCGTTTTGGTTTTCCTGAGCGGAGACTAGGGAGAGGGTCTCCTTCTTCAATATCAGAAATCTCTAAGAGAAGGCCGATAGATTATGTAGGGTTCCCTGTGAGAATGAAACAAGCTTCTGTTGAGAGAAACTTGAGTGGTTAAGAAGGTTTAGTGCATGCATCACTGGGTCCATGACGACTTTTAATCTTCAATACCGGTGTCATCTAGTGACAACCAGTAGCATATGAATTGAACCCGGTGTCTGCCCTAAGTTGAATAATCTGGAGAGCTATTTCTTTTCACCCTTTTCTTTGCATTTCTTTTTAATTCTTCAACTCCTTCTTTCTCCGTTTCTCATTTTCTCCTTTTTACAATCATACCTAAGGACTTCTAAATACTAACTATTTGTGGTGTCCTGGGGTAGATCCCTCCGGCTCTGGCGGATCATAGGACGGTTATTCCTAACCTTAGCCACCTTATAACTCCATGACTAACCTATGTTGCCATAAAAACCACTGTTGTGAAAAATCTCTCAAAGTGTTTGTGAATGAAAAACATTTTAGTACCACTGTTGAGATAAGATTTTGCATAAATACTCCCCCTCCACATGTGCTTAAGAGTTTTAACGGTTAAAATGCACAGTGAGGAAAGAGCGCGCACATTTTGAATTGATCAACTCAAGATAGACATTCCCCCGCGAGACACGGTTACGTGGCATAGTTAAAGAGTTGCATTGTCAGCTTTTAGGTGACAACTAGCTCTAATAACTACCTTGAAGGTGTAGATAATCCTCGAAAGGTTGTCAAACCCGTCAAAGTTCATGTCTACCAAGAGTTTCTCGAATGGTACATTCTACTCAGACAAGTCCTTGCGAGACACGTTTACATCACTAGCGAACTAGTTTGAAATTATTACCGTCCCGGACAAGTCTTTTCGAGTTACTAACCGTTAAGATCTCGTCAATTCATGGGTTAAGTCTATAGCACAAAGATTCATTTGCATTTACACAACATATTTCTTATCACGTATTTTCTCCCCTCAAAAATGGCATATAAAATGTTATTTTTGAAAAGTTGAGAATAAATATGACCATTTCGAGTGTTGCGGGAAGAATGACCACTGTGAACAATTTTTGAACAAAGTTTTAATTCAAGTACTCCCCTCAACAAGTGATATAAACGGTTGAGGTTTTGAAAATCATAAGGGGAAGTACTTGTTCTTTTGAGTAAAACCTTGAAAAATGAAAGGTTTGATAGGTTTTACTCAAAAGTAAGAAGCTTTCGCTCCTTTTATAAGGATTATGGCACTGAAGTGTACCACAGGGTCCTTTATTTACAAGTACGGGTTGTACACTGTAATGTGTGCACAAGCCACAGATATAATCAATCATACATCCAAAGTAATACTGAAAGAAGTAGTTTAAGGGGTACCAGGTAGTCCAGAGATGTCGCCAGGAGTGTGAGTCGGGCATTGAAAGCCGATGATGTTTCTCTAGGGTCGACCACCAACATAGCTTTCCAGTCTTCTGAACTGGTCCCTTCTATACAACCGTTCATCAATCATGGTGATGATCCTCTTCACGTCCCTCCTTTGAGAATTCCATCGGCTTAGGAGACCCGATCTTTGGTGTATATCCTTCAACCGGTAAGCCAATCCGTCCCTAACCATCTTCAAAGTGTGATCACCAAACTTATGAAGATCACTACGCCATCAAGCGGTTTCTTTGAAGTTCACTGCGGTAAACGACGCCGAAAGGTTTGCTGATGAGCGTATATTGAGGAAGCTGGTTGATATCGGGTAGATCAAGCGTTGGAGGAGTGAAGTTGACACGGTCGATAAGATTCAACGCCAGCTGGAGATCTTCTACACGTTCTTTGATAACTATTCGTCTGATGAAGATGAGCACTGACTTGATGAATTCACGTTGTACTTCAGTGTAGAATTGTCTCATACGACCCTGTACTTTGGCAAGGTACATGTCTTCGATGTCGTTGATAGACAAATTCTCAAAGTCAACTTCAGAAATGCATAATCTTTCATCTTGTCGTTTGACCACGATATTCTTTAGGAAGGTGTAGTCCCACTTAGATGAAAGATCGACGTGTTTGATGGAAACGATACTTTTAGAACTAAATACACGCATGTTGAGACTTCGAAACCTGGCGGCTTCTGTAGTAGATTCTTGGCGTTCTGGCCAATGATGAATCCGGTACAATGCATCTCGGATTCGTATGCTTCCACTTTGTTAGAGAACAAGTGATTTACGCTCTTTCCTCGATAACTATGCGGTTTGAGTATTAGCGGTATTTGCTGGAATGGAAGTGTCAGAGATGTAGCATATTTTCCTTGAATCATCGCCACCATAAAGAAGAAAATCAGGTCTTTGTTGAAGAAATGTCTGAATGGAATCCTTGGTTCATCTGGTTGGCCAATTTTTGGTAGAGGTTTTGACGATCGGTTGTAGTATGGAGGGTTGTCCCGTTTGGTGAAGTCGATGTTTGCTTCGGGTTGAGCCAATCCATGTTGTTAGACATAGCTCGAGCAATGTTTTCAAGGTGATATTCGACCTCGATGGCACTTCTGTCTTTAGACAGTTGAAAAGCTTCATTCTTGATTAAGCCTCAATTCGGATTTCGTCATTTTCTTCACATGGAACTTTTCTTGCATAATCTTAGCATGCTCCAATGTATTACCGTCTACCAGATCTTGACCTTCTTCAGGGTAGGGAGTGGAATTGACAAGTGTAGAAAACCATTCAAATTCCTCTGTGGTATCTTCATCTAGCCATGATAGGACGTCTGCCTTGGGAGCGTCTTTTCTTCTTTTAGGCCTAGATGATGATTCGGTTTACTGTACTTGTTTGGGAGAGGTGGGTTGTTGTAGGGGCTCATGGTGTTCTTCATCGTCACCACCCGTATACTCAAATTAATCACCGGTTTTTGAGTGGGGTGGTAACTCATCGGAATCGTGAGGTTTATCGGTAGAAGACGAGGAGGAGACCTTTGTTGAGCAGGAGGCCGTTGGGGAGGTGGTGGCATGGAAGATGATTCACCAGACTTCTTTTGTCGTTTAGCTTCATCATTCTTATCCTGATCCTTATCTTCATCGTCTCTAGGCGTTTGGACTTTTCGGTGAGCTTCGAATCTGCATGCTTCTGGAGTTGGTAGTCAAGTAGCTTGAAACGACTTTCCTTCATCGAAGTAATGTCGGATCGTGTAGACATTTGTGTGACAAGCTTGGCCACCGATTAATTCATTATCCGAGAAAACTAACAGGATCTTTGGATTGATTGTGACGGTTAGGGGTGTTGATCTTATAGTTTGCTTGGCTATCTGCATAAGATTCGGATATAGTTGTCTGGTAAACATCTCCTTTGTGACTTTAGGAACGATATCCTGAAGGTACTTGTTAGTGTAACCTTCGATCATTTCGTTCGGTTCCTCTTCACGTATGATTTCTTCATGAACTTACGAACAATGTATTCCCTTTCTTTCTCCATCTTGTCATGCTCGTCATACATATCTTTGTATGTGATCGACAAAGACCAATTTAGCTTTTCTATAGAGCATGTTTTCTTTCGACTTGTTTGGCGGACAACTTTGTACAATTCGTTTATGAGCTTAGAAATCCAAGATCGAGGTGGTTTCTTCCGCACTTGGATGATGATTTTGGTTGATCTTTTTGATGGTGGTGGTGAAGAGTGAGAAGAAGAATCTGATGATGATGAGACATGAGGAGACTCTGGGTCCTTTGGAGGTTCGAAGTTTCTTCCTTTGATCGTGCGAGGACTATCTAGAAGAAAGTATCACTCAAATCTTCTTCGTCATCATGTCGTTAGCTTGTTCATCGGCTTTGGCTTAGCTTCTTCATCCTTTCTAACCTTCTCGGTTTACGGTTCCTCAAAAGTTAAGATCAAGAGTATCCTTCACAAGCGTATCTATTGTTGTTGCACCAAGAGTGGTGGCACGGATCCCTTATCGGGTTGATTAACGCGCATCGGGGACACGGTGAAGAGTTGGCAGCACCACTTGATCCTCGGGCCACCCATTTGTTCTTTGCAAATTCTTGACTTTTGGAAGTCTAAGGAATTTAAACTTCTTCTGTATGAGGTATCCATCAGTTGCTCTTCTTCTTCTTGAGCTTTCATCATAAGACTGCAGTACAGCGAGTCTTTCCTTTTCCTGTTAGGCTATTGGACTTGGAGGTTTAGGCTGCTGGAGGAGGAATATTCTTGATTCTTGGATTCAGAGAGAAGGTAATCTCTTCATCACGTGTCGGTACCTCGAGTCCTTTAGTCCACATTAGCTTTCTTGCGGTTCAGGTGTAGGAATTGGGATAGGGCACTTCCTTGGAGGGAACAATCCTCTTTTGAGGAGTAGGTTTCCTCTTTGGGAACCCTTCCTTTGACTCGTACTTGCCGTACTTCTGCACTTCCTCTTTTGGTTCTCGAGTAGGTGTTCCAGAAGATTTTTCATCGAGATGACCAACTTTGCCTTCTCTGCTAGCTTCCGGATACCTTTGTATGTTTCAAGCTTTTTGCATCTTGATTAGAAGGAAATGCAGCACGGCACCTTGTTTCTTTGTAGGCGATTCCTTGATTACGATAGAATGGGTTCGTCAACATATCGTGATTGTACGGGTCATTGAGCCTCTTGGGAAGGTCAGGATGAAGTCCAAGTGCTCTCTGGATCAACAATTTTGTGTATCGACATGTAGGGAATCTTTGAGCCAAGTTTCTGTTGAAATGACATCATGTCATCCCAATATCGGAGCTTCGATTTCAATGTTTCTTGTTGATCAATGACCGAGAAGGATTTGCGGTTCCATGAGCTTAGGGATGCTCATAGCGCATCGCGACGAGAGACAGACTTGGTGATGATCATGTAGAGTGTTCTCCACGGTTGAGGAATGTTCTTAAGCTCCTACGTGAGAGTGCTTGGTGATTCACGAAGCCTTCATCATGCGATATCAAGTAGATTAAGAATTGGAAGCTGAGCTCTTGCAGGGTGTGGCAAAGTTTGGTTGGATGAGTCGGAATAGATGAGAACAGCCCTTAAGTCTGCGGAGTGATATGGTGACTTGTTTGTGATTAAGTGTCATTATCCGTTGTCACTTTGACCCTTGCATAGAATCGGAATCCTGTTGGAATGTAGACCTCTGGAGCTGTGGCGAGTGTGAAAGCATGTTACGGTAGGGATGATTCCGAGAATATATGCAATGAGCAAGAAGATTGAGCAAGTGAGGGTGTCAAAGTCAACCCTAACGGGTTGTTCTTTCCTATCTTCATCTCGGATAACCCATGAGGATAGATATCGACAATGGAAGAACTTGAGGTGCATCCATATTCATTTGTTCGACCATGTCGTGATGCGAAATAACATTAGCCAAAAGAACCAACATATCGAAAGACATAATGTTAGTCAACAGAAGGTCTTATTGTCTAGTTATTGAATGTGCAGTGTCAATGATTATTCACGAGTCCTAAGTCACTTGTTTGTTCAATAGTCCAATGACGTCGTGAAATGTTTAGTGAGTTAGTTAACTTTAAGTTTTAAAGTTTATTTTATCACTTATTGTTCACAACATATCAAACGATTTAAGTTTAATAGTGACATTTTAGGATTACGTGGCGTTATGATTAGTTTATTTACAAGTTTGTACGTAACAATTCATCATGAAGGTCAATCGAGGGTTATGCGTAGTTTTGTAAAGTTAGTGAAGCGGGAATGATATATGCTTGGCGTAAACTTAGCGTAGGGATCTAACTACGGCGTAAGAAATGTTACGCGTAGGAAAAGGGGACCTTATGCGTAGAGCTTATGCGTAGGCATATATTAACCTTACGTGTAAGGCTACTCGTAAGAGTTGACCTTATGCGTAGAGGTCCTTGTTTACGCATATCCTTGAGGATCTGGCGTAGTCCATTGTAGAACCTTACGCGTAATAGTTATGCGTAGGATTATTCTTACGCATAACATGACTACGCGTAGGGTAATCCTTATGCGTAGAGAATCAAATGACCTTGATTACGAATTTTACAAGTAGCAAGCACGAAATAAATTCATCATATCATCAATATTAACACAAACATTCATTTTATCAACAAACATGGCATGAACATTGTTAAGCAGTTATGCGTAGAAAGTCACTGCAGCGTTCTAAAACCAGGGTTATGTCGTATGAAATTTCTCCATAGTATTTGCACCAAACTTTAGTAGAGATGTTGTGAGAGTATATGGTTATAACACTTAATTTGTTGAGAATCAAAATGCCCAATTTATGAACTTTAAACCCTAATTCCAATTTTTGACCAATTAGTGTTTAAAGGTGGTTATAGAGCTTGGAAATCATCAATTCAACAACATATAAGAGCATAACACAACAATCTTTTGACAAAACACTTCACATTTGAAAATACCCATTCGACTCATAAACCTAATATTCAAAATCATCAATTAGTGTTTAGGATGTTTTGAGCTTAATGAAATAGTATCATAGATGTTGTTATTAAAACACGTTTTGACACTTTTCTTTTAACCAAAAACACAAACACTTGATTGTGTGTTCATACATATAGCGTAGAACACAAAATCACTCATGAAAAAATAACGTTTAGACCGTTGGATTAAACGATGCTTGAAAATCAAAACCTTGCTTGTATTCAAAAACATGTTGGGAAGATCATAAAACACTTACAATGATGATGATCAAAACACGGTTCTTGAGCGAATTTTTGGCGTAGGATGTTTTAGGTTTTGTAATAAATGTGAAGTGAAATTGTAGGTGGGAGGTGTTTTATTAAAAATAACTTTAAGGTTTTGGCAGTTTTGGTCCCTCCACCTTTTCCTTTTTCAAACAAGGCCTTTTAACTTTCATTTTGGTTACCAAAAAGATTTTTAAGGAAAGAAACTTTGGCGACACTCCCCTCGACTTGAGAAAATAATGAAAGGTTATTAATTTAGTCAGAGAGTGTCATTGAACGAGAAAATTGTACCACCATTTGTAAAAGAATCAACAGAGATATGATAACATGCAAGTACACGAGATGTTTTGAAGCGGTTAAAGTTTATTTTCTCCCCTCAACACTTGATCGGAAAAATCTTGAATTTTGAAAGATTAAAGTGTTGTGGAAAAAATGTACTTGCCATGTTGAAAGAAAAATAGATTAGAAGAATATTTTTGTTGTTTTATCGGGTTTTATATTTTTGTATTTTGTTTTTGAAAAATTATTTACAAAAAGATATTTGGTGTTTGTGAGGTTTTAAGGCTGTTTTAGGAGATCATCAATTCCTCTTGAGTCAAACACCTCATACCAATCCGGTGGACCAACTCATTAAACCTAGCGGGAGGCACAGCTTTGGTGAGAAGATGCGCCAATTGGTATTACTGTACCCATAAAATATAATTCAAGCGATACCACTGTTCCACGTGATCCTTGATGAAATGATATCGAAGATCGATGTGCTTTGATTTCGAGTCTTTGGCGGAGTTGCGAGATGCAATCACTCGATGTCGCAATACATCGGGATTACTGTCAAATCGTAACCATAGTCTTTGAGTTGTGTTCTCATCCATATGACTTGAGCACAACATGGTGACATGGCTACATATTACCTTGGGTTGATGAGGCGATGTACAATCCTGCTTCTTCGATTGCCATGACACGAGTTTATCACCAAGAAATTGTAATGCTCCTGAAGTGCTTTTTCGTGAGTCTAAGCATCCTGCGTGGTGTCGAAAAGCGATTAGTTCAAAACCGGAATCGCCGGATACGGATCCCAAGTTAATGGTTCCCTTTATGTATCGGATTCTTTTAGCCTCGAGAGAGGTGGGTTTCGGTTGGTGCGGCCGATACGGGAGCATAGATAAGCGGCAAAGACAATATCAGTCGCTATTTGTTAGATACATGAGAGACCCAATAATACTACGGTATTTTGTAGGGTCCACCAATTTCCATGTAAATCAGTGTCTAGCTTCTTGGTATGAGCCATTGGTGTGGCATAGGTGTCCTGAGGTTTTCATTCCAAATTTGTTTAACAATTCAAGGGCATATTGGACTGACTCAAGAAAATACCACGGGGTGATTGATGAACTTGCGGTCCAGAAAGAATGTAAGTTCACCCATCATGGACATTTCAAAATTTTTCTTCATTAGTTTTGCAAAAGCGATTGAAAACTTTTATGTGTAGACCCAAAAATGATGTCATCCACGTAAATTTGAACAATTAAGATATGTGTCCCGTGATATTGTATAAAAGAGTTGGGTCAACCGAACCTTTGGTGAAATTATTAGCAATGAGGAAAGATGATAGCTTATCGTACCATGCCCGAGGATCTTGTTTGAGACCATCTAGAGCTTTGTTAGGTTTGTAGACATGATTAGGGAACTTCGGGATCAACGAATCCATCGGTTGGTGACATAAACCGTTTCTTTAAGTTGTCCATTGAGAAGCGGTTTTGACATCCATCGATGAGACCGTCATATTCATATGAGCGTGACGCTAGAAATATCGAGCGACCTCAAGGCGAGCAACGGGCAAAAGATTCTTCAAAGTCTATTCCCTCTTCACGGCGATAACCCTTAGCCACGGGCGTGACTTATTTGGATAACGTTTCCTTGACATCAATTTGTTTTCCAAATCCATTTTAGACCAATGACGTAGACTCCTGTTGGTCTTTCAACCAGTTCCCATACTTCAAGGCGTTTGAATTGGTTGAGTTCTTCTTGCATGGATTCAATCGGTTGTCTTTTGTCATTCGTCTTTGATGTTTTAGGTTGATTGGCGGACGGTGAGTGCATAAATGCAATGTTCACGTCGTGTGAAGGCGTTGTCTCGTAACGGCCCAGTTGATTCGGGTTGCCAATAATGTTTTCGGAGGATGGTCTTTCGTCCATCTATGTGTGGAGGTTGATGTTGGTATACATTGTGCGGTCGAGGATTCAAATGGTTTGTTGAAGATTCGCGACATCAGTGCGGCGGTCTCATTAGCAAGCGGGTTGAAGAAGCATTTGGATCAAAATCTGCGGTGGGGGTATTTCATTGAGAATCATCATCGTAGGTTCATCATTGTTGGAAGGCGGTGTGTTCAAGCTGTTGTGTTGGAGTCAAGCGGTGTAGGTGCATCTTCAAGTAGTTGTTGTAGCAGTGTATCGGGTATAGGAATATTATCGGGTTGTCTGTGAGCGGCGGATACACACGAACACGTTCATCAATATCGTCAGCGAGCAAGGAGCAAATAACCTTTCCATTTGTTGTGAGTAATTTGGGGGCTTTCTTCGGTGATGATGGGGTTGAGGGAAGTTTAAGCGGTTGTGACCGGGTTCTAAGCTATTATACTCGAAGCCATTTCAGTAAGTTCATCGAAATGAGCATGAATCGTTTCCATCACATTTTTTATCACGATTCGATTCGGAAACCTTTGGAATTATCACAGTATCAGATAAAGACTCCAATGTCAGCTTTGGCTTTGAGCTTTCCAAAGTCATCACGATCATTATTAGGATAGCAAAGAGATCCAAATACATGAAAGTGTTTGAGATTCGGTTTATAGTTGTGGACAAGCTCGAAAGGTGTTTTGTTGTGGCGTTTTGTAATCATAGCACGGTTTTGAGTATAGCATCGCGATGAATCTGACTTACGCCCATAAGTATCACGGAAGTTTAGCATTGATTAACATTGTTCTTGCGGCTTCCACTAGCGTTGGTTTTAGTCTTTCAACAACTCCGTTTTGTTACGGGTATGCGTGCAATAGATGTTTGATCTTTGAATTCCCACTTTCTCATAGAATTCACGAAGGGTTTTGTTAACAAATTGATTCCTTTATGCATTACGATGATTACGGCGGTGTTTGCGTAAAATTTGAACACGTATTTTGTGAAAGGTGATGATCATTTGTGGAGCTTGGTCTTTGCTTCGAAGAAAGTAGACCCAAGTCCATCGTGAGTAGTCATCAACAATTACTAAGATGTAGCGTTTGCCATTGATCGTTTGCACGCGCGTCGGGCCACACAAATCCATGTGAAGAAGATGAAGCACATCTTTGGTACGTGTTCCACCTTTGAAGGAAAATGAGCCGCACGAGTGCTTTTGCCTTGTTCCAAGGCTGAGCAAAGGTGATCTTTTGAATACCAGAATCGTGGGAGTCCTTCAACTAGTTTGTGTCGAGCAAGGTTGGTGATGGTATGATAGTTTAGATGTGAGAGCGGCGGATTTGCCATAGCGAGGATTTTGTTGATGTTGCCTTAGAAAGTAAGCAAATGGGAGAGGAAGCAACCATGTCTTGCATAGAGATAGTTTAGAGACTAGAATTACAGCGAGCGGACATAAGGTCATTTCCTTGTAGATCCGAATGAAACAAGTTTTCTCGAAGCAACCTCCAAATCTCCATCACAAAATTGACCTCACTGAAAGCAGTTGTGTAGGGCCTTCCACATAGTAAACCACTGCTAATTTCGATGTTCCCATTGACATAATCTCCGTAGCCCATGATAGGCACGAAGTGATCATTCGAACGGCGGTGCCAATGAACTTTGCAATAAAGTTTGATAACAGTTTAAGATTACTTGTCATGTGTCGGGAACATCCGCTATCAACAATCGAGAGAATGATCGTATCACTGCATTACACCACAGGCGACACGGATGGAATAGAAGTAGATGTGGAACCGAAATGTTAGAGGGTTCCATAGCGATTATAGTAGATATACACATCAATAGCTTTAGGTATCCACTTAAATCCTAGTGTGTTATATATCCATTTTTTGCCATCTATAACTAGTATTTTCTTTAGTCTTAGTGAATTACTAGGTGGTACTACATTCCTAGGAGGTGGCTGGAGCTCACGAGGGGCAGCAATCGTTTCTTAGAATCTAAAGATGGTCTACCAAGCCAGAGACTTAGAAAGATTAGTGGGCCTAGAGGTATTCGGTTCTTAGGATTCCTTAAACGAGAGATGATAGCTTTAGCAACACATTTATCATGGATAAAGGAATTCATACTTTTCACGACAAATAACACAAGGTGCATCGGTGAATATCAAAAGTACTTACGGTTTAGCATTAGTTACATCACTATTTCTATTACATTTAGGGTAATATCTATAGTGGAAGCAGCGTGAGTCTTATTCATAGTCCTAGGGTGTTCTTCTACTTTAGCATTCCTAATTGATCTTTTCTTAGGTCGCAACTTCCTATTCTTGATTGAGTGCTCTTAGGCGTGAAGTCTTGGGACGTTTGGAAAAGGCTCAACTATTCTGTTTAATAGAAGGAAGCACGTTAGCTACTTGTGATTTGGCAGTAGAGATTCTAGGTGCATGAGTACTAAGTGTTATTGGGGCTAATCTCTTAATGATTGTTGGCGGAAGTTGTTCATACTTTCCTAACATTTCTCTTAACATGATGATAGTGTGAATGGATCTTGATTTTGGGGCCGAACATTTCCGGCAAAATGCATAACTTCTTTAGTGTGTGCAAGATAATGATCAAGTTCATTTGATGCTTCATCACGAGTCTTTTGAGTAAATCAAATATGACACCATATTCCTTTTTAACTTTTACAAGTTCTTGTTCATATTTTGAGATTTGACACTTAAAAGACGCGTTTTGATCATCGGTTGCTCAATTTTAGAATCGAGAAGGTTTTGCCTTGCGATTTTGTGTTGAAAAGCAAGTTGTTGATCGTGAATATCTTTTGACACCAATTAGGCGGCCATTTGAAAGTTAGTTTGACAATCGTTTGTTTTCAACATTAAGGACTCGTCGATCGAAGCACATTATCGGTGTTCTCAACATTTACCACGAAATACCACGAGAAGCGATATCGTGAGAGATATTTCAAATGTGACAAAAGAATTCAATAACACAACATTTTGGAACATCAATCGGCCACGGATGACATCTTAGAGATCAACATCTTTTCCAACATTTTCTTTTTACGTTTAGTGTTTGAAATAGATAGTATTAGAAATACGTTTTCATGTTTTGTTTTCTCAGCGTTTTCATGACCCAAGTTCCTTATGTTGCAATTGCACAACTTTTCAAGTTTTTAACATTAGGAGATTTTTTGATACGATTGAAAATGTTCAACTTTGATTTCAATTTCGGTCGATATTCTACATTCAGCCATATGTCAAAATATCGAAGAATTTTTCTGAGTTTACTTCACTAATGGAAGGTCATAAGTTTGTGCAAAATTAACAATACGATGATAACTCTTGGTGTGTTAGAAGAATCCGTTGGTGTGACGAAAGTGACACAACGGTTTTAATTTTGATCGATGCATCTAATTCCTCTTGGCGGATATTCAACAACGATGATATGATATGGAAACAAAGCTTAGGTATCGGCAAGATTAGGTAATCCGTAAACTTTTCAATGGTTGTGACCGATTCGCCATGTTTGTAAACAACATTTTAAACTCATGCAAGCGATGATTTCTTCAAGATGATCATCTATTCGTTTTAGTTGAATGCTTTTTGTATGCGAGAAGCTGTTTTTGATCGATCCAAGGTGAGAGCGTTAATTTGCTTTTTATGTTCATGTTTGATTTGTTCTATTTAGGACAACAAAGCATTCGAGGCATAGATCACGCATCTGCGTTCTAAATATTTTTAGTTTTGATAAGATTTGGCAAAGTTGCTTCAAAACCGTTTTCCACGTTTTTCTTGAGTTTTGAAAAAGTTAGTTGCTTTTGTAAACATTCAAAGTGCATTTTACTTTTCAAGTCAAGTGATGCGACATTCTTCCACTATGGTTGTTGGTCTTGTATTAAAGCGAGTACTCATTGCGTGAGTCACAACATGATCATTCTTGAGATCCTCAAGTATAACCCGCGAGTCAATTTGATTATCAAGGAAACCGTTTGGTCATCTTGATGCGTACGACTGGGGTCTAGTTGAAAAATCGGAATGAGATGTGGATGACTCAGAACTTGAATTGTTGGCGGAATATGAGATCGAGAGATAAATATGGTTTGTTAGAATTGCACGAGACAAGCCATCGAGTGTACACTTGGGCTGTGTGTCTCTGTGTCACTTTCGTAATATGCCTTTTACATATTAGCCATCAACATAACGCATTCAAGTCCTCCATATCATCATCATAGAAGTCGGCATTTGCCATAAAGCTCATTCTTTTAATGCTTTTGTGAGAGTTCTTCATCCTTAAGAGCCAAAAGAAGAGCCTCTTTGAAATAAGCGCTGCCCTTAGTCCTTGGCTTTGGGCATGCATTAGCCAGGTGTCCCTTCTCATTTTGTAGCATCGAGACCATTCAACCGATTTTGAGCAAAGCTCTCTGTGTTATTTGCATTAAACCCTTTCGGCGGATTAGAACTTCAACCGTCCATTGTTTCTTGATTCCGTTGTGTTAGATGAGAGCGAAGTGTTGATTTGTTGGTATAGCGGCGGCCAAAAGCATTAGCAATCATATCCTTTTGCAATGCTTGAGCGGATCGGTTTCCTCGGATCGCTTCGATTCCTCATTTATGTGCATTGTTGTTTGTTGTTGTTCAATTGATTTTGTTGAGGTTGCTGAAGCAAGTTCTTTGGTTGAGGAGAATAATTTTTTTTATATAAGGCAATGGTTGATTTTCGGATGTGTTGGTGGAGCAATTTGAATCCTTTCCCGATCAACTTCCTTTTCATGAGGTTTCAAATGTCATCGTGCAACAATCCATGATGCATGTTCTTGGCTTGGCGGAGAAAAATGACATACTTCTCCCATTGAGGACCAAGACTACTTAGGAACTTAGTATTCACTGCAATTCTTGGCATGATGATGTTGTGTTTATCCCAATCATTGATGATGTCACTGAAAATCGGTGAATGATAAGACTCTAGTGTCTCTCGAGGTTCAATCATGAAGTGTTCATAAGCCAAGTAAATTTTGGATTCCAAATCTTCTTGATTGACTGAGATCCTTCCATAAGAAGGCGAATATGATCCCACATTTTTGTGCTGAGTTTTTTGCATCAACACTCTGAAGAATTGGGTTTGGTAATCCTAAAAGGATGTATTCCATTGGCAAGTTCATCGATCGGCTTCATAGTGTAGAAGTTCTTGAGATTCAAATCTGCTTGATAGCAAGATTGGCATTTGGATCTCATCTCGGGGTCAATGATAGTAGGCATTCAAATGGACCTTCTAAGATAACCTTCTTTAAGAACTTTCCATGTGGCTTCGTCAGATCACAAAACCTAAAGAACCTAATCACCCATTGATCGTATTTGGAGGTCTATAAATCTAGCCTCATTGTTGGTTGCTTAAGCTTCACACATGCAAACCAAGTGGGTTCCTTCATAGTGTTCCTTGATGGATGTTGATTGAATTCATTTGTTATGCGGTTGAACTTGAGGACTTGGTGGTGGTTGAACCATTTGAGGTTGTGGATTTCAGAGTTGTGGGTATGTTGTTGATTAAATTGTTGTTGATATTGCTTGTTGTTGATTCCATTCGACTTAGTTGTTGTTGGTTGAGGATAAGTGTAAGGGAAATAGTTAGAGTATGGTGGTTGTGACATGTTGATAAACTTGTGTGGTAAAATGGATCTTTGTAGTCGAATGAACCTTTGTTGATGAAGTGTCCTTTAGAAAAGACAAGAACCAAGTAGCACTTATAAAAACACCAACAGCTTACTGGCGTAAGTAGGATAAAAAACACTAAAGTTATCGTAGACAAAAGTTAGAATTAGAAAGTTAGGCGTAGGATTACCTTATCGCGTTAACGTAAAGTGAAATCGTAGAATTTCTATGCGTAGAATTTCTGGCGTAAACTGTATCGTTGGGCTTATCGTAAATTTTAGGGTTTTTCCCAATGGATATCCGAAAACCTGAATATTCAAACCAAGGAAAAATCTTACAGCGTAATTTTAGGGTTGTAGGATTACTCGTAACTTTGATTTTGCCCAAAGCAGTTTTGTTATGGAATAGCTTCAATTGTGTGAATTTTTGTTGGAATCACTCCTAAGCGATATTTCAAGTATTTATATTTCATATGTAATAGGTAGCTTTATTATGGCCTTTATGTTTGTTTTAGGTCAAGCTTCTGTAGAAGGCCCATAAAGCTTGCCCAAGCCACATAAGAAAGGATGGGAACTAGGAGTGTTGCCTAGCTTCCTGCCTATAAAACAATCTTGTAAACCCTCATTTGAGGTTGGTTGTTCAAGTTATTCTCTTCACATACACTCTTTTCTTGCCGTATTATTGATGTGTGTTTGTGTGTAGCTTGTTCATCGCCTTCATCTCCTTTCTATATAACTTGTGTTTGTAAAACTAGTGACCTGATGGTATCAATGCCAAATAGTTGGGTGTACTCGTTTTGTTTTGAAGTTTTGATTTTGGGTCTTCAGCGTAAAGGTTAGATCTTTGGCTTTTTTAAAAACTTGTTTTTGCACTTTTTAATCAAGATTCTTGTACTTTCAACGTTTTAAGGTGTTAAAATACTTGTTTTTGGCAAATAGTTTCAAACTTTATCGCGTGGATCATTCAAATGAAGGTTTTAAGCTTGTTTTTGAGTTATGTATTCTCATAACTGTTTTGAGGCTTTGGATCATCAAGTTTCACACTTTTGTGTTATTTTGTTGATATTGAAGCTGTTTCATCACACAAAAGCGGTTTAGAAACAATTTGGGCAAAATCAAAGTTACGAGTAATCCTCTGGCGTATCAAAACCCTAAAATTACTGGCGTAAGATTTTTTCCTTGGTTTGATCTTCATTTTCTGGTTTTATTCCGTGTTTTCTTACTTGGATAAATAAATCGTCGACTTTGGATATCTTTTGCCTTTGTGAAGTGTAAAAGATCATTTGACAAAAACCTAAAATTACGCATAAGCATAAACTACGTAGAAATTCATAAGATTCACTTGCGCGTAAACTTGGTCTACGCATAAGGTAATCCTCGCCTAACTTTCTCGCCTAACTTTTTGTCTACGCATAACTTTAGTGCTTTTATCCTACTTACAGCGTAGCTAAAACTCTACGTAACTCCTCTTATTATTCAGCGTAACTTTGGTGTTTTTCGCATAAGTGCTACTTGGTTCTTGTGATTTCTAAGCCTAAGGACACTTCATCAACAAAGGTTCATTCGACTACAAAGATCCATTTTTACCAACACAAGTTTATCAACATGTCACAACCACCATACTCTAACTATTTCCCTTACACTTATCCTCAGCGACAACAACAACTAAGTCCACAACATCAACAATGGAATCAACAACAAGCAATTTATCAACAACAATTTAATCAACAACATACTCCACAACTTCTGCAAATCCACAACCTCAAATGGTTCAACCACCACCAAGTCTTCAAGTTCAACCGTACACAAATGAATTCAATCAACATCCATCAAGGAACACTATGAAGGAACCCACTTGGTTTGCAAAGATGTGTGAAGCTTTAAGCGGACAACAATCAATTCATGAGGTTTGGATCACTTGATAGACCTCCAATGCTCACTCGAGGAAACTACGATCAATGGGTGATAAGGTTCTTTAGGTTTTGTGATCTAAAGAAGCCACATGGAAAGTTCTTAAAGAAGGTTATCTTGGAAGGTCCATTTGAGATGACTACTATCATTGTACAGGAGATCAAATGCCATTCCACCAGAGATGAACAAACAAACATTTGCTCTTATTGCGGACTTGAATCCTCAAGAACTTCTACACTATGAAGCTGATGAACTTGCAATGGAATACATCCTCTTAGGATTACCAAACCCAATTCTTAAGTAGTGTTGATGCTCAAAAAGCTGCACGAAAATGTGGGATCATATTAGTCTTCTTATGGAAGGATCGTACTCAATCAAGAAGATATGGAATCCAAAATTTACTTGGCTTATGAACACTTCATGATTGAACACGGAGAGACACTAGAGTCTTATCATCACCGATTTTTAGGACATCATCAATGATTTGGATAAACACAACATCATCATGCCAAGAATTGCGGTGAATACTAAGTTCCTAAGTAGTCTTGGTACTGAATGGGAGAAGTATGTCATTTTTCTCCGTCAAGCGAAGAACATGCATCATTCTACCTACGGATTGTTGTGCGATTACTTGAAACCTCATGAAAAGGAAGTTGGAAAGGATTCTCCGTGCTCAAATTGCTCCACCAGACACATCCAGGAAAATCAACAACAACTTGCCTTATATGCTCAAAGCGGTTATTCTCCTCAACCCGACAACTCAACCAAATGCTTCAAACACACCTTCACAGCAACAACCTCAACAAAATCAATTGGTTCCATACAACAACAATGCTCAAGCATATGTCGATGAAGCGGCGAGGAATCGATCCGTTGAAGCATTGCAACAAGGATTTGTGATGATTGCTAATGCTTTAGCGTTATACCAACAAATCAACAATGCGTATTAGTTCCTCATCTAACACAACGGACTCAAGTTGTGAACAATGGGCGTGTTGAAGTTGAGAATCGTGATTATGGTGCGTCGGATGATGGCGGTGGTCAAGGGTTTAATCTTTGTGGGTAGGAATAACAATGAGCTCAAGTGGTGGAGCATGCTCAAAATGGGTTGAATGGTCTTGATGCTACAAGCTGCAATGAGAAGGGACACTGGCTAATGCATGCCCAAAGCCAAGGACTAAGAGGCGTGCTTATTTCAAAGAGCTCTTCTTTTGGCTCTTAAGGATGAAGGTGGTGGAACTCTCACGAGACAAAAACGAGCTTTATGGCAAATCTTGACTCGGATGATGATATGGAGGACTTGCGGGCCAATCGGTATTATGTTGATGGCTAATATGCGCGTTACACATGAGGTGACCACGGGCCCGGTGTATGACTTGATGGCTTGTCTCAGTACCGAACAAACCATATTTATCTCTGATCTCATATCTCCGCCAACATCAGAATCCGGCAAGGCTCAGAATGTTCAAAATGAGTCATCCACATCTCATTCCGGCGATTTTCAACTAGACCCCGTAGTTATATTTGACGATCAAGATGACCAAGCGGTTTCCCTTGATAATCAAATTGACTCCGTGGTTATACTTGAGGATCTCATTAATGATCATGTTGTGACTCACGTTGAACACGCCGAACTTTTGCCTCATTCAGATTTTGCTCGTTTAATACAAGACCAACAAACCATAGTGGAAGAATGTCGTGCAATTAATCGGGACTTGAAAAGTAAAAATGCCTTTGTTAACAAAGGATTTTGAATGTTTACAAAAGCAACTCAACTTTTTCAAAACTCAAGAAAAGCGTGAAAGCGGTTTTGAAGCGACCTTTGCCAAATCTTATCAAAGCGAAAAATATTTAGAGCGGCGGATCATTGATCTAGCAGCGAAGAATGCTTTGTTATGCGAAATAGAACAAGCTGAAACATGAACATAAAAAGCAAATTAACGCTCTCACCTTGGAAAATCAAAAAGCTAAGGGTGAGTTGTTAAATTGTCAAAAACAGTTCTCTGCATACAAAAAGCATTCAACGAAGCGAATAGATGATCATCTTGAAGAAATCATCGGCTTGCAAAACAAACTTAAAGAGTTTAAAACTGTTGTTTACAAACATGGCGAGTCGGTCACGACCATTGAAAAGTTTACTTTAAAACCAAATCCAAATGGATATGGACCGAATCTTGCTGATTACAAACCTAAGCTTTCAACCAAAGCATTCAAACCAAATCCCGAAGTTTCCATTGCACAATATAAAATTGATAATTACATTTATGAATGTTGTTGAATATCATCGTCAAGAGGAATTAGATGCAGAAGACGAGAGTCGATCAAAATTAAAAGCTGTTGTTTACAACAAACCTTTTAATTATTCAAAACCGGTCACTTTCGTCACACCAGCGGAGTTCTTCAACACACCAAGGGTTATCATCAAAACACGAGTCTTCTATTGTTAATCCCAAAACGGACTTTGCACAAACTTATGGTCCTTTACCTTCCATTAGTGAAGTAAACTCAACAACTGAAAATCGAAAAATTCTTGATATTTTGACATTTTCATGGTGACCTCAAAATTTTACAACATGAGATAGAATATCGTCGAAATCAAAGTTGAACATTTTCAATGCGCCTCTGGCGAGAACAAAGAGACATTTTTGAGAAAAATCTTTTACCTAATGTTAAAAACTTGAAAAGTTGTGCAATTGCACAGGAAAAGGATTTTCATAAGGAACTTGGGGTCATGAAAAGCGTTTTAGAAAGCGAAACATCTATTTCTAATACTAAACGTAAAAGAAACTGTTGAGAAAAGATGTTGATCGACTCTTGGAAGATGTTATCGTGTGATGTTCAAAATCTTGTGTTATTGAATTCTTTGTCATATGCATTTGATAATATCTCTGTGCGATCTTGTTATACGTGGTAAATGTTGAGAACGATAATGTGCTTGGTCGAGTCCTTAAAAGTTGAAAACAAGCGATTGTCAAGCGAACTTTCAAATGCAACACGTCGTCTTAATTGGTGTCAAAAAGATATTCACGATCAACAACTTGTTTTGCAACACAAAATCAACCGATTCGTGCAAAACCTTACGATTCTAAAATTGAGCAACTGGATGATCAAAGCGTGTCTTTCAAGTGTCAAATCTCAAAATATGAACAAGAACTTGTAAAAGTTAAAAGGAATATGGTGTCATATTTGATTTACTCAAAAGACTTCGTGATGAAGCATCAAATGAACTTGATCATTATCTTGCACACACTAAAGAAGTTATGCATTTCTTTGGAAATGTTGATTACGAAAATCAAGATCGATTCACACTATCATCAAGTTAAGAGGAATGTTAGGAAAGTATGAACAACTTCCGCCAACAATCATTAAGAGATTAGCCCCGTAACACTTAGTACTCATGCACCTAGAATCTCTCTTGCCAAATCACAAGTAGCTAGCGTGCTTCCTTCTCTTGAAGCGAGGAATAGTTGAGCCTTTTCCAAGCGTCCGCACTTCGACCTAGGAGCACTCAATCGAAGAATAGGAAGTTGCGACCTAAGAAAAGATCAATCAAGAATGCTAAAGTAGAAGAACACCCTAGGACTATGAATAAGACACACGTTGCCTCCACTATAGATATTGCGTCTAGCAAATGTAATAGAAATAGTGATGTAGCGAATGCTAAACCGTTAAGTACTTTTGATATTGGTCTAATGCACCTTGTGATATTTGTGGTAAAAGTATGAATTGATTGTCATGATAAATGTGTTGCTAAAGCTATCATCTCTCGTTTAAGGAATCCTAAGCACCGGAATACCTCTAGGCCTACTAATCTTTCTAAGTGCATTGCTTGGTAGACCGCCATCTTTAGATTCTAAGAAGCGCATTCTTTGTCCACTGTAGCTCGGTTTCACCTCCTAGGAATGTAGTACCACCTAGTGAATTCACTAAGACTAAAGCAAAGAGTAGTTATAGATGGGAGAAATGGATATATAACACACTAGGATTTAAGTGGATACCTAAAGCTATTGATGTGTGCATATCTACTATAAGCGCTATGGAACCCTCTAACATTTGGGTTCCAAATCTACTTCTATTCCATCATTATTAGATGCGTATTGTCACGGTGTCTGAGATCATTCTCTGATTGTTGATAGCGGATGTTCCCGACACATGACGAGGCAATCTTAAAGCTGTTATCAAACTTTATTGCAAAGTTCATTGCCTTTGTCGAGGTTGGGAATGATCACTTAGCGGCTATCATGGAGCTCACGGAGATTATGTCAATGGGAACATCGAAATTAGCAGGGTTTATTATGTGGAAGGCCTCGGTCACTTGTCTGTTTTCGATAGGTCAATTTTGTGATGGAGATTTGGAGGTTGCTTTAGGGGAGAAAACTTGTTTCATTAAGTGATCTACAAGGAAATGACCTTATAAATGCGGCTCGCGTAATTCTAGTCTCTACACTATCTCTATGCAAGACATGGTTGCTTCCTCTCCCATTTGCTTACTTTCTAAGGCAACATCAACAAAATCTGGCTATGGCACCGTCGTCTCTCACATCTAAACTTTCAAACCATCACCAACCTTGTTCGACACAAACTAGTTGAAGGACTCCCACGATTCCGGTATTCAAAAGATCACCTTTGCTCGGCTTGTGAACAAGGGAAAAGCACTCGTGCTCATTTTCCTTCAAAGGTGGAACCAGACTCTCGGCATGTGCTTCATCTTCTTCACATGGATTTGTGTGGCCCGATGCGTGTGCAAACGATCAATGGCAAGCGCTACATCTTAGTAATTGTTGATGACTACTCACGATGGACTTGGGTCTACTTTCTTCGTAGCAAAGACCAAGCTCCACAAATGATCATCACTTTTCTCACAAAAATACGAGGTTCGACTCGCAACAGTCGGAATCATCGAGCAGACAAAGGCTGAATTTGTTAACAAAACCCTTCGAGAATTCTATGAGAAAGTGGTAATTCAGCATCAAACATCTATTGCGTACACAGAACAAAGCGGAGTTGTTGAAGAGCGAAACCGAGCGTTAGTGGAAGCTGCAGAACAATGTTAATCAATGCTAAACTTCAGATTACTTATGGGCGAAGGCGTATCTCTTGCATGCTATACTCAAAACCGTTCTATGATTCACAAAGCGTCACAACAAAACACCTTTCGAGCTCGTCCATAACTAGAAAACCGAATCTAAAACACTTTCATGTATTTGGATCTCTTTGCTATCCGAATAATGATCGTGATGACTTTGGAAAGCTCAAAGCAAAAGCTAACATTGGAGTCTTTATTGGATATTGTGATAATTCTAAAGGTTTCGAATGCGGAATCGTCGAACAAAGGAGGTGATGGAAGCGATTCATGCTCATTTGATGAACTTCGGAAATGGCTTACGAGTATAACGACTTAGAACCGGTCACAACCGTTTAAACTTCCCTCAACCCCATCATCGGTGAAGAAAGCCCTCGGCTAACTTCGTCAACAAATGGAAAGGTTATTTGCTCCTACGTTACGTGGCGATATTGATGAGCGTGCTCGGGTGTATCCATTTGTTTCATTTGCACAACGATAATATTCCTATACGATACACGCTACAACAACTCTTGTTGAAGATGCACCTACACGGTTGACTCCAACACAGCATTGAACACACGCTTCCAACAATGATGAACCGGTGATGATATTACGAATGAAATACCCCCACTGCGATTTTGATCCAAATCGTTCTTCAATCCGTTTGCTAATGAGGACCTATTGCACGGATGTCGCGGAATCTTCAACAAACCATTTGAATCCTCAGAATCGCACAATGTATACCAACATCAACCCTCCACACATAGATGGACAAAGACCATCCTCGGAAAACATTATTGGCAACCGAATCAACGATCGTTCTGAGACAGCGTCTTCACCTGGGCGGTGAACATTGCATTTATGCACTCGCGCTTGCCAATCGAACCTAAAACATCAAAGGCCTTAATGACAAAAGACAACTGGATTGAATCCATGCAAGAAGAACTCAACCAATTTAATCGTCTTGAAGTATGGGGCTGGTTGAAAGACCAGCGAGGGGTCTCGTCATTGGTCTAAAATGGATTTGGAAAAACAAATTGGATCTTTGAAGGAGCGTCATCGAAACAAGTCCGCGTCTGTGGCTAAGGGTTATCGTCGGGGAAGAGGGAATAGACTTTGAAGAATCTTTTGCTCGGTTGCTTTCGTCTTGAGGCATTCGGATATTTCTAGCGTTACGGCTCATATGAATATGGCGGTCTATCGGATGGATGTCAAAGCTGCGTTTCTCAATGGACAACTTAAAAGCGGTTTATGTCGACCAACGGATGGATTAGTTGATCGAGTTCGAACCATGTTTACAAACTGAACAAAGCTCTGTATGGTCTCAAACAAGCTCCTCGGGCATGGTGCGATAAGCTATCATCTTTCCTCATTGCCAATAATTTCACCAAAGGCTCGGTTGACCCAACTCTTTTTATACAATATCACGGGGCACATATCTTAATTGTTCAAATTTCGTGGATGACATCATTTTTGGGTCTACACATAAAAAGTTTTCAATAAAGCTTTTGCAAAACTAATGAAGAAAAATTTTGAAATGTCCATGATGGGTGAACTTACGTTCTTTCTAGGACTACAAGTTCATCAATCACCCCGTGGTATTTTCTTGAGTCGGTCAAATATGCCCTTGAATTGTTAAACAAATTTGGAATGCAAAACTGTGACACCTATGCCACACCAATGGCTCATACCAAGAAATTAGATGCTGATTTACATGGGAAATTGGTGGACCCTACAAAATACCGAAGTATTATTGGATCTCTCATGTATCTAACGACTAGGACGATATTGTCTTTGGTTTATCTATGCTCCGTTATCGGTCGCGACCAACTGAAACCCACCTCTCTGAGGCTAAAAGAATCCTCCGATACATGAAAGGGAACCATTAACTTAGAGATCTGGTATCCGAAGGATTACGGTTTTGAACTAATAAACTTTTTGGGGCGACCACGCGGGATGCTTAGACTCAAGGAAAAGTACTTGGGGCTTTACAATTTCTTGGTGATAGCGGTGTCTTGGCAATCGAAGAAGCGAGGATTGTACATCGTTGTCATCAACGAAGCGAGAATATGTAGCCATGTCCGCATGTTGTGCTCAAGTCATATGGATGAGAACACAACTCAAAGACAATGGTTACGTATTTGAGAATCCGATGTATTGCGACAATCAGTGCCATTGCAATCTCGTGCAACTTCGATTCGACACTTTCGAAATCAAAGCACATCGATCTTGATATCATTTCATCAAGGATCACGTGGAGCAGTGCTGTTGAATTATATTTTGTGGAGTCTGAATACCAATTGGCAGATCTTCTCACCAAAGCCTTGCCTCCGCTAGGTTTAATGAGTTGGTCCACCGGATTGGTATGAGGTGTTTGACTCAAGAGGAATTTGATGACCTCTTAAAAGCATCTTAAAACACATCAAACACCAAAACATCTTTTGTAAATATCTTTTCAAAAACAAAATACAAAAATATAAAATCCGATAAAACAACAAAAATATTCTTCTAATCTATATTTCTTTCAACATTGCAAGTACATTTCTTCCGTCAACACTTTAATCTTTCAAAATTCAATATTTTTCCAATCAAGTGTTGAGGGGAGAAAAATAATCTTTTTGCTTCAAAACATCGTGTACTTGCATGTTATCATATCTCGGTTGAATTCTTTTACAAATGGTGGTACATTTTACGGTTCAAAGACACTCCTCGGACTTTAAATTAATAACCTTTCATTATTTTCTCAAAGTAGGGGAGTGTCGTCAAGTTTCTTTCCTAAAATCTTTGTTTGGTAACCAAAATGGAAGTTAAATGGCTTTGTTTGAAAAAGGAAAAGGTGGAGGGACCAAAACTGTCAAAATCTTAAAGTTATTTTAATAAAACACCTCCACCTAACCTTTCACTTCTCATTTATTACAAAACCTAAAACCATCCTACGCTTAGAATTCATTCAAGAAATCCGTGTTTTGATCATCATTTTGTAAGTGGTTTTATGATTACAACATGTTTTAAACAAGGTTTTGAATTTTCATGTAAATCCACGGTAAGCGTTGTTATCGTGATTAGTGTTCTGCATATGCGTATGAACACACAATCAATATGTGTGTGTTTGTGGTTAAATGGATTATGTCAAAACGTTTCAAATACATCAAAGATATCATTTTAATCATCAAAAACCTAGAAAACAATTGATGATTTTTGAAAATTAGGGTTTATGAGTCGAATTGGGTATTTTGAATGTGAAGTGTTTTGGTCAAAAAGATTGTTGTGTTATGCTTATGTGATGATGAATTGATGAGATCCATGCCTTATAACCACCGAAACCTTAATTGATTGAATTTGGAATTAGGGTTTAATGTTCTAAAATTGGGTATTTTTGATTCCTTTGCATAATTAAGTGTTAAAACTTGGTCATTATGCTCTCACAACATCTATGATATACCAGAAAAACTTTGGTGCATAATCTATGGCTAGATTTCATGCAGCGTAGATTTAGGGTTTAGACTTACTACGTATGAGTTCTCATATAACTAGAAAATGTCAATTGTGTTTTGATTGTCATAAAATGAATGTTATGTGTTAACATTGATGATATGATGCTTTATTTGGGCTTGCAACACAATATTGAGAATCAAGGTTGTTGTTAATCTACGCATAAGGATCACCTTACGCGTAGCTTGTTATGCGTAAGATTAGTCTTACGCGTAGCTTCTACGCATAAAGTTCTACATATGGGACTCTGGCGTATCACTGTGAAGGATATGTGCTTGATGACCTCTACGCATAAGGTCAACTCTTACGAGTAGCCTTGCGCGTAAGGTTAATATATGCCTACGCATAAGCTCTACGCATAAGGTCCCTTTTTTCCTACGCGTAACACTTCTTACGCGTAAGTTAAGACCCTACGCGTAAGTTTACGCCTACGCATATATCATTCACGTCTCGCATAACTTTACCAATCCTACGCATAAGCGAGATCACCCTTCCGTTATGAATTGTTCGTGTACAAACTTGTAAATAAACTAATCATATCATCACGAATCCTAAAATGTCACTAATAAACTGAAATCGTTTGATATGTTGTGAACAATAAGTGATAAAATAAACTTTAAAACTTAAAGTTAACTAACTCACGAAACATTTCACGGCGTCATTGGACTATTGAATATACAAGTGACTTAGGACTCGTAACAATCATTGACTCTGTACATTCAATAACTAGACAATAAGACCTTCCGTTGACTAACATTATGTCTTTCGATATGTTGGTTCTTTTGGCTAATGTTATTTGAGATCCGACATGGTGAACAAATGAATATGGATGCACGAAGTTCTCTCCATTCTTGATATCTATCCTCATGGCTATCTAATGAAGATAGGAAAGAATAATCTCCGTGTTGACTTTGACACCCTCACTTGCTCGGAATCTTCTTGTTTAATTGCTATTGACATTAGAGGACTCATCCGTATCGAGAACATGCTTTCACACTCTGCAAGCTGTTCACGAGATCTACATCCAACGATTACGGAACACTATGGAAAGGGTCAAAGGACAAACTGCTGTGGCGGTGACTCTGAATCACAAACAAGTCACCATTACACTGCGAGACTTAAGAACATTCTCTAATTCACTGATGTCGATCCAACCAAACTATATGCCACACTTTGAAGAGCTCACTCTCAATTCTTAATCAATATCGGTTATGGCGAGCTACGGGGAATAATCACCAAGCATTCTCGCGTAGAGCTTAAGAGTATTCCTCAACCCTGGAGAACTCTCTACATGATCATCACCAAGTGTTTACGGTGCGTGGCAGTGGCTATGAGCACCCTAAGCTCATGGAGCTGCAAATATTACGGGCATTGGTCAACAAGAAACACATCGCTATCGAAGCTCCGATTTGGGATGACATGATGTCATTTCTCAACAAACTTGGCTCAAAGATTCCCTACATCGGATATACTAAATTGTTGATCCAGAGAGCACTTGGACTTCATCGACATTCCCAGAGGCTCAATGACCCGACAATCCGCGACATGTTGGCGGAACCCATTCTATCTCGAGGAATCAAGGAAAGCGTCTACAAAGAAACAAGGTCTTTGTCTTTGCCGATTTCCTTCTAGCGAAGATGTCAAAAAGCTTCGAAAGCGTACAAAAGGTATGCAGGCGGTTAGACAAGGCAAAGTTGGTCATCTCGGCGAAAAATCTTACGGAACACCTGTGGAGAACCAAAGAGGAAGTGGAAGTGTCACAAGTTAGATAGTCAAGGAATGTTCCCCAAGAAGGAACCTCCTTCAAAGAGGATTGTTCCATCTAAGAAAAGGCTCCCTCCAATTCCCACACGAACGCAAAAGCTTGTGGGCGAAAGCTCACGAAGATGCGACACAGGATGAAGAGATTACCTACTCTGAATGCGCAAGGATGAAAATCCCCTCCTCCGGTACCAAAACCTCCAAGTCCTCAAACTAATAGCGAACATGGAAAGGAAAGACTCACTGTACTTGTCTCCACAGATGAAAGCTCGAAGAAGAAGAAGAGCAAGCTGGATCAATCATACTGAGGAAGAAGTTTAAATTAGTTAGACAAATCTTCAAAAGTGAAGAATTTGCTAAAAGATCAAATGGGTGGCCGGGAGGATCAAGTGGTCTTTGCTCACTCCTCTTCACGGATCACGATGCGGTTAATCAACCGATAAGGGATGCGGTGCCACCACTCTGTGCAACAACAAGCCTTGTGAAGGACTGACTATTAGAATATGATTTTGAAAGCTGAAAAGGCAGAGGCGGAAGAAAAGTCTAGAGATGGCGAAGGATTATGATGACAAAGTTTCTTCTAGGCAGTCCAACTCTCAAGGAGGAAACCTCGACCTCCTAAGGACCCGAAGTCTCCTCATGTCTCTCATCATCGATTCTTCATCTCACTCATCACCACCACCATCAAAAGTCAACAAATCATCATCCAAATCCGTGAAGAAACCACCTAAATCTTGGATTTCTCAAGCTCATAAGCGGATTCACAAAATTTGTCAAACAAATCGAAGAAAAGCGTGCTTCTACAAAAGCTAAATTTCTTTCTTTGATCACATTCGACATATGTATGAGCGAGCATGACAAGATGAGGAGAAAGGAATTTGTTGAAGTTCATGAAGAAACATCGTAAAGAAGGCTGAGCGAAATGATCGAAGGTTACACTAACAAGTACCTTGAGGATATCGTTCCTAAAGTCCAAAGGCTGGAGAAAAGGCACAAGAGAGATCATACTCACAAGTTTCTTCTCAAATCTTGTCCCGGTGTGACTAAGAAATATTTTCGGACAACTTCCCTAACATCGTAGCATTGGTTAAAATACAATGGCCAAAGAAGGCGATCTCTCTGAATACGAGTTAATCGCTAAACTTGTGATACAAATGTCAAGCGATGCACGGAGCGTTTGCCGGATGAAGCTAAATTTTTGAAAATCTACTTGATTTTCCTTCGGATCATCATGCAGAAGTAGTCGGCCGATCAACAAAGCGACCAAGAGATGGCGATGATAAGGATAAGGATTCGCACCTAAGCGTCGAAGCAATGCGGTAAATCTACCTCTATGCCACCTCCTCCACCGCGAACTTCTTCTCAACAAAAGTCTCCTCCACCTCGGTCTTCTCTTGATAAACCTCGGGGCGATTCGAGTTACCACCCCGACTCATAAAGCGGTGATTACTTTGAGTATACGGGTGGTGGCGATGAAGAGGTCCTTGAGCCCCGACAACAACCCACCTCACCCAAACAAGTGCGAGAAACGGTATTATCATCATCAAGGCCTTCCAAAAGAAGAAGAAGGCGACTTCGGCACTGGAGTCGTCTCATGGCTAGATGGCGATAAAACCGAAGAGTTTGAATGGTTCTCCACACTTGTCAATCAAACTCCTACCACGATGAAGGTCAAGAATTGGTAGGCGGTTCTACATTGGAGCATAAAACTTTTGCAAGAAAAGTTCCATGTGAAGAAAATGGCGAAATCTGAGTTGAAGCGAATCAAGAATGAAGCGTTTCAACTTCTAAAGGCGACTCTGAAAGCTCGGTCGAATATCATCTTGAGAACATTGCTCGAGCTATGTCTAACAACATGGATTGGCTCAATCCGGAAGCAAACATTGACTTCACACAAAGGGACAACCCTCCATACTACACCAATTGGACCAAACCTCTACCGACCATTGGCCAACAGGCGAACCACGGATTCCCTTCGATACTTCTTTAACGAGACACGGATTTTCTCTTACGGTAGCGATGGTTCGCGAAAATCGCTACATCATTGACTCTTCCATTCCAGTGACTATTTACTCAAGCGCATAGCTATCGAGGCGTGCAAATCACTTGTTTTCGACAGCGTGCAAGCATCACGACCAAGATGCATTGTATGGGATTCATCATTGGCACGAGCGCCGAAGAATCTACTCTGAAGCGCACGGTTGAAGTCTCAACATGCGGTGTATAGTTCTAAGGACATCGTGGCCATCAAACACATTGATCTCAAGTCTAAGTGGGACTACACATTCTTAAAGAATATCATAGTCAAGCGACAAGATGAACAGGACTATGGATTCTCGAGGTGACTTTGAGAACTTGTCCCTCAGCGACATGAAGACATGTACCTTGCCAAAGTCTGAGTGGTATGAGACAATTCTCGGTGAAGTTCAGCGTGAATTTATCAAGTCGGTTCTCATCTTCATTAGGCGCATCGTGATCAAAGAGCGTGTTGAAGATATCGGATGGCATTGAATCTTATCGGGGCGTGTCAACCTCACTCCTCCAATGCTTACTCTTCCCGATCTCAATCAGCTACCTCAATATACGCTCATCGGCAAACCTTTGGAGTTGTTTACCATAGTGAACTTCAAAGCTGCTTAATGGCGTGTAGTGATCTTCAAAGTCGGGGATCATACCTTTGAAGGCTGGTTAGGGATGGATTAGCGTCTGAGGTTGAAGGATATACGCTGAAAGTTGGGTCTCTAAGCTGGAATTCTCGGGAAAGGAGGGATGTGAGAAGGATCATCACCATGATTGATGAGCGGTTGTTGAAGGGATCGATTCGAGCGATTGGAGAGCTATGTTGGTGAGTGCGACCGGGAGAAACATCACCGGCTTTCAGCGCAATGCGCACTCACAGGAATATCACTTGCACTTCTGGTACCCCTTGAATTGTTTCCTTCATATAATTTTGGATGTGTGATTAAATATGTCTGTGGCTTGTGCACACATAGCGATGTACAACCCGTAATTGTCAATAAAGGACCACGTAGTGCGCCTCGATTGCCACAATCCTTATAAAAGGAGCGAAAGCTTCTTACTTTTGAGTAAAACCTATCAAACCTTTCATTTTCAAGGTTTTGCTCAAAAGAACAAGTACTTCCCCTAATGATTTTCAAAACCTCAACCGTTTATATCACTTGTTGAGGGGGAGTATTTGAAAACTTTGTTCACAAATTGTTCACGATGGTCATTCTTCCCATAACACTTTCGAAATGGTCATATTTATTCTCAAACGTTTCAAAAATAACACTTTAATATGCCATTTTTGAGGGGAGAAAATTGTGTGATAAGAAATATGTTGTACAAAATGCAAATGAATGTGTACCTCGAGACTTAACCATGAATTGGCGGTACTAAGCATTAGTAACTTCGAAAAGACTTGTCTGGGCGGGTAATAATTTCAAGCTAGTTAAGCTAGTGATGTAAGCGTGTCTCATAAAGGACTTGTCGAGTAGAATGTACCATTCGAGAAACTTTTGATAGACATGAACTCTGGCGGGTTTGACAACCTTCCAAGGTTTGTCTACACCTTCAAGGTAGTTATTAGAGCTAGTTGTCACCTAAAAGGTGACAATGTAACTCTTTAACTATGCAGCATGCTTAGTGTCTCATGAGGGGATTGTCTATCTTGAGTGGATCAATTCAAAAAGTCGCGCTCTTTCCTCACTGTGCATTTAACCATTAAAACTATTAAGCACATGTGGAGAGGGAGTATTTATGCAAAACATCATCTCTCACAATGGTTCAAACATGTTTTACATTAACAAACCCTTTGAGAGATATTTTTATCATCTGATGGTTTTAATGGCAAACATAGGTTAGTCATGGAGTTATAAGGTGACTAAGGTTAGGAAAAACCGTCCTATGATCCTTGAGCGGAGGGATCTACCCAAGGACACTACCATTAGTTAGTGTTAGAAGTCCTTAGGAATGATTATAAAAAGGAGAAAATGAGAATCGGAGAAAGAAGGAGTTGAAGAATTAAAAAGAAATGTAAAGTAAAGGGTGAAAAGAAATAGCCCTCAGTTATTCAACTTAGAGGCGGAACAGGGTTCAATTCATATGCTCTTGGTTGTCACTTAGTGGCCGGTATTGAAGATTAAAAGTCGTCATGGACCCGATGGCGCATGCACTAAACCTTCTTATCCACTCAAGTTTCTCTCAAACGAAGCTTGTTTCATTCTCACAGGGAACCCTACGTAAACTATCGGCTTTCTCTTAGAGATTTTTGGTATTGAAGAAGGAGACCCTCTCCCTAGTCTCAGCTTCGGGGAAAACCAAAAGCACTATTGAGTCTAGAGCCACGAGATTCATCAAAAGATCTCTTAGGAACACTTGACATTTAATCACTTGATGATCAACTAATAAGATCATCGGTGGTTCATATCGAGTCCTTCACGGATCTTAGCAATCATGCGAGAACATTTATGAGAGGTTCACATCGTGATCCTCGGTGATTGAATGGAAACTCTGCGGGGGTCAACATCAAAGCGACCACATGTGAGTCCTTCGGTAACTCCCGTGGATTACGCGGAGTGTGTCTCAAGCGGTCTCTGATCGTGAGGTGATGCTTGATTGTACCTCGGCGACTCATCTGTAGGATGTACTTTACAGCGTTATCTCACTTGTGGGACTCCGGTTAGAGCGGCCTTTGTAAATTAGAGTTGTGTCCTCACACTATCTTTGTTAACACTCTCGAAGTTCAAACTTGTAAGTGCGGAAGCAGCTTATTACTAACCGTTTGAAATGTTTTCTTCTTATGGAAGCTCGGGGCGGGATGATCGTCTTGATTCTTCTCATGCTCACGCCAACATCATCACTAATGGAAGTTCTATCTCAATGCAACACAACGGTCAGAATGATTCTTCATCAATCAAAGAATCTACAAAGTCAAAGACTTAAAAACTTCATCGATATTGATTTCCAGCGTCAAAAGCGTGTGAGCATGTTGAAGAATGGCGTGGAACCTGGAGCGTGAAGCGGAACGAAGCGGAGGTCACGGAACAACAACATACTATCACTTTCACCACAAAGAACAATGATCAAAGAACAAAGTTAAAGATGGCGTCAAAGCATAACTGTTCAAAGATAACTATCTCTCTACTTTGGGGAGATTGTTGAATCAAGGCAATTCTTCTCACAAGAAGAAGAATGTCGGGAAGGCGTCAACTGCTACTATTACATCAAGCGCCTTCACCGTTTACATTCATATATACTTGAGGGAGATTGTTGGAATCACTCCTACTTGATATTTCAAGTATTTATATTTCATATGTAATAGGTAGCTTTATTATGGCCTTTATGTTTGTTTAGGTCAAGCTTATGTAGAAGGCCCATAAGCTTAGGCCCAACCCAATAAGAAAGGAAGGAGAACTAGGAGTGTTGCCCTAGCTCCCTCCTAATATAATCTTGTAAACCCTCATTTGAGGGTTGGTTGTTCAAGTTATTCTCTTCACATACACTCTTTCTTAAACCGTATTATTATTAGCGTGTGTGTGTGTGTACTTGTTCATCGCCTTCATCTCTTTCTATATAACTTGTGTTTGTAAAACTAGTGACCTAACC
>OU343225.1:191785238-191882162 GCA_910596185.1 Chrysanthemum makinoi
GGATCCTTGGTGATGCGTATCAGCGAGCTCTTTCTTTTGGTGGCTCTGGCGTATTGTGGCGGCGTTGTGATAATAGCCTCGGATTGATATCTCGATTGCGGTGTCGAATATGGGTGTTGTGGATGAGCGCTCTCTTAGGGTGTTACGAGTATGGGTGGTAATGCTTGGGCGAGGGGCTAGAGGCACTGTGCTTCTTTGCTTGTATTCACGATGCGTCGAGGATGAATCGGCATTTCCTCGGCGACTGGCAAAATGTACTTTGAATAAGCGCTGGTTTGTTGCGAGGTCACGATGATTGTGGTATGTCATAAGGATCGGGATCGAGGAATGTAGCTTAGGAGCTTCGCTACATGGTGGTAGTAGTGAATGTCGTGAGTTTGAGCAAGTAACATGTATTGTCTTGGTGTTGTCGTGAGGATGCGAAGCTTGATAGCGTAACATGGTTTCGGTAAGTGTTTTATACGTATGGCCGAGGCGTGGTATATAATTTTTGTTGAGTATTGGTAAAACTATGTTGGAAACGAACACCATAGTTTGGTGTTGGAACACCTCCATCTAGCTGGCGGTGGAGATGTGGCATCGGGATTAACTTTTGTATGACATGTGCGGCTTTGTTGAAGTACCATCCTCTCTTTCATCTATCCGTGCTACGGTGGCATCTATTGTGCTTTGTTGTTCTTTACGCAATGTGTTAATGTATGTTGTTGTTAATAAGTGTTTTTTATGTCTTTGTTTGGGATGTATAGTGGTGACAATAATTTAGATACCGTATGTGCCTACGGATTGAGTTCCAATGTCCGGTGATAGTTATGGTACTATATTGCTAACATGCGATTCTGTCAGTGTTGAGTTGGAGGCAATTGCGGTGTTCTTTCTTACGGTCCTAGTAACTCAGGAGCCCTTTGTGAAACTTTAAGCATTAGTGACGGTGGATGACCAAATATCCGAAATGATTATATTAGGTATGAGATGCTTACATTTCTCTTATTTGGTGCCTTGAGGAATGGTGGGTTAAGGCGATGAGTTGTAGCCGGTGTTGCAGACAATTGGAGGCCACCTGTTTAACAATATTTTGTTATGCTATTGGTTAATAAAATAATCTTGTTTTTTTTATATGTTTTTTGTCACGTGCACACCGTCGTTTAGCCCGGCATGAACTACGGCGATGATGATTGTTCCATTCTTTGGAGCAAGCTAACATCAAAGGCGAGCCGCGATCATTCCAAGGGTGAAGGTTATGTTGTTACGTGTGAGCAGTATTATGTAGGTTAAGCGAAGTTATGTGTATAAGTATGTTTATGTCTTTGGTGTGGAAATACCTTAGGTTACGGATCGTTATGTTCGCCGGTAGATCTTGTTTGTGGTGGGTGTCTCCAATTCTTTTATGTCGCTAAGCTGTGGGATAATTCCTATGTAATCTGTAAATGGCCATTAGTAAATGTGGATAGATTAATACGTGTGTACTTTGAAATGGAATGCGTTGCACATTAAAGTGAGTCCACTTGTCTCGGTTCGAGATGCAACTTTGTTGTAGGAAGCAGCGAAATAGTGGTGCGGGAAATCGTTGTCTTCTATTTGTGTGATCTTCGTGTATTTTCCAAACAACAAAGTTAGGTTGTTGTTGACAGATTTCTTTGCCAATGCTCAGTTCTTTTGCAACCATAGCCTTCAATGTGGTAGCAAGTGTTTATGTCAAGTTTTGTTTCAAATAGTTTCATGTCCTAGAGTTTATGCGTTTGCACATATCGCACCCCACGTATGTTTTCATTCACGGTCAATGAAAAAGTGTCACTTTTTTATATCTTGGTTATGAAACATGTTGTTTATTGTTATGGAATCGAAAGTATACCTTTTTTTCAAGCAACATATAGCAAAGTCCTGTTGGGTTTGGGTCGGGAACATTCCTTGAGAACCACTTTACGTAAACCTTTCGCAGCGTGGTTTTGCGGTGCGGTGTGAGGTTAGCTAGGTTGGTTTCCTCTGTTGAGCCATGATGGCCTTTCCTTTGTCTATTTGTCGTTGTTCTTGGCTCGCACTTGGTCATGAGGCCGAGTTGGTGGTTGTTCGGGAGTATCGGTCTTCCACCGGCTGGTTGTGCTTACGGTTCTTCTATACACCTTGTCTTTGTCGGTTGTTGCACGCCTCTGTTGATGTGGCGATAGGTTTCTTTTCTTCCATTGGTTCCATGGCGGGGAAGTTTGAACTTTTGTCGACCATTTGTCTAGACATGCACCAAGTAATTAGTTAAAGTACACAGCTTGTATGCATGAATGTAGGACTATGATTTGTAACTTTGAAAGTGAGCTATCTGATGTTGTGTAAATGTGTTAGTTGTAAAATGCATAGTACTATGACATGGATGCAATGCTATGAGGTTCTTAGCGTGCCATCATTACAGTATGGTAATAATGCAAATGGAATGTAGGCAAAAGGTATTTCGAGAAAAAAATGCACATATTTATAGCTAGTGAAAGTATGGTAGAGAGTTTTCATGTAAATGTTTTTATTCTGCGCATAAATATAAACGATCGTCCTAATCTGTTGAGGAAATCTTTGTAAACAATATTCTTAGTGAAGTTGTTGGGGCGGTGTTCATTCTCTGCTAGCGATTATTTTTAAGCCGGCGGTGATGTTGCCCTTGATAGTCGCGACGTCTGTTGGCCGTGCCCAAAACGGTTGAGCAAATATATTCCAATTTTTTGAAGTGGTGTCCTTGACTTTTGTTGATTATCATGGCATAGCATACCTTGGCGGGGGTGTTTTCTCTTAAACACGAATGGAAGTTTTTCGTCCTTTATTGTTAGTACTATACGTGGGAGGAAAACTTTCTAGGACCTCCTTGTGCGGTGATTATCTTGACTTCCGGTACTTTTGAAAGGAGTTGTGTGACTATCATCGCGGTGCGTTGCATAGGTACTTGTTTGAGTTCAAATTTAAGTAAAAGCATGATAGGCGTCCCAACCTTTAACTGGAGTTGGTGTGGTGGCAATCCTGCGGGGTTAATGGTGTTTAGATAATCTGTAGGATAAAGTAGCTCAGTAGAACCACCATCGTTCCGGCGGGGATTGCATGATCAATGCTCTTTGTCGTGTATGTTGTGCACGGTATCTTCTCTAAGATTTATGCATTTATCGGATCCATTTGTTTAGTTCTTTGGACAAGCGATAGCTTTGTCTGGAGATTCAGCGGTAGGTTGTTCGCGATTAATGCGTTCGCCATTATATATGGCTGATAAGTTGCTTTTCCCATCTTCGTTATCAGGTGGCGAAAGTTCTATGACCTCTACCCATCGTTTTGGGATCGTCTTCATCACATGTGCGCAATATCACGTCACCATGTCAAGCAACCACGGAAAATTGACTAACATCTTCTTTTCCAGCGTGCTCATCCACTTGTCTTTCCAATGGCATGTTATCTTTGTAGTATGAAGACCTTGAAATATTGCCACAAATATGGCTGTGATATGGAAGGCGATATTATTTCATTTTGGAGGCCTTTTTTCTGAAGTGTTTTATGCGAAATCGCCCAGAACATTAGCGACTTGCCTCCAAATGGCTTGTTGTTGACGTCACAAATATCACGTAGTGTCCTATCGGTGCTTGAAACATCTCCGTCATTCATGGGTGCCTCATCCCAAATAACCAAATCGGTTTCCTTGGCGGTTTAGCTGCGTGTTTTTCTTTCGTTCTGAGGCAATTCATCCGTGAGGGTAAGAGGAACTTTAAATCTAGAATGGGGAACATTCTGCCGGCCAGAGCAAGGAGGCTATCTTGGGAGGATGCTACTGCAAGCACAATCTTTCCATATGACCTCGGCTTTGTTATCAAGGTCCTCACAAAAAGCGTCTTTCGGTACCACGTGGCCCGTAGCGAAATCGGCTCTGCGGCTGCTATCTACACCTTCCATAACGATATCAAAAATTTCTTTTTTGTTCCCCATTCAAGCGTGGTATGAGAATGTCCCTTTCTGCCTAGTTCTCTCTCGGATTGTAGCATTTCTCTTCCATAATGGCCTTGTTATTCAAAATTGCCAATAGTTCCCGAAAAGGCATTGGGAGACCAAATTCTTCCAGATGATCGGCCATGATGTGATAAACTGGCTGCGGCTCGTATAGGATTCCGCTTTTAGTTACGGTTCATTTACATGCAGTAGGTGAATGCCAAATAGCTCGGACAATGTCACAGGTATGTCATCGGACATAGTTTCCCAAAACTTTTCCCATAATGTAGCTGGATGCCACGTCACAAGAGTAGTATATGTAAAAAAGAGCCCTCATTTCGGCTGCGGATGCACGGCAGTACCTCTTCTAAAGCTATTGACCATTCACCGTCATCTTCTAGTAAACCCATTGCATCGGCGGCAGCTCTATTTGTAGGATAGGTATGACATGCGTATACACGGAAATGAGGTGCGGCCGGTTGTGATTAATAAAAGCGGAGATAAAACAAATCACGAGCTTGGATGCGCGTCACGCCATTCTCCTATTGATGGTTTACTAAGATAGGTTCTCGGAAACCACTCCTGTCCCTCCTTGACCAACGAATTGGGACGGGAACTTTAAATATGTCAAGTGCACGCCTATCTGAGTTGAGGCATTGAAATTTAACCATTACGTGAGGGTTGTTTTCGTGTGAATGCGGGTTGTTCGATCTTGACTCGAGTTGGTGGCCGGCCTTGAATGTAACCGTTGCATGTTACGTAGGTGAGCGGCAAGGCTGGACTAGGCTCCGAAATGGATGTCAAAGGCAAGTATCCGCAAAGCGCTTCATGTGGACCTATGTACCTTGCGTCTACAAAATTTTTGATTTCGTCCACAACCCACGATGAGCTTGTTGCATCGGATGAACATTGGCGGCCGATGTAGCAAGACACGCGGTGTTGTTTTTCTCGTGATGCGTGCCACAATCTTGTCGGTTCCCTTTGATATGTATTTGAAAAGATATTTGATAAGCATTGTCGGCTACAACATTCGACGTTAATGTGGGCATAGTACCTTTATAGCGCATGTTGTAAGGGACAACATAGCGTTGTCGGTTGCATGTATGCGTGGTTTGGAATTTCTGTCCCTCCGGCGATAATGAACATAGCGAATTCATCGATAAATGTGGTAGGACAATAGTCTTTTGGAAAGTGTTTTTTACGTTTGGCGGTCACATACATGGAGCATTTGGAAATGCACGCCCACACGGACCATGCATCATGAGTTACGCAGCGACTCTGAAACCTTCGGATCGGCGATTAGTCGGTAATCTGCGGATACTTGTCAACATCTCTTGCGTTTGTTATTTTTGAAGAGGCGTCGTTCCAAAGCGGCCGGTGACAATGTGGGAGCCAGCGTTTGAAACTCAGCGTATACAACAACTGCAAGAAAATTTCAACATCATAATTGTGCTCTAGGAGATGTATCAAAACCATATGAGTAGCGTACAATATGCTAAGCCGAAAAAACGGACGTTTAAGTTAATGGAGGTACAGGCATGACGCAGCGATTTTGCCAAGGGTTTCTTCTCACGGACATATTTTATGAGCCTATGAATCTTTCGTTCAAAGACACGATCAATGGCGTCGGTCTATTTTTGTTAAGTGTGGGAATTACGCCATGTACTCACCTATCTCGGCGATTGGCGTTGCATGTGAGCGTGACAAAAAAGTGGGGTTTCCATGGACCACGCATATGGCCAGCAGCGTCAAGGTAGTGGTGTACATGTCCGGTGGTCACCAATGAATGGCGGCGGCAATATGATCCTTGAACCAACATCCGAGCCATCGTGGTCATCTCTTGCTTCTTGCGTCATACAAACCATTAAGAAACTCACCCCTGATGTCCGATTGATTCTTTCGGACAAAGTCCATCGTTGTTGTCGACGCGATAGCGATTCACGACATATTGTTGAAGCAGCCGACCCACCGTGTAAGAAGGCGAAGCGGTTGTACACTCGTGTAATAAGTACTGATAAGCAGCGTTCATTGACATGTGTTTTCTTGAAGGTGTCCAAGGGAGCGGTCCTCAACTTTAAATCTCGATGGTACCCTTGCTGCGCCAGCGAATAGTAGCAGCGTAGCGACATATAGCGAGGATGGAGTTTGTTGATGCGTGCGGTTCACACGAATGTTTGCTCGATGACTATATCAAAGTCACTCAATGCCTCACGGGCACGGTTCAAAAACAATCGCTCCATGCTGGCGGTAAGCTCATGTGTAGGTGAATGAATGACACCATAAAGTGCTAGTTTGAACTCGGCGCGGCATGATCTTGTAACTTATCGCGAGCCATCTGAATAAGCGCACCAAAGCATTATTATGGTCAAGGAATTCAACCAATCCCGACAATGTCACGACGGAAAAGCTGTTTCCCAGCGCTGTCAAAGTGTCTTGAGCGTTATCGACCTCATGATGCATTAGTAGATGTATAGTTGGAGGAACCTTGGATCTTCATCTTCAACAGGGCACATCGACCTATCACGTGGTATATCGACCGGAAATTTTAAAACATAAGGGCCCTCCCCATTTAAGCGTCTCATCAATGGATGCTCCCAAAGATGTCATACCAAACATTTGGTTGTAGCGCGGATATTAGGTGAAAGTGAGGGTCTTCAAACAAGCTGTCGTATGAAAGCTGGATACTCCGTGGTATTGACAATGCGTGCTGGCCATACAACACAGATGATACAGCGGGCCGAGCTGCGAGTGGAGCTAGTCAGCGCTCTACATACGAGGGCATGGCAATGCACGCAAAATGCAACATGCCCGAACCTTCGTATTCTTTGTGGAACACCTATAATTTTTCATCACATGTCGTCGTGAACTACACAATCATATTGTCAACCGAAAGTGTGCAAAATCTGTAAGTGGCTATGTTGGGTATACCTCTAACTGCTGCACTCCTACGGCTAGTTAGCGAACATCGTTCTGGGTGTAGAAAGAGGCGGTACATGGCTCGTGTGCGACCCACGCAGCGTTGCATCGTATAAATACATATCGGCATGCAATTTTAGTTGTACGGCAATAGTAAATTGTGGCGAGGCACTTAAGCGGCGAAATTACATGTACCTCGACCCGTGGAAGCGTTGAAAAGTTAGTTGATCGAAGGCCTTCTCCGATGCGAGAAGTTCGATACGAGGAACGGGTGCAACGCGGTGATTACGTGGCGGGGACAAATAAATGTTACCATGGAAGTTCACGAACATGAAAATGTACCTATCCAACAAATAATAAGACATGTCAAGCGAAGCAGGTAAATGCACGTATTCTTGGATGATGAGAATTGTGGAGCAGTTCGAGCGTTCGATGAATAGCCACCGGGAAAATCTACACACATCCGCGTATTCTGAGGGAACATTTTGATCTCATTTCCTAAAAGGTTCATACGGTCATTGCCATAATCACTTGACGAACAACGACACCAAGCAAGCAACCAAAACCAACTGACCAAAGCCAACGACTTACAATCTGGCGGTAACATTGATGGAGGACGTGTGATACTCATTTGATGGAAATCGCCACTATATGTTTTGAGTGCGGCCACACCATCCGTACGATAGCGTATGACACACATTGGCGGTCATAAGGTCGGGCGTATAACCATAAGCGGCGTGTCAATAAACACAATGCAAAATACAAACACATGTCATTAATTTGCAACAGACTTACGTCTACGTAAAGGTGGCCTCTCAGAATTAACCCATAAAATTAAACACAACTACTCAAACCCATGAAATTCGAGCTTAATCAAACCCCAATTTGAATACCCATATTTCAATTTAACCAAATCCTAAAACAAAACAAAAAACCTAATTGAATATTAAAAGAAAAAAATTTGTTGTGTACACGAGCGATGCACCTTTCCATGGGTGCAAATGATATTTGATGATGAACAACATTTAGAGAACAACGAAAATTTTGAGGAGAAATTGATAGTCGTATGTTGTATCAGTTATCCGGTTTGTGAAAGTGATAAAGAAACGAGATGAGTTGGTTGTTTAGGTGAAAGAGGCGTTGACTTTTTATATATATAAGAAAAATATTTTGGGCCCTCAGTTGGTTTCAACATATGGGCTAGCCCAACAAATTTTAAATCCCATATACACACATTGTAACTTGTGCTATAAACTTATAAACTCCTAAATATTGCAACAATCAAATACTCTTGACAAAAACCAAGTCTCGATAATCTTTTGTAATCAACAATACCATGTATAATAATTAAAAGAGTTCACCACTATGTACATGGTAATGGTCAAATATGGTAATGTTCAAATGAAACCATCAGACCATATGTTTAAAAGTGTTCCCGTTGCTTATTTTCTATGTCGATATATGTAAATATACGCTCCACCACCAACGACATGTGATACTTTTTTGTAGCTTGCATGTTTGGTAATTCTTATTTATACGATTTTTCTGATTTGGCAAAGAAGCTAAGCTAGAACATGTATGCAATTGGCGTTGTATCGTCAAATGTTTTGTGTTCTAATACAAATATCCTAATCCATTAATTGATTCACAAACAATATCTATTGTTTAATCATTTGTTGTATCTAACCTTTGTTGGTTCACTTGGTGGAATTGATTCGATTACGCATCTTTGTAACTTTTTATTTTTGTAGTCTAGTTGACCACATTGATGTGATACTTTTTCACCGGCAATAAGCAGTGATTACCTATAACCTAATTTTAACAGTTCCACCTTATCAATCATTTTAACGATTATTTTTTTTCCTTATACCACATTTAAAAAAGTATTTGACAATCATATGGAAAACTTATATTTTTGTCAAAAGCTTTTCTACTACACCAAACATGTGTCGATAAAACAATGCAAGATGCAAACATATGTCGTTAATTTGCATCAAACTTACGTCTACGTAAAGGTGGCCTTTCCAAATCATCATGATCGGATTACGGATACATCTCGGACGATTCCCTTCAACTACAATAGCGACACACAAACACCAAAACATGTTATTGAACCCCTAAGAATGAATTACGTCTAATGAGCTTGTCTTACATTAAAACACACCTTGAGTTGTGGAATGGATCCTTCTTTTCCTAGGCACGCTGGTTGTTAGTGAAACACCATCACCCATAGGGACCACATTTAGAAACGCGTTCGATCGTCCAGCGGAGTTATTGTTCCAGCTCCAAAATCCAAGTTCAAAGGACCAACAACTACCAACCAACAGGATAACATTACCAACATTATTTATATCTAGAACTGAAAAGTTAAATGGAGGGCATACATTACCAATACCTGGACAGTCAACCGGGCAACCCGCCATTTTGGAGAAAACTGCTGCAATCATTGCAAAATATCAACAAAACATATAGGGGTGATCGATGAACCGTAATTCTAAAATGCTATAACTTAACGGGAACCAACACAACTTACATGCAAATGAGGCTTCCACACGTTTCAGTTTTTTTGGCGCCGTAATACCATCGAGATAGATCCACGTTCATTACGGCGTTTACCAGAACAAGCGGCACGGTCGAGCATGGGACCTCATCAGCGGACATCGGACCAGGAACGCAGAATCCCCATCCACACCATCAAAACCGGGTATGTTACGATGCGCTACCCGAGCTCCACCACCCACAACCGCGGTTCAAAACGCCCACAACCTCACCGGGAACAACCGGCATTCCTAGCGCTTTTTCTAGGTATAGGTTTTCTTTTTGTTTTCATGGTATAATGACGGACAATATAACAAAGCGAAAAGGATTTTGAACGTTGGAACACTATATAAGATATTTTACTTTTGGAAAATGGATAGCCAAGCGTCGAAAAAAGTGACAACAAATTTAAGAAACACCCAAAAATGGAACCCGAAATGCAATAAAGAAACTACATAGCTACCAAAACACATCACACAACCAAAAGTTAACCACAAGAACATAAGGAACACCAGAAACCTCAATGAAAGATTAACAAAGAGCAACAAAACCATGACACTAACATACAATCACGTGAAACCATGCATCAAGCACAAACGACATGCAAAGAAACCTACATACAAATGACATGCAACAGATGAAACCCAAGAAAAACCCTACACAATGCATGTCTAACTGAAGTAGATGACACCAACCAGGTAGAGGCGAAAGCTTTCTTACCAAAGAAGAAAAGGAATCGGCATTATATAATACCCACATATCTACCCCAAATTAGGTGAAAGAAAAGGGCCAGAAGCCCAAGAATATGGGCAAAAAAAAAGGGTGAGACAATAAAATAATATAGTTTCAATGAGGGTTGTGCCATATATCCTATATAAATTATTTAATTTTTAGTACTTTATATGTTTCAAACAACTTAAGAACCTATGGATGTTACTGTGAAAACTATGAATCGAGTCTCAAATAAGAATCTCGAATCTTTGTATACGCATCTGGTAATCAATTTTTTTTTAATAGTAAATTTCAAAATACATTCGCAGTTTACCTCATTTCACTCCATACATCATTTACCGATGAATTGAGACACATGCATCCATCTGTTAATAAACATTAACCACCATACATCTTTCCATTAATTTGAGGACTAACGGTGCAATTTATTTCTCCATTATCTTCGCGTGAGATAAAATATTTACACCGTTAGTCCCTCCACTTTGCACAGTTAGTCCCAAACAGAAAAAAACGAATAATCGTAAGAAAAACAGACGTGAACGTATAAAAACGAATATTAAATCCAACGGAAAAAGGTTAAAACAAGTATAAAATGGTATGTTTTTTTTTTTAAAATAAATTTACGGATTTCAAAATTTTCGTTTAGCTCGGGCGCAAGCCTATTTGGCCCGTTACCCGTTCGGGCTTGAATATTTATATAATGTCCTTTATTATTTGTATTAGTGACATTTAATGCAGGAATTGTGTTTAATTTGGTTGTACAATATGCTTGATAATTTGTATTTCTTATGTAAGGGGTATTTTAATAACTGTATTAATTGTATTTATTGACCAATATTAATTGACTATATTAAATAACATTGTTGTGGTGTTTTATTTTTTTTAATATGTGTATTAAAGTGGTGTATTCGCTTCTTCTTATGCGTCACGAAAATTATGTGCATTAAAGTGTTGTACATTATGCTTCTTTTTTTGTAAGTCTTAAAATTTGGAGAGAAAGTTATCCCTCTATTATATGTAGTATAAAAGATAGCTTTATTAGATTGTAAATTGTGGTTGAATAGTTGTATTTTTTTGGTTAAAGAGTATTTTTAATAGTGTATTAATTGTATTAAATGAGTAGTGGGTTTTTTAGTTTTATTTGTGCTTTGTATATTGTACAATACCTATTATGACTTGTAAATTAAGACTAAGAGGAGAGAGATTCATTCATATATTATAAGTAATACTAGACGAGTACCCGTGCATAACAACGGGATTTAATAGCGACAGGCAATTGTAGTGATAAAAAAAGTTTATGGGTTACAAACAAAAAATAATAAAAGTTTAAGAATTTGGGGATTAAACACGATTTAAATTGAATGAAAATAATATGTTATGGGTTATAATCGAAAATAATAATAAAAGTTTATGGTTTCCATCTATAGTTTTCTTAATTTTTCACTTTCAAGAATATGGGTTTTTCCTTTATATATAGTATAGATATATATTGATACTCCTTCCAAGTCTACCCAAACAATAGGGATATGATCTGGTTTGCTTATATGAAAGCAAAGACAAAGTAGCGTCAATCTGTCGATAACCACAAGCTTAAGTTTTACACGCGACTCAATATAAATTGTTATCATTATAAAGTGGGTTTACATAGCTTTACCATTTACTATATTCTATCTTTAATTGTACAAATACCCCACATATATTAAACCTTACTATTCGTTTCATTAGGGAGAAGCTATGAACCCCTCAGTACCGCCAGTACGTTTTCTGGCATAACCGAAAATTCATTGGAGTCCGGTATATGTGGAGAACATTTTGTGTGGCGGCCTTATGTCAAGGATACAAATCATTTCATCACCCACACAATTTATAAGAAAACGTGGTCGATTGAAAAAATTGGTAATGAAGAAGTTGGTTCATTTGCTCGGTGTGTTAGGGTTTCTAAGTTAGTTGGGTTGGATATTAGTCAACAATACTTTCCTCATCGGGTAAATAAGCAATTTCGGTATAATCAAGATATCCCAGTAGATGTTATTAATCTAGAAAGCACTGAAGATGCTTTGGCTGACTATGCTACACCGTTGGAGAATGAGTATATATGCCACCCGTCAAGACAGTTTGAGTAAAGTCCCCAACCTTTTAATTCCAAACAAGTACCATTATTATGTTAACACTCGATTTTGTAATCATCACTGATACTCTGGCATATTTTGTAATAAGAAAGGATGATGCGTTACGAGGTTTTAAATTTATATGCAAGAATTACCGGTTAACTAGGAACACATTCGGGCAAGTATACCCTAGTCAAGTTGTAGTATAGGTTTTAGTAAATCAAGGTCGTCCCAAGAGACTTGGTTGCACTACAAGTGTCGTTTGTTTGTTTAAGCAAGTAACAAGTAACAAGTTGATGATTATGATTGTCACGTATCAAACCAACAAGAAAAGCAATATAAGAACAATCAAGTATCAAGACATTCATCATTATTCCAATCAAACACAAAATCTCAATAATCATATCAATAACAGACATCTTTAAATACAAAAGTAACAAGGTTTACCCAAAGTATGAATTACAATAAGATGATTATAGCAACCTTCAAGCCTCCATCAACTACAATAGTTCTACCAAGGAAAATGATGTCCAAGCGCCTTCAACAACCCTTGAGCACACTACAATTTGGCGGAGGTTTGTAGTCTTTTGGGGAAGATAAGTTGGTGGAAATTCGTCCTTAAGGGTGGAGGCTAGAATTACACACAAGTTGGGATAGGATAGTTGGTGGAAATCCGTCCTTAAGGGTGGAGGCTTGAATTTCACACCTTTGGGGAAGGTAAGTTGAGAGAGGGATAGTGTAATAGGTGGAAATTCGTCCTTAAGGGTGGAGGCTCGAATTTCACACCTATAGATGGAGTGGTGGGTGAAAGGGATGAGAAGGATGGAGAAGGGATGATGAAAACATACACAAATGAGGTCTATTTATACTACTCTCAAGCCCTTGGGGTTATAAATGCTTTTCTTGGAGGCCAAGTGGTTCAGAAGGGACTAGAATACATGTGGGAAGGACCTAGAATCGTTTGGAACAAGTTTGGAGTCTTACTGATGAAGAAATGGCTGTCCAGGGCTTCCCAACCGAATCGGTTGGGCTCCAACCGTTTCGGTTGGTCTTCTTGACTACTCTCCAACCGTTTCGGTTGCGGGGCCCAACCGAACGGTTGGAGCCTTTTAACAGAAATTTACAAGCTTAAAAGTTGTAGATATTTCTCTTAGCTTTCCGTGGCCGCAAACCGGGGGTCAAACGGAGTCCGTATGCAAAAGTTATGGCCAAAATGGTGAAGGTGTGTCGGGAACAACGAGGCTTCAAATATTTCTTCGTTTAAGCTCCTTTTCTTCATGTCTTTCTCGTTTTCCTTCTTGAACTTTGTTCTTGAGTCTTTGGACCACTAACTTGATGAATTTACCTTCTCGAATATACTCCACAAGTCTTGCTTTTGTCGGGAATTCTTCGTACATGGAGAAATCTTCGTATTTTTCTTCTTTTTCCGTCTTTTTCTCCACTTTCCTGTACTTGGCTACAAATGAACTAGCAAACAAACTTTTGTACGATTAAGTAACAAAATCATATGATTATAACCAAATAACATACATAAAAACAAGGATAACGCTACTAAAAACATGTACAATTTGAGCGTTATCAAATTCCCCCACACTTAAATTTTGCTTGCCCTCAAGAAAATCTAAGAAAAGAAAATTTTAAAAGACAATCCTAAATGACAAAACGAAAATAAAAATTTAAAATCAATTTTTTTTTTTTTTTTCTATTTTATCAATAACAAATGTAAAAATAAGCGAAAAATGAGCGCAAACTCCCCCACACTTAAGGGTTTGCTTGCCCTCAAGCAAATCTAGAAATTAAGAAAAATAAATCCTACATGGTGCATGAAATATGATTAGAAAAATATGATGTAAATCTACCAAGTACAAGTACGAGATAAGATTCATCGTTTTAAGCTTTTAGCGGTGAAAAATCGAGATGTTTGACAATACCCCATGGATTCTCTCGCTTGATAACATGGCTAAGCACCTTACAAAAAGGAATGAAGTATAATTCACTCAACACTCAATTTATTTAGTGATGGATAGTATTAAGGAATAGTACACTCATATTGCTCAGTCATGATCTAAATATTACCATAGGCTTGTACAAGAAACAAAACTCCACCGACGTGGCGTAAGCACCAAGTGTAAACATCTAAAGAGGGATTTTATTTGGGTTAGGCTCAAGGGTTTATCGGGCTTATGTTGAAATATTACATACAAGAATATAATAGATCGCTGGCGCGAATTCTTGATTAAGTCAAACAAAGGATGGTCACTAGAGTATACCTTGGATATTTGGCAGCGTTATTAAGCATAACGGATGGTCACTAAAAATTTTCACGCACTTCATATTCTCACAAAGCCAAAAGGGAAGGGATAAGGCATGGGTTTATTTATGAAATTGGTTTAAAGAAAAATAAAGTCAAGTCTAATTCCCATGTTGCTAGTTACCGAACAATCCGCAAACCCGAAAATGATTATAGTTACAATCTTCTCTTCTCATATCGATCACCAAATATATATATCACGTCTTAGCACATTGGCTAATCGATATATCAAACATACTTCATCTTCATAAGTAATATAGCACATTGGCTATAATTGTCATCACACATATCTTTTTTCATTTTTTTTCCAATGACTTATTCTCTTTTTTTTTTCATATACATCACATCTCTCCCACACTTCGTATAAGCACACACTATAAAAATACAAATAAGAAGGTGCACTCTTCGTCTTTGTCGGAATGGCACACACGATTGACAAAGTGCGGCTAACTCATAATCATCAAAAACAATCCAACAACCAGGCAACTAGCAACTGATTCGCTTTTTACTAGCCCACTTATTTAGTCAACCACTTGTGAGAGGTCAACTAGGCAAGTCAAACTAGAAAGAGGCAAATGCAATAATCCGAGGTAGTACAGTTATATTCCTGGGTCGTTAATTCCCCAACGAGGTTGTGATATCACGTGATTGAGCGAATGTGTTATATAGCTTGGATGATTAGGAATAGGGTTATGAATGATTTGTCACAATACTAAAAGTATGAATAACTCAATTGAGTTATATCAACTAATAAGTACGATCAAAAACCCTAGAAACGTACAAGGTATAATTAAAGGAAATAAAAGATAAAATGTATTAAATAAACGCTATCACTATTTTTTTACAATGATGAGCGAAAACCTAAAAGCGTCGTTTAAATAAAATTACGTAGCGTACAAAAATAAAAGTTAAAAGTGATCAATATAAACCCCACAAATGTGAAATTTATATTTTTGAGATCCTAAGAATAAAAGAAAATTATTAGAAAAAGAAAATTATTTATTTAACTATTATATTATTATTATTTAATTAAAACCTATTTAATACTATTTATTAATACACTATTTAATTAGAAAATGTAAAATAAATCTAGAAAAATAAAATAAAAGCTTAGAAAAATCTAAAATTTTATAAAACTTATTTTAAAACTAAAAATATATTTATTATACTATTATTTTATTTAATATTAATTATTAACTATTTAAACTAGTATTAATTCTAAATATTATTAGATGACAAAAGAAAAATCTAGAAAAATTTTATAAAAGTACTTTAATATAAAAGAGATTTAATAAAAATATAAAAATACAGAAGTGCTTATAAATAAGCTAAAAAGAAAATTAAATAGATAGTTTCTATTAAATAGAAGCTATTACTATAAGTATTTTTGGCTTTTTGTGTTTTTTCTTTTATAAAACTATTAAAATACTTAAAATAAGAAACTAATACAAAAAAAACAAACTTGGAAACCGGAATAAGCGTGAGTGCTTATTTGCTCCAACAGTTGACTTAGAAGGAAATAAGCTCAAATGAGCTTATGTGGAGTTCACTAGGGTAGATTCTGGTTTCAATGAGTTATGAGAACAATATTAAACAAGTTTCAACCAAATAGGTAGCTTGAATAAGCCACAGAACACAAATAAGCACTTTGCTTATTGGGTTACGAACGAAAAATGGGACGACTTTGTGAGGTAAAACCAAGTGGGGTCCACTATGATCTAGGCCAAACAAAAGGTCAATGGTTCAAGCACGGTAGGAGGGGTTGGAAGAACCAAGATTTAGGGTGTGGGACCTTGATGAGCTCGAGAAAAGCTTGTGAAGTGAGGGGTCCCAAGCGATTCACTGATTATATGAATGAGTGAAATAAGCTAGCTACAAGCTTTAAAACAAGCTTAATAAAGAAAATAAAAAGATAATCACTATATATATGGTATATTAACAAATATGAACAAGTGTGTTCCTTTGAATTTGGCTAATAAGCTTGTAATAAGCTTATAAGCACTTCCAATGAAAATGAGATCCAAACACCTAGCGGTGACCAAGATGGCCAAATTGAGCTTATTGAATCTTTGAAGCACTAAGTGGGGGCGGTAAGGATTCCAAAATGCCAAAGCTTGACCAATGGGGACCCTGGGTAGCTTTGGGAGCTTATGAAGTTGGGTGGGTTGGTGAGTTCACTCGGTGACTGAGTGAATGGACAAGCTTCAAGCTGTGTCAGACGTAAAAGCTTGTGAGTGAAAGTTAAAGCTTGAGCTGTGATAATGGTAGCTTCTTAATGAGCCAAAGATCACAAGCCAAAGCTCAGAAATGAGCTTATGATGGGCTTGTGAAATTGCTTGATTACACTGATGATCAGTGTTGTGTTTGATTTTGTTGTACAAATTTAAGCAAATTAAACAGACCAAATAAGCAATCAAAAGCAAATAAGCACTTATTTCAGATAACTAGCCACATGGGCATCACAAACAACCAAAATACTCAGACCAACACTCAATAAACAAGCTTATGCAAGCTTGTGAAAGTGAGTGTCAAACACATATGCAGGGGAGGTCTATGAAGAATCACCAAAAGTTAAGCACTAATTAAGCTCTTAATAAGATAGCATAAAAATTATGAAAAATAGTAACAAGGAGATCAGCAATAAGACTATATAAACCTACAAGCTCAAGTTCTAATATCAATTAAAAAGTTCACAATTTAAATCCAAAGTTTATTCAAAAATTGGGTAAGCTGCAAATTGACTTTTTAAGTTAAACTACTAAGTTGACTTATCTGAGCTTGAATCTAGATTTACTGATTGATTATGTTATATTAAGCTATGATATGGTGAAATTAAGCTAGGTTATCAGATTTTAAGCTAATATGATGATTATGGAACTTATAATCCTAACAGTTAAACATATGGATTAGATTAAGACCTATTTTGACTTTTAAACTAATGAGACATAAATATTATGACAGAACTGAGCTAGTATGATCTAAACTAACATGTAGAAACAAGAATCAACAACAATATCATGCATATACCTAGTATGGCAGCTTGATCCAAACACCCCTAGACAGGACTGTTTATTAGATTAGTGTTACTCAATACAGATTTAGAGCATGAAACTGAATTCTAACACTTGATCTGAGATGAACTAAGATCAAATGAACACGCTACAGAAATTAACAACTATAAACTATTAATCACTACTATACTATTTTAACTGTCTAACTTTAAACTACTATTAACTATGATTTTCAATTAACAACCTACTAATTTAACACTAGATTATCACTAACCATTACCAACTAAGCATGTAACAAGAAAGATTAAGCTAAATTAAGAACTAATACAGAAAATGACAAAATCAAGAAATTGCTTACAACTTGAATCAAGGGCACAACTGAGAACCAAGAACTGAGTACCACACCTAAATGCTCTCCACAGAGCTCTAAACCAAGGCAATCCAAGATAGCACTTGCTCCTTTGCTTCTTCACATATTTCTATTTTTTATTTATTTTCTATTTTCTATATTTTTGGTATTTTCCTACTTTATTGATTATTGATTGTTAAGATGACTTAAAAGCTTGCTAAAGCTTACTGAGAGCTTAGTAGTGTTATTTATAGTCCTCTAAACAACAATCATCAACAGAAATTAAAAGACATGTAATGAAAATGGTACGAAGTGAAATTCTGAAAACTTGAAAGATAGATTGTTATAGATTAAACAAAGCTGTTGAATACACTTTAGCAAAGTTATACAACACTTTTGAAACAGAAATAAACAATTACACTAATGATACAAACTATTTTGATTAACTACGATTGATCATAAACTAGATTACTATTATGATCCTTTTCTTCTTCTCCTTTCTTCTGTATTTATCACCCTTTTGCATCCCACTAGCTTCCAGATACTTTCCCACATTGTTTCACAGCCATTGATTGAGTCTAACTCATCTTGTCCGTTTAAATCCATTTTGGCGCCAAAATGCTCCACGTGTAATTGAGGCAGTTCCAGAGCAATTAAGGATTCTTGGGAGTGTTAGGAAGTGTAAAGGACAAGTTTTGTGATATTTTGGACCAAGTTGGGTGGTTTTGCTCAATACTGTGGGTACTAGTGGTATTTCGGTGAAAATGGGTGGGAATGGCATTTATTGTGGGGGGTTTCACTGTAAGAGGTGGTAGAGAGTGGGTAGGATTAGGGTGGTTGAGGGAAGTGCAAGGTGGAGGGTGCAGTGGTAGTTCTGAGGTGGAGTGGGGAGAGGTGGAAGAAGAAGAGAAAAGCGGGGGTACTGTTTTATTTATTTACAAAGGATTGGGTTTGGGCTGGTGTGTTGGGCCGGGTTATATATTTTGGGTTGGGGCTTGGTTTGTTTAGGTAAATAAATAGGTCCGTTTGGTTAAGTTATCACAAGGGACCAAACTTGTAATTTTTACAAAGTAAAGGTTCGAATTTGACAAGTTTCCAAAGTTTTTCCAAGGATCAATCATGCCAAGTATCATTAGTACAAGGACTATAAATATAATTTTCCATTTTAAATTATCCAAGGACCTTTTATGTCATTTTTGAAACTTGAGGGACCAAACATGTAAATTCTCAAAAGTTTATCATAAGGACCAATATTGCCATTTATAAATAGTATAAGGTTTATTTTGATTATTTTCTTATTTTTAAAACCTTAGGGACTAATTTTGACACTTTTGCAAAGTTGAGGGACCAAAGTTGTAATTTTGTGATTTTAAACTTCAAAGGATTATTTTGAACAACTTGTGAATCCCAAGGACCTAAAATGATAGTTTTACAAGTTTTGATTAACGGGGACTAGATTTGCCAATTTAGAAACTCGAGGGGTGGCGTAAATTATGTATGTTTTGCATGTTTTTCATCAGTTTTCATCCTTTTTGCACTTTAATACCTAAAAACATAATTTGGAGATAATTCCAATATTTTGAAGCATATTTGTATGTTTTAAGATATTTTTGTAGCTTAAATGTGAACGAAATGATGAGTATTTAGACACTCATCAATCCCCACACTAAACTATTGCTAGTCCCTAGCAATATTTTATGAAGATTTTAATGGATTTGAAAGAACTCTTTACCAAAAGCCATTACTTCGGTAGCAAGATGTTTGATTCAAGTAAGAACTATGGTCCACGATAACCATGTGATTTTGAGCAAACCACAAAATTTGCCGCCAACGGTTTTGATTCGTCTTTACCAAAAGCCGTTTGCTACGGACTAGCCAACTCTTAGATAAATTATAAATATTATCTTTGGTGAGTTGATTACCAATTATGGTTTTTCTACTGCCTTTACCACAAGCCATAATCTTACGGGCTAGACTCATTCGCTTATTAGGATATGGCGAGTTGAGGAACCATACAATTTTGGGCAAATTGCAAGCCGTAAACGGATTTGAGTTATCTTTACCAAGAGCCGTTTGCTCATGGATTAGCCAATCCTTATGTGTGTTAGACATGGTGGGTGATTACCATTTGTTGTATTTAGTGCAAAACACTAATACCAAATGAAAAATTTTTAAATTTTGGTCATTTTTGGGGAAAAAGGGCATACAAAGGTATATAAGTGATCAAATTTGCCAGAATTCCCCCACACTATTATGAATATTGTCCTCAATATTCAAAGCTAAGTATTAGTAATACAACTAATTATTTTATTTTTTTTGTATAATTTTTTTTTTTTTTTTAGAAAAATATTTACAACATGTGGGCATCCCCCCCACACTAGGGTGTTACACACGGGTGAAAACCCATGTTTACGCTAATGTTTTTGATTCCCGAGTCACTAGCGGACTCGACCCGATTTGATTTATTTCCTCCCAAACTGCCATGCGTCACGCAAGCTAACCGCTTGTGAGCGGTTAACTGTAACAAAGGGTTCTGAACAGTGGGAGAAAAACAATTTAAAATCTATGGGAAGTATCGGATCTAAACCAATGTTATATGGAATATCCCAGGGTCAAAGGTAACATCTTCACTTCCGAATGAATGAAGAGAAGGAGAAATCACCGGGTAGGTGAAGGGTAGTAGGGAGATCGAAACGGCAGTAATCACAAGAACTTCCTCCTCAAGAATTTGAAATTTAATTAAAGGAGGAGAGGTCTTATGCTTGATCTCAGGAATTTTATCAGTTTTTTCAAGCGATTTGGATTCCTCTTTATGAAGTTGTTTGGGAGGGGGTGGTATAATTTTCTAAGTGCAGCGGTTGTTCAAGAAGAATAACATCTTCCTCTTGATCACTCTCGGTATCATCAATACCAGGAAGAAATGTATCCAGATTGAGATAATCATCAATCTCATCCATAATAGAATCACTTTCCTCATCCAGAGTGAGGGAAGATGAAGATTCGGAAATGATGGAATGAGACAATGTAGTGGGATCACCACTCACCAAATCAAGAACATAACCAAGATTTTCTTGAGAGTACTCTTGTAAGGCAACATCAATGACATCGATTGGTTAAGCGGCTTGAGTTATAATTGGAGGAGTACTTCGAAGTTTGATCATGGTTAAAGGTAATTGCCTCATTACCTACACGCCATGTAATCTCGGCTCAAATACATCTATAAGAGCGTGGCCCGTTCTTAGGAATCCTCGTCCAAGAATGAGAGGAACCCTAGGATCAACATCGAATTCGACAACCACAAAGTCACGGAAAATGGAACTTCCCTACTTTCACAAATCGTCCTCGGCAATACCGGGGGCATAGATCTTGAACGATCGCAAGCTCAAGAGTCATGCGGTAGGGGTAAGTTTAGGAAGAAAGTTTCTTCCATCTTGAATTAGGCATCGGGTTGATCTTTGGCGCCAGATCGCCAAGGCGTTGCATGCAACCATTCCCAAATTCACAAGGTAAGATAAATTTCCGGGATCTCCAAGCTTCTGGGAAGCTTCTTTAAGATAACTGCAGAGCAGTTCTCATTTAGAGAAGTTTTTGCCAATTCAACCAGTTTTTCCTTGTTGTTTAACAACTGTTTGATTGTTGATGTGAACTTGGGCATCAAGATGGCAGCATCCATAAGACTTATGTCAAATTGCAAATCTTTAAAGATTTGCAAGAGTTTGTCTGTTTGATAATTAGACCTCTCGCGGTGTTCTTGCTCATTTAAGCGTGAAGGGTAAGGAATGATAGGCTTAAAAGGTTTGGATTTAGGGACGGTAGGCTCGGGAGTTTCATCAGTCTCAAAGACAACTCCTTGTTTGGTTTTCTTTCGAGGAACAACTTGCGGTTGGGCGTGTCGCGGTACGTGGGCTTGGAATTTGCACCTGGTCCTTGGCAACCTCGGGTTCTTTTTCCACATCGTATATCGGTGGAGGAATAGGAGTAGAGGGTCCTCATAAGCGGCACACCACTACAGTGGTGATAGCTTTGATGATGTTGGAATCCTCCTCATCATCACTATCATCAAGTACACTCTTTCGGGAAGCATTAAGCATATGAGAATAAGTCATAGCTGCCCTTTTGGTCATAAAGATTGTTTGATAAACTTTTAACCGTGAATCGTGAAAGAGTGGGATCTATTGATGATGTAGGAGTAATTGGGGGTGTAGAATTTGGGACAACCGTGGTTGGTCCAACTTGAGCTGTATCACTATGTGTAGTGATAGCTTTGAGTTCACCCCAGGATTATAGAATGATTACTCGGAGACTTCGAGGTGGAAGGTGGAACGAGTTGTTTCACCAAATCAGATATCATACTTTTAAGATCGTTCTTCAGCTCATTATTGTTCTTCGAAATTGAAGAATCAAATTCATTCTTCAAATTGGAGATTTGGTTTTGAACCACTCTCATTTTAGCATCAGTAGCCTTGATGTGGTTAGCTAGTTCAGTAGATTGAGATTCTTGGGCGAAACTATTTGATTATTAGGGTTGAATACCCTTGGTTAGAATTTGAATTTCCCTATGGGGTGGGTATTGAGCAGGAACAATTTGATTGTTGCGAGTGCGATATTGATTTTGGTTATATTGCCCTCTTGGCTGGTTAGGATTAGACCTATTTGAATTGTTGGGTTGATATGATCTTGATGGTCCCTCTTGGTTATTAGCACTAATTTGTTTCAGTTTGGTGGATGGTATTGGTTACCTCCTTGATTGAAATTACCGGCTAGAGCATCAACTTCAAATGCATTGCCATCGGTGGCGATCGGTTGTAGTATGCATGAGGACCACCACAAGTGACACATGGTTCAATCTTTTGACTTCAGTGGTTTAGATGACTCTTTCTTTTGGTTAAGAGTCAAATTTTTAAGAACATCCATGAGTTGAGCAAAGCGAGTATTGTCACAGTTTGAGTCATGGGAGATGAAGTAGAAGGTGAATCACTTGTTTTGGGAACAACTGGTTTGTTTCTTGAGGTACGGACCTCAACTTTGTTCTCTATAATGGCTAAAGCATCCTTTGTTGTTCGATTCAAAAATTACCTCCGCGGAGGAATTAAGAGAGTCTTGATCGGCTTGTCTTATGCCATTATAGAAAGTATCGGATATATCAACTCAGTAAATCCATGATGAGGACAATTGCGTAGCATTTCCTTAAAACGATCCCATGATTCACTGAATGTTTCATCAAAATGTTGTGTGAATTTCATGATTTCATTCCGGAGATTCGTGGTTTTCGAAGGAGGATAGAATTTATGCACAAACTTACGTACTAAATCTTCCCACGTTTCAATCGACTTAGGGGTTGTTTGTCAAGCCGGATCTGGCGGGCCCATCGAGAGAAAAGGGAAAAGAAGAAGTTTGATTGCATCCTCGGGGCGTTTTACATTTCAAGGTGGATGTGATTTTATTAAACCACCGAATGTGATAGTGAGGATCGTCCCTTTCAAAACCATAGAATTGATCTTTGTCACTAGGTTTATTAATCCGTTTTAAGCTCAAAGTTCTCCACTACGATGGCTGGAACAACAATGGCATCTCCGTACCCATCGGTGGGTGCACGGAGAAGTTCATTCATCGTTTGTTCTCCCGCCATTTTGGCAGAATTTTTGGCTCGATGCGTTATCTCGAATGCGGCGATGGAGCGTAACGTCTACGACTTCTTCGAGGTATGGCTACCAGCTCGCGAAGAGGACTTGATGACCTTGAAGAACGAGCATGCACTAAGAGCGTGTCTAAGGATCCTTGAAGAAAAGGAAACCTCGAAGGGGTGCGAAGAGTATTTTTGTGATTATTTATCTTTTATATATATATAAAGAAAAAGAAAATATTTTTGTTTTTTATATTGTTTAAGGAAGATTAAAATACGATATTATATATAATATATATACAAAGGATAGATAATCAGCTAACAAAAATTGTTCAACGCGACCTCCCAATGGCGAAAAATTGATTAAACTTTTTACTAGCCCACTTATTTAGTCAACCACTTGTGAGAGGTCAACTAGGCAAGTCAAACTAGAAAGAGGCAAATTCAATAATCCGAGGTAGTACGGTTATATTCCCGGTCGTTAATTCCCCAACGAGGTTGTGATATCCTCGTGATTGAGCGAATGTGTTATATAGCTTGGATGATTAGGAATAGGGTTATGAATGATTTGTCACAATACTAAAAGTATGAATAACTCAATTGAGTTATATCAATTAATAAGTACGATCAAAACCCTAGAAGCGTACAAGGTATAATTAAAGGAAATAAAAGATAAAATGTATTAAATAAACGCTATCACTATATTTACAATGATGAACGTTTAAAACCTAAAACGTACGTTTAAATAAAATTACATAAACGTACAAAAATAAAAGTAAAAAGTGATCAATATAAACCCCACAAATGTGAAATTTATATTTTTGAGATCCTAAGAATAAAAGAAAATTATTAGAAAAAGAAAATTATTTATTTAACTATTATATTATTATTATTTAATTAAAACCTATTTAATACTATTTATTAATACACTATTTAATTAGAAAATGTAAAATAAATCTAGAAAAATAAAATAAAAGCTTAGAAAAATCTAAAATTTTATAAAACTTATTTTAAAACTAAAAATATATTTATTATACTATTATTTTATTTAATATTAATTATTAACTATTTAAACTAGTATTAATTCTAAATATTATTAGATGACAAAAGAAAAATCTAGAAAAAATTTATAAAAGTACTTTAATATAAAAGAGATTTAATAAAAATATAAAAATACAGAAGTGCTTATAAATAAGCTAAAAAGAAAATTAAATAGATAGTTTCTATTAAATAGAAGCTATTACTATAAGTATTTTTGGCTTTTTGTGTTTTTTCTTTTATAAAACTATTAAAATACTTAAAATAAGAAACTAATACAAAAAAAACAAACTTGGAAACCGGAATAACATGTGAAGTGCTTATTTGCTCCAACAGTTGACTTAGAAGGAAATAAGCTCAAATGAGCTTATGTGGAGTTCACTAGGGTAGATTCTGGTTTCAATGAGTTATGAGAACAATATTAAACAAGTTTCAACCAAATAAGTAGCTTGAATAAGCCACAGAACACAAATAAGCACTTTGCTTATTGGGTTACGAGACGAAAAATGGGACACTTTGTGAGGTAAAACCAAGTGGGGTCCACTATGATCTAGGCCAAACAAAGGGTCAATGGTTCAAGCCTGGTAGGAGGGGGTTTGGAAGAACCAAGATTTAGGGTGTGGGACCTTGATGAGCTCAGAAGAGCTTGTGAAGTGAGGGTCCAAACCGATTCACTCGATTATATGAATGAGTGAAATAAGCTTGAAAGCTAGGTACAAGCTTTAAAACAAGCTTAATAAAGAAAATAAAAAGATAATCACTATATATATGGTATATTAACAAATATGAACAAGTGTGTTCACTGAATTTGGCTAATAAGCTTGTAATAAGCTTATAAGCACTTCCAATGAAAATGAGATCCAAACACCCTAGACAGGCAACCAAGATGGCCAAATTGAGCTTATTGAATGCTGAAGTACTAAGTGGGGCTGGTAAGGATTCCAAAATGCCAAAGCTTGACCAATGGGGACCATGGGTAGCTTTGGGGCTTATGAAGTTGGGTGGGTTGGTGAGTTCACTCGGTGGCTGAGTGAATGGACAAGCTTCAAGCCGCGTTGTGCGGCCACTAGTAAAGAGCTTGTGAGTGAAAGTTAAAGCTTGAACTGTGTTAATGGACTGCTTAGCTTCTTAATGAGCCAAAGATCACAAGCCAAAGCTCAAAAATGAGCTTATGATGGGCTTGTGAAATTGCTTGATCACACTGATGATCAGTGTTGTGTTTGATTTTGTTGTACAAATTTAAGCAAATTAAACAGACCAAATAAGCAATCAAAAGCAAATAAGCACTTATTTCAGATAACTAGCCACATGGGCATCACAAACAACCAAAATACTCAGACCAACACTCAATAAACAAGCTTATGCAAGCTTTTGAAAGTGGGTGTCAAACACAGTGTACGAGGGAGGTCTATGAAGAATCACCAAAAGTTAAGCACTAATTAAGCTCTTAATAAGATAGCATAAAAATTATGAAAAATAGTAACAAGGAGATCAGCAATAAGACTATATAAACCTACAAGCTCAAGTTCTAATATCAATTAAAAAGTTCACAATTTAAATCCAAAGTTTATTCAAAAATTGGGTAAGCTGCAAATTGACTTTTTAAGTTAAACTACTAAGTTGACTTATCTGAGCTTGAATCTAGATTTACTGATTGATTATGTTATATTAAGCTATGATATGGTGAAATTAAGCTAGGTTATCAGATTTTAAGCTAATATGATGATTATGGAACTTATAATCCTATGATTAAACATATGGATTAGATTAAGACCTATTTTGACTTTTAAACTAATGAGACATAAATATTATGACAGAACTGAGCTAGTATGATCTAAACTAACATGCAGAAACAAGAATCAACAACAATATCATGCATATACCTAGTATGGCAGCTTGATCCAAACACCCCTAGACAGAACACCGTTTATTAGATTAGTGTTACTCAATACAGATTTAGAGCATGAAACTGAATTCTAACACTTGATACAGATGAACTAAGATCAAATGAACACAGTTACACAGAAATTAACAACTATAAACTATTAATCACTACTATACTATTTTAACTGTCTAACTTTAAACTACTATTAACTATGATTTTCAATTAACAACCTACTAATTTAACACTAGATTATCACTAACCATTACCAACTAAGCATGTAACAAGAAAGATTAAGCTAAATTAAGAACTAATACAGAAAATGACAAAATCAAGAAATTGCTTACAACTTGAATCAAGGGCACACGAGAACCAGAACTGAGTACCACACCTAAATGCTCTCCACAGAGCTCTAAACCAAGGCAATCCAAGATAGCACTTTCTCCTTTGCTTCTTCACGATTTCTATTTTTATTTATTTTCTATTTTCTATATTTTTGGTATTTTCCTACTTTATTGATTATTGATTGTTAAGATGACTTAAAAGCTTGCTAAAGCTTACTGAGAGCTTAGTAGTGTTATTTATAGTCCTCTAAACAACAATCATCAACAGAAATTAAAAGACATGTAATGAAAATGGTGCAAAGTGAAATTACAAAACTTGAAAGATAGATTGTTATAGATTAAACAAAGCTGTTGAATACACTTTAGCAAAGTTTATACAACACTTTTGAAATAAATAAAATTACACTAATGATACAAACTATTTTGATTAACTACGATTGATCATAAACTAGATTACTATTATGATCCTTCTCTTCTTCTCCTTTCTTACGTATTTATCACCCTTTTGCATCCCACTAGCTTCGGATACTTTCCCACATTGTTTCACAACCATTGATTGAGTCTAACTCATCTTGTCCGTTTAAATCCATTTTGGCGCCAAAATGGTCCACGTGTAATTGAGATTCCAGAGCAATTAAGGATTCTTGGGAGTGTTAGGAAGTGTAAAGGACAAGTTTTGTGATATTTTGGACCAAGTTGGGTGGTTTTGCTCAATACTGTGGGTACTAGTGGTATTTCAGTGAAAATGGGTGGGAATGGCATTTATTGTGGGGGGTTTCTGCTGTAAGAGGTGGTAGAGAGTGGGTAGGATTAGGGGTGAGCTGGAAGTGCAAGGTGGAGGTGCAGTGGTAGTTACGGTGGAGTGGGGAGAGGTGGAAGAAGAAGAGGGAAAAGCGGGTTACTGTTTTATTTATTTACAAAGGATTGGGTTTGGGCTGGTGTGTTGGGCCGGGTTATATATTTTGGGTTGGGGCTTGGTTTGTTTAGGTAAATAAATAGGTCCGTTTGGTTAAGTTATCACAAGGGACCAAACTTGTAATTTTTTACAAAGTAAAGGTCCGAATTTGACAAGTTTCCAAAGTTTTTCCAAGGATCAATCATGCCAAGTATCATTAGTACAAGGACTATAAATATAATTTTCCATTTTAAATTATCCAAGGACCTTTTATGTCATTTTTGAAACTTGAGGGACCAAACATGTAAATTCTCAAAAGTTTATCATAAGGACCAATATTGCCATTTATAAATAGTATAAGGTTTATTTTGATTATTTTCTTATTTTTAAAACCTTAGGGACTAATTTTGACACTTTTGCAAAGTTGAGGGACCAAAGTTGTAATTTTGTGATTTTAAACTTCAAAGGATTATTTTGAACAACTTGTGAATCCCAAGGACCTAAAATGATATTTTTACAAGTTTTGATTAACCAGGGACTAGATTTGCCAATTTAGAAACTCCAGGGACTGAAACTGTAAATTATGTATGTTTTGCATGTTTTTCATCAGTTTTCATCCTTTTTGCACTTTAATACCTAAAAACATAATTTGGAGATAATTCCAATATTTTGAAGCATATTTGTATGTTTTCAGATATTTTTGTAGCTTAAATGTGAAAGAAATGATGAGTATTTAGACACTCATCAGCAACCAACCATTTAGACATTGACAAAGGGTAGGGCTAAGGTTTAAAGTGTAATATATATATATATATATATATATATATATATATATATATATATATATATATATATATATAAATATATATATATATATTTTGGATGTAACAAAAAGAAAGGGATGGCTCAGAGGGTGTAACTAAGGGTATCTAGCGCTAAAGATAAGCGCTAACAAATGGGTCCATGTGGATGGTTAACTAACCGATGTGGTTAGCAAAAAATATTAGATGTAAAATGGAAGGCCATTTGGTTTTATTCCTAAGGTTGCCTCTTTATCACACGAATACACTTATATCACACGAATGCGATCTAACTGCGGTCTGGTAATGATTTACAAGTACAAGTTCTAGAATAAATAAAATCACCGGCACACTCATAGTAAAAGATCCAATCATAAAAGATGTATGCTATATATGAAACGGGCTCAAATCCTCACAATTTAGTGGAACGGCTACAAAATGTGCTAGCAAATGTTATCGATCCCAGAATGGATAGCAATATTAATCAGGACACATCTCGAATTTTTCAAAATTACCGATTTCACCAGTGGATTAACCAGTTATTCTAATATATTATCCTATACGCACGAAAACAACTAGATCACAAGGGCAAACAAGTTCACATAATTTTAAAAATTGGCCCAAAAATTTTGAATCTAAGAACTAGTTTCGTTTTTCACAATAATATTTCCCCCCACACTTAACTTAAGCACACAAAAGAAAAAATAACTAAACGACTATAAAAAATAATTGCTATTATTATTACTACTATTACTACGAGACAAGTTTGAAAAATAAACTAGTTACGACTTTTTTTTTTCTTCTTCTTTTTTTTTTTTATTTTTTTAATTTTTTTTACCGATTGGTCCAACCGATCCGGTTACGGGATAGTGACCGTCGGTTGGGACGAACCAAATGAGACGGCTTCCCAGGACCGAACGGTTACGAGGGTGCCGATAGAAGCGTTAAGAGGCGCATTTTTTTTTTTTTTATCACAAGTTTTATTTCAAAAGTTTTATTGATAAAATAAAACAAGGACACAAAAGGTAACAAACATAAAATAAACACAAGTAAACAAAACACATAAACACACATTAACTAGAATACCATCAAGAACATAAAACGACACTTAAAATAGATAGAAGCACTATCACAGAAAAAACGACAATCACATAGACGCAAGGACACACAATTAGTCACGTAACACAAATCAAACAAGATAATCTTATTTAAAATTAATACGAAACCAATCTAAACAAGATTAACACAAACAAAAAGAAACACAAACATGCAAGAGATGAGATAACATAAAAACACAAAACACACGTAAACAAGAAACAAGAAAACTAAAAAATGGGATGAGAAACTCCAACCGGATCGGTTACGGGTGGTGACCGATCGGTTGGAGGGGTTTGGGTGGTCAACCGTTCGGCGCGAGAGGCAACCGATCCGCTAGATGATTACAGTGGAGTCTTGGTGGTTTTTAAGCAAACATTTTCGACACTTAGAAAGCAATAATTGAAATGAGCATTTTAGAACACATGAAACGAAATCCAACATCAAAAACTTGATTTTGATGCAAAGATCAATTAAGCAATTATGAAAAAAATGAGATTTTAAGAAAAGACAAGCATTCAAGCAAACATCATGAGCAAACATCAAGAGCAATCAAACAAGATCAAAGAAACAATTATTCAAACGCAAACATCAAGAGTAAGCAATCGAATCAAGAAAACATTTCAACAAACAAGCAAACACAAGAATACAAACACCAGTCCCCGGCAGCGGTGCCAAAACTTGATGCGTTCGCACGAGGTTTTAAATTTATATGCAAGAATTACCGGTTAACTAGGAACACATTCGGGCAAGTATACCCTAGTCAAGTTGTAGTATAGGTTTTGGTAAATCAAGGTCGTCCCAAGAGACTTGGTTGCACTACAAGTGTCATTTGTTTGTTTAAGCAAATAACAAGTAACAAGTTGATGGTTATGATTGTCACGTATCAAACCAACAAGAAAAGCAATATAAGAACAATCAAGTATCAAGACATTCATCATTATTCCAATCAAACACAAAATCTCAATAATCATATCAATAACAAACATCTTTAAATATAAAAGTAACAAGGTTTACCCAAAGTATGAATTACAATAGGCAAAGATGAAGGATTATAGCAACCTTCAAGCCTCCAATCAACTACAATAGTTCTACCAAGCCGGAAAATGATGTCCAAGCGCCTTCAACAACCCTTGAGCACACTACACGAATTTGGCAGAGGTTTGTAGTCTTTTGGGGAAGATAAGTTGGTGGAAATTCGTCCCAGGGTGGAGGCTAGAATTACACACAAGTTGGGATAGGATAGTTGGTGGAAATCCGTCCTTAAGGGTGGAGGCTTGAATTTCACACCTTTGGGGAAGGTAAGTTGAGAGAAGGATGGTGTAATAGGTGGAAATTCGTCCTTAAGGGTGGAGGCTCGAAATTCACACCTAGAGATGGAGTGGTGGGTGAAAGGGATGAGAAGGATGGAGAAGGGATGATGAAAACATACACAAATGAGGTCTATTTATACTACTCTCAAGCCCTTGGGGTTATAAATGCTTTTCTTAGAGGCCAAGTGGTTTGGAAGGGACTAGAATACATGTAGGAAGGACCTAGAATCGTTTGGAACAAGTTTGGAGTCTTAGTGATGAAGAAATGGCTGTCCAGGGCTTCCCAACTGAACTGGTTGGGCTCCAACCGTTTGTTGGTCTTGACTTACTCTCCAACCGTTTGGGTTCTTGGGGCCCGACCGAACGGTTGGAGCATTTTGACAGGAAAGACAAACTCCAAAGTTGTAGATCTTTCTTAGCTTTCGGTGGCAGCGTGAACGGTCAAGCGGTCCGTGATGAAAAGTTATGGCCAAAATGGTGAAGGTGTGTCGGGAACAACGAGGCTTCCAATATTTCTTTGTTTAAGCTTCTTTTCTTCATTTCTTTCTCGTTTTCCTTCTTGAACTTTATTCTTGAGTCTTTGGACCACTAACTTGATGACTTTACCTTCTCGAATATACTCCACAAGTCTTGCTTTTGTCGGGAATTCTTCGTACATGGAGAAATCTTCGTATTTTCCTTCCTTTTCCGTCTTTTTCTCCACTTTCCTGTACTTGGCTACAAACGAACTAGCAAACACACTTTTGTACGATTAAGTAACAAAATCATATGATTATAGCCAAATAACATACATAAAATCAAGGATAACGCTACTAAAAACATGTACAATTTGAGCGTTATCAAAGGACTAGAAGGGTGAAGGGTGTTTTGACCAATAATATCTTGAGCATTTGTTTAGATTTAGCCATTTGGACTATTGTTCCAGCCAAAACAAAAAACGAAAGATCAACAAATATTGATATCAACCCCAATCAAGAGCATGATTAACAATGAAGGACATATTTCTACTTCTAATTTCCAAAGACATATTATAAACGCAGGCTTGATAACACCATACAAAGTAGTTGTATTAATTAAAACTATTATGTTTATAAATTTCTAAGAATTTAAGAATTTAAGAATTTCTTGCGCAACGATCATTTTCACCCAAATCCTACTTCAAAGTCAATGATTGATTCCGCAACCTTCTATTCTTCGAAATAACTTTCGATTCCTTCACCAAAGCATTGTAGCTCTATAGCAAGTTCATCAAATTAATACGCCTCTTTTATTTCTTCAAAGATAAATAAAACACACTCTCAAACGCCTTATGAACCTTTCTCAAACACAAAATTCCCTTCCTCTGAACCACATGTTCAACAAAAAATTATGAAGAAGTTTGCTATATAACGTCCATTAATTAAGGGGACTCAAGAGAATGATGTGGCAAACAAGTTGGTTGATACAAGTGGGTTACATGGGAAAACTAGAAAGAGTAACCGTATGAGGGTTACACCCCTCAGACAAAGGGATTAAAGGACGTGGGAACAAGGAAGTCAAGTATGAAACTGCTTTCTCTTCCTGATATATCTATTCCCTTATCTTATTAGTCATTTTCTTTATCATCTTCTCCTTACGTAATTTCCATTTTTAATCGTAATTAAAACCTTGTTGAATGTTAATCCATCAATTAAAGTCCTTTGATGCCCTTGTTGTTAAGATCATTACAAAGTTTTTCATGGAAGCATTTTTTCTCTGAACCCTTGCAGGGTTTAGGAACAGGAAAAAGTACCTTACAAGGTCTATAGGGGTCAACCCACATTTGGTAAGGACCCAGGGTGTGACCGGAGTCGCGAGTTAGGGTAACGCTCACGATGTAGCTAATGTGTGAATGTGTGAATTCTTTATGTGGGTTGGTGTAACACCCCCAAAATGGCTCAGCGGAAGCACACAAGTATTGGGGTGCTACTAAATTGATATCACAACATAAGCTTAGAACAACTGATTTTCATAAAGAAACTTTTATTCATTCTTGAAAACAATGTTCACATTATTGATTAAGTGCGGAAAATGGCCCATTATTAAAATGTGGTACCAATACATAAATCAGAGTCGTCTATGACCATGCCATGCCTTTGCCTTGCGCCTCCATAGATAAGCTATCACCTCAAAACCGGAAGATACATGCTAAAAAGTGTCAACACGAGGTTGGTGAGTTCATAGGTTTATTTAAAAGGCACTTCAGTATACCATTTATCATTCGGTTTTTGATGAACATTACGTCTTGCATAATGTCATAAAATTTTATGATTACATTTTATTAAAGAATTTCATTAGTGGACAATAAGCAGGGTATATGCACATTACAACGAATATAATGTCATATATTATAAATCTATTGCAGCACTAAGTTCATGCAACGAGAAGCTCGACAGTTTACGTATGCAAATGTAGTCATACAAATAAGGAGCCCATGGCGGTGTTTATCCCAATACACTCGGTTCCGACATGCTATATGTTTAGCCTTGACCCATCGGGTCAACGACGAGGAGTCATCCCCATAGATCTATTTATAACATTACGGCTTCCGCGAGAATTGACGGTTCATGAAGAGGGCAATTTGGGATCTAAGGACTTAGGCTAAGCTGCGTAATATTCTAAGTCAAGCATTTTGGTATGGTCCATAAAACATCTATGAATGATGTATCTTAAAAATATCAATCAAAAGGCATAGTATGCATGGAAATGCACCATTAAAATCATTTAAGTAAAATGAGCATGTATCTTTGATGAGTGTGTAAATACTCATCATTTTTAGTCAAATCTGAACTGCAAAACGTTTAAAAATGCTCACAAATGCATCAAAATACTGAAAATATTCCAAAATTGCATTTTATATGTTTGAGATGCAAAATGTTCAAAATCAGATGAAAAATGAGCAAAGTTTGCATAATTGGCGGTTTGATCCCCAGTTTCTAAAATTGTCAAAAATAGTCCACGAGTCAAAATTTCAAAAAAGTCACCAAAGGTCCTTTTAAAATCATAACTTGTCAAAACTAGTCCTTTGGTGAAAAATATAAAAAGTTTGAGAAAATTGCAAGTTTGGTCCTCGAGTTTCAAATTTGGCAAAAATGGCCCTTGGAAAATTGGAAAATGTCAGATTTGGTCCTTGTACTATGGAAGCTTGTGGAGTTTGGTCCCTTGAAACATCTTTGCAAATTGGCGGCTATGGTCCTTTGATTTTCGAAGTTACACAACTAGTCCTTGTAATATAAACCCTTTAAACCCTTTTTGGACACGCCATTCCCTTTGGACCCCCGATCAATGCCAATTTGGACCCTGATTATTAAACACCGGTCAACCTACAAGTCAAACAAACACCCTTCACGGGTTTCCTCCAATCATCCTCTTCACCCACGCCATTTACTGCAAAACCGGGCTTTACCCATTTTTCACACTCCTCTCCTCACACTCATATAATCAAGATATATTAAAATCTTCCCTCTCAAAACACTCAAGCTCCTCCCATCGTCAAATATCCATTTCCGCCAAAATGGATTGGATGGCCAAGATCAATTTTTTCATCAAAGGTTGAGATTAATGTTGGGATATATTCGGAAAGAGAGAGGCTGTTGGGGTATAAAAAGAAGAAGAAAGAAACAAGAATAGGTAGTAGATAGCTTTTTAGTTTTTCTAATGTCGTTTTTTTTAATTAATGTTTTAGTTTAAGTGAAATGTTGTAATTTCACTTTCTTTGTATCACATTCAAGTCAAATTATCATTGTAAAGAGTTGTTGAAGTATCAATCCAAGTTCTTAGATAAATTTCAAGTTTCATGTTGATTGTTAAAATTTGGTTTCTAAATTTTCTTGTCCAAGTTCTAATGGTTTGTTTTAAGTTCAAACGAGGTTTAGGTAAGTTACTTACTGACTTTGTGTAAGCTTAAAATCATTTTCAAACAAAATTGTGAATTGGTCAACAAAAGTCAACTGTTTAAGCTCATTTGGATTTAAGCATGGTTTGGGAGGTTGCAGATCTTTGAATTGGGTTGGAATAGTCTCATTTAATGTAGGATTGGGTTTGGATTTGGCCCGCAAGCAAAATTTGGATCTTTTGTGAGTATTGTTTGTATCATTCTCATTTTTAGTTCTAATTGGCATAGTGAGCATGTATCTATATCGTGTTTAATTGTGGTTCATACTTGTTTCTTTAGTGTTAATTAGTGTAATTAGACTTAGTATGATCAAGAAATCATGTTGGTTCAACAAGTTGTTCGATTTTAGTTGATAGCAGTTAATATAGGTATGCTTGGATTGGTTCTTTGAGCGTGTTCAAGGTTTATCAGAGGAAGGTTTGTGGTTTCATGCTTGTGAAGCCATTTCATGCTCATATCTGTCTTCTAATTGTGTTTGCAACCCACCTAAGTCAAACTTCCAATTAATCTGTTTTGGGCACTTATCTGTTGGATTTTTGGAGAATCAAAAGCTTATTTTGTGTTCATAAGTCATAAATACAACTTGATGTAGTCTCATTTAATCCATATACATCATATTCAATCCTTAAATCTAGATCAAACCTCAAGTTAGTCAACATTTCATCCTTACTTAAAAAGTCAAAAGCTAAAAAACTCAGTTTTGGCCAAAATAGGTTGATTTTTCATGGGCTCATTCTTGAGTCAAATTCAATGAAAATTGTGGTTTCAAAAACCTACCTTGGTCTATTTTATTATTACCATTTTCCTAGATTTTTACAAATTTTTTCTAAGCCCCAAAGAAGCTTGTCAATATGAGATCAAGTGTGCTGTCTTGGCTTAAAGCCACCTGAGGATTAGGCTGATTTTCTGAGAGCTTGTGCAAAGCTCATAAGAGCTTCTCTAGATCTGATTCTTGGTTTAGACACTCTCACCCAGGTCTAGTCTAGGTTCCAATTGTTGGTTTTCACATTCAGCTTATTTTGAAGCTTATGCATAAGCTCAAAGTAGGCACAGTCTGTTTTAGCTTATATCTCATTTCATCAAATCTGTTGAGCTTGTGATTCTGTGGTTTATGCTTGTTGTTTCTAGTTGCATTTAGGTAGTTGTAGCTTATTATAGCTGTTGTTTCAGTTTAATACCCTTTTGGATCATTTTAGCTTATTTGGAGTGCTTAATAATAAGCACTTGCACTTCAGTTTCTAATCCCTCCACACAAGCACCTGTTTTTCTATTTTTCCTAGCTTCCTAATATAATTTTAGAGTTTTCCTGAAATTTTCAGATTTTTCCAAGTCAGTTTGCTATTTTTCTTGATTTTAATTAGTTTTTAAGCATTTTTAAATAGCATTTAATACAAAAATTTAGAAAAGGTTCAAAAAATAATTTTCATTTTTCTTAAGTTTAGATAAATATAAAAAGACAAAAAAATATTTTTCATATTTTTCTTAGTTAAATTTGTATTTTTAAATAATTTAATTAGTTTTTAATAGTTTTAATTCTAGAAAATAGAAAAATATTCAGAAAAATACAAAAATAGTTTTGAAAATTCTATTTTGATATTTTAGATTTTTCTAAGTCTTAATTTTATTTTTCTAGCTTTATTTCCTAATTTCTTGTATTTTAGGCTATTATTAAATAGTTAAAATTAGTTTTAATTAATAATAATTAATTAAATAGTTGTAAAATTAATTTTCTTTTTCTATAAATTTTATTATATCATTAGGTTTGTAAAAATATCATTTTCATATTTTTAGGACTTTTATTTCTTAGATCTCACTTTTTATTTTGTACGTTTACGTAATTTTATTTAAACGTAAGTTTTAAGTTTTAAGTTTTAAACGTTCATCAATTTTAAAAATAGTGATAGCGTTTATTTAATATTTTTATCTTTTTAACTTTCTTTAATTTGCATTTAAGCCGTTGTAATTTGTTGGCTTTTACGTAGTTATAATCATAATCAAATCCCTTTTTCCGCTTCAAATTTCCGTCACTTTACGTTTGATAATCCATTGCATATTTGGGACATAACGACCGGGAAACACTATAATCCCGAATCTTCATTGAGTTCGTTCTGAGAGCGTTTAAGTTTGTTCTTGTCTGCCATTCACAAGTGGCGAGACTTGGTGATAAACATTTGTTTTGGGCGCATCAACATTTTTTAGCGTGCTTGAGTGACTGTCTGATTATCTTCCGTTTAAGCGATTAGTGATTTGAATATTCACTCCTTGTTTATACCATACGTTTATATTCTCTTTAAAAATCAAAAACCCAAAAAGATTTTCATTTCTTGTTTTTGCAAAATGTTTTTCAAAAATCCCAAAAATATTCATCTTTACCCTCCTACCCTTTTTGATTTTTTATCTCTTTACCCTCTATCCATTTGATTCTAACTTCTTCTATTCTCATGGAATCTCTCGAGGACTAATTCGGGACGAAGTTGAACAACTTAGACTTTATCACAAATGTCAAGAATTCGTGTTGTTCGTGATGATCCATTAATTACTAGCGTGGGAAATGGAACGAGAAACCGGGTGACAAAGGACACGGTACTTCCTTTTGATAATGGGAGTGCTAAATACGTCCAACCTACGGTTATCCAAAGCCCTCACCCCTCAATTGCTCCTAAGCGAGTCTAGAATTGATTCTAAACTTTCACGATTCGGTTAAAAGCAAACATGCGAATTGGACGGTGACTAGCGAATGACTTGCTTAATCTTCACGTTTCTCAAGAACGAACCGAGACCATAGCGGAAGTGGTGGAAATTGCTAGCTCTCGAGCACACCTTGTCCCACCTCCCGATTTTTCAAAATGTTCTTCGAGACTTGATAGTCATCCGGATCACCATGTTGGTTTTGTTGATTCTTTGAATGAACCGATTCTTTCTCATTACTCTCAAATGCAATCGTTTATTCCTTGTGTCGGTTGTGGTGAGCCTCTTTTGGTTCACCCATGGGTTGGTATGCGTGTGTACAATGCGTAATGATATTCATAACGGGAGTTGTTTGTTTTGTGGTTCGAGGAATTCATTTGATTATGATCCTAACTCATTTAACGACCCTCAAACTTTTCAATTACCCACCACGGCCGACTATTCTTCATATAATCAACATACTGCTGTGAATTTTGTGGAGGTCCTCACCAAGGATTTGAGTGTCAATCCGGAAATGCGTTTGTCTATGAACGGTTTTCAGGTGATGCTCGAAACTTTGGTTATGACCAAAATCCATATGATTCACGGTCAGACTCATGATTTTCTTGTTGTGAGTGCTATGAGGAGTCCCCACTTCAGCTCGATTGTCGACAGGAATCCATTTCCTTGTAACAATCATGGCGGCTCATGTTTGAAAATTTCCAACCTCCACAAAGACCATACGGTTCAAACTCCATCGAGCGTTATCTCGAAATCTCCACGACTTTGAAACGCCCATGAAAACACTTGATGATATGATTATTAACTTTAAGAATCAAGTGAGTGGTGAAAAGACCATGGGAGAATTGCTTGCAGAAAACGAGAGGCCGCCAATCTAGGGAAGAATCATTAATCCTAGAGCATGGCGACTCTAGGCGTTCCCAATTTCTTAAGGCGGCTCTATATGATGATGACGAGGAGAGTTTTTATCCTTTTAAAGATAATATTTCTCAACTCCCTCGGTCGGTTGATATTCCGCCGATTGAGATTCCATCCCAAACAAGCTGCTATCACACAGCTCCCACTCACTCTCTCTCGAACATGGGGGCGAGCATCTTGACGTTCCCGAAAGTCGGACCAATTCATAAAGTCTAGTGTTGAGAACCTTGTCCCAATCGAGAGTCACAGGGAACTTTGACCATATGTGTGATTCTCTTGAGTGTTTAAATGATCATTTTGAAACTTTCTCCAATTTTAGCGACGATTTTACTTCTTATGGAAACATCGAGTATGTTGAGGCATCACTTCCACATCGATGTTGATCCCTTTCTTGAGGAGTTCTCCGGTGAACTCACTCACATCAATCCACTCTTTGATTTCGAAGCCGATCGGGAGGCGAAAGTCTCATTGATAATGATCGTTCACTCACTTATCCCAACGGTCCAATAGAGAATGTTGATCACTTTGTTCGAAACATTCAAAGATACTTTCAATCCTCTATTTGAATTCGACTCGAATTCACTTCAATTCCGAGAATCCACTCTTTGATACTCAGATTGAGGATAGTGATGAGCCCACAATGGAACAAGAGTTCACAATTTCACTTCAAGTGAATGATTCTCTTCATAAAGAGTTCTCCGGTGAACTCTCTCATGACATATCTCCTTGAAACATGATCATTTCTACTTTGATCTTGAGGATGATATTAGCTCGGAGGAAGGTATACTCTATCGTATGAGTTTGCTTATTAATGATACTACCCTCAACCTTCCTCGATATATGCGCATTTGAGGATGAGGAATGGATCCTGATTGTTATCAAAGTCTTTCTTCCTTTCCTTAAATATCTTGTGATTTCTCTTCATCTTCACTCCTTCGGGAATGAAGACACTATCTTTGACCCCGGCATTTTCATTTATCATTTTTGAGCCGGTTCTATGTATATCTCATCGGTGTGGAACTTTCGCGTGCTTCAATTGTTTGTCCAAACATCTTGAATGAAAGTCCGATGGAGATTGTTTCTTCCACTTACTTCCCCATGAACAAATGAATTCGGGGTTGAGTCAAGCTAGCGAATTTCGGTAATCCAAGCTAGCCAACATGGGTTTTCACCCGTGTGTACCACCCTAGTGTGGGGGAGTTGCCCCACATATTATATATATAAGTTTCAAGTCAAAAAAAAAAAAAAAAACCTTTCTAAATAATGGCCGTAGTATTTCCCTTTTACGTTCTTTGTTTCGGCATAACAGCCGGTACTTTGAATATTGAGGGCAATATTCATTTCTAAGTGTGGGGGGGAATTCTCACGAATTTTAATATGTATTATCCACCTAATTCCCCGTTTTTGCCAAATTTTTTTTGGAGTAAGTGTTTTACACTTACTCAATTGGTTATCAGTCCGCCATGTCTAATAAACATAAGGATTGGCTAATCCAGGAGCAAACGGCTCTTGGTAAAGATATCTCAAATCCGTTGACGGCTTGCAATTTGCCCAAAATTGTATGGTATTCAGCTCACCATATCCTAAAAAGTGAAGAGTTGGCTAGCCCGCAAGTTTATGGCTTGTGGTAAAGGCAGTGGAAAATCCATAATTGGTAATCAGCTCACCAAAGATAATACTGATAAATTATCTAAGAGTTGGCTAGTCCAGAGCAAACGGCTTTTGGTAAAGACAAAATCAAATCCGTTGAAAGCCGGTGGTTTGCTCAAAATCACATGGTTATCGGTGTACCATGGTTCTTACTTGAACTGAAACATTTGGCTACTCCAGAAGTAATGGCTTTTGGTAAAGAGATTGAAATCCATTAAGTTTTTCTCAAAAGATTGCTAGGGACTAGCAATAGTTTAGTGTGGGGGATTGATGAGTGTGTAAATACTCATCATTTTTTAGTCAAATCTGAAGCGAAAACGTTTAAAAATGCTCATAAATGCATCAAAATAATGAAAATATTCCAAAATTGCATTTTATATGTTTCAGATGCAAAATGTTCAAAATCAGATGAAAATGAGTTAAGTTTGCATAATTGGCGGTTTGTTCAGTCCCCCAAGTTTCTAAAATTGTCAAAAATAGTTCCCTGAGTCAAAATTTCAAAAGAAAAGTCACCAAAGGTCCTTTTAAAATCATAACTTGTCAAAACTAGTCCTTTGGTGAAAAATATAAAAAGTTTGAGAAAATTACAAGTTTGGTCCTCCAAGTTTCAAATTTGGCAAAAATGGCCCTTGGAAAATTGGAAAATGTCAGATTTGGTCCTTGTACTATGGAAGCTTATCAGTTTTGGTCCTTTGAAACATCTTTGCAAATTGGCAGCTATGGTCCTTTGATTTTCAGAAGTTACACAACTAGTCCTTGTAATATAAACCCTTTAAACCCCTTTTTGGACCTGCCAATTCCCTTTGGACCCCCTGTCAATTAGCCAATTTGGACCCCCTTGATTATTAAACACCGGTCAACCCTACAAGTCAAACAAACACCCTTCACGGGTTTCCCTCCAATCATCCTCTTCACCCACCATTTCTGCAAAACCCAGGCTTTACCCATTCCTCAGCTCACTTTTTCCTCTCCTCACACTCCACCTTCATAACAATCCAAGATATATTAAAATCTTCCCTCACCAAACACTCAAGCTCCTCCCACTGTCAAATATCCATTTCCCGCCAAAAATGGATTGGATGGCCAAGATCAATTTTTTTCATCCAAAGGTTGAGATTAATGTTGGGATATATTCAGAAGAGAGAGAGGAAGCTGTTGGGGTATAAAAGAAGGAAGAAGAAACAAGAATAGGTAGTAGTTAACTTTTTAGTTTTTCCTAAATGTCGTTTTTTTAATTAATGTTTTAGTTTAAGTAAAATGTTGTAATTTCACTTTCTTTGTATCACATTCAAGTCAAATTATCATTGTAAAGAGTTGTTGAAGTATCAATCCAAGTTCTTAGATAAATTTCAAGTTTCATGTTGACTGTTAAAATTTCAGTTTCTAAATTTTCTTGTCCAAGTTCTAATGGTTTGTTTTTAAGTTCAAACAGGTTTAGGTAAGTTACTTACAGCTTTGTGTAAGCTTAAAAATCATTTTCAAACAAAATTGTGAATTGGTCAACAAAAGTCAACTGTTTAAGCTCATTTGGATTTAAGCATGGTTTGGGAGGTTGCAGATCTTTGAATTGGGTTGGAATAGTCTCATTTAATGTAGGATTGGGTTTGGATTTGGCCTGCAAGCAAGCTGGATCTTTTGTGAGTATTGTTTGTATCATTCTCATTTTTAGTTCTAATTGGCATAGTGAGCATGTATCTGTATCTGTGTTTAATTTTGGTTCATACTTGTTTCTTTAGTGTTAATTAGTGTAATTAGACTTAGTATGATCAAGAAATCATGTTGGTTCAGCAAGTTGTTCAGTTTTTAGTTGATAGCAGTTAATATAGGTATGTTTGGATTGGTTCTTTGAACTGTGTTCAAGGTTTATGCAGAGGAAGGTTTCTGTGGTTTCATGCTTGTGAAGCCATTTCATGCTCATATCTGTCTTCTAATTGTGTTTGCAACCCACCTAAGTCAAACTTCCAATTAATCTGTTTTGGGCACTTATCTGTTGGATTTTTGGAGAATCAAAAGCTTATTTTGTGTTCATAAGTCATAAATACAACTTGATGTAGTCTCATTTAATCCATATACATCATATTCAATCCTTAAATCTAGATCAAACCTCAAGTTAGTTAACATTTCATCCTTACTTAAAAAGTCAAAAGCTAAAAAACTCAGTTTTGGCCAAAATAGGTTGATTTTTCATGGGCTCATTCTTGAGTCAAATTCAATGAAAATTGTGGTTTCAAAAACCTACCTTGGTCTATTTTATTATTACCATTTTCCTAGATTTTTACAAATTTTTTCTAAGCCCCAAAGAAGCTTGTCAATATGAGATCAAGTGCCCTGTGCAGGGCACTAAGTCTGCACAGGGATTAGGCAGATTTTGCAGAGCTTGTGCAAAGCTCATTTGAGCTTCACTATGTCTGATTTTTGGTTTAGACACTCTCACCCAGGTCTAGTCTAGGTTCCAATTGTTGGTTTTCACATTCAGCTTATTTTGAAGCTTATGCATAAGCTCAAAGTAGGCACCCCAGTTACTGTTTTTAGCTTATATCTCATTTCATCAAATCTGTTGAGCTTGTGATTCTGTGGTTTATGCTTGTTGTTTCTAGTTTCATTTAGGTAGTTGTAGCTTATTATAGCTGCTGTTTCAGTTTGGTACCCTTTTGGATCATTTTAGCTTATTTGGAGTGCTTAATAATAAGCACTTGCACTTCAGTTTCTAATCCCTCCACACAAGCACCTGTTTTTCCATTTTTCCTAGCTTCCTAATATAATTTTAGAGTTTTCCTGAAATTTTCAGATTTTTCCAAGTCAGTTTGCTATTTTTCTTGATTTTAATTAGTTTTTAAGCATTTTTAAATAGCATTTAATACAAAAAATTAAGAAAAGGTTCAAAAAAATAATTTTTCATTTTTCTTAAGTTAAGATAAATATAAAAAGACAAAAAAATATTTTTTCATATTTTTCTTAGTTAAATTTGTATTTTTAAATAATTTAATTAGTTTTTAATAGTTTTTAATTCCTAGAAAATAGAAAAATATTCAGAAAAATACAAAAATAGTTTTGAAAATTCTATTTTGATATTTTAGATTTTTCTAAGTCTTAATTTTATTTTTCTAGCTTTATTTCCTAATTTCTTGTATTTTAGGCTATTATTAAATAGTTAAAATTAGTTTTTATTTAATAATAATTAATTAAATAGTTGTAAAATTAATTTTCTTTTTCTATAAATTTTATTATATCATTAGGTTTGTAAAAATATCATTTTCATATTTTTAGGACTTTTATTTCTTAGATCTCACTTTTTATTTTGTACGTTTACGTAATTTTATTTAAACGTAAGTTTTAAGTTTTAAGTTTTAAACGTTCATCAATTTTAAAAATAGTGATAGCGTTTATTTAATATTTTTTATCTTTTTAACTTTCTTTAATTTGCATTTAAGCCGTTGTAATTTGTTGGCTTTTTCTGTAGTTATAATCATAATCAAATCCCTTTTCCTGTTCAAATTTCTCGATCACTTTACGTTTGATAATCCATTGCATAGCTCGCTGGGACATAACGACCCGGGGAAACACTATACTCCCCAATTCTTCATTGAGTTCGTTCTGAGCGTTTTAAGTTTGTTCTTGTCGCCATTCACAAGTGGCAGACTTGAGTGATAAAAACTTGACCTGTTTTGGAGCGCATCAAATTTTGGCTGGCCATTGCGCCGGGGAGCTGGCGTTAATTATCTTCCGTTTAAGCAGATTAGTGATTTGAATATTCACTCCTTGTTTATACCATCTGTTTATATTCTCTTTTAAAAATCAAAAACCCAAAAAGATTTTCATTTCTTGTTTTTGCAAAATGTTTTTCAAAAATCCCAAAAATATTCATCTTTACCCTCCTACCCTTTTTGATTTTTTATCTCTTTACCCTCTATCCATTTGATTCTAACTTCTTCTATTCTCATGGAATCTCGAGGCGAATCTGGGACGGTTGAACAACTTTCGACTTTATCACAAATGTCAAGAATTCGTGTTGTTCGTGATGATCCATTAATTCTGCGTAGGGAAATGGAACGAGAAACCGGGGTGACAAAGGACCTGGTACTTCCTTTTGATAATGGGAGTGCTAAATACGTCCAACCTACGGTTATCCAAAGCCCTCACCCCTCAATTGCTCCTAAGCCGTCTAGAATTGATTCTAAACTTTCACGATTTACGGTTAAAAGCAAACATGCAGAATTCAGACCGGTGACTAGCCAGAATGACTTGCTTAATCTTCACGTTTCTCAAGAACCGAACAGAGACCATAAGTGGTGGAAATTGCTAGCTCTCAGAGCACACCACTTGTCCCACCTCCTGATTTTTCAAAATGTTCTTTGAGACTTGATAGTCATCCGGATCACCATGTTGGTTTTGTTGATTCTTTGAATGAACCGATTCTTTCTCATTACTCTCAAATGCAATCGTTTATTCCTTGTGTCGGTTGTGGTGAGCCTCTTTTTGGTTCACCCTGTCGTTGGTGTGCGTGTGTACAATGTGGTAATGATATTCATAACGGAGTTGTTTGTTTTGTGGTTCGAGGAATTCATTTGATTATGATCCTAACTCATTTAACGACCCTCAAACTTTTCAATTACCCACCACGGCCCGACTATTCTTCATATAATCAACATACCTGTTGTGAATTTTGTGGAGGTCCTCACCAAGGATTTGAGTGTCAATCCGGAAACACGTTTGTCTATGATCAGTTTTCCGGTGATGCTCAACTTTGGTTATGACCAAAATCCATATGATTCAGTCAAGACTCAACAGTTTTACTGTAAGTGTGTGGAGGTCCCCACTTCAGCTCTGATTGTCAGACAGGGAATCCATTTCCTTGTAACAATCATGACGCTCACATGTTTGAAAATTTCCAACCTCCACAGCACCATACGGTTCAAACTCCATCTGAGCCGTTATCTCAAGAAATCTCCCACGACTTTGAAACCGCAATGAAAACACTTGATGATATGATTATTAACTTTAAGAATCAAGTGAGTGGTGAAAAGACCATGGGAGAATTGCTTGCCGAAGAACGAGAGGCCCGCCAATCTAGGGAAGAATCATTAATCCTAGAGCATGCAGCTCTAAGACGTTCCCAATTTCTTAAGGCAGCTCTATATGATGATGACGAGGAGAGTTTTATCCTTTTAAAGATAATGTTTCTCAACTCCCTCAGTCAGTTGATATTCCAGCAGTTGAGATTCCATCTCAAACAACCGCTATCACACCCAAGCTCCCACTCACTCTCTGAACATGGGGGACGAGCATCTTGACACTGTTTCTGAAAAGGAATCGGACGAATTCATAAAGTCTAGTGTTGAGAACCTTGTCCCAATCCCGAGAGAGTCACAGGGAACTTTTGACCATATGTGTGATTCTCTTTCCCCTCTTGAGTGTTTAAATGATCATTTTGAAACTTTCTCCAATTTTAGCGACGATTTTACTTCTTATGGAAACATCGAGTATGTTGAGGCATCACTTCCACAATCTGATGTTGATCCCCTTCTTGAGGAGTTCTCCGGTGAACTCACTCACATCAATCCACTCTTTGATTTCGAAGCCGATCTGGGAGAGACTGAAAGTCTCATTGACAATGATCGTTCACTCACCTTTATCCCAACAGTCAATAGAGAATGTTGATCACTTTGTTCCCGAAACATTCAAAGATACTTTCACCAATCCTCTATTTGAATTCGACTCTGAATTCACTTCAATTTCCGAGAATCCACTCTTTGATACTCAGATTGAGGATAGTGATGAGCCCACAATGGAACAAGAGTTCACAATTTCACTTCAAGTGAATGATTCTCTTCATAAAGAGTTCTCCGGTGAACTCTCTCATGACATATCTCCTTCGGAACATGATCATTTCTATTTTGATCTTGAGGATGATATTAGCTCGGAGGAAGGTATACTCTATCGTATGAGTTTGCTTATTAATGATACTACCCTCAACCTTCCTCCCGATATGTCTGCATTTGAGGATGAGGAATGGATCCTGATTGTTATCAAAGTCTTTCTTCCTTTCCTTAAATATCTTGTGATTTCTCTTCATCTTCACTCCTTCGGGAATGAAGACACTATCTTTGACCCCGGCATTTTCATTTATCATTTTTGAGCCGGTTCTATGTATATCTCATCGGTGTGGAACTTTCGCGTGCTTCAATTGTTTGTCCAAACATCTTGAATGAAAGTCCGATGGAGATTGTTTCTTCCACTTACTTCCCCATGAACAAATGAATTCGGGGCCGAGTCAAGCTAGCGACTCGGTAATCAAAAACAGTAGTTAAACATGGGTTTTCACGTTGTACCACAATTACCCTAGTGTGGGGGAGTTGCCCACATATTATATATATAAGTTTCAAGTCAAAAAAAAATCTTTCTAAATAATGGCCGTAGTATTTCCCTTTTACGTTCTTTGTTTCGGCATAACAGCCGGTACTTTGAATATTGAGGGCAATATTCATTTCTAAGTGTGGGGGGGAATTCTCACGAATTTTAATATGTATTATCCACCTAATTCCCCCGTTTTTTGCCAAAATTTTTTTTTGGAGTAAGTGTTTTACACTTACTCAATTGGTTATCAGTCCGCCATGTCTAATAAACATAAGGATTGGCTAATCCAGGAGCAAACGGCTCTTGGTAAAGATATCTCAAATCCGTTGACGGCTTGCAATTTGCTTAAAATTGTATGGTATTATTTCGCCACCATATCCTAAAAAGTGAAGAGTTAGCTAGCCCGCAAGTTTATGGCTTGTGGTAAAGGCATTGAAAATCCATAATGGTAATCAGCTCACCAAAGATAATACTGATAAATTATCTAAGAGTTGGCTAGTCCAGAGCAAACGGCTTTTGGTAAAGACAAAATCAAATCCGTTGAAAGCTGGTGGTTTGCTCAAAATCACATGGTTATCATTGTACCATGGTTCTTACTTGAACTGAAACATTTGGCTACTCCAGAAGTAATGGCTTTTGGTAAAGAGATTGAAATCCATTAAGTTTTCTCAAAAGATTGCTAGGGACTAGCAATAGTTTAGTGTGGGGGATTGATGAGTGTGTAAATACTCATCATTTTAGTCAAATCAACTGCAAAAGCGTTTAAAAATGCTCACAAATGCATCAAAATACTGAAAATATTCCAAAATTGCATTTTATATGTTTGAGATGCAAAATGTTCAAAATCAGATGAAAAATGAGCAAAGTTTGCATAATTGGCGGTTTGATCCCCAAGTTTCTAAAATTGTCAAAAATAGTCCCTGAGTCAAAATTTCAAAAGAAAAGTCACCAAAGGTCCTTTTAAAATCATAACTTGTCAAAACTAGTCCTTTGGTGAAAAATATAAAAAGTTTGAGAAAATTACAAGTTTGGTCCTCCAAGTTTCAAAATTGGCAAAAATGGCCCTTGGAAAATTGGAAAATGTCAGATTTGGTCCTTGTACTATGGAAGCTTGTCAGTTTTGGTCCCTTGAAACATCTTTGCAAATTGGCAGCTATGGTCCTTTGATTTTCAGAAGTTACACAACTAGTCCTTGTAATATAAACCCTTTAAACCCCTTTTGACCCCGCCAATTCCCTTTGGACCCCGTCAATTAGCCAATTTGGACCCCTTGATTATTAAACACCTGGTCAACCCTACAAGTCAAACAAACACTTCACCTGCTTCTCCATCATCCTCTTCACCCACCATTTCTCGCAAAACCTGTGCTTTACCCATTCCTACCACTTTTCCTCTCCTCACACTCCACCTTCATAACAATCCAAGATATATTAAAATCTTCCCTCACCAAACACTCAAGCTCCTCCCACTGTCAAATATCTACCAAAAATGGATGGATGGCCAAGATCAATTTTTTCATCCAAAGGTTGAGATTAATGTTGATATATTCGTAGAGAGAGAGGAAGCTGTTGGGGTATAAAAGAAGGAAGAAGAAACAAGAATAGGTAGTAGTTAACTTTTTAGTTTTTCCTAAATGTCGTTTTTTTAATTAATGTTTTAGTTTAAGTAAAATGTGTACACTTTCTTTGTATCACATCAGTCAAATTATCATTGTAAAGAGTTGTTGAAGTATCAATCCAAGTTCTTAGATAAATTCCCATTTCATGTTGACGTTAAAATTTCAGTTTTAAATTCTTCTTGTCCAAGTTCTAATGGTTTGTTTTAAGTTCAAACAGAAGTTTAGGTAAGTTACTTACGGCTTTTGTGTAAGCTTAAAATCATTTTCAAACAAAATTGTGAATTGGTCAACAAAAGTCAACTGTTTAAGCTCATTTGGATTTAAGCATGGTTTGGGAGGTTGCAGATCTTTGAATTGGGTTGGAATAGTCTCATTTAATGTAGGATTGGGTTTGGATTTGGCCCTCAAGCAAGTTTGGATCTTTTGTAGTATTGTTTGTATCATTCTCATTTTTAGTTCTAATTGGCATAGTGAGCATGTATCTAGTGTTTAATTTTGGTTCATACTTGTTTCTTTAGTGTTAATTAGTGTAATTAGACTTAGTATGATCAAGAAATCATGTTGGTTCGACAAGTTGTTCAGTTTTTAGTTGATAGCAGTTAATATAGGTATGTTTGGATTGGTCTTTGAAGCTGTGTTCAAGGTTTATGCAGGGAAGGTTTCGTGGTTTCATGCTTGTGAAGCCATTTCATGCTCATATCTGTCTTCTAATTGTGTTTGCAACCCACCTAAGTCAAACTTCCAATTGCTGGCACTATTCTGTTGATTTTGGAGAATCAAAAAGCTTATTTTGTGTTCATAAGTCATAAATACAACTTCTGTGTAGTCTCATTTAATCCATATACATCATATTCAATCCTTAAATCTAGATCAAACCTCAAGTTAGTTAACATTTCATCCTTACTTAAAAAGTCAAAAGCTAAAAAACTCAGTTTTGGCCAAAATAGGTTGATTTTTCATGGGCTCATTCTTGAGTCAAATTCAATGAAAATTGTGGTTTCAAAAACCTACCTTGGTCTATTTTATTATTACCATTTTCCTAGATTTTTACAAATTTTTTCTAAGCCCCAAAGAAGCTTGTCAATATGAGATCAAGTGCCTTGTGCAGGGCACTAAGTCTGCACAGGGATTAGGCAGATTTTGCAGAGCTTGTGCAAAGCTCATTTGAGCTTCACTATGTCTGATTTTTGGTTTAGACACTCTCACCCAGGTCTAGTCTAGGTTCCAATTGTTGGTTTTCACATTCAGCTTATTTTGAAGCTTATGCATAAGCTCAAAGTAGGCACCCCTGCCTCGTTTTAGCTTATATCTCATTTCATCAAATCTGTTGAGTTTGTGATTCCGTGGTTTATGCTTGTTGTTTCTAGTTTCATTTAGGTAGTTGTAGCTTATTATAGCTGCTGTTTCAGTTTGGTACCCTTTTGGATCATTTTAGCTTATTTGGAGTGCTTAATAATAAGCACTTCTTGATTTCTAACCTCCACACAAGCACCTGTTTTTCCATTTTTCCTAGCTTCCTAATATAATTTTAGAGTTTTCCTGAAATTTTCAGATTTTTCCAAGTCAGTTTGCTATTTTTCTTGATTTTAATTAGTTTTTAAGCATTTTTAAATAGCATTTAATACAAAAAATTAAGAAAAGGTTCAAAAAAATAATTTTTCATTTTTCTTAAGTTAAGATAAATATAAAAAGACAAAAAAATATTTTTTCATATTTTTCTTAGTTAAATTTGTATTTTTAAATAATTTAATTAGTTTTTAATAGTTTTTAATTCCTAGAAAATAGAAAAATATTCAGAAAAATACAAAAATAGTTTTGAAAATTCTATTTTGATATTTTAGATTTTTCTAAGTCTTAATTTTATTTTTCTAGCTTTATTTCCTAATTTCTTGTATTTTAGGCTATTATTAAATAGTTAAAATTAGTTTTTATTTAATAATAATTAATTAAATAGTTGTAAAATTAATTTTCTTTTTCTATAAATTTTCTTATATCATTAGGTTTGTAAAAATATCATTTTCATATTTTTAGGACTTTTATTTCTTATATATCACTTTTTATTTTGACGCTTTACGTAATTTTATTTAAACGTAAGTTTTAAGTTTTAAGTTTTAAACGCTCATCAATTTTAAAATAGTGATAGCGTTTATTTAATATTTTTTTTTTATCTTTTAACTTTCTTTAATTTGCATTTAAGCCGTTGTAATTTGTTGGCTTTTTCTGTAGTTATAATCATAATCAAATCCCTTTTTCCGTTCAAATTTCTCGATCACTTTACGTTTGATAATCCCATTGCATAGCTGGCCGACATAACGACCGGGAAACACTATATCCCCAGATCTTCATTGAGTTCGCCTCGGCCGCTTTAAGTTTGTTACTGCCCATTCACAAGTGGCAGACTTGAGTGATAAAACTTGACTGTTTTGGAGCGCATCAATCTTCCCCCAAAACAAGTATAAAACAGATTAAAGTAAGGGCTATGAAACTCACCTTGGTCATTAGTAGTCCAAAGGGAATTAAATCAAGGAGTGATAGTGCACGGCTCCGACACGCAACCTAATTTAGTACGGCAATTTAGTCTTTTCTCATGTTTAAGACTCGATAAAATTTAACTAACTTTATAGAAATTAATTGTTTGGGTTGTTGTTGTTGCTGCTATGTGGCATTATTTATCTTAAAGCAATTTTACAAAGATTTGGGTGGGTTTCGGCTTATGAGGGTATGACATGGAAGGAATCTGGAAGAAGGGATTACGACTTTGGTTCAATGATGACCACAAGATAATACACGGAAGGATTGCATGCTTATAATAAGACGTTAATGGTCTATGTGGTTACCATGAACGGAGGTTGTATATATATATATATATATATATATATATTTATATATATATATATAGTAAATTAGAGGTAAATATATATATACTTTTCATGTCTCATTCATTTGTCTAACGTAATGTAAAAGAAAATTTTTAAGGGTTAACTTTATTCAAATAAATTTGAAGTTTAATGTCATTCACAATATAAGCATTCTATTTGTTATCATAAAAGCATGATATAGATATATTTGCCGATAATTGGGCATGACTCCGGCGTACAACTTATATTTGTTCTTGGCGTTTAATGACAAAAGTTTCATAATAAGTTTTTATTAAGTTTAAATGTCCATTCCAATATTTGTATTAAATATGTACGAATTTATGTTGTCAATAATCATAAGTATATAACTTTACCAAGTTTAAACGAAATATGTTATGTAATTTAATGACCTTAAAATTATACCTTCATTAGTTGGTTTTAGTGATGTGAAAATATTAAGTTTTAGTTGTAAGAAGTCCAAACATTTGCTTACACAATAGAACTCATTTTATTAATCGCACAAGATATAAAGTTTACATATTCATAAATTGGTCAAGGCTTTAAGTTTTTATAGTTACGATATTGTAAGATATCTTTTATAAGTTAGGTCTATTTGTATACGTTGGGAAAAATATGCATGCTAAGTCGATACGGAATGGATAGTAGGTTGAATAAGACGGGATTCGTGTCGAATGAAAACTCGAGACTACACAAAATCTAACCCCTAAACGGGCTGTCAAACGGATCTTCACAGCACTGGGCTTCGGTCCAGAATATACACACGCATTCTTAATCACAGTTGGACTTGGCCTGCTGTCTAAATAGATTAGGCGTACCCTTTGGACGAGGGATGGGCTTGCAGCCCTAATTGTTACTCATTTCAAGCCAACCATCCACTTAGGTAAACTGGGCTTGGAGGCCCATAGGAGGAATATCACAAAAAACATTAGTTTTGAGACTTGGTGTGGGATGTCAGTTTTGACCAAAATGACAAAGATAGTTTGATACAATTTTGATGTTGTGGTGTCTTTGACGCAAGGAACTAATCAAAATGTATGACACTTTGGAAATTTTGAGATTAAACACGACGACACCCGAGACCTATTCGACCATATTCATGGTCTTGGGGCTGTTATGGTAACAAACTACCCTTCGGGGTAGTTTTTCCCTTGACTCAAAGTAAACCAAACAAACACCTTTGACTTAAAACTCAAGTTGACGCGAGACTTTAGACCTCCTTTGGTTTAAGTAAAAATGATTTACATGAGACTCTTATGACCACCTTTGTGGTTTTGAGTTAGACGTGGTAAGAAGTTGTGCCCCGATAATAACAAGCAAATGCACCCCTGTTGGGGTTGCTAAATGTAGAATCGAACGCACCTGCTTTGGGGCAGAAAATCAGCAAACGAACCACCCTATTGGGACTGCTAAACGCAGGTTCAAAGGCACCATTTGTGCAAAAATTACACGAACCAAATGCACCACTTGCTGGTGGACTCAATTCATACCAGGAAAATTACTACTCATTTTGACAACTTAGTCTTTAAATCTGAGTGATGCTCACACCAATTGAATCAAGCCTAGTAAACGAGCCTATTAGTGTTACCATGATTTAGTGTAAGAGTGATCACCCCCGTGGGTGTCTTGTGTGGATTCGAAAATGAAGCCGACACTCTCTTTTTGTGGGTCGTGTCGACTGACTTGTGTAGAACCAAACAAGTATCACCACTCGGTATCTATAGAAGATAGTCTAGTGATAACAACAGTCGGGTACTACCCGTCATGATTTCTCGACTTAGCACCCTAGTGAGTACGGGTTGCACGAGCCAAGCAACAAGCAAGACTAAGCTGAATAGGATTACTAGTATGCCAACGAGACAAGCTAAAAGGAATACCCATAAGCCATTTCTAAGTAAGTCGAGACAACACCAGTTTAACACAAACATGCAAAGAAACAAGTTATCACTTGACACATTCACTTCTAAGCCTTGAGGTATGGTTTTGTTTTCTCCGGTTATCCAACAACAACAACAACAACAAATTTTATCTTTCCCAGAAAATTACCAACTTGACTATTTGTTTTGAACCATTCGATTGGTAAATAAAATTATGACTCTAACAAGTCTAATAAAACGTTAACACATCAAAGATTATTCAAAAGTTCTTACAATGTGAGGGTGGTCGAGTGAAACTGAATCCAAGCGAGAACACAAGATCACCCGGATTAAATTCTCAATACAAATCGTTTACAAGGACAAATTTCAATCAAATTGAACCAATTACACCTTGAATTGAACACTTGCCACTCGAATTAACAAAACCCCCAAATCAATTTTGAGAAAACCCTAAATTATGAAAAGCCTAATTTTGTGAAATTAGTGTGCAAGTGAGGAGATACCCTGTGATTTTTGCTCTCTATTTAGAGGGTAAATCAAGGTAAGGAGTCTCTTGATGTCTTCATCCTCGTGGGTTGTTCATGCCCATTTTCAGCAATGGTTGCTATCTTCTTAGTCACGCCTGTGACCTACTAGGGATGAGGGAGACTGAAAGTAGTATGGAGACAATGTTCCTTTGGAGTTGAAAATAAAAAGAAAGAGGAAGCACCCAAAATGGTGTTTCTGAGTTATCAGAGGGGCGCATGCGTGAGCCAGAAGAGAGAGAGGAGTAGGAAAATGACGTTTCAAAGGGTTGGAAATGTTTAAAATTTTGTTTTATTATTATTAGACACGGTATAGATTGTACCCGTGTTTTGTCGAATCCTCGAGGAACGTACCTTCTCGGTACCCGAAAAATATAGAAATTATATTTTCGGAAACGATTTCTTAAACGTAATAATATGACATTTTTATTATGTTGGGATTTGATTATATTTGTTTGCCGTTATTAATTTGGTGTCGGTATGCGTGCGGTGCCGTGACTTTCTAAATTCACGAGATAACCTCTCGTTTTCTTCCGTAAATTATCCTTGAATGATAAAATGTGTATATTTCACTTATCTCATTATTTATTTATTTTGTCTCGTATGCTACTGCGCTGCAGTATGCGGAATAACTTCCCGAAACAATGGATTAAGCTTATGTATGCTTAAATTTTAACTTGGACAATAATAAATTTCATAGATACTTAGTGAACAAGTATCGTGCGTGCGGTGTCTTATTTTTAAAGAAACGAGATGACCTCTCGTTTTTAAATCTAAATATTGACATCTGTCAGAAAATAACCGATTTTAATTTTCTGACGTGATAAATATTATTATAATAATCCAAAATTTTACGGGTTGTTATAGTTGGGTTGGTCCATTCAATGAGAATGAAGTTACTATTTATTAGGATAGTCCTAGGGTTTCACGTCTCCTTGGAAGTCCATCAATGTTCGAGGATGGTCCACGTGGTAGACATCTAATGGAGGAGACAAGAATGACGTGTGGCGTGCTATCCTTTGTCTCGCTGGGTGCATGGAATAATCCATGCACGATTGCAGCACTACCTTTGAGCTAATGATCCATAGGGACGGAGCCAAGTCTTTTCAGTCGGGTAGGCCAAAACAAAAGAGATTTAGAAGTCGAGAAAATAAAAGTTTTAAGAGTCGTACAACTAAAGTTTTCATTTCAACTGCACACGACGCTCTTTAATAGTACTAAAATGATCTAAAACACTATATAAACTAAAGGTGTCTGCAATATATCCATTTCAATATCTTTTCAAACTGAAGGCATTGAACTTCCGTCATCTGTAAACCATGGTTTCAGTTTTGGATCATTCAGTTGGATGCAAACATTTCTAATCTATTTGGATGGGCCTTTTTATTATAGCTTTGTGTAGGCTGATTAAGATTTTGTGTAAAAAATACATTGCAAAATATGCATACTACAAGTATTTATTAAAATATTAGGGCTGACCATGGCCCATCCTAGCCACAATGTGGCTCCGTCCCTGATGATCCATGTAACGAGCCACTTGACGGCCGTTATATTTTTGGACTAGCAGCGTGCAGAAATCCAAACATTGGGGAGGTTTGAAGTAAATTTTTCTGTAGTGGGGATTAAACATGAAATCTGGCTAAACCACATGAACTAATGGTGAACTTACTCTTTTTAAAGAGTGTAAAGTTGCTCAATTTTAGATTTTTAATTCGTTATTGAAATTTTTTAACTTGTTAGTTCTTCAAGGAAATGAGTCCGTATTAGTAGAACTATGAGCTAATTATTAGATATTGAAAAGTTGCTCAATTTGAAATTTTTAATTCGTTATTCAAAAAATAAATTAATATAGGATGAAGGGGCGTCGAGACAAAACAAACTGAGATGAGCATCTCATTAGTTTACACACAGATGCCATTGCCTTTCTAAGTCACAGCAAATAAAAAATATATATATTTAACAGCCTCCATGTGGAACAATCTAAATATTTAATTTTACAAACAGTTCCTACTACCAGTTAACTAGTCTTGTTCATTTGATTATTTTCTTAATTTTACGTTTAAATATTATTTAGTAGCCGGCTAACTGATCCACATCAACCATGTCTCGTTTGTTTTTCTGGATATATATAAGTTGGAACGACAAAATATATCAATATCGATCACCTGAAACAAGTTCATATAAGTTGATACAAAATGAGTGAATATTTAATGGCAAGACAAAAGGTGATAGCAGATCCATGCAATAATGGTGGAAGTGCTAGCAACATGATGAAATCCGATGTTGTGGGGAATGGATCAAGAAGTCAAAGACGAAGAAGACCAGTCGTTTATCTTATGGGTAGAAAGATGAAGACCAAACAGAAGCACAACAGCAGCAGCCCACAATCTAAAGATACTACTACAAGTCTCCTGCTGAGTAACAAGTATCGGCCAAGAATGTTTCAAGATATAGTGGGCCAAAATATTGTCGTTAAGACACTTTGTTATGCAGCCGAGAAGAAAATGATTGCTCCTCTTTATTTATTCCATGGCCCGAATGGAACTGGGAAGACATCTACTGCTAGAGTATTTGCAATGGCTTTGAACTGTGAATCAAATAATAAACCTTGCTGCAGTTGCGAAGGCTGTTCAAGAAGCCTCTACACAATGGATCTCTGCTCTGGAAATAGAATTTCTGGATTTGAAAAGATTAAAGCACTCCTTCAAAACACCTCTTTCGCTCAGGCGATTCCGGGCTTTAAGGTATTCATCATTGAGGAGTGTCACTTGTTAACGTTGGAGGCATGGGACGAGCTTATGAGTTTATTGGAAGGGCCTTATGGTTCAAACCTTGTATTTATACTTATAACTCATATAGTAGATGTGAACTCTTCCATCACTTGTAATATCACATCAAGATGTCAAAAATACTATTTCACCAAGCTAAACGACGAGGCTGTCATCACAAAGCTATCAAGAATTATTGTCGGTCAAAGTATGGTGATCGAAGAAGAAGCATTAAAACTGATTGTTGCCAAATCAGATGGATCATTAAGAGACGCTGAAAATATATTAGATCAGTTGACCTTATCAGGGCCAACCATCAATACTTCAATGGCCCAACAGCTAGTAAATATATATATAGATCCTTTAGCTAAAAATATCTTCTTATTTTACGTATGAACAACTGATTATCATTTTGGTGTTAATGTGTTTACAGGTAGGTCTTATTCCGCATAACAAACTACTAGACTTGCTTGCAGCGGCAGTTTCAGGAGACACCATTAACACAATCAGATATGTTAAGAAGCTTAGTGAATGTATTGAACCATCATCTTTTGTATCTCAACTAGTAAATCTTGTCACCAACCTTCTCTCAGAGGATCCATCGTCGTCGTCATCATCATCATCTTCAGCCAACAGGACGCTCCTCAGTAAGTTGGACGAGTCTTGTCTTGAAATTGCATGCATATATAGTCTGCTTCTAATTTCACCCATATAATTCTATTAATATTATTGTTCATGGCATGTGAATGGTGGTGGTGCGTAGGCAAAACTCAGTCGGCAAGATTGTGCTACATATTGAAGTTACTAGTTGAAACAGAAAGGCAACTACGGTCCACATCAACACATGACCAGACGTCAAATATAATCGCAACAACATTTTTAGATATCACTTCCATGAAAGCCTCAAACATCAACAACATTGTTTTACCAGCTAGAAGCCTACTTTCAACATCATCTCACAATGGAATAACATTACATTCAGCAGCAGGTAAGTATATATTCTATTTATATTTATTTTTTTAAACACGCAGACATCATTTTTTTCTGATTATATTTAAACAATCATGCTGGTAAAGAAAGCATAATAGACCAACAGCAAGGACGGGATGCCAAGAGGGGAAGCTTAAGTGACATGGAACAACTGTGGAAAGACGTGCTCAAAGGAATAGAAAGCTCCCGTATACAAAAGTTCCTTAGTGACAATTCAAAACTAGCATTATTATCTCTCTCTAAGAGTAAGTAATGCATGCAAGATATCTATAACCAATCGCTGCATTTATGCTAAAAAAGCGGTTTTTCTCATGTCTCTGACAGCCAATGCTATTATACATTTGACTTTTACAAGACCAGAAGACAAGATGGCAGCAGAAATTTCAGATGAAAGCTTAGCTAAGGCACTAGAATTTGCAATTGGGTGTTCAATTACTCTTCATATGAGCCTCGACCAACCACTGACTATGGGACAAACAGAAGATAATGCTAAAACCACAATCCATCCATTATATTCTAAACAGCAAAACACAAATACCAACACCCGCGGTGAGAGCTTACGAATTGCAAAATCAAAATCCTGCTCAACCTCTCAACGACCACATAGATATTTATCAAAAGGAACAGACTCAGATGTCACACGAATGTTTAAACAGCCAAATTCAGATAAAATGGTTCCAATCACAACAAATATAATACAAGCAGAAAGAGAGTCCACACAAAGCATGAGAATCAGGAACCCTAGACATAGATGGTTGTCATTATCTTCAATACCACAGAGTGACGCTAGTGTTGAGCCGTACAGTCAAGACGTAATATACGAAAATACAAACAAAGATGGAGATGATACACTTAGGAAGTTCAACAAAAGTTTCTCAAAGAATTCTAAAGATCGCCATGTTCAAGATCAATTGTAAGTCTTAGTAACAAAAAGTTTTATAGTTGGATCTATTTTTAAAAAAGAAACTGAGAATAAGATTTGTTTAATGTCTTTTGTGCAGACAATCAAATCCGGCATGGTGCTGTTAAAGGCAAAAAAAGAGATTCATTTTTGCTCGCATCTAAAAAAGTTACAGGAACAAAACGAAAATATCAAGACAAGATTCCAAGGTTTTGGTTAGGTTTGGCAATATTAATTTCAATAGTGAGTGGTCAGCTCACAAAAGGCAATTGGTAGAAATATACTTGAAAGAAAAAATGTGTATTGTGAGAGTTGCATACATATTCATATGTAAGGATGAGAAATAAAGAGGTATATTTATTTAGTACACCGGAACTTTAGGCTGGTCGGCAAGGGTGTTGAATGCCCAAGGTGAGAGCAAAACTCACGCGCCACCCCCTTGTCCATTTGGATCACTCGCGCGCGACTCACCAATTTCGAGGGAACATAAGGTGACTGATTCAACTTTAACTTGTGTGATGTGGACCTAAATATTTTGTTTTATAGTTTTTTATATGGTTTGTGAGTGTATGTGGGGTATTTAGTGATAGTATATTTTTATAAAGTGGGTATTTTAATAAAAAGTGAGGTTAAGGTGACCATATCCATAAAAAAGTGATAGGGGGTGATGGGAAGTAAAAGGAGAGAGAAAGCTAAGGTGACGCTGAGATGTAAGATAGAGAATTCACTTACCTTGCCCTTTAGAGCACCAAGTATTGTATGCCAAAGGGTGGTGCTACAGGAAAATTGGTGTCACCTCATTACTTTTCTTCCCTGGCACGAGGTTTGGCTATGACACCAAAATCCCTTTTCCGGGTATAAAAGTGGTGTTGTAGAGTAAAAGTGGTGCCATAGTACACAAAGAAAAAAAAAAAAAAAAAGGAAAAAAAAGAAATGAAATGTCTTTAGCTTGGGCTGTTATATACTAGCCGAGATGCTTTGGCACGAGTTGCGGTATGGTATGTGGTGCCAAAGGTTGGTGCCGAAGCCCATGGCTTAAGCCATGGCACACTGTACCCGGTGCTCTTAGCCTTAAGAATCCCAAATCTGACTGCCAGTGAGGCATCTGGAAAAAAGGTACTACATTGTTGGGTTAATGGAAAGAAACTTTACTTCAGCGGATATTGAATCCAAGGGGAGCCAGCTCCAAAATCATTGATAAACATGTAACTGCTAGCTGGAAATTAAACAGATACAAGGTACAACCTATTACAGCAATGCCTTTCAACCTTACAAATATTCAGTGTTCAAGACTTCATACCCCTACTGTTATTTGCATTAACATAATCCCACCAATACTAACAGGTAGAGGTCACATCCCATGCTGCTCCCACCCTTTCCCACAAATCTGTAATCTGAAACAAAGGATCAACAGTCATACGAAAAAAGAGGACAGAAACAAAACAATAATAGCTAATAAAATGTAATCTGCCTCATCATCAGAATACATATTCTGCTGCTGATTTGGCCTACTCTTTAGTGTGCCAAAAGACTTCTCTTGAATATCAAACGTTAGGTTACATGTCTTGTTACCCACCAACTAAGCAGCAAATATTATCAGTTTTCATTTAAGTACGCATCTCAATGAAAAATTCATTTGTAGGTTTTAGACACAAAACACAGTGTATCTGGTTTCATGGCACACTAATAAAGCTATAGGAACCATATAGAACAATCAGAGGATTATTAAGTATATAAAGGTAGCTGTCTAAACAGTCACCAAAAGGTAACTAAATAATTGAAAGGGGTTTTGATAACATAAATTTGTATCAGATGAAGTTAAAAGTCGTATTGGTAGTACATATAATAAATCCAAGAACTTGCACCTTACCTTAAATTCCATTAAGGGTGACCACGACTTTACGTGCAGTAGGTTCATCACGATGCTCACAAAGCCATATTCCCTGCACAGTGTAAGCGGAAGATAATATACAATCTATTATGACTTAGGCCATAAAACAAGTGATAGAAAAGAAAAGGTCCGTTAGCTCCCTTTAAAGCAAAATTGATGTTTTAGGAGAGACATATTAATTCAAATTTTCATTTCAGAGTGTAGCCTATCTATGTAAGGATTGGAATAACTTTCAATACAAAAAAAATGTTTATGGCGTCTCAAACATCATGATATCATAGCCTAATCATAATATTCGCGAGCCCCTTATCAGAATCCAAAACCTTCCAAGTTGGAAGTCGTCCAATGATTTGAAGTGAATATAATAGCTGCCATCTACTTGTTTGACTTGAAATTTTCAGCACATTTATGTCTTTGGTATATTTACAAAACCCATAACCTTCCAAGATGTAAGTCATTAGACACAAAATAACATAATTCAGAAAGAAAATAGCTAATCTACTCGTGAAACAAACATGTATATGATACAACCAAAATTCTTTAAATCTTTTAGGAGGCGTCCCAATGATGACATTTTTTACAAAAATATAACGTTGACTCCTCATTGACAGATTTGTTAAGGCTACTATTTTACGTTAAAAAACACTAGAAGGACTTGTACCAAGTTTATAATACGGACTCTTTTAGAAACGACGGAACGATTTGGGGTCTTGCATACTTTGTCAGTAGAAAAATATATATGGCTGTTGGGAGTTGGATGAAACACGTACACTGGCAGTTGTAGACGTATACCTTGTATTAGAAAAATCATGTTCCAATTGTAACATTACAAAGTTACAATAATGGCAAGACATTGGAAGAAATGTGTGTGTCAACTAAAGTTATCATGGAAAATTCAAGAAATGCGTACCTGCCAAGTTCCCATGTTTAGCTTTCCATTGGTAATTGGTATCCTAACAATTGGGAAACATACAAATTTGTAATGCGAGTATGAGGAATATCATATGTATAGAGAAAAAGAAAGAAAGTGTGTGCGTGCGTGCGTACGTGAGAGCACAGCCAAACATTGACGACTTAATGTGTGCTGGCATATCATCGGGACCTTCGAGGGTGTGTTTCCATGGTGCAGATCTTCCCTGAAAGAAAAAAACAGTGTTTACTAGTACTAGATAAAAGACGGAAAAAAAGGAAGGGAATAATAATAATAATAATACCTCTGGAACAATGGTATTAAGAAAAGTTTCAGTGTCAGCTCGAACATCAGAGTCATAATTTTCATTAATAGTCAAGGATGCACTGGTATGCTGCACTGTTGTTGTTGTTGTTACATAAATTAAATTATTAAAGGGGAAGTAGTAGTAGTAGTCCGTTATTAGAAAGTGAAAAAGAGATGACTTACAAAAGAGGTTAGCAAGACCACACTGAAATCCGGACAAATCATCTCCAATTTCCTTCAAGATCTGGTGGTGGTGGTCAAGTAAGTAAATTAATTAGATAGATAGATATATGTAAAGAATTACCTTACCTTTGGAGTAATAAGATGACAGCCGCGGTTGTGGGGAGGGAGAGTGATTGTCTTCTGAGCCCATTTTGCAGCAGAAGACATATTATTATTATTACTCTTACTCACTGAAGAAGATGGAGTATAAACACAGGTAATAGTTTCCTTCTTTAACCGACCCCCTTCGCCTTTGCCTTTGCCTTTGCCGCCGACTAGCAGTGATATTGAAGATGAGGACAAGGACAAGGATTGCATTTTCTTCCACTCTTCTTCTTTACCAAACACAAATCACCCCTTTTATTTTCCAAAACATCTATTTTTTTCCTTATCAACCATTTTTGTGTGGCGGGTGTTATTTATGTTTGCCAAAAATTATTATTACTTTCCAAAAAAACTTGATAGTCTTAGGGTCCGTTTGGTTTGTAGATAAGTTAAGGATTTGGATCGGGGAAATGATTTACACACTTTTTAAATTGATTGGCACATGTTAATTTAAAGTGTGTTAGACATTTATAGTCTCGCAACATTTTTACACATTTTTATAAATGTCAATACACTCTAAATTAGAGTGTGCAAATCACCTCTCATTTGAATTACTATTTAGATTTATATTTGAATTTATATTATGAGTAATGATAGGGAGACCTAACTCATGTGACTAAATTTATGCCTAAACAATTCATCATGTGACATGTGGAATGTATATTTTCTCTTTCATAATCCCCACCTTTAATCTTGCCATGTGTCATCATCTTAGAGTTAGGCATGAAATTTAGTCATGCAAATCATTTTCCTTATATTATAAAGTGTTTGGTTCATAAATTGGATTTTATATTATAAATTGAAATTTTTGATTATTTTAAAAATAAATTAATAAAAATATAAGATGACCCATATGAAGAGAAGGAAATTTTATATTAAGAAAAAGACAAATACTTTAAATAAAATATATAAGTATATCAATGAGGTCAGACAAATCTCACATATTTACCATCTTTTTGTAGAAACCCATGGATTTGGGGTTTTGTAGGCCCTCTAAAACCCATCTATGTAAACCAAACAAGTTTAATGAAGCAAAATAGTGATTCTCATGTCAAAACCCTCAAACCAGACGCCTCCTTAATTTGTATGCGTACTTTTTTTAGACTAGACAAATACCCGCGCAAAGCGACGGTGTATAGCGGCAAAAAATTATACTTGCGAAATTATTGACAACATGTTACATGACCTAAGTTAGAAGAGCACGTATAACAAGTTAGATCCTCAACAACAGTATCGTCCGCTAGGGAATTCTAATTTTTAGTAGAAAGTCGATATCGTATATCCAATTTAGTATCGGTTTCTAATTTATCTTCAGAATCATATTCTGATTAATGATAGCCTCAGATCATTGTCAGTATGATTCAGTTATCAGTTTAGAATCAGTATAGCTCAGTTTCAGGTTCAGATATAGTTTTAGATTCAGGATTGTGCTAATGTAAACAAACTGTATAGTTTTAAGTACACATTCATTATCATATTTTATGCATACAATTTTAATGATAGTTCAAATCGCCTTAATATTAGATAATAGTCAGCTTCAGAAAATAGTATAACATGTATCCACGAGTAGTATTCGTCCTAGATCTTACAAATATTATGTTGAACACTCAAGTCTATGTTTCAGCTTTATTAGTTCATGCTTCAGTTCATATATCAGTACAATATCTGTTTATGTTGGGTTCAGTAAATACCCATACCCCTTGATCTAGGATTTGAATAGAAAATACCCCAAGTGTTTGGACCGTTAAACACTAACAGGTCACTGAGCGCATAGTCTCTCAGTGAGCCATCTTCAGGATACTCAGTAAGAGGCGAAGAAGTAGTCTCTCCACTCAGTAAGGCGGAACTTAAGGGGTGAAGACTGAGTCAAGAAGAAGATGGTGGATTCAGTGAGTGATGACAATAACTCACTGAATCCCTAAAACTCCTCTCCAGCTACTTACACTGAAGACAAACTGAAGTAGAAGACTGAAGGATATGAATACTAAAGAATGAGCGGGATAAGGCGGGATAAGTTTGAATCAGATAAGACGAAGTCCTTATCAACCAAAGTCAACTTTCCCTGAATGGCAAACGATCAGGCTCAGTGTCATCACTGACCCTTGGAAAGCAGTCTTGTCTCTTACCTAAAATAGTCTTTGTAAACAGGGACAAAATACATCAGTATTTTGTCTTCTGTAAATTGTTAGTTTGTCACTTAGGAAAGAGTTAAAACTCATACTTGTATAAATAGCATAAGAGATGGAGTGAAAGATTTAAGCTTGTGAATTGTAAAAACACACATACACGCAAGCCATCTTTCACTACTCCAAATACAACTTAATCCTTGAGATAGCTCAGTGGGTACTTGTAGTTGTGCTCAGACTTAGCCTGAGCTTCGTGAGGAGTTACACCATTTGTCATTTCAATCCCAAGTACTATTCCGCAAGTACTTGGGTAATGTATTCTTGTTTAATTCATTTCTAATAAAGAATATTATGTTGAAAATTATTCAGTGTGTTTTACTTACATCTTATCAGTCATAGATTCACTGTTAACTTATTTCTAAATACTTAACTGTTTTACGATAGTGAATTGGGAACAACAAGTGGTATCAGAGCAAGGCTGATTATAAAACCTTTTTTTTAAGTCGCTCAAAAAACGTTTTTAAATCAGGATCCTTATGGCTGAAATTGATGTACCCCAACTAGTCGACAAAAAGGGTGGAGCTTATTCAACTGTTGCCCCTAGACTTGAAGTTGGTAAATTTAACAAATGGAAAAAGCGTATGCTTTGCTATTTGATTGTGATGGAACCTTATTATATCAAGTGTATAAATGAAGGTCCATTTATCCCAAAGACTGCTGAAGGTTTGCCTAAACCTGAAGCTCAGTGGACTCAGGATGAGATGAGAGTGGTCAACCAGGACCAAAGACTCAAAAGTATCATCATATCATGTCTTCCTGATGATATTATGGAGTCAGTCATAAGCTGTAGTACAGCTAAACAAACCTGGGATGACCTGGTCTACAGTCATGAAGGTCCTTCTGATACCAAGGAAAACAGGATAATGGACATGAAACTTGAGTATAACACCTTCAGGGCTAAGGACTCTGAAACTCTGTCTCAAACTTACACCCGATACAAAACTTTGCTAAATGAACTGTCAAATGATGGTGTTAAGTTGTCCAAACATGAAATCAATGTTGGTTTTGTCAATAGTCTCCCTGAGAAGTGGCTGAATTTCTCTCAGGGTCTTAGGAATGCTAATCATATCCAGAATCTTGAACTTCCTGAAATTTATGAGAAATTTGTCTATGAGGAAAACCTCATCAACAGACGATACCCTGACTTAAAGAAGTCTCAGGAAGTCAAGAAGTCCCTGACCACCACTTCACCAATATCAAATGCTTTTTATTCTAACAGTGTTGTTCAAGATTTTCAGGACAATTCAGATGATGAGCCTGATGAGAGACCAAGTGAGGAGTACCTTAATGACCTGAACGTTGAATTTCAGGAAAGGGAACTCCTTGCTAACTCTCAAAGGTTTATAAAAAGAAACAAAGGTTTTTTGAATGCTAAAGCAAATGAGGACACTGAATGCTTTAAGTGTCACAAAAGAGGTCATTTTGCAAAAGAATGTTTTTCAAAAACAATTTCTGAACCCTCTTACAAACAACCATCAGGGTTAAATCAGTCCTCAGGCTTTAGCAAATTTCAACCAAAAATCTATCAGTCTCATCAAAATCTTCAAAACAAATCTGATCAAAACAAAACTGTTAATTTTGAAGCAAAGTATAGAAAAGTCAAAGCTAAGCTTGCATTGCTTGAGGCCAGTCCCTCAGACACAACAAAAAGTGTTCAATTTGTGCAGGGTAAAAACAAAGGCCTTGTTGCTGAAACCTTCGACTGGGATGAAGAGCCAGTCTCATCTGATGATGAAATGGTGCATGTCAGTGCACTGATGGCCCTCTCAGAAGAGGACAAGCTAGCTGTTGGGAAAAATCATGCCGGGAATGGAGAGTGGGTCAACATCACAATAAAGAAGGTAAATATTTTACTTTTTATGATGGATGATGACTCTGATTGGCAGTCCTATATGAACTACATCAATGTTGACCTTAAGTTTGTAGAAGAGCAATGATTAAATCTTTTTTCAAAATATAACAAGCTAAGTTTTGAACTAAACAAGTGTAGGGATGAACTGCTTCTTTCAAAACAAAATAAGATTGAGGCAATCACTTTGCAAATTCAAAACACTGAATTAGTTAAAAGAAATCAGGCTCTTCAAGATGAACTTAAGAAAGAAAAGGAAATCATTGCTAGTTGGACTGCTAAGAATCCAAGAGTCTTTGATGCTGTGGGAGCTCCCAGTAGCAAAAAGAGAGTCATAGGTGAAGATCATCTCCCTGACTCTTACAACAAAGACCAGTCTCCCAAACCATTTGTGTCTGGTGGCATGATTACCAATGTGTTGACTATTCCCAAGCCCAATGATTGGATTGAACGGGTTAACCCTGAGAGTAAGCTTCCAAATTTAGATTATGGAAGAATACTAGAGCCTGAGAGTCAAGCTCTTAAGAGCATGCTTGGACTCCCTGATGTGCCAAGTAGTATTGAACACATCTCTGAGTCTGAAGCAGAATCTAATGCACCGCTTCCAACCCTGAAACCTCTTCAGGGTGCTGCACCGAGCTCTGAGCTTACTTCAATGCAATTCAATCCTCATTCACCTAAGGAAAGGTCTGGACTTGGTAGAACAATCCTGAAAAGACCAACAAAACCAATCCAACAATAATCTACTCCCACTGAGACTTCCACATCTTCAGTTCCCACTGAATCTGATCAAATTCAGCAACTGACTGAACTTGTGAGGAAGCTGACTGATAAGATGGAATCCATCGAAAAAGCTCCTGATTCAATCAAGGAAACTAAATCAGCCTCCTCTAGTTCATCAAAGTCTAAAGGAACCACCAAACCCAAGCAGAAGTGTGATCTGTGCCACTATACCAGTCATACCACTGACAAATGTTATAGAATCCTTTTTGTATGATCTGCAAAAAGGATGATCACAGAACTTCTAATCACTTACAATATGTAAGTTCACTCAGTAAAGCAAACTATACCAAAGTTGGTCATCAGTATGCTTCAACCTCTAAATCTGCTCAAAAATCTAGAGCAAAACCCTTTCCACCTTGCCCACATTGTGGCTTTAATGATCATCATCCTGATGACTGTCTCGTGAACACTTGTTGTGAGATTTGCGAAAATCCAGCTCATGAGACATCCCAGCATGACAGTGTCATCCAAGCAAGGAGAAGTTCCAAGCAACCCAGAATCACTGAGTCATCCTCAGTCTCAAAATGCAAAACGTGTGGTAGCACAATGCACTCAACCACTGACCATGAGTCAATTGCCAAATTCAAACAGACCTTTAGGCCCAAGCCCACTAGTGTGTGGGTCAGCAAGAGAAACTAATTTAGTTTACTATTTGTGCAGAGACACGCCAGGGAGCCTATTTGGCATCTAGATAGTTGATGCTCAAGAAGCATGATTGGTGTTAAGGAGTATCTGCACAAGTATGTAAAGGAACCAGGACCCAAGGTAGTATTTGGTGATAACTCATCATGTCCCACTGAAGGTTATGGTTCAGTATACTGCAATGGAAAAGTTTTCTCTAGAATAGCTTATGTCAATGGTCTCAAATACAATCTCATCAGTGTCAGTCAACTCTGTGATGCAAAGTACATTGTGCAATTCAATAACAAACAAGGCACCATTTTCAATGCCAACAAAAAAGTTGTTTTGATAGCCTCTAGAAGAGATGATGTTTATGTCTTAGACATGTCAACACTCTCTCAAGATGGAACTTGTCTCTTTGCCAAAGCCACTGAAACTGTCAACTGGCTGTGGCACAAGAGACTCTCTCACTTAAACTTCAAAAACATCAACAACTTGGCAAAACAAAACAAGGTCCTTGGCTTACCATCACTAGTTTTTGAAAAAGATAAACCATGCTCTGCCTGTGAAAAAGGAAAACATGTCACACCCCCAAATTACCTGTTTTGCAGCGGAATGGAATTCCTGGGGGTTGACTGTCATAGCATCACAATCACTGTTATATTGAACGACCTAAAGTGCCGTTTGGAAAATACATCGCTTGATTTAATAAAACAATCAGAGTTTACAAGTATAGGTCCCAAATGAAAATCAACTTGTGCAGAAATAAGTTTGGTACAAGTCAAACGATGTTTTTAAAGTTCATAAATCCCGTGTGAGACGCGTCGTCACCGCGACTCTATGATATGTCCACATGCATGCCATGAAGTGAATGCCTTAGTTACCTGAAAATACATTGCTAAAAGTGTCAACACAAAGGTTAAGTGAGTTCATAGAGTTGTTAAAAATGTTTAATACGACTACCACAAGTATAAATTATGTATGACAAATATGTCACAAAAATGTTACAATTGCTTAAGCACATGACACCGAAGCTTGACTGATGTTCGCCCCAACAGAGTGTTTTGCCAAACAACTCAAATAATGATAATGAAATGAAATGCATCCGTCCGGTTGGAATCCACCAACCCGGATGGAGGTGTCACCCTCGATAGATCTATCCACTCACCCTCGCTTCTATGAAATTAACGGTTCATGATTATGAAATGGGGACATTTAACTGGCAATGAGGTAACTTAAGCAATGTAATGAATTTGATATACTTGGTATCGTAATAAAAATGATGTGCAATGTATTCTCCCCCGTAGGTTTGAAATAAAGTAAAAACTTGAATAAATCGGGGCTATGAAAACTCACCTGTTGCAATGATAATGATGATATAATGGCAATAATGAAATGAGGCGCAACCTCTGACCGTGACCTTTTATGAATGATATGTTCTAATGTAAATCATGAAACAATGTCGTGCATGCAAATCCACATGTAATCTATACCACTTGTACGCTTTTGAAAATAGGATTTATCGTCGAAATATATGTTTATGACATCTCGTCATGTTATAAAATACTTTACAAGTATTTACGTTGAAATGATATCTTACGATAGTCATTTAATGATTTATTATGAAATTATAACTTTTCGTCGTAAAATATTGTCATTTGACAATTTCATGAAAGTGACTAATCGGCTTCGAAAAGCTAGTCGTAAAATGGTGCACGTCGAGTGTTAGGAAACAAACTCAACGGTTTTGGGAAGCTTGTATCATTATCTCAAAGTTTTAGCATTTAAGTTTACATCCTAGAGGTCTCGATCATGGAGAAAAGTATAGGTGAAGTATGGTACTTGTATCCAAAATATTGTTTAAGGATGGTTTTCGGCAAAGTTTAAGTGACCGTATTTTATTCGTTACAACTCCGCTTGACGAACGGTTGGACATTTTGGAAAATATGCTTGGCGAACTTACTTTTACTAGAAGACATCATGTTATAAAAAGTTCTACATCAATGTTAAAAACGACCCTCAACATGGTCATTTGTGGCCGTTATATTTGTCTATTAGAAAATATATATGTTATACTTGTACTAAAAATTACGGCAACTTGTTTAAAATGTGAATAACTTAGTCGTTATAAGTCCGTTTTCTACGTTTTATATATCCTCGGAATCGTGATAACATATACTAATATATTTTTGATAAGTCGACACATTTAACAACGCTTAAGACTCATTTTTGACTCGTAAAAAGCCGAGACAGCATGCTGAATTTTCTGAAACAATTAGTTTTCGTCGTCAAACTTGAAAAATTCAGAACTTCTTCGTTATAACTCCGTTTTAACCCGTTCAAGCGGCCACGTTTTCGTTTTAAAGTATATTTTCTGAATATCTAACCCAAAATATTTTTCTCACTGTCGAAATTTCCAGAATTTGAAAATATGGACAGACCCTTATGTAAACTTGTCGAAATGAGTTTTTCTCGCGCCAAACCTATTCTAACCAATTCAAAACAACTCCGAAGCTATTCTAATCCTACCATACACCTTCTTAGGGTGTCATGGGTTCCTAGACATCATCAAAAGTGATATGTTACAAGGGATAATTTATAGGATGATCATATTTCAATATAAGTAATAAAAACATTAAAAGTGGTATAAACTCATATGTAACATGCATGATTTCTTGCAAAAATGATGAAATAACATAAATATGAATATGAAAGAGTAATAAAAATCATGGAATGCTTACTTGAATGATTATGAATTTTTGAGCAAAGTATGCTTAATAATCTTGAGGTTTTTATTTCAAAACCCTAACCAGATTATTCCTAGGACTTGATTAATACTTGGATCATGAAAAATTAATGGTTTCTTCCTTGTTTCATAGGTTGGCCGGCCATGGGGAGGAAGAGGAGAGAAAATGATTTACTTCACCTTTTAGTATGTGTGTTGTATGTGTTTTCTAGATATTATCTAGTGTATTGTGTATATGTGTATAATGTGGAAGCAAAGTCCAATTTGAGTACCCATGAGATAAGGGTGGCCGGCCAAGGGTATGAGAGGGGGGGGGGGGTTTGGATAATTTTATTAATTAAATGTATTATTTGTTATGTATAATGTGTAATTGTACATAAAAGTATTTATTAGTTGTAGCGTTAACTAAAAATAGATTTTAACGGAACAAAATAAAATGTATTGAAGTCATAAAAATTATAAAAATATATTTCTCACATGTATTGAGTGAATAAATATTTATCGGGTTGAATTTACGAAAACCGTCGTAATTATTTATACATAACAATTTATATACAAAATAAATTGGAAACATCGGGTAAACTAATAATATAATTTTTTTATAGTCTTAAAATGAGTATAAAAATATATTAAGATATTTTTGGAAGTGTCGGATAAAATGTTTCAAAATAATGTTTACGCGAAAGCGTTTATTTAATAGGAAAATAAACGTTTAATGTAAAATGCAAAACCATGCATGAATTAATATAATGATAATGATGCTAATGATATGTAGTCTAAATCTAGTCTATATGAAATGTCCTTGAATGATGGTTCATGAATTCGCAGCTAAACCATTAAGGTTACGCGAATTTGATACTCGTAAACCTAGTTTACGATAAATGATGAAATAGTGAAACTTGAATAGTGTTTTTCTCCGGGAATGAATAGTGTTTCGTGAATAGTAAATTTTGAAATACGTTCTCAGAATATTACTTCGACTTCAAAAATGGTGAATAGTAAAATTTTGAATAGTAACCGGTGAATAGTGAATTCCCGAGATGAATAGTGAAATTTTCAAATTTTGTAAAATGACCTGAAATTACGAGTTGTCACATTCGCCCAACCAAAAAGGAGTTCAGTCCCTGAATTTAGTCCATGTTGGGTCCTACGGTGTTACCGGTGAAAGGTGAGGATATTTGGGTCGCATCGGGTCGTCCAATGTTTTCTGAATCATACCGCGCCTTTCCAAGACGGGATGTTGAACATATATTTGCTGCCAACTTGAAATTCTAATGGTTTGCGACTTATGGAACATACTTCCAATATTTTGCGTCGTATATCGACATAGCTTATCTAGCTATATGTTGTTGCTTGTAACTGATTTTTGATCTGTTCGATCATTTTGTTGTTTCATGAGTGACTTATGGACTTGTGAGTTAAACTTTCCTGGTTTTGACCCGTGAATAAGTGATTGACACCTCGACCATAGAGTGCCTCAATGGTGCCGCTTTTATACTGGTGTGATAACTATTGTTGTACGAGAATTCGATCAATGGCAAATGATTTGCCCAACCATTTCCAAAATCAATCACACATGCCCTCAGCATATCTTCTAATGTTTGAATTGTCTTTTCACTTTGACCATCGGTTTGTGGATGATATGCTGTGCTCATCTCTAATTTGGTTCCAAATGAATCTTGTAATGATTTCCAGAAGTTTGAAGTGAATCGACTATTTCTGTCAGAAATGATGGAAATTGGTGCACCGTGCCTTGAGACTATTTCCTTGACATAAAGTCTAGTAAGTTGTTCCATGGAATAAGTCTCTCTAATTGATATGAAATGGGCTGATTTGATAAGACGATCGACGATTACCCATATAGCGTCGTAACCTCCCGATGTCTTAGGAAGTTTCGTGACAAAGTCCATCGTAATGCGTTCCCATTTCCATTGGGGAATTTCTGGTTGTTGGAGTAACCCTGAAGGTTTCTGATATTCGACTTTTACCTTAGAGCAAGTAAGGCATTTGCTAACGTACGTAGCAATTTCCGCTTTCATGGTCGGCCACCAATAAAGTTTCTTGAGATCCTGATACATCTTATCAGAACCTGGGTGAATAGAATACTTTGACTTATGCGACTCATGCATAATCAATTCTCGTATCCCGCCATAAAATGGTACCCATATTCTATCCTTGAAGCATAATACTCCATCTGCTCTCTTTACAAAGCCATTTGCATTATCGGGCATACCATAAAGCTTTTCACTTGGTCGGTTTCCTCCTTAAGTGCCTCGATTTGTGCCTCGAGTATTTTTGATGGTAAAGGTGAACTGATCGTCATTCCAAAGGATCGGACTCTTAAAGGTTTGGGTCTTTCTTTCCGGCTAAGAGCATCAGCCATAACATTGGCTTTTCCCGGATGATACTTGATTTCACAATCATAATCGCTGAGTAATTCCAACCAACGACGTTGCCTCATGTTAAGTTTCTTCTGATCAAGAACATATTGTAAACTCTTGTGGTCCGTAAACACTGTGCACTTTGTACCGTAAAGGTAGTGTCTCCAAATCTTGAGTGCAAAAACTACGGCCCCTAACTCAAGATCATGAGTGGTGTAATTCTTCTCATGAACCTTAAGTTGTCGAGAAGCATAAGCTATCACCTTCTCGTTTTGCATTAATACAGCTCCAAGCCCTTTATGTGAAGCATCGCAGTATACAACGAAGTTCTCAATTCCTTCGGGTAGTGCCAAAATTGGCGCACTGCAAAGCTTTTGCTTCAACAACTAAAAAGAAGCTTCTTGTTTCTTTCCCCATTCGTACTTCTTGTTTTTCTGTGTCAACTTGGTCAAAGCTTTAGCTATCTTTGAAAAAAACCTTCGATGAATCTTCGGTAATACCCGGCGAGTCCTAGAAATTGTCGGATTTCCGTAGGATTTGTTGGAGTAGCCCAATCTTTTACGGCTTCAATCTTTGCAGGATCAACTTGTAGTCCTTGACTATCAATGACATGACCAAGAAATTGTACTTTGCGGTTCCAAAAATCACACTTCGAAAATTTGGCATACAACTTCTCATTCTTGAGTAGTCCTAAAATCGTTCTTAAATGCCCTTCGTGCTCTTCTTTGCTCTTTGAGTAAATCAATATGTCATCGATGAATACTATAACAAACTTGTCCAAATACGGTTTGCATACCCTATTCATGAGATCCATGAATACTCCAGGTGCATTAGTTAATCCGAACGGCATTACTTGAAACTCATAATGTCCATAACGTGTTCTAAACGCCGTTTTTGGGATATCCTCCTCCCGAACTCTAAGTTGATGGTAACCTGACCTTAGGTCAATCTTTGAGTAGATACTAGATCCTTGCAACTGATCGAACAAGTCGTCGATTCTGGGGAGTGGGTAACGATTCTTAACCGTTAACTTGTTCAGCTCTCTATAATCTATACACATTCTGAAGGATCCATCTTTCTTCTTCACAAACTAGACCGGTGCTCCCCAAGGCGAGGAACTTGGCCTAATGAATCCTTTGTCTAAAAGTCCTTGCAACTGATTAGACAACTCTTGCATTTCTGATGGTGCTAGATGGTAAGGCGCTCGTGCAACTGGTGCAGTACCGCACTAAGTCAATATGAAATTCTACTTGACGTGCCGGTGGAAGTCCTGGCAAGTCTTCGGGAAAGACTTCAGGAAATTCTCGGACAATTGGTACATCCTCAAGTCGTTTCTCTTCGACCTTTTCTTGGTTATATGTGCTAAGAAAGCATAACAACCTTTCTTTATGTACTTCTCCGTCTTGATGCATGATATAATACTGAGTCTAGTTCCACTTCGTTCCCCACGAATGATCAAAGTTTCGCCGTTGTAAGGAAGATGAACAACTTTTTCATCACAAATGATTCTTGCACGATGTTTGGATAACCAATCCATGCCGATGATGACGTCGAAACTACAAAGTTCTACGTGCATAAGGTCTATATTGAAGGGATGATTTAGAAAATTGAGTGTACAACCACGGACAATGGTGTCGGTGCTAATTAAGTTACCATTAGCTAATTCAATGTTGTATGATGTGTTTAATGTGGGAATTGTTCTCTCGCTCTAACCATTGAGCTGAGGATAATGAGCGGTAATCATGTACTAGTGAATTCCAAAGGAATCTTAAAATGATTGTCAGAAGTCTAAGGTGAATCGAATAGCTTGTAATAGGTACAACTGGAATTGATACCACGTCTCTCATGCCAAATTTCAAAATGTTAAATATGTTGAAAAGGACCTTATAGAAAGGAATAGATTATGGGTTACAGTTGTGATTCCTCGCGTTTCTAGTTCTAGCGAATGTCATGACTTGAATCTTACTTGCCTAAGGTGTTTAGTCTCCATGACTAAAATATTTATGGTTTGATTATCGAAGTGTTTCCATGCTCTATGTTGTAAAGTCACAAAACCTTAAATATTTAAGTGATGTGGTGTAGTGATTGATTGTCAAGATTTGTCCCAATATTGAGTGCTTCTAAAATATTTCATCACTTATATTGCTATCATACTACCAAGAAAATAGATATCAGCTCATACTATGTCGAAGAATGTTTGTTCTAATTTCACTTGTAGATGGAGAGTCATTTATTGTCCGATATGTTCAAACCTGTTGCATCTCTTGATATAGAAGTGAGGTTACTTGGAATTTTTAGGGAACACAATGCCTTAGGGGAAGTTTATATTGATAACCTTAATTTAACCAAATTTTGCTTTAAGGAAAACTCATTGTAGGGAAGTTCACATATTGTTGAAGCCATGTTTAATGGAATGTTCTGCAGTCTCAGTTAGAAGACTTGGTTTATCCCTATGATGTTGCTTAGTGGGTATTCGCTTCGTACTAAATCTCGTAACTCGGTCTAGCTAGTACTTTTGAATGATATAATTTGGCTTTTAATCCAAAAATAGTGGTTCGGAATGTCTCGTGATGTCTTAAGATTTTTGTTGAGTTTTGAAACGTCTTACTATATACTTCTAGTCCTTGTTGGTAGTCCTAGAATGCTTTCATTGTTTTCTTGTATCGAGGAATCCTCCTCATAGATGGTATAGGAAGCCTTTCCTAAAAAGGTCACCCGTCAAATTCTAACTTATCGGTTGAGTGAGGGATGAATGGCGTAGGCTTCTATAGAGTGTTAACAAAAGAAATGTTTATGAACAATTTATATGATTTCAAAGCTTTGCTTTTGAGTGAAGATTGTTTTAAGAGATTTGAAATGATGCTAGTTACTTTCATGACATAATTCTTTCTGAATTATACATAGGTGATCAGGCCATGTATAATCGAGGACAAATGATGTGATGCTTGGTTTTGTTGAAATGATCTTATGTTCCTCTGAAATTTTAGATTGTATTCAACGTTTTGTTTTGTAAGATAATGGCTCAATAATTTTTCAGAGTATCATGAAAATCGTTTCGCATGATGGTATTAAATAGTTGATAAAATGAATGAAAGCCAATTGATAGGGTGGTAACGAAACAACTTGTTTTAAAACTTTATGAAACAATGTTTCTAAGATGGTGTAGAATAGCTTGAAATAAAATTAAGTGAAATAATTTCATGAAATGGTAGCAAAATAACTTGAAATATAATTTGTTGAATGATTTGTAGGATACACGGGAGAACCTCATAAAATGGTAATAGTCTCTTAATTGGTCAAGAATAAAGTTGGCCTAACCCCTAGTAAGATAGTGATGTATTATCGCGAAATGATTGAAAACTGGGCAATTGGAATAGGAATGAAATGAACAAAGGTTGTGATTATCGTGGAGTTAATAAGGAATAAAGATTACATATGATTGAAAGGTACCTATTATCTTTTCCTGTTGATGGTCAAATCGTGTTTCAAGTGTAGGAGTAGTAGGCGGTCTAGCAGCAATAGCCCTAGAAATCTCACAATCCTCAAACCTATGAGATGGTGTAGTGTCTATAGTTTTAGTGATAAATAATAATGGTGTGTCAAATCATGCACGCTTCCCAAGCTGCAAGTTAGGTGTATGAGTAGTATCTATGAGACGTGATGGCACGGATGGTACTCTAGATGACAATGATGATGAAAATGATGACAATGATGATAATGGAAATCCTTGTGGTGAGTTAAGAAAATAGGTTCATTAGGACTAAGCCTATAAGTTCTACCAAATGGTATGATTTGTCTCAACAGAATGATAAAAATTGTCCTAATCCTACAGTGAATCAATGGTGATCGTGATGGTGTAGGTGCAACTTCGTCCTCCTAAAAGGATTCAGTCTCATCATCTGATGTTATCGGTGTTGATTCAACTGATGTTAAAATTGTGATAGGGAATGACAGGGCATTCTCCATGTCAAAGTGATGTGAGTATGATGGGATGAGTATTTGAAGGCATCTATGTGACAATCGATTTTGAAATGAAAGTAAATAACTCGCAAAATGTGCGTATGAAACCGCATGTATAGTGACTATGCACTTATGATGAAATGATGAGATGCTATGATGATGTAGTTATAGTCTAGAGTCAATGATGCAACCTAGTTCTCTATAACCGAAGCTCTGATGCCAATCTGTCACACCCCAAATTACCTGTTTTGCAGCGGAATGGAATTCCGAGGGTTGACTGTCATAGCATCACAATCACTGTTATATTGAACGACCTAAAGTGCCATTTGGAAAATACATCGCTTGATTTAATAAAACAATCAGAGTTTACAAGTATAGGTCCCAAATGAAAATCAACTTGTGCAGAAATAAGTTTGGTACAAGTCAAACGATGTTTTTAAAGTTCATAAATCCCGTGTGAGACGCGTCGTCACCGCGACTCTATGATATGTCCACATGCATGCCATGAAGTGAATGCCTTAGTTACCCGAAAATACATTGCTAAAAGTGTCAACACAAAGGTTGAGTGAGTTCATAGAGTTGTTAAAATGTTTAATACGACTACCACAAGTATAAATTATGTATGACAAATATGTCACAAAAATGTTACAATTGCTTAAGCACATGACACGGCTTGACTGATGTTCGCCCAACAGAGTGTTTTGCCAAACAACTCAAATAATGATAATGAAATGAAATGCATCCGTCCGGTTGGAATCCACCAACCCGGATGGAGGTGTCACCCTCGATAGATCTATCCACTCACCCACGCTTTTATGAAATTAACGATTCATGATTATGAAATGGGGACATTTAACCGGCAATGAGGTAACTTAAGCAATGTAATGAATTTGATATACTTGGTATCGTAATAAAAATGATGTGCAATGTATTCTCCCCCGTAGGTTTGAAATAAGTAAAAACTTGAATAAATCGGGGCTATGAAAACTCACCTGTTGCAATGATAATGATGATAAAATGACAATACTGAAATGAGCAACCTCGACCGTGACCTTTTATGAATGATATGTTCTAATGTAAATCATGAAACAATGTCGTGCATGCAAATCCACATGTAATCTATACCACTTGTACGCTTTTGAAAATAGGATTTATCGTCGAAATATATGTTTATGACATCTCGTCATGTTATAAAATACTTTACAAGTATTTACGTTGAAATGATATCTTACGATAGTCATTTAATGATTTATTATGAAATTATAACTTTTCGTCGTAAAATATTGTCATTTGACAATTTCATGAAAGTGACTAATCGGCTCAAAAGCTAGTCGTAAAATGGTGCACGTCGAGTGTTAGGAAACAAACTCCACGGTTTTGGGAAGCTTGTATCATTATCTCAAAGTTTTAGCATTTAAGTTTACATCCTAGAGGTCTCGATCATGGAGAAAAGTATAGGTGAAGTATGGTACTTGTATCCAAAATATTGTTTAAGGATGGTTTTCGGCAAAGTTTAAGTGACCGTATTTTATTCGTTACAACTCCGCTTGACGAACGGTTGGACATTTTGGAAAATATGCTTGGCGAACTTACTTTTACTAGAAGACATCATGTTATAAAAAGTTCTACATCAATGTTAAAAAACGACCCTCAACATGGTCATTTGTGGCCGTTATATTTGTCTATTAGAAAATATATATGTTATACTTGTACTAAAATTACGGCAACTTGTTTAAAATGTGAATAACTTAGTCGTTATAAGTCCGTTTTCTACGTTTTATATATCCTCGGAATCGTGATAACATATACTAATATATTTTTGATAAGTCGACACATTTAACAACGCTTAAGACTCATTTTTGACTCGTAAAAAGCCGAGACAGCATGCTGAATTTTCTGAAACAATTAGTTTTCGTCGTCAAACTTGAAAAATTCAGAACTTCTTCGTTATAACTCCGTTTTAACCCGTTCAAGCGGCCACGTTTTCGTTTTAAAGTATATTTTCTGAATATCTAACCCAAAATATTTTTCTCACTGTCGAAATTTCCAGAATTTGAAAATATGGACAGACCCTTATGTAAACTTGTCGAAATGAGTTTTTCTCGCGTCAAACCTATTCTAACCAATTCAAAACAACTCCGAAGCTATTATAATCCTACCATACACCTTCTTAGGGTGTCATGGGTTCCTAGACATCATCAAAAGTGATATGTTACAAGGGATAATTTATAGGATGATCATATTTCAATATAAGTAATAAAAACATTAAAAGTGGTATAAACTCATATGTAACATGTATGATTTCTTGCAAAAATGATGAAATAACATAAATATGAATATGAAAGAGTAATAAAAATCATGGAATGCTTACTTGAATGATTATGAATTTTTGAGCAAATTATGCTTAGTAATCTTGAGGTTTTTATTTCAAAACCCTAACTAGATTATTCCTAGGACTTGATTAATACTTGGATCATGAAAAATTAATGGTTTATTCCTTGTTTCATAGGTTGGCCGGCCATGGGGAGGAAGAGGAGAGAAAATGATTTACTTCACCTTTTAGTATGTGTGTTGTATGTGTTTTCTAGATATTATCTAGTGTATTGTGTATAATGTAGAAGCAAAGTCCAATTTGAGTACCCATGAGATAAGGGTGGCCGGCCAAGGGTATGAGGGGGGGGGGGTTTGGATAATTTTGTTAATTAAATGTATTATTTGTTATGTATAATGTGTAATTGTACATAAAAGTATTTATTAGTTGTAGCGTTAACTAAAAATAGATTTTAACGGAACAAAATAAAATGTATTGAAGTCATAAAAATTATAAAAATATATTTCTCACATGTATTGAGTGAATAAATATTTATCGGGTTGAATTTACGAAAACCGTCGTAATTATTTATACATAACAATTTATATACAAAATAAATTGAAAACATCGGGTAAACTAATAATATAATTTTTTATAGTCTTAAAATGAGTATAAAAATATATTAAGATATTTTTGGAAGTGTCGGATAAAATGTTTCAAAATAATGTTTTTACGAAAGCGTTTATTTAATAGGAAAATAAACGTTTAATGTAAAATGCAAAACCATGCATGAATTAATATAATGATAATGATGCTAATGATATGTAGACTAAATCTAGTCTATATGAAATGTCCTTGAATGATGGTTCATGAATTCGCAGCTAAACCATTAAGGTTACGCGAATTTGATACTCGTAAACCTAGTTTACGATAAATGATGAAATAGTGAAACTTGAATAGTGTTTTTCTCCGGGAATGAATAGTGTTTCGTGAATAGTAAATTTTTGAAATACGTTCTCGAATATTACTTGACTTCAAAACGGTGAATAGTAAAATTTTGAATAGTAACCGGTGAATAGTGAATTCCCGAGATGAATAGTGAAATTTTCAAATTTTGTAAAATGACCTGAAATTACGAGTTGTCACAAAACACCATAGAGCATCATTCAAAACCAAACAAAATTTCTCCATCAAAAGCTGCCTTCACCTCCTGCATATGGATCTCTTTGGACCTGTCAGTCCAAGATCAATCCAGCATGAGAAGTATACACTTGTCATTGTTGATGAGTTTTCAAGATACACTTGGGTATACTTTCTTTCCAAAAGAGTCAGGCAGCTGATACAATAATGTCATTCATAAGAAAAGTTGAAAACCAAAATGACATTACTGTTAAACAAATCAGAACTGACAATGGCACTGAGTTCAGAAATGAAGAGCTTGAGAATTTCTATGATGAAAAGGGAATCTTCCAAAACTTTTCATCTCCTTAGACCCCTGAACAAAATGAGGTAGCTGAGAGGAAAAACGGAACTCTCATTGAGGCTGCTAGAACCATGTTAAATGGCTCAGCACTATCAAAACATTTTTGGACTGAAGCAGTCAAAACAGCATGTTACACTCAAAACAGGTCAATCATTGTCAAAAGACATAACAAAACCCCATATGAGATATTCAAAGGTAGACTTCCTGATATCGGCTACTTTCATGTGTTTGGATGTCCTGTGTTTATTCATAACCACAAGGATCATCTAGGAAAGTTTGATGCCAAAGCTGATGATGGATACTTTATAGGTTACTCACTGATCTCCAAAGCCTTCAGGGTATTTAACACAAGGAGACAATAAGTTGAGGAAACATTTCATGTCACCTTTGATGAGAGTTCAGAGAGCATCAGGTTCACCAACACCTCAATGGAGGAAATAGGAATTGATAACTCATCAAGATATCCTCCTGATGAGTATAACACTAAAATCAATTCCTCATACCAAGCTGATGCTGACATCTCATATTATGTCTTACCTCACAACCTTCCCAGACCAACAATCAATGAATTCATTGATAATCAATCAGTCCCTGTTGGGATAGGTAACATCGAACAAAATGTTCAGGAACCTATGATTCAAGAACCCCAACCTGAACAAGACATCTCAACAGATGATCTTAATGTTTCGTGGCTCCGCACTGAACTCACTCCGAGCTTCCAGTGACCTCTTCAAGCTCCGATCCTAGACCACAAAGTAAGTGGACAAAATCTCAGGACATTGAGCTTGTAAACATCATGGTGAACCCACTGAGGGCATGCTTACAAGAAGCATGGCTGCAAAACTAACTGCAGCTTCAGCAAATGAATGTCTATATGCTGATTACCTATTAGAAATAGAACCCAAAAGTGTCACTGAGGCTCTAAAAACCCAAGCTGGGTTCAGGCCATGAAAGAAGAACTTCAACAGTTTGATAAAAACAAGGTCATGACCTTGATCAAATGTCCTCAGGATGTCATTATCATAGGAATGAAGTGGGTTTTCAGAAACAAAACTGATGAAAATGGAACTTTCATTAAAAACAAAGCCAGACTTGTAACCAAAGGTTACAGTCAACAAGAAGGCATTGACTATGATGAGACATTTGCCCCTGTTGCAAGAATGGAAGCCATCAGGATCTTCCTTGCATATGCTACCTACATGAACTTCAAAGTTTACCAAATGGATGTAAAAAGTGCATTTCTGAATGGTGAACTCAAGGAAGATGTGTATGTTTAGCAACCTCCTGGCTTTGAGAGTAGTGAATTCCCTGACTATGTCTGCAAGCTTGATAAAGCCCTTTATGGACTAAAGCAAGCTCCCAGGGCATGGTATGAAATTCTCTCAGCCTTCCTAATTCAAAACAAGTTTCTCGGAGGAAAGATAGCCAACACATTGTTTATCTACAGGAAAAAACAAGATGTGATACTGGTCCAAGTATATGTTGATGACATCATCTTTGGCTCAACAAACTACACTCTTTGCAAACAGTTTGAAAAACTGATGACAAAGAAGTTTGAAATGAGCATGATGGGTGAACTCACATACTTCCTTGGACTACAAATCAGGCAAACCGATAAAGGAATCTCCATCAGTCAAGAGAAATATACCAAAAATCTCTTGAAGAAATATGAAATATCGACTGTACCTCGTGAAGACACCAATGGTCCCTCCTAACAACCTTGGACCTGATCTAACTGGCAAATCAGTCAATCAAACCCATTTTAGAGGGATTCTTGGCTCCTGATGTATCTCATCGCTTCGGACCAGACATACAATTCTCAGTTTATCTAATAGCAAGATATCAGACCAATCCCAAAGAATCCCATCTCACTGTAGCCAAAAGAATACTGAGATACTTGAAGGGAACTCCAAGCCTTGGACTCTACTATCCAAAGTGCTCAGGGTTTGACCTCAAAGGATATTCTGATTCAGATTATGTTGGCTGCAATATGGACAGAAAAAGTACCTCAGGGTCTTGTCAATTTCTTGGAGGAAACTGGTGCGTTGAGGCTAAAAGCAACAATCAATGGCTATGTCTTTAGCAAGCTGAGTATGTTGTCGCTGCAAGATGCTGTGCCATTGTATTGTGGATGAAAAGTCAACTCAGTGACTATGACATCCACTACAAAATGGTACCTATCTTCGGACAACACTAGTGCCATTGCTATCTCCAACAACCATGTCCTTCACCAAAGAACCAAACACATTGATATTAGATATCATTTCATCAGGGACCACATAATGAAAGGAGACATAGAGCTTCATTTCATCCCTCTTGAATATCAACTTGCGATATCTTCACCAAACCCTTGGATGAACCTACCTTGAGAGACGAAAGCTGAATTGGGAATGCTAGACATTGAAAGTCAGCAACCTGAAAACAAATCCCAATCTCAGTAAGTTTTTCCTAAAACGATTCATCCTCCCTGAACAAAACCTCAAAAATAACCTTCAATCGAATGAGTAAGACTCATTCAGAGACTCTGACTCTTGATATTGAGCATTGAATGAGTAACTAAATCCACCAAGTATTAGTTACTTAAATGTCCTAGGTTGGTAAACATACCAATTAAATATAGGAATATATGTCTCTATCTTACGTCAAGGGTCCCTTAAACTTACTCAATCCCACTTGGCATTAAATGCCCCCTCTCACATGAAATATCTTATTGATATTTTATTGTTTCAAAATGCACTTTTATCGTACTGCGAACTGTTCCTTGAAAACCGGGATTTTACAGCGGGTAGTGGAGTGGTGGCATTAAATGTGGAAATTCGAAAAGTTTTCAAAAACTGACTTTACAAATCCACATTTGTGCATAAACAACCCGTCTCATCACTCTATAAATACCCCTCACAAAATCATTAAAACACACACAAAGTATTTCTGCAACAAAACGCTGTCAAAATACTCTTTCAAACCCAGAAATCTTTGTATTCTTTAAACCCTTTTCTGAAAAACCTTCTCTGTAAACATTTACAAAAACTTTTTCATCACAAACTTGAGAGATTTAAAACTCTTTGATTATTCTAGTTCAAATATTCTTTCAAAACCCTAAAAATCTTTACATGGAAATGGCTAGAACACAATCTCTTCAGTTTGCATCTCAGTGGGTAGGGGATTTCAGTAATGTTGAATTTAAAACTAACAATGTTATAGGCAATTTTGAATACCCCCAAAATGTCCCAGCCTATAAGGACTTAATGAAATTTTTATTCAAGCCCTGAAAACGGCCTTTGTTCGGTGTCCCTCTATCTGTACCAAAACCTCCTCAGGAGTTTTGGGCTACAGAGGCCTATGACCCGACACCTCAACTAATGAGACAGACCTAAGACCCCTCGGGAGTATCTCATTAAGTTCTTTTTAACTTGGTAAAGATCATCACCACGGACTATAAAACGTTTTGTATGCTGCCAACGGGTTAGACTACAATAAAGGAGTCTATGTTGTCCATCTTGAACCTTCCACAGTGAAGGATGGGTTAAAACAAATCGTTTTGGATCCAAAATTTTTGGACAAGACCCCAGTCACCAAGAGTTCATTTCCTGTGGCTTGGAGGATCCTATTTACTTTTGTGATTCAGTCCTCGGAACCACTCATCCACGAACAAGTTAATTCTATTCAGTTGATGATGGCATACTGTTTGATGAATGGGGTCAATGTCGAAATTGGGGAGATCATTTACTGATCATCGTAACCAAACTCTTGAGCAAAACTAGGGCGAAATACGTTTTGTACCCTAGGTTTGTCTCATGTGCTTTACAAGTGTTATTGGGTTGCAATTATCCTCAGGAACAAAAATATTGTGCTTTACCTGGCATCCTGAGTCAATCTAATTTTCAAAAGGACCCATCCCTTATCACTAATATTGAATTGACGGCCCATATGGTTGCTGTAAACAACCGAGGAGGGACTCGGTGTCTCCTAACCCTTCTCCTAAAAAGAAAGGGAAGTCTCATCTGGGACTAAGACCAAACCCAAGTCTCGGGGCCCGAGGCTTGGAACACAACCCAAAAGGCAAAAGAAGCCCAAGGCGATATGCCACCCACTGGAGACCAAGCAACATCCACCCGGTGACGAACGAGGCACCGATAAATCACAATCGGTGCCCTTGGTCCCAACTACTACTCCCCAAGATCCAGAGGGAAACATACAACCCGATGGTAGGGGAGCGCCTTCCACAAAGCCCAAGAATGACATTAGCAAATCACGGCCTTTGTCTCGAGGCCAAATGAATGATCCCAAAGACTTCGAGAGGGAACCGAACAACCCGGATAGGGATCCAAGCGCCGACTGCGCCAAAGGCAGCTGGAAACACCCACCGGTGTCTCAGGGGGTCATAGGGGACAAAGACTCGGAGGAAAGAAACAACCCACCGATACTGGAACCCACCACCAATCGACTCCGAGAAGACACGAGAAAAACCCATCGTGCCGAGGGTCAAAGGGGGATAAAGACTCAAAGGGATTAATACCACCCGTTGATACGGAGCCCATCACCACCACCTTGTTAACTATTGCTGATATACTATTCTCTGATGATGAACTTGCTGACAATGATGATGAAGTTCTTTCAGCAGGGGAAGATATGGACGCTGAGATTCAACCACATGAACAAGAATCTCAGCCTGATCCCCCAAAGCCTGAGGAGTCACCTTTTCAAGGCGATGATGCTTCCTTAGACTCTTCATCCTCCGATGAATTCAAGAGGTTTGACAATGTTCTTCCACGACCGAAGACAAATCGGTTTAGTGGATCACAAAAGCTTCAGGAAGCTATATCTTTGGGGTCACTAACACATTGTGGGATCAACACCTTTGGCCTGCAAGTTATGCGATCTAAAGTCCGATGTACTCACCTTTAATGCCAACAGCGATGAACACAGGGATCTTATGTACCACATCTTCATCGACTTTGGATGACAACTTGGTCAAATTTCTAAAGCATCTTCAGAGTTGTGGGACTAAGATTAATGAAATCAGGGACTCGGTCAAAGAAGACCCAACACTCAACTCAAAAGTGCTGGAGGCTACTGAGGCTTACTTGAAGAATTCCTCAGACCTCACTGAACTCATCACCATGCTAAAGTCGCCAATATTCGGGTCTTAGGTCTTGATTCGGTCTCTTCAGGCAACACCGGGTTCCTTAGATGCTCGGTGACCACTCGGCTAAGGCATCATCTTCCATGGCTTGAAATCTTGGGCCACGGATGACCTTTGGAATTATCTCAAGGCTAATCTGGAGAAACAAGTCACTAGTCTTCGCCATGGGGATACTACCGACATCAAGGCTATGCTCACTGAAATTTATTAAGCCTTCAAAGGTCAAGCCACCGAAACTCCCCAAGTGTCCGGCAACTCTTGCTCTCACTCATGTTGCGGCAACGATTGGGGAAGACCATGAAGAGACTCCCTCTCACACGAGGGGAGCCATTTCGACCGGTCTACGCAACACCAATATCATCAATCCCACCGGTTTAAGAACACCCATCTCATCAGGTCCACCACCAACAACAACAACACTGACAGTTACACCTATCATGACAACAACACCGCCCCTAGTAGCATCATCTTCCTCAGGTCAGGATAAAGGAAAAGGCATAATGAAAACTCCTGAGCCTGAGAAGATTCCCTACATGATTGGCAACACTGAGTACATGCTTACACCACAACAGCTAAGTGCCTACCTTGCAAAGTGATTGGTGCAAAACCGTCAAGTTTTCTCACGCGAGCTAGCCACTTGTGAATTACCAGCCGTAAGGAACTTAAAAAAGCTCACACACCAATTGCAATTTAGATCAGGAGAATACAGTGGATTTCCGGGTCGTTAAGTCCCAGGAGGATGGACGGTGTTTAACACAATCAGATTGTCGAATAACCACTAAGGATAGTGATCAGTAATGATTTTGAGTTATTTAAAACTAAAGGGGTTTAAATGCAAATTAAAGGAAATTAAAATCTAAATTATATTAAATAAACGCTATCACTAATTTTATACTGATGTTTTTGATTTTTTTTGTTTTTATAAACTTAATTTAAAAACTACGTGACGTACAAATAAAAAACGTGAAACTTATACAATATTAACCCTAAAAATATGAAAATGATATTTTTACAAACCTAATGATATAAGAAAATTTTAAGAAAAAGAAAATTATTTTTATAACTAATTATTTAATTATTATTAATTAAAAACTATTTTTAACTATTAAATAATAACCTAAATTACAAGAAAATAGGAAATAAACCTAGAAAAATAAAATTAAGACTTGGAAAAATCTAAAATGACAAAATAGAATTTTCAAAACTATTTTTATATTTTTTTGATTATTTTTCTATTTTTTATGAATTTTAAACTATTTAAAACTAATTAAATTACTAAAAATTACAAAATAAACTATGAAAAATCTGAAAAATTACTTTTTTTACTTTTTATATTTATCTAAACTTAATAAAAATGAAAAATTATTTTTTTGGACTTTTTCTGATTAAATTGTATTAAAAGCTATTTAAATAATCCTAAAAACTGTTTTTAATTAAGAAAAATAGCAAACTGTTATGAAAAATTATGAAAATTTCAGGAAAACTCTAAAATGATATTATGAATCTAGGAAAAATAGAAAAACATGGTGTTGTGTGGAGGAAATTGAAACTGCTATGCTAGTGCTTATGAAATAAGCACTTGAATAAGCTAAAGTGTACCCAATGGAAACCAAACCAACACAGAAGCTATATTATGTTAAAATGACCCAAATGAAACTTATTTCAACAACCTTTAACCTCTGATAAGCTGATTACCAAGTTTTGGCTTATTTGAGATTAGTACTAAAACAGTGGTGAGGGTACTACTTTTAAGCTCAAGCATAAGCAACACAATAAGCTGGAAAAGAAAACAAAAAGTTGGAACTTGTTCTAGACCTGGCTAAGAACCCTTAAACCAAAAATCAGCCCTAGAGAAGCTCTGTGGAGCTCTGGACAAGCTATACAAAAGCTTGAGAAAAGCTCACTCGACTGAGCTTGTGAGTAGGCATATAAGCCCACGCTTGATGAGCTTGTTTGAGGCTTTTAGAAAATTAATAAAAATCTGCAAAAATGACCATAAGAAAATAGACCCGATGAACTTTAAAACCCCTAAGTTTGAATTGATTTGGCCCAAAGATGAATCTGTGAAAAATCTTACTAGTTGGCAAAACTGGTTTTTCAAATATTTTGACTTTTGACAATTGAGACAAGTTTGACTTTGGTGAGCTTTGATCCTAGTTTGTTAACTGATATTGATGTAATATGGTTAAATGAAACTAGTACAAGCTATTCTATCGACTTCCAAACATGAAACAAGCTTTTGGATTCTCAAGATCACAACAGATTAAACTTAGACAGATTCATAAGTGATTTTGACTTTTGGTGTTTTGCGTGCAAAGAAGTGAGACAGCTTATGAGTGTGCTAGAACTAGACAAGCCACAAACAACAATATACCCAATCTGCACAAAACTGTAATAAACTGATTTCATGCCAAATCCAAACACCCTTTTGAAATCAAGCTGCAAGGTGAAACTACACTAACCACTGATTTAACTCATTCCATTAATTAAACTAACTTTCATATCCTAATTACTACTAATTGAACTGGTTTAACTTACTTGGTGACCATAAATAACACAAACACAGACAGTGCAAATTGACTAAGAAATGAAAATGAGACATAAACTTACAAATGCCCAAGCTTATTTATGCAACTTTATACCAACCCAAATACTACTATTCTATTCCATTTCCAACCCATTTCATCTCTGCAAGAACCCATTCCATTTTCAACCGCTGAACCCATTTTTGCTTCCCGTTGACTTTTGTTGACTTTCAACACTTTTGATTGAAACTGATAACTTGAAGCTTACAAAAAGCTAAGATAAGCTTAAATAAACCTGTTTGACTTATTAAATAAGCTTATTGAAGCTTGGTAACAAGAGTTGAATTGGAAATTTAACTTGAAGCACAAAACATGAAATCTGAATAATAACTTGAAATGATACTTGATAATAGTTTAAATACACTTAAAAAGCTTAATTTGATATCTTGAAACAAAGGGTTACAACTTTAAGCTTACTTTAAAACATAGAAATAAAATCGACATGATGAATTAAAACTAAAAACTTTTTTCTTCTCTGTCTTCCTCCTCTTTATGCTCCAAAATCCTTCCACGCGTGGCCTTGAGAGAGAATCCCACTCTTTTTGGTGCCAATGGTTGAGTTTTGAGTGTATTGGCCGTTTTAATCATTTTGGCGGGAAGGCTACATTTGACTTGTGCCTGTGATATAGCTAGTAGGGGGTGGCATTTATTGTAGTGGGTTTGTGATGATGGGGGTGGTGGAAAAGGTGAGGAGATAAGTAGGGGGTGATGGTGTTGCAGGCAACTTGTTTGGGGAAGAAGCGGTGGTGGCGGGCAAAAGGAGAGGGTCTTGTTTGTTTGATTTGGGGTTCAAAATAGAAAGACAGGGGGTCAAATGGGTATAATGGCAGGGTCTAAAGGTTTTGACAAGTCTTTAGGTTTATAACTACAAGGACTAACATTGCAAATCTGCAAAATTAGAGGGACCAAACACGTAATTTTCCAAACTTGTTACAAGGACCAATATTGACAAGTTCATATTACAGGGACCGCTTTTGACATTTTCAATTTTCCAGGGACCAAACTTGACATTTTATGAAAGTTGAGGGACCTTTTTCTTTTTAACAAAAGATTTATTCAAGGACCATTTTTGACAATTTAGAATATTTCAGGGACCTTGAATAACATTTTTTTTTATTTAGATTTACCACGGTACATTTTTGACAACTTTTGAAACTTGGGGGACTAAAGCGCCAATTATGCAAACTTTATAATGTTTTTCACAGATTTTGATATTTTTGCATTTAAAACACATAAAACACTTATTTGTGATATTTTTGTCATTTTGATGCATTTGAAAGTGTTTTCGATGTTTTTGATGGTATTTGTACAAAATGATGAGTATTTACACACTCATCAATCCCCACACTAAGATATTGCTAGTCCCTAGCAATGTTTTGAGAAAAATTAATAGATTTTATCTCTTTAAATTACACTGGAGTAGCCAAATGTTGATTCAAGTAAGAACCTTGGTACCCGATAACCAAGTGATTTTGAGCAAACCATTCCAACGGATTTGATTTGTCTTTACGTACGTTTGCTCGGACTAGCCAACTCTTAGATAAATTATCAATATTATCTTTGGTGAGTCGATTACCAATTATGGTTTTCCAACTGCCTTTACCACAAGCCATAAACTTTCGGGCTAGCCAACTTTTCACTTTTAGGATATGGTGGTATGAACCATACAATTTTGGGCAAATTGCAAGTCGCCAGCGGATTTGATATATCTTTACCAAGAGCCGTTTGCTCCTGGATTAGCCAATCCTTTTGTTTATTATACAAGGCGGATTGATAACCATAAGATGAGTAAGTGCAAAACACTTACTCCAAAAAAATATTTTGGCCAAAAATGGGGAATTAGGCGGTATAATTACATGATAAAATTCGTGAGAATTCCCCCCTACACTTAGAAATGAATATTGCCCTCAATATTCAAAGTACCGCGGTTATGGAAACATAGAACGTAAAAGGGAAATACTAAGGCCATTATTTAGAAAGGATTTTTTTTTTTTTTTTTTTTTTTAAACTTTTATATATAAACAACATGTGGGGCAACTCCCCAGCACTGAAAGGGTGGTACACACGGGTGAAAACCCATGTAACATGCTCTTGTTTTTATTCGAAGTCGCTAGCTTGACTCGATCCCGCATTCATTGGTTCATGGGGAAAGTTTGCGTAGATCCTGGACAACCGCAGGGGAATGTCCTCTCCAAAGTAATGCTTCAACCGATGACCATTCACTTTAAAGTTTGGACCATCGGGTTGAGATAACTCAATGGTGCCATAAGGATAAATCTTAGTGATAGTAAATGGACGGACACGGGACTTAAGCTTTCTCGAGAAAATCTTCAATCTTGAATTGAAAAGAAGGACTCGATCACCAACGTTGAAAGCGCGGTTCTTGATTTTAGAGTCATGAATCTTCTTTGTCTTTTCTTTGTAGATCAAAGAGTTCTCGTATGCTTGATCACGGAGTTCATTTAGTTTATTCATTTGAACTTTCGGTGATCACCGGTACTGAATATCGAATTGGCATGCTTCAAGGCCCAGTATGCCTTGTGCTCTAGCTCAACCGGCAGATGACACGCCTTCCCGTATACAAGCTTGTATGGAGTACACCCGATGGGTGTTTTATAAGCTTGTACGGAAGGCCCGAGTCGTCATCTAGCTTATCCGACCAAAGAACACGGTTTTCGCCAACCGTCCTCTCAAGAATTCTTTAATCCCCGGTTGGAAACTTCCACTTGCTTAGTTTGGGGGTGGTGCAGCGAGAGAGGCGGTGAGTTACACCCGCATGACTCTTTCAAACGGTCATTGCGAAATGCGTGCCCACGATCAGCGATTATGGCTCGTGGAGTTCCAAACCTAGCAAGAGATTTCAAAATTTCACAACAACTCGGGCATCGTTGGTAGGTAAAGCCTTAGCTTCAACCCATTTTGACAAATAGTCAACGGCCATGAGTATGTACTTATTACCGCTGAAGAAGGGAATGGCCCGTAAAGTCAATGCCCGGATGTCAAAATCTCACACACTTGAATGGCGTTTTGCGGCATTTCATTTCTTTGTGAGATATTTCCGTTACGTTGACAAGCGTCCGCGGGCTTTGACAAATTCGTAGGCATCCTTATAAATCGTGGGCCAATAGAATCCGTAATCAAACACCTTCTTGGCGGTGTAGTTGGGGCTATGATGTCCCCAAGAGGTCCAGCATGGCAAGCCTTGAGAATGTCAATAGCTTCACGACCATACACACATCGCCTGATGACTTGATCCGCGCAAATTTTGAACAAGTAGGGGTCGTCCCAGAAGTAATGTTTCACATCTTTAAAGAATTTGTTTTTATTTGGGGCGACATCCCTTTCACTATGAAGTTACCGCATGGTAATTTGCGGTCGGAAACCATGGGGTAGTAGAGTCTCCACGAAAAGAAACGCATTGAGTGTCTCGAGAGGAAATGTTTCATTTATTTCCTTTTTCTCAAAACATCTTGGTGAGGGTTTTCTAATCCGGACGATGATCGTGATCGGGTTCTCGGCTCCTTTTATCACGTATAATGATATCAAATTCACGGAGGAGGAGAAGCCAGCGGAGCAATCGGCTTTGCATCTTGTTTTGCAAAGAGATATTTGAGCCAGAGTGATCCGTGATACACCACGCATTTGGTCAAGATGAGGTATGGCGAAACTTTTCAAACGCATACACCACGACTAATAGTTCTTTTACGTAGTGGCGTAATGGGTTTGAGCTTCGTCATAGTCTTACTTAGCGTGAGTGGATAGGTGAAAATGCTTGGTTTTCGTTGCCCAAACCGCACTTAGATAGCAAAATCACTTGCATCGCACATGAGCTCAAAGGGTAAATCCATCGGGTGGGCAACTAGAATGGGTGCTTAGTAAGCTTTTTCTTTAGTGTTTCAAAGCCGGCCTTGCGCTCGAGGAGAGAAGATAAAGGAGCATCTTTTTCAAGAAGATGGGTCATAGGCCGGGCGATTTTAGAAAAATCTTGTATGAATCTATGATAAAACGGCATGACCTAAAAAACTCCTAATACCTTTGACGGTAGTAGGATGAGGCGGTTTAGCAATAACATCAACTTTTGCTCTATCTACCTCAATCCGTTTTGAAATCTTATGGCCAAGGACTATGCCTTCTTTGACCATAAAGTGGCTCTTCTCCCAATTTAGACAGAGATTGGTGTCTTCACACCGTTTTAGCATTTTGTCTAAATGGGAAGACAAGTCTGAAATGAGTCCCCAATGACCGCGAAGTCATCCATAAACACCTCCATTGTTTCCCCGATCATGTCGTGGAATATGGCCATCATACATCGTTGGAGCGTGCGGGGAGCATTACATAAGCCAAAAGGCATACGTTTGTAGGCAAAAGTTCCGTATGGGCAGGTGAATGTGGTCTTCTCTTGATCCTGTGGATCAATGGGGATCTGAAAGTAACAGAAACCATCAAGGAAACAATAGTACTCATTCCTGCTAATCTCTCAAGCATCTGGTCCATGAAGGGTAGAGGAAAATGGTCTTTACGGGTGGCGTCATTTAACCTACGATAGTCAATACATACGCGCCATCCGTAACCAATCGAGTTGGAATTAACTTCGCTTTTCTTCATTTGTGACAACAGTTATGCCACCCTTTTTGGAACATAGTGAATTGGGCTAACCAAGGACTATCCGAGATTGGGTAAATCAATCCTGCATCAAGAAGTTTGATAACCTCTTGTTTTATAACATCATGGATCTTAGGATTCACCCTTCTCGATGTTGAACTCTGGCTTCTTTGGCTTGAAGTCATCCTCCATTAAGATTTTGTGAGTACTGAACTTCGGGGTTGATACCCTTAATATCGGAGTTTCCAAGCAATTGCTTGCTTGTGTGACTTCAAGACCTTTATGAGAGCAGTCTTTTCATCTTTACTCAAATCTCGAGCGATAATGACGGGCAATTTATCATCACCTTCAAGAAATGCATACTCAAGATGAGGTGGTAAGTCCTTAAGTTCGACTTGGGGAAATTCTTCGGATTTTCTCAAGCTGACTTGACTTCCTTGTTATGAAGTTCAGCGGAGGGAGTGGAGGAGAAGTGTCTGATTTAACAACTTCTCAAGAATAAGAATATCTCTCCTGGATTAATCTCATGGTGATTAATCTCTTCCGGAATTGCATCACTAGTGTGAGGGGTTGATGAGTGATCATCTTTAAGCATTTTCTCAATGAGAAGTATGTCCCCCTCGATGTCAATTGGAGCGTGATCAATTTCCCATGGAACAGAAACACTAGCCAAGTATGCTTCAATCTCTTCCAAGATGAAGTCGCTTCCTCAAACGGAGGAGAGAAGGAGTAGAATTGGCTATGATAGGTTGAGAAGATGTGGTGGGATCCCCTCGAATGAGTATGAGAATAACCAAGAACTTCTTGAGAGTACTCTTCAACATCAATGATATCTATTAGGTTAAGAAGGCTCGAATCATAGTTTGCGGAGTACCTCGAAGTTTGATCAAGGTTAAAGGTGACAACTTCATTACCAACACGTAATGTGATTTCTTGCTGAAATACATCAATGAGAGCCGCGACCGTTCTCGGAATCCTCTTCCAACAATGAGAGGAACCCGTGGGTCAGCATCGAAATCAACAACTACAAAGTCATTGGAAAATGGAACTTTCCTACTTTCACAAACACGTCCTCGGCAATTCCAAGAGGACGGGATATTGTACGATCTGCAAGCTCGAGAGTCATGCATGTAGAGTAAGGTCGGAAGAAAGTTTCTTCCATCTTGAATGAGGCATCGAGGTTTATGCTTGCACCAAGATCGGCTAAGGCAAAGCATTCAACCATTCCTGGAAATACACAAGGTAAGAGGAACTTTCCAGGATCTCCCAGCTTCTCGGGAAGCTTCTTTAAGATAAACTAGAGCGCTTCGAGAGAAGGAGTTTTAGCCATTTCAAAGAGCTTTTCCTTGTTGCTTAACATGTGTTTGAGAGTTGATGCAAACTTGGGCATCAACATGATAGCATCCGTGAAGCTTATGTCAAAATGAAGTTCTTGGAAAATTTGAAAGAATTTTTCCATTTGATGACCAGCTTTTCGTGGAGCTTTGCTCATGTAAAGCGTGATGGGTAAGGAATAGAAGATTTGGATTTGTGGTTTCAACGGGAGCTACGGGGAGGTTCAAAACAACTCGGATTGGATTTGGGTTTCGGACAACTTGAGGATGGACATCTTTGGTACTTCCGTTATTAGTAGGAAGTTCCTTGTCCTTTGTCGCCTCGGGTTCACTTTCCACTACCTTCGGGGGAGAAGAAGAAGAGGTAGTAGGAATAGCGGGTCCAGCATATGAAGTTCCACTTCGGTTTGTGATCGCTTTTGCATCGCCCCTCGGATTAGCGATCGTGTTGCTAGGTAAAGTACACGAGGCCGAGGGTGATCATTTAAAGACTTCTTTCAAATTGTGATCGTGACCAACACCTGTTTTGTCTCCTCTTGAGTCTTTATAAATTGCTTTAAAAGCTCATCGGATGTTGATCACAGGGAGGAGGTGGAGGGACAATTTGAGGCAGTATGTTTTGTTATAGCCAGGAATTCCCTTGATTAGGATTCATATTCCCCTGAAATTGATTCCCTCGATTGTAAGTGTGTTGATTAAGATTTCCTTGATGTTGGAAACCTTGATTGGGTCCAGAATAGAAATTACCTTGGTTTTGATAACCTTGGTTGGTTCGATTCGGTTAGGATTCTGGTTGAAACCGGGTGGTGCCTGATAAGTGTTAGCACGGTAGTTTGGTTCATTATGAGGGCGGTATTGATTACCTCCTTGATTTGAAGTACCGGCTATAGCATTAGCTTCAAACGAACTACCATCGGTGGCGATGCAGTTGTAGTATGCATGAGGACCACCACAAGTAACACAAACTTCAACTTTCTTCACTTCACCATATGATGGTGCTTGTGTGAAAGTGACTTTCTTTTGGTTAGCAAGAACCAAAGCATGAACAATATCCGTGAGTTTGTCAATCTTAGCATCGGTGCTAGATGTACTCACGGGAGATGAAGTAGAAGGTCCAACATTAGACTCAGTATGATATGTCTTTGTGCGGAAAGGACGGACCGGGACTTGTTTTCAATGATTTGCAAGGCTTCTTTTGTGGTCTTGCTCAAGAAATTACCTCCATGCGGAGGCAAAGAGTCTTGATTAGTGGAGTTCGAGACCATTGTAGAAAGTATCCATTTGCATTAACTCGGTAAAACCATGATGCGGACACTTGCGATGACAAGTCTTTGTAACGATCCCATGCCTCCCTGAATGATTCCTCAAATCTCTGAGAGAATTTCATTATCTCATTCTTAAGACTTGTAGTTCGGGACGGAGGATAGAATTCGTTCACAAACTTTGTGACTAGATCTTCCCATGTCTCAATGGAGCGAGCGGGTTGTTTCTCAAGCCAATTAGGGCTTGTCCTCAGAGAAAATGGGAGCAGGAAGAAGCTTAATTAGCTTCATGGGACATTCTTGTACTTGATGGTAGATGCAATCTTGTTAAACCATCGAATGTGTGCATGAGGATCATTCCGCTCAAAACCATAGAATTGGCTTTGGGTTACAAGATTAAGCAACCCGGTTGTGAGCTCAAAGGTATCGCATGACCATTTGGGACAACAATAGCATCTCCGTAACCCTCGATGGGTGCTTGGAGAAGCTCATTCATCGGCTATCTTACGCCATTACGGCGGTGGTGGTGGTGGTGGTAGGCGTTCTCGATCCGCGGTGAAGGGCGGCGTCCTCGTCTACGAGGAATCTTGCCAAGCTCGAAAAGTGGACTTGTAGAGCTGGAAGAGCAGTCGCGCATGCACTAAGTTTAAAATCAATTTTCAAAACAAATCGAGGCAAAGCGACAAGTGAACTTAACCCATAATCACAAATGAAATGGCTTCTTTGAAAAAGGTACACCAAATCACAAGGACAAAAAGGCAAGTTTTAATCCATGTTAGGGAACTTATTATTACCCCCAGTTAGTAGGTGTCTTTGCCTTGATTCTGCGTGGTTGATTTTTATGTATATTAAGTACCACTTTGAAAAGGCGTAGGTATGATTTGTGCAAAGGGTTTAAAACTTTTGGAAAATATTTTTGGAATCGTCTCGTTCAACCAAATCGTATTTCTTTAAGAATCACCTTAAAAAGAACACTAGAAAAGCGTTCGATTGTTTTGTTGTTTTATATTTGTTTTGGTGTTGTTAACACTTTAGGAAAAGTGTTAATGAACTTTTTGATTTTGTTTTAACTTTACAAAAAACTTTTTACAAACTGTGGTATATGTGCAAATGGGTTGAAAAATGTTTAGAACAAGCTACGGCTCCGTGCGGCGTAAAATTTTGATTGGTGCAAAACCGTCAAGTTTTCTCACGCGAGCTAGCCACTTGTGAATGACCAGCCGTAAGGAACTTAAAACAGCTCACACGCCAATTGCAATTTAGATCGGAGAATACAGATGGATTCCGGTCGTTAAGTCCCACGAGGAGGATGGCCGGTGTTTAACACAATCAGATTGTCGAATAACCACTAAGGATAGTGATCAGTAAGGATTTTGAGTTATTTAAAACTAAAGGGGTTTAAATGCAAATTAAAGGAAATTAAAATCTAAATTATATTAAATAGCTATCACTAATTTTATCCATGGTTTTGATTTTTTGTTTTATAAACTTAATTTAAAACTACGTGAATTAAAATAAAAAGCGTGAAACTTACACAATATTAACCCTAAAAATATGAAAATGATATTTTACAAACCTAATGATATAAGAAAATTTTAAGAAAAAGAAAATTATTTTTATAACTAATTATTTAATTATTATTAATTAAAAACTATTTTTAACTATTAAATAATAACCTAAATTACAAGAAAATAGGAAATAAACCTAGAAAAATAAAATTAAGACTTGGAAAAATCTAAAATGACAAAAGAGAATTTTCAAAACTATTTTTTATATTTTTGATTATTTTCTATTTTTTATGAATTTTAAACTATTTAAAACTAATTAAATTACTAAAAATTACAAAATAAACTATGAAAAATCTGAAAAATTACTTTTTTTTACTTTTTATATTTATCTAAACTTAATAAAAATGAAAAGTTATTTTTTGGACTTTTTCGATTAAATGTATTAAAGCTATTTAAATAATCCTAAAAGTTTTTAATTAAGAAAAATAGCAAAAGCTATTTATGAAAAATTATGAAAATTTCAGGAAAACTCTAAAATGATATTATGAATCTAGGAAAAATAGAAAAACGTGGTGTTGTGTGGAGGAAGGCTTGCTATGTGCTTATGAAATAAGCACTGAATAATAACTAAAGTGTACCCAATGGAAAAGCAAACCAGCGAGAAGCTATATTATGTTAAAATGACCCAAATGCAACTTATTTCAACAACCTTTAACCTCGATGATAATGATTACCAAGATTTGGCTTATTTGAGATTTAGTACTT